>OV281303.1:2500000-3125000 GCA_923062465.1 Acleris sparsana
CGGCTCAGTAGAAATGGCTCTGAAGCCTGGAGATGATTTTGCGTCGGACGACGAAGAAGGTCGAGAAGTAGAGAAATCCCGTCGGGATTACGTTGCGGTTCTCCGGGAACTAAGGCGGCAGCATCCTGAGGAGGACCTCGAGACCGTTGAAAGGATGGCGTTAGAGACTTTGATGTCTAAAGGACCGAAATCTCGGGCGTTTTATAGAGTAGCAGCGACGCGTAAAATGACTGGAGGAGGTGACTTCTCGCGGAAGATTTCTGAAAGGGCTCAGAGTGACCTTAGCGAAGTGAAGGCGGAGCTCCAGCGTAGAGGGTCAGGGTCTCCGTCTATCGAGCCCCGGGGTCCAAACGTGCGCTTTGACCCTGATCATTACACTGTTATGGAGAACTGCGGTACATTTGAAGTTAGAGTGGTCCGAGCTGGAGACCTCAGCGGTGAAGTAACTGTGCAATACACTACTGAAGACGGTTCGGCTGAGGCTGGATCAGACTACGTTGCCACAAACGGCGCCATGATCTTCAAGCCTGGTGAAACGGAGAAAACTTTTTCAGTCCAAGTGATCGATGATGATGTTTTCGAAGAAGACGAACATTTCTTTGTGCGTCTGGTTTCAGCTAAAGGAGCCGGCCTGGCTTCCCCGTCTACCGCAACTGTTGTGATTCTGGACGATGACCATTCTGGTGTGTTCTCTTTCCCCCAAAGGGACTTTGAGCTGACGGAATCGGTGGGGACTTATGACCTTAAGGTGGCGAGAACCGCCGGTGCCCGTGGCAAGGTTCGCATGCCATACTGGACGGAAGATGGCACTGCTAAAAGTGGTATCCAGTACGAGCCGGCTCAAGGTCACGTCGTCTTCGAGAACAATGAAACAGAGTGAGTAACTTATATACATTTTTTTTATTTAATTGGAATGAATCACAAAGGATATTCAGCTCCGGAGCGTTTTATACACGATTGCGTCACCCTTTAGTCTCATTCGGGATCGGGAGCGCAGAAACGTTAACAATATATCGTTGGCAATTAATTTGGTTCGGACATGCATATGCAATTTAAACAGTAGCTTTATAACCTATACAGTCTGATTAATTGCGACAGAGTATTTAAAAAAAATCAAGTGCTTTTAAAATTTGGAGATAAATTGCATGCTTGTGGGAATCATTATTTTGGACATCAAATATGATGTTATGTACTCAAATAATGTATGGAATTTTGACAGTTTTTTTTTGTCATGAATTGTATCCAATGCACTTGGTGACAAAACGGACGGCTACAAACAACTAATTAGAAACAAAGTGCGTTTTTATTTGGGTTTATGTTTCCTCAGTCTAAAGAATAACGTTATACTTAACCCCCCTTACTAATAAACGTTGAGTAACGGTGGTATAGCTATACAATGTTTTGTCCTTATCTCTCGTTGTGACATTTGAATTTGTCAGATAAGGAAAAAACATTGTATAGCTATACCACCGTTACTCAACGTTTATTAGTAAGGGGCAACGTGTTTGCGACGAAAATGGGTGTGGCTTATTGAATCGAAATGTGTTTTTTTTTTCAAACGGCTAGCGAATTGGCCGGAGTGCATCGTTTTAATTACCATAGCTTCTTCGGCGGACGTTCTTGTTAGTGATCAATTACAGTAGGAAATGCACTTGCGTTCCGAGTTCTGAGTGTTCTGACCTAATCCCCTTTATACTAGTAAATACTTGGGGGGTTGGCGAAGATGCATAACGATGAGTTAGCGTTTTTCGAAAATCGATTAATGTATCGGATTGACGTAATTATCAATATCATAATGTTGCACTATTTCAACTGGTCATTATGAGTCCTGATGGGCACTGCAGTATTTACCCATTTAAAAAAAATAGGCTATAAGTCGTCAATCTAATTAGAGATGCCAAATCATTTTGCGGGTGGTAGGACCTTGTGCAGGGTCCGTCCGGATCGCTACCACCGTCTTATCCATTAACCTACCGCCAAACAGCAGTGTTCGCATTGTTGTGTTCCGGTTTGGGGATAAGACAGCCGGTGTAATGACTAGCATTGAGGCATTCCATCTTAGTCCTCAGGGTAGGCAACGCATTTGCAGTCTTAGGCTTGCAGTCTTGTGAATGCGAATGTCTATGGGTCACAGTTTCCACTAACCATCAGGTGGCCTGTGTACTCGTTTGCCTTCTCTGTGCCATAAAAAAATAAAAAAATTGTAAGTTATAAGGAAACTCAACATTATTCTTATAGAATGTCCGATTGGCTTTGGACCTAAGGTTGGTCACAAATTTAAATTCTTGACTGTACCTACAGTTTGACAATAAGGTATTCATTGAGCGAGTAATAAGTACTAACATGTATTGATCAGTAATGTTTTCAGTCTATTTACGTAAGCCGATGATAGTTATCGTCGACGCTATGTCGAAAACAGAAACGTTATCGTCGTTTGCATCTTGGCTTGACTTACAGCTGTAACTACTGTCAGCCTTATAAGTAGCTGCGCACTTTTGTACCTTGTCGCTTTAACATCTTTGCCAGATTAGTGCAGCAGTTCAAACATAACGTACTAAATTATGCAGCTGTACAGTGGTACAGTATCTGAGCACTTAGAAGGTGCTTCGGGTATGTTTTTCTCTCTCACTCGCTCTTAATAAAAGCGAATTAGAGCGAGTGAGAGACAAATACAAAACCTAAGCGCCTTCTAAGAGCTATCGCACATGATCAATTTTGACACGTCATTCTATCAAATAAAAGTGAATATAGACCTATTTATTTATGACGTGCTATTCAAATTTAACCTTAGGGTAGCAGAGGCAGACCACTTATTTGATTGACGTTAGAACAAGAGGACGCAATAGTTAAAGTTTATATTTTTAAAAGAAGAAGAAGAATTTCATCATTATTTTACATACATACATACATACATTAAACCACGCCTGTTTCCCAGACCAAAGACCAGTTATTTCCACCTGCTACGATCCTGACAAATATCTTTCGCTTATTCCACATTCATACATCGAGTCATCGGGTTTCGGGGACTTAAGATTCGGCCCTAAATCTTACAGTTAAATTGATATGAAAATGCACGAGCAATTTTCTATTTAAATATGACAGTTTTTTCCAGAGCACTAATGTCTATTTCATTTGTATTAATGAATACAAAGTAATTTTTGCTTTAACTTTGTTTGAGTTAATTAAGTACTGTAAACTACGAGCTTTATATTATGATATGATAAGAATTGTTTGCCGTTCTGTCTGCTTATATAATTATACCTACACACTCGTAGTTATAGCGTAAATTATATCGAATTTCTACTATTTCGTTGTATAAAAAGTGACAAGCCCAGTCCTACGACCAGTTTCTGTGTGTCATTATATTAAGCGTTTATGCATTAAGGGTTACATTATAGTTATATATTTGAATGTTTGACATAGTATGTATATTAAAAGTGTTTGGCAGCAGTAATGGTTTAAGTCTTTGAATTAATAAACAATTTTATGAAGAAGTAAAAAGCCGTTTCGGTCCTTTTAAATGTGATACAATGATGAATTTATTAGACGTTAGACATGAAAAAAAACATGGTTAATAAATATGTGTTTTTACAAGTGCATCACACTATATATCACTTTAAATTAAAATAAATTAACGAGATGGAGGAAGTAGCAAGGAAATGTTTGTTTACTTATAATGGTATGTGTAGAATGTGGTCACTAAAAGTGTTAGGTAAAAATAGTATTTAGTCTATAAGCGTTTGAATTTTTAGGTTATGTTATAGTTTACTTGCTTCCTTTTGCCCTTAGAAACTATATAATTTTCCGGTATAAAAGTGACAACAGTTTAGCTGTGAAGCGTATCTAACAAACAAAGAGCTAACCGTCGCATATATTATAAGCGATATGTTAACGTTAATGATGGATTAAAAGTTTGAAATAGTAAAGGATCATAGCTCGAGGTTCATAGATGCTTCGTGTTAAGTTAATTATTTACTTAACCGTTAGAGAACAAGTTCACAATAGTTTCAACGCCTGATCTATCCAGTAATCTTTGAAGTCTATTAACCGCGAGCAAAGCCGCAGGGCAAAGATTTACGAGCTGAAACTTTCACCCGTTCATAAATTTTTAACAAGCGCGCTCGCGTTGGAAAATTTCATGGCACTTCTCGGTAACGAGGACCACTTTGATCAAAGATCGATAATTAATTTCTGTATTATCTGTGTATTATGACTTCATAGAGAATACTGCAACGTCACTCTTTTCATCGTTGAATAGTCTATGTCACTTCCGAAACAACCGAAATAACTGTTCCGATACGCTCTAGACAACCGAAAAAAAATTGAAAATAGAACTTCGTATTTCAATGTGCCCATATATGGCGTTTCGGAACGTAGCAGCGTCGCGTTATTTGTCAAAAATCTACATACAATTGCTGCTGTATCCAGGGGGTTACTAATGTCTTGCACAATTTTTTTTGGCATAATTCATCATTTCGCACATGAAACCGTGTACTTTTCAGGATTGACATAAAATAAACCTAACCTAACCTATTGGGTTCTATGCAATGGTATTTTAAATAATCCTGAAAAGTACACGGTTTCAGAAAAAAAGTCTTTATGCCAAATGATGATTGTGCGAAATGATGAATTATGCCAAAAAAGTTATGCCAGATGAAGGGAACCCGTATCCAGGGCCTAAATTTAAAAAAATAACTGCGCGGTGTGATTGGCTAGTATTTAGCCAATGACAGCCCAGTACTGCAACATTACGGACGCCGGTGTAAAGTGGCAGTATGAACAATAACAGATTGAGATTGAGTGTTTTATTTATTTTTTCACTAGTAGAACCAGTATAATTGCATTAGGTTACCCCGCTGCAGGTTACCATGTATTTCATATCACACATATTATTTATTAAATTATCTTGTATAAAGGAAGTCGGATAGTAGAACTAGACAATATAGTACTTACGATATTTTGTTTTCTTATATACACGTAGTAAATGACTTAAATGTATTGTAATTTTGTAATGTAATTTTAATTAACTCGTACAAAAAGTATTGCTCACAATAGTGTCATAATCAAGCTTTTTAATCTCTTACCTACTCGACTAAAACGCTCTCTATTAATTCGACAAAAGTGTAACCTTTGTTTGACTTTCGTTTTCGGCTTGAAGCCCTCCTAGGTGTAGCTCACGGGTTAGGCGAAAGCCGCTTGAAATAGTATGTTTTAATACACTATAAAAATCACTTATTATCATTAGATATCATTAAATAGTTGTAATTTATTAGAAAATGCCAACGCAAATTTAAAATAATCATATTATAACAAAACTATTGGGTCAAATACAAAATTAATGAAATTGGTCCGTTAAAATTAGAATGTAAAAACCATGAGTTATATTTTTTGATCTTGTGTCGTCGATGTCGCCCGTTTGTAGGTGCAAATAAGACCGAATATTGAATAAAATAATAGCAGAAAATATCATTGTTGTTTTCTATAAATCTCCGAAAAAAACGAAATGTTTTTAAAAAAAAACGGGACTTTTAACGCTAGAGCAAACCAGTGACGTCGTTTGTTTTAAACTTTCGCGATGTTCATACAACGGTAGGTATACGTTATAAATCTAAAACTTCGTCCTCTGCAATTCTATAAACCTCTTTGTAACCTTAGACGAAGCATTGCGAGATCGTTATCGTTACCGAAAATGTCTAGGATTGACGAAAGCTGCCGGACTGTTTTATTTTTTATTTCGATTACTGAGATTTTTTTTATTGATAATTACCAGTGTTCGTTACCTTCGCTTTGGACTAGAAGCCGGAATAACGTCAATTTGCTTGTAACAGTTGTAACCGCGTTACGTAGCTCTAGCTGTGACGTAGAAAAGATCATGTTGCATTTGGCTCTCCATTACAATTTTTTTATTTTATTTTCTCAGGAAACAACAATAATAAAAAACAATTTTGGGAAAAACCTTTTAATAAGTTCCTGTTAACAATTCACTGTCAGTTTTCCATCATCGTTTACGTCAACGCTACGCATCTTGTCTAGCCTCTGACCTGAAAGATTACCACCCCGCAATAAAAACGTTCATACACCTAAGCGTTATTATAAACCTGACACCCGAACCCTGGATAATCGCGAGATTAGGGCTCCGACTACTAGAGCGGCACTGACACGGTACGGCTTCCGAAGCCCCGCAAGGGCCGAAACAACCGACAAGGTTTTTATCACGTAGGTTAGTAAGGACATGGTAATAAATTAATGAATATTTTGGGACCACGCGTTGGCCTAGTTTGTAGTGGGTCTGCCTACGAAGCTAGCGGTCCTGGGTTCAAATCCTGGTAAGGGCAGATATTTGTGCGATGAGCGCGAATATTTGTTCCTGAGTCATGGATGTTTTCTATGTATTTAATGTTTTAATGTTTATTTGGGCACAAACGGTATCATAAGACTTATGATACATATTATTCAGAAATACATTAACCAGTAAAGTTGCCACAGATTACTATAACGTACTATAATAATAGTACATTGTTGCCTAGGCGCGGAAAGTAAGGGTTTTCCTGACGAGGTGGTTAGCAGGCCGAGCAACAGCGAGGCCTGCTAAAATACGAGTCAGGAAATCCTCGTTTCCGCCGAGGCATACATAATGCTTTTCTCAAACATGTGAGGAAATAATACAAAAAATAATTTTTTTAAAAGCAAGTAATTTAATTATGCAGAATGGACGAATGTTACCGACTGTCAATTGTTTTTAAATACTAACCATAGAAATTGGAATGCAAATTCAAAAAGAAACACGCACTGTGCTAAAAAAGCGAGCAGTTACTTTGGCTGTTTGGAATTTTTGTCTTGGTCCTTTTGATTTTGTATGCAAATTGACAGCATTTTTAAGAAAAATATAGACATGGCCGGAAAGTGTTTTCATATGGTTTTTTTACTCCTAGGAGTAAAGTGAGGCTCTTTCCGTCCTTGTCTTTCAATCGGAAAACCGTTTTTTCCGAGCATGTTTGAGAAAAGTAAATATTTATCTATATAAGTATTTATATCATTGTCTAGTAGTTGTATTAGTTGTACCGTTGTATACAACAGTTGTATACAGCCTAAAGCTTACAGCTTAGTTTGTGATCAGGTCAATTTGTGAGACATTGATCTCTGATATTTATTTATTTATTCATAACTTACAATAATTGACCTATTTTTAAACTAGTAGTCTCGAGAGACAAGACACCTCGAGACATCAAATGACGTTTTTCTAACACGTTTACGAAAAAAGGTCTGCTGATAAAAATTCACAATGCAATTTGAACAATGACACGTAGAAATGGATAAGTCCACTTTTCGCACGATATGCTGCTACAAAAGTATGTAATACCACTTTTGAGAAATTATATTTAAAAAATAATGATCAGTATTATTATTATCATTATTATCTGCATAAAAAACAAAGTACAAGTTCTTTATGACATAATGTACCTATGAATGTCAAAAGGCATTACAACCGATTCGAAAAATAAAACCTTTGCCCCGACAAGAGCCGGCGAAAGACACTAGGCAAGGTATAATATATTTTTTTTTACGTCATACATTAATTTACAATATCGCAGTAATTTTTCACAGTACATATACCTAAGTATAAATATTAAAGTTAGGACTATTCTACGGTACACGTACTGCTATCGTATTGATTCTCGGCCACCATTACTACCAAATAAATACCTAAAATATATAATAACCTTGAGATAACATGTCAAAAGCAATTAGATTTAGCCCGAGTAGAATGGAGCCCCAGGGCTTATTGCATTTTGTTTTTCTCGTATTGCATTCGTAGTATTTACGAGCCTTTATTGTCAAGTTAATATACGATAACAATAGGGGTAATGGCAATGAGATATTGAAGCGCGGTTTATTAAATTGCTGGATAAAGTCCGCTATGAAATGAAATAATTCAGGAAAATTCTACTTTTTACCTTGCTAGTCATGTATGCGCCATTTTTGGATGTTAGGTAAAAGTGTTATTATTTGTTTTAAATTGTAACTCTCTATGGTATGCTTTGAAGAGTGTTTCAAAAATGACCGGAAAAGTTGACCTTACTATCTACATATTGAGACGCGAAGTACATAGTTTAATGACAGTTCTCAAATTAAAAAAAACGCTACACAAGCCCCCAATGTCGAGGCTTTTAAAAAAGAGGATTTTTGTCCTTAATGTTGCAGCGGGCTCTGTCATGTCCAAAAAACAACAAAAAAAAATACGCATCTTTAGTTTTAGAAGAAATATCGTAAACTGTAGGTTTAACAGCAAAGCTGTATTGTTAAATTAACTAGACTAAATGCGCTACAATTTGGTTTTTGAATCATCATACGACACTTTAAACTATGTGTAATAAGGACTAATCAATTGTCTTATACATAATATAGTTCCAAACTTATAGAACATATTAAATAAGTCTAACGAAAAGCAAGTTTTACAAAAATCCCATCTGCTGTTTGGATAATGTCGTCAAATTAATGTTACTTATCATGTATTTCACATTTAAATAATTTTAATATAGCCTATGACACTCTCGTGGTTAAGACGAATCTAACCACGTATATTTTTTTTAAATCAGTTTAGCCGTTTTGTAGTTACGAGCGGACATTGAGTCGGACACATATACAAGTCAAACACATAATCCTCCTTTTGGGTTTGGCGCAGTCGGGTAAAATGGCTGATACTAACCTATTGCATGGTAAAAACAACATTAATATTATTGATAAACATTTTTTGAAACCTATCGTAAATTCACTAGCAACGATCATCGCAGCAGTATTTAAATTTGTTTTCTGAATAGAAATAATATATGCGCATACATACAGCCTGATTATGGAGCATGTGCAGCTAGTGCGGTTCGATAGGGAAATGGATTCCATAGAACAGACGTTATGGTTTTGCGATTGAGTTTCATTTGAGGGTTTATGATGATCGTTTTAGTTTAACGTTTGAACAAGTGTGTATTAAACTTGTAGCCCCCCCCCCCCCCCCCCTTCCCTCTCCCCCAACGGTATCCAAATTATCGTTTCACCTAAACTGGTTTTTAGCGGACTCAGACAAATTTACAGTAAGTATGTAGGTATGTTTTTGTAAATCCATTGGGGGGAAAAAAGGTAGGCCTCCAACAAGATGGAGTGACGACCTCGTCAGGATCGCGGGACCGCGGTGGATGCGAAAAGCACAAGACCGGTCTGAGTGGAAAGCCTTGGGGGAGGCCTATGTCCAGCAGTGGACGTCTTTCGGCTGACATAATGATGTGGGTATATCATGTACCTTTTGTAAGTACTTTTTTGCGTGAAGGCATTAAGTCCGCCATTTGGACTTTAGTTTTGTGCACTAAGGTTAGGATAGGTTAGGAATGTTTTAGAACAACCCTTTTTTTGGCTTTAGGATAAAAGGAAATTCGGCAAACAATGTATCGCATCCTGGTCATGTTGTACCATCAGTCCAATGGAACACTAAAGACCCTTTTGAAACACCGCCATGCCCTCTTTTGTCATACAGGATCTCCTAGTATAGACAAAGTTAGTTAATTATTTTTTTTGTATTTTTATACCAAGTTCACTCAGGAGTAAAAAAACTGGTCAGAGTGCGTTTTTCATACTAAAGAGGCTATTTCGAAGCCTTGGTTCCTCGCCAGGGCATGCTTTTAGTGAAATCTGATGATGAATACCCGGAGCATCGATACAGGACTTCCAGATTGCCTAGGATACCCAACTGAATGAATCTGCGGTTAACGCTGGAATTGTGCATGTTCAGAAAAACATCTAAAATGGCAATAAAATGTAAGGAAATCCAGGTGCTGACCCAAACTCTCCCGCTGTGGTGTTAACTGATTGTGCGATCAGTTAGGTATCTTAAGAACTTTTGACCTCCTCAATTGAACCTCGGAGTATCCACCATTAAACCTCACTTAAAACCACCCCTGGCGAGGAACCAAGGCTTCGAAATAGACTCGTTTGTATGAAAAACGCACTCGGACCCGGTATTTTAGCTCCTGATTGTAATAACAAACAATTATATAAAATTCAGTTATTCATACACTATCCGAAATCAAAACAGTTGAGGAACAGACTGATAGTCTATTGTTACGGCATACTATTGTTTGCACTTCAACGTGGACACGGAATACAAAATAGTACCTACATGTAAAAAAAAGGGTTGTGTGTAATATAATATAATGGATGAAGTTAAATTCGAAAAATGGGTTAACGTGACAAAGGACTGATGGCCGATGGGGTCAGAAGGTTCTGGAGTGGCGTCCGCGGACCGGAAGACGAGCTATAGGTAGGCCTCCAACAAGATGGAGTGACGACCTCGTCAGGATCGCGGGACCGCGGTGGATGCGAAAAGCACAAAATAGTTCTTTACTTACCGATGACAGAAATACCTAATAATAATCATACGGAACCCTCTATACTCGTTTTTAACTTGCACTAGTCCGGTTTTTGCTGTGTTGGTGCCGGTTGATGTGTTGGTGCCGGCCGAGAATAGCACCACCCCATCTCTTCCCGTGGGTGTCGTAAGAGGCGACTAAGGGATAAACCGGAGGATGGGCAGCAGCGTCCTCCGCGGACTACATGGTATAACTGCGGTCGCCAACCCGCCTGCCAAGCGTGGCGACTACGGCATTTTTCCCCCCAATGGTATGAGTTTGAGTGGAAAGCCTTCGGGCAGGCCTATGTCCAGCAGTGGACGTCTTTCGGCTGACATGATGATAATGATGATGATGATTTAACGTACATTCGGCGTCAATAGAAATGGCAAAAAATGTAAACACAGATATATACACATAGATAACGCAAATGCATCTTCGCGTGTCCGAATCCCGACTTAAACCCCGACCAAGCCTCGGGGTTGGCCGTCGCTGCTGACGTTGACGCCTGTTGTTGCAGCCGGCTGTGAAAATTAAGAAAATGCCTCGTTGCTTGATAATAATCTGCAATAGCACAAAAACGCGACGATTTTGAATTGACTTGGCGCGGAAAACGGAATATTCTATTCTCTTGGTGTTTCGTTCATAGAAAATAGTGACACGATTGGTTTTCATACTGATTTAGGTGTTTACGTTGTCTATGTGTAGATATTTGTGGATATGAACAAAATAAAACGGACCAATGTAACATTATTACTCCATAATCATGTACTTTTGGACATCGCGTGAGGCATTGTTAATCATTTACACGCTTGATCGTTACTTTTACATTTTGTTGAAAATAAAAGTACCTGGAAGACCGAGCGTCGCTCGGGTTGAAAACGAAATTCCCCGAAGATGACAACTTGACAGATCGATTTTTCGCCCCCGTAAACCTCTTTAGCTCAACTTATATCGTTGGAGCCGTTTCCGAGATTCAGATTATAAAATATACATAACCGTAAAAAAAAGGCTTTTTTTTAAATAAAAACGGCTTGCAGAAATATTGAGGTTATGTTTCACACAGTACTGATTTGTTTTCATCTTTTGCCGTTTCCGTTGAAACTGACTTTAAACAGGTGATGACCACATGCTATTTGTTCCAGAGTTATGTATGTTTTCTATGTATTGAAGTATGTTTATTTCTCTATATAAGTATGTATATCGTTGTCTAGTACCCATAGTACAAGCCTAGAGCTTAGTTTGGGACTAATTCAATTGGTGTGACATAGTCCCCTGAATTATTGATATTATATAATGTATAAGCAATTTTATCCTCTTGATTCATGTTTTCTCTTCAACCTTTATTTTGCTTTTCATCGTCAATTCACTACACAATAGCTCTCACAAGAAACTATTAAGCTGAGATAGGATAAAACCTCTTTAGACAGAAAACCAATTATTTTTACGCCAAATTGTTTCATGTCAGCCCTTTTATCGGATTTTTATTAAAGAAATGCTTTTAAGCGGATGATGGGATATTAAAAAATTGCTAAAATAATCCGTAACAGAGGCTTAACTTTTTAACATCAAAATGAATAATATGATTTTGTTTAATGTGAAAGTAGATTTTTTTTTTAAGCAGGGGCTCTAACATGGCTTCGTTTGTCGCGTGACAAAGTGTGGATAAGGCGTCCGTCACCTTTTGACACGTAAATAAGTACGAGAGTGATGGATGCTTTATCCACTTGAGTCACGCTATATAGACGCAGCCATACCTAAATATTATGCCTGCTGGTTTTATTCTACTCGGCAAAACCAAGTTTTTGACATATTGTGATTGTTTTTAACGAAGAGCTATCGTCACATGGACAATACGACAACTAGTCAAAGTT
Source organism: Acleris sparsana (assembly GCA_923062465.1). Classification (NCBI taxonomy): domain Eukaryota; kingdom Metazoa; phylum Arthropoda; class Insecta; order Lepidoptera; family Tortricidae; genus Acleris; species Acleris sparsana. The sequence goes on from OV281303.1 coordinate 2,512,269, forward strand.
AATGAAAATGAAAATGAAAATGAAAATGTTTATTGCATAAATGAAACCTTACAAGTGGTAGAAACAATACAGTGGGTCCTGTGCTAGGGATCCCTGTGTTACAGGACCCGATTACGTATCAAGAACAGTTTTAGTTTGTACAGGGTAATACAGGGTTACATGGTATACAGGGTTATCTTTTTTATCTTTTTATCATGATTTCTTATTTAAATGCTTTAACTAATCTAATTCTAAAGTGTGCGTGAGTGTGTGTGAGCGTGTGAGTCTGTGTGCGCGCGTGTGAGTGTATGTGTAGGCGTGTGTAGATAGATACTTGAACATAATTAATATGATTATTATTGGATAAATGTATAAAGGTACCTGGCGACACTTATTTTATCACGGAAAGAAGGAGTTCAGTGTCGTGGTAATATAGCTTTGGGACTGGATGCGTGTTGCCCAGGACTGAATGAGGAGGCTTATACCCACATACGGGCCATATAATTAACTTACGAGTTCTAGTTTCTACCCGCGACTTCGTACACGTAGATTACGAATACCGTTATTCCCTCGGGAACTTTAAATTTTCCGGGATGAAATGTAGCCTATGTGTTGTTTCAGGGTATAAGCTGTCTCAATTTCAAATTAAATTTCAATTAGTCCAGCCGTTGCAGCGTGAAAGAGTAACAAACATTCATACATACAAACTTTCGCGTTTATAACATTTTGTAATGATAAGGATAAAGTAATGTAATGTAATATAAATAAGGAAAAGCTATTTAATATGGTATTGTAGAGCTGTACTAATTAGCATGGTGTATGATTTAGTGCTAAGCAACAGTGTCCGCTTAGTTGTGTTCCGGTGTAAGGATAAGACAAGAGGAATTCTCCCTACCATCAGGCCTGTGTGCTCGTTTGCCTTCTTGATCTCATAAAATAGTATTGCGGTATCGTCCCAAGGTTTCTTATTCCGTTTAACTTTAACACTCTAGAACGCCAAATACATAAATGCCTCATCCATACCTACCATACTAATGTTATATGGTAAAAGAGAGAGAGTATTTGTATAAAACGTGGTTGTGACAGGTAATTCCCTAAGGGACCCTATTCAAAAAATAATTGACCTATTGAAAGATACAAATGGAAGTCGGTAGATTCTTTCAAAACTATATTGAATAAGTTCTGACATGACACTTGTTTTAAAACTTGTTCATACTTTTTAGGTACCTATATGTATATTCATAATAATGTTTAAACAATATTTTTTTATGGCATAGAGAAGGCAAGCGAGCGCACAGGCCTCCTGATGGTAAGTGGAGACAAATACATATACATTCGCATTCACAAGACTGCAAGCCTAAGACTGCAAATGCGTTGCGAACCCTGAGGACTAAGATGGAATGCCTCTATGCCAGTCATTACACCAGCTGTTTTATCCCCAAACCGGAACACAACAATGCGAACACTGCTGGTTGGCGGTAGGTTAATGGAAAAGATGGTGGGAACGATCCGGACGGACCCTGCACAAGGTCCTACCACCCGCATTTCTTTCAATGTTTTACTTATTTGGCTATTCGTTGTCATTAATTATATATCTAGCGCTCAAAATATGTGTGATAGTTGTTTTTCTAATAATGAAATCTATATTAACCAAATAGGTCATAAATAAATAAGTTAACTGGAAGATATCTCTTAAAAGGATAAGTTCGCATTCACATCCCAACTATGTTCTTATCTATTTTATAATTGTAATATTTTGTTAACATACATATAATATTTATAGGCCATGTCTTACTTGTCTATACCTGAGCAAGGCGAGGGTGGAAAGATAGTGTCAAATGAATTAATCTGTCTACTGCAATCTATTAGTATAAATTATGTCCAGTTTGTACATTAGTGCCATTAAAAGATTATCAGTGTTGGCTGGCGGTCTGAGGTTCTGTTCTGCGGTTAGTGGGACTGTACGGGGGCCTAATTAAACTCCGGGGACAAATTTATAATTTTGATTAATAGTTAATATAGGGTAAAATAGATTTATGGGGAAGGTGACTTTTGTGACAGCTTCTATAAAAGCTGATTCATGTTACAAACAGTTGAGAGCAAATTTTTTTTTCAATAGCTATAACAATGAACAGGGATCTCGTTGAAATATCGACAAACGTTTCATCGAATGTGTCATTTTACCGAATTTAATTTCATCGAAAGCTTATTTCTGCTGAAAGTTTATATTTTTCAGGTTATTTTGAGCATTCGTTTAGGTTAGGTTAGGTTAGACTTGTGACCACAAAAAAATAAAGCAGCTGCTCGTGGAAATGCCTGTCGATGAAATGAAAATTTGGCGAAGTGAAACGTTCTATGAAGTGAGTTTCGATATTTCAAGGCAATACCCAATGAACAAGATAAGCCAACAAACATTTGTTCTTGTCTCTTTGTAGCAAAACAGAATTTAACATGGAGTTTATATAGCTTACCTGTTACATGACGTCATGGTGCATATCCGATCGTTCTGTGTTCTGTCTGATCGCTGACTAATTAGCAGTTTGAAATGATATCATCCGTATTTCTTGGCGATTTTAATTTTAATTTCACTTTTGGTTATCTTCGTATAAAGCCATGCTTATTCCGTATCGTGACTTTTCGTTGAAGATATAACTTCTATAATATTCCGTTTAAATTATCACTAAAATGTGGACTAAAAGAAGATGTAGTGACTAAGATTGAAAAGGGCATGCTTCGATGGTTCGGTCATTTGGAAAGAATGGATGAAAGAAGATTGACGAAAGAGATATACAGAGCGAAAGTGAGTGGAAGGGTCGGAAGAGGCCGCCCTAGGCGTACTTTTTCGAATCAAATCGGAGAAATACTGGAAAAGGGCCGAATCTTAAGTACCCGAAACCGACGTGCGTGCATGACTCGATGTATGAATGTGGAAGAAGCGAAAGACATTTGTCAGGATCGTAGCAGGTGGAAAGAAGTCGTCTTTGCCTACCCCTCTGGGAAACAGGCGTGATTTTATGTATGTATGTAATTATCACTAGTGGAAGCCCGCGACTTCGTGCGCGTGTAACGCGCGCGCCACTGAAACTATTAAAATAAAAAAAATGCATGGACATAGCTTGAACCCGAGAAAGGACACAGAATATTTTTTTGCCAGAAATTTGGACAGGGAATAGCGGTAAAGGACAACGCGGTTAGTAAAAAAAAGGAATATTCTTTATTGAACACTACAATACAATAACAGTATAGAAAGTTAATATAAAAAAAATTGTACAAAGCGAGTCAACAGCAGGTCTTATGTTTACTAATATTATAAACGCGAATGTTTGTACGTATGGATGGATGTTTGTTACTCTTTCACGCTGCAACGGCTTATTCCCTGGATAAACACATAGGCTACATTTTATTCCGGAAAATTTAAAAGTTCCCGACGGAATAACGATATTCGAAGTCGCCGGCAGAAGCTAGTCGAAATATACAGCATCTACTACACGATATCTACCTTAAATATTGGAATTAGCTAATTCTACGCAAAGGATTTTGAAACACAATAAATACTGCTTTATTGGATTGTTGAAAAAACTACAAAATTCCAGAAAAAGAAGTCCCAAGGGAATAACGATAATCGAAATCCACCGCAAACAAACACAGCCGAATTACTGATTCTGCGGACGAAATCACGGGCAGAAGCCTGTTTCTCTATAAATTTTGCCCTAGTATTAACACGGTTATACGAGATTGGCTGTAATTTAAGCCTTGCGGTTTGTACGGGAGTGTTCGAGGCTCGATTCGATAAACACAGTCGTACCCTTACCATGAGTTAAAATTACCGTACTCGCTAGCGAGTCGAATGCTCTGTCTCTCGCACTCTATAACAAAACTACGAGGTCTACGAGGGACAAAGCATTCGACTCGCTAGAGAACTCGAGAACGGTAATTGCAACTCATGGTAGGGCAACTGTTCCCTGCTTGTGTATTAAACTGACCCCCCTCTAGCAGTGATTCTCAACCTTTTCCCGACTCACCTTTTTATTTATTCAATTTTTTTCATAAATTACTAAACATAGAATAATTCGGTGAAATTGTAGTACCTATTACAATTAAAAATTAAAATAAAACGAAGCTACTCAAATATTAAAGATGTGAATAATAATCAGAAATGTAAAAAGAACACCCCCTTTGAATTGTTTTGTTGTTAGTACGTACCACAAGTTTCATAAATCTAAACTTAAAAGTACCTATTAAAACCTTTAATGTTCATATTCGTTAAACTGAATAGTCTGTTTTATTAAAAAAACGTGTTTGCAAATTATTATTATTACTTATTAATCATTTATTCATGAATGACACATTTATGTTTACATATGATAGTATACTGGCAAATTGCATAACAGTTTGTTGGCAGTGCATTAAGTGCTCTTGATACATAGTTGTGCCGAAAACAAATGGCTAATTTATATTCATGCTATTATATTTAGAGACCTATAAATACCCACCACCTTGCAAGCTTTACATTATATTATGTTAATGTCATGAAATGCGATCAGGACCAATAAGAATGGGTATATCCTCATTGATCCTGACCACAATAATCTAATAATATCTTACTGACACTTTTCTTAAACGTATAAATAACATCATAAAAGAGCGAAAGAAGATTTCACGAATTATAGTGCAGTAAGAAGTTGCTTTGTATGCATTTTAAATACATGTAGGTAAAGTTGCGATAAATGATCTGAGCATATAAAAGTAATTAATTGAAAATTACTTTAATTTTTTTGATGAAAGTTATCGCACAGCAATATGGTTTTAAAATCTTCATTTAATGGAACTCTTTCAATTGTGAAATTTTAGGCTACCTGTGGTCCGTGGACCACCGGTTGAGAACCACTGCCCTATGTGTCAGGGGTATACGATTAAGCCATTCGGGGCACACTGCTTGGTGATTAGGTTTGACCTCAGCGTTACGACACTAGGGTGTACGCTAAATGAGCTAGGAAGTGGTTTTGGCCACTTACGCCCTATATTGGAAAAACTGGGCGAAACGGGAGTTGGACTCACGTTCAGTTATTTGGTGGGAGAAATAAGTTCATTAGGCAGTGAAGGTCAAATGTGCGAAGGTTGTATAAGGTGTATGTATTACCTTTTTTTATCGATAACCATTAAATAAGGAAGCTCAAAGTCACTCAGTGGGCTATGCTCGGGGTTTCTCTGCGTGATAGAATCAGAAATGATGATATCCGCAGTAGAACTAAGGTTACCGACATAGCCCGAAGAATAGCTAAACTGAAGTGGCAGTGGGCGGGGCACATTGCTCGCAGGACGAGGCGTAGGCCTCCAACAAGATGGAGTGACGACCTCGTCAGGATCGCGGGTCCGCGGTGGATGCGAAAAGCACAAGACCGGTCTGAGTGAAAAGCCTTGGGGGAGGCCTATGTCCAGCAGTGGACGTCTTTCGGCTGACATGATGATGATTAAAAAGGTTTCTTGTAATAGGTCCCCGTTTATTAGGCTTCTGGTACGGGAAGCTAAAAAATAATAATTACGATGTTCAGTTGGCAGCATGACCCAATTTCAATCAAATTGTTGTTAAAGTAGGGGTTAATAGGAATGATGAAATATGTAAACAAAACCAAACGGATCAATTTAACATTATTACTCCATAATTACGTACTTTTGGACATCGCGTGACGTATTTTTAATGATGTACACGCCCGATTGTTTCTTTTTCATTTTGTACAAGTTTTTTTTGAAATAAATATTCGTTTGCACAAATTTTGAGGTTATGTGTCAAAACCCCGACTTAAGTGAATGTGGTGATTGCCACTTGAAAAGAAAAATGTCTCATTAAGTTTAATCTGTGGAATATACGAGTAGTAGGACTCTAATTGTTGAGCTACTATGGAACTGTGTCGCATAACGTTAATCATTAGTTTTAGCGTATTTTTTTTTCATGTAGCTTGACGCTGTCATTACAGGGTTCCATGGTGACTCAATAATAAAACTCCTGGACTGTACATACAATCAAAAGCACCAATCTCTATAAACCTATCGTGACAGTATAATGTATACACAAACCTTATTATCAGTGGCATAGAGGCGTGTAGATATTTTTGACGTTATGGGAATGTAACGACTTTAATTTTACATAAGTAAGCAAACAACGATCATGTTCCTAATTTTACGCAGTCTACAAAGAAAGAAACATTAATAAAATTAAGCACACAATTAAATACACAATAAAAACGTAGTAAATAAAATAAAATAACTTAAACAACTAACCTAACAAATTACAAGTAGGTAACTACGTGTAAACAATACAAATGCAAGTATAGAAGTAGGTATTTAAGTATGTCTAGTATTGCCTTAACCACAGCACATACCTAACTAGAGTCTATGTAATTTGGGGCTATTAAGACTTGGGGCTATTTAATTTAGACAATTTCATCCCCTGAGATTTATTGACTGCACCATGAACGAGATAACAAAAACAAACGAATATTACGTAAAAAGCATCGAAGCGAAAAGCTCGTCTTAAAAACATTCCAAAATCAATCTTTCATTTCCGAAAGCTGATAAGGGAAGAACTCGCAAAGTAGAAAGGTCTGACAGATCACCCAAACGCCCACCGTATAATTCGAGCCATTTATCATTTTTACTTCACAAATCTGACATCTATCTGATTTTAATTTTAGCAAACATTAAAAACACAAATAACTTGCAATGAAGATGGATTTGTGACACCAAATGACATTCTTAAAATAATAAGGGATGTTTCGCAAAAATAAAAAAGGATAATGTTGTTACTGATTAAATAATGATGTATTACTTTTTTGTACGCAATGATGTATCATGGTATTATTTTTAAGTAAAGACGAAGAGAGAGACTGAAGTAAACTCTAACTTTCCTCGAAGCCCTAATAGTGTGCCATAACGAATAAAATGCTTATGAATAGGGAACCGTAATAGTACATTGTGTATTAAGGGTGGCAAAGACAGAATTACAAACGAGAGTCTGTTAGAATTTAATGACTCGAGCTTTGTATTTCCTTTACCACCCGTGTAAAAGATCATATTCATAAATCAGCGGCAAACTACTTGATTGTCTATGACTTACCACAGATAATGTCAAACGTGTTCTGGAGTCCGATTCTAGTGACAGTCGAGATCAATTGTTTATATGCGAGATTTTTAGAAAATTGTTTGCAACTAACATTTCCTCTCGAATGATACTTCATATTGAATGGCACAAGAAATGGGGTCCTGACGTATTATGATAGTTTGAGTCCATGTATTATATATTTAAAAAAATGTATTACGCACGATAGGGCGATTTTTCTAGCATATTAGGACACTACCTATTTACGAGCAAGTGTGATGAAAACGTTCTTACAAGATTTAGACACGTGGACGCTCACTGTAGCTGAGCTGGTCCACAAATTTAGCCGCTCTGCTAGTTTTGGAAAAGGCTATGTTAAGAATCTTTCAGAAGGATCGGATCCGCAACTAGGCGATCCAAAGTCATTGACGTAGCCTACCAGTTACCGTTACGACATCGCTTACTTAATTGACAGTAATGGCGGCAAAAATTAAAATGAAAATAGGCAGGACATGTAGCGCGCCTTAAAGACCGCAGGTGGACCAACATTGACACAGAATGCAAAGGCCCACTGAGCAAACCAAGAAAGGGAGACTGTAAAACAATAGCAGGATCAAAATGGCGACAGATAGCCAAAGACCGAGAAAAATGGAAATCGTTGGAAGAGGCCTTCAACATAGAGGTGTTACTGATATACGAACGAAATAAAAATTAAAAGGGCTTTTTATTTTATATTTTAATATAACCTACTATATTATAGCATGACAAAGGCAATATGGTTTTACTATTACAATAGAGGTCCAGTAGTGTAATGTGAAAAATTAAATCGCAACTCTCCAAGAAATCAGTTTAATATTCTACCAGTCTTAATTGGCGCTACAACTTTATGAATAAGAGCCTAATGAGAAGAGAGTTAATGATCCTTTTGCTCGTCAAACATGAGAAAGAAGGGGGGGAGAGGGTATTTAGCAAAATGACCGTCGGCGTGACTTGCACAAGTGTAGGTAATTTTCTAATCATTAAGGTTGGGCTGCTACATTGAGAATGCATACCCTAAGATGTTGCTTGTATAATCTGACGGGACAACAACAAACTTACGAAAGTATTCCGTTGACTTATTTATGTATCGCATGTCCAGATCCTCATGAAATTTAAATTTCACGCATGAAAAAAGAATCATTAAAATTGGTCGATAATTGGTGGAGAAATCGCGAATAAGACATGAAAATATTAAAATATATACAGAATAACTTAAAAACCTCCTTCTCTGGACACTCTGAACTATAATATCAGTTTTGGTATACCCTACATAAAATAGAAAAAGTTTTTCCGATACGCCTGTTTTCAATACGAGTAGAAAATGTCGTTTGTAAACAAGCTCATGTATAATTCAAACTCGACGACAAGTTAAGTTATTTCGGCTTTTCGAGATTTGCGTCAACAATTTACGCCAAGAGGACCATCATTAATTTTAATGACTGAACTTTTGAAATACTTTAGAATACTTAACATTAAATTCTGTACTGATTTATTGCTAAACTTAATATCATTTAAATTAAGTATTTTCATTTATGCTTTTATTTTTACTTGTTAGGTGTTTGTAAGGCAGACACTAAAATATCGATTTAATAAATACAGTTTCGTCATGTCCGTCCGTCCGTCCGCAGTCTAGCTCAGAGACTTAGTACTAGAAAGCTGTAATTTGGCAGGAATGAAAATGAAAAAAACATCCTTTTCAGACTTTCAGTATCACTGCGTGATAAAATTAAGTATAGAATTGCCATATGTAGGTACTGAACGCGACCGTCTGGCATCTTACGTCATTCCTATACATTTTCGATGACGATATCTTTTTCGGGAAGCATCTTGTCTAGAGCCACTGTCTCCCCGTAATCGGAATTGCTTTGCCATATCATGGTAACCCCTCTGCGGGGTAAATAAATCATCCGTCACTGTCATACGTACTAACCTGTCAGAAGGCGACGGATGCCTCATTCAAACTTTGTCAGGCGGTAAACGCCATATTAGGCCACCTGTGGGCCCAGCACGGCTGCATCTACATCGCGTATTAAATATGGATAAAGAATCCGTCACTGGCGTACTTATTTACGTATCGGAAAGTGACGGATGCCTTATCCATACTTTGTCAGGCGGCAAACGCAGCCACATTATGCCCCCTGTGTGCCTAGTATGGCTGCGTCTATATCGCGTGTTAAATATGGATAAAGCATTTGCAATAAGGGTAAAAACGAAGCATAGTAGCGCCAGGTCGTTACAGCGTGCGATGCGCGGCGATGAGCGTAAAGAACAAATGCATAGAAAGCCCATCATCACCTAGCGCTGCGTGCGGCGACTCGTGGCATGTTACAAACATTGCTATGTATTTGTTTTTCGCTCGCCGAGCCGCGATGTCGGCCGTTAGTATAAAATTGTGACCAGTGGGCCTGCGTTCAGTACGACAGTGACGGCACTGTCAGATGCGCGTCAGATGGTTACGGATGCCTTATCTTAACTTTGTCACGCGATAAACGCAGGCCCACTGGTCACAATTTTATACTAACGGCCTACTTCACGGCTCGGTGAGCGAAAAACAAATACATAGAAATGTTTGTAACATGCCACGAGTCGCCGCACGCAGCGCTAGGTGATGATGGGCTTTCTATGCATTTGTTCTTTACGCTCATCGCCGCGCATCGCACGCTGTAACGACCTGGCGCTACTCTGCTTCGTTTTTACCCTTATTGCAATCGTATTGTTTACGACTCAGCCTTTACTGTCCAGTTGTTAAGAGCTATCATAATGTTAATAACGATACTTAGTAATGACAATGTGGAATAGATCCGCAGTTCCGCTGCATGACCAGGGCCTATATTCTACTGGATAAAAGCATTATTGTCATTGACATGTTAACTAGGGTTGTTTATAAGATATCCGTTTTAACGCTTCGGCATTTAAAAAATGTTGTCTTGAAATGTCAAGCTGCCTAGAACGTAGTATATCAGAGAAGTAAGCTTGACGTTGTAAGACCTTGACGTCCGAACTTGACGTTGTGAGATGGGCAATTTTAACAGTAATGGGATACATGACTATATGTTTATTAGGACCCAAAACACAGCAAATCAATGGGAAATTTTAATAAAAACGAGGTCAAGCCAGGCAAATCATGGCATAGGGAAGGCAAACGAACACACAGGCCACCTGATGGTAAGTGGAAACTGTGACCCATAGACATTCGCATTCACAAGACTGCAAATGCGTTGCCAACCCTGAGGACTAAGATAGAATGCCTCTATGCTAGTCATTACACCGGCTGTCTTATCCCCAAACCGGAACACAACATTGCGAACACTGCCACCATCGCGGTAGCGATCCGGACGGACCCTGCACAAGGTCCTACCACCTATGTGTTCATTTTCCAACAAATTCCCTACGATACGATCATGATTTTCCAAGAAAACCCCATACATAATCGTCGCAATAGTAAAAATACATCATGTTGCCAAGATCTATAAACTGGCACATGTTTCACCTCTGTTGGTGGGTGGGGACATTTTTGCCCATCGTCCTTTATCGTCTTCTAGTACTCATAGCCAAGGATCGGGAAAACGCCCGTCATTTTGAAAACATAACCCTGTTCCGTACAGCAGAGACTTCCTTATGATGTTAATTTAAAATATTTGAAGGTATTTTACATTTATTATACCATAATTCATATGTGTTCAGCGACAAAATTATTAATTAATAACACTGGAATGGTTTTGGGAAAAAAAAATCTCGCCAATCAAAAATAACTCCCCTAAAAAAAAAGTTTTTACTTGTTTGTCCATAATGCCGTGAATTTAGGACCTATTTATGAGTCAAAAAAGTTCTTTCACAGTCTACGGACATCATTGGGCCATATTTAATCGTTGAAGTTGGGTTACTGTTTGTCTGTTTGTTTGCGTTTTCCCATTACATTATCGCTATACATATACATTATTGTATAATAAATAAATAAAATACCTAGTAATATTTTTATTTTACATCAAGGAAGTCTCTGCTGTACGGAACAGGGTTATGTTTTCAAAATGACGGGCGTTTTTCCTATCCTTGCTCATAGCCTAGAGCTTAACTTCAGGACTGGGTGAATTTGTGTGATATTGTCCCCCTAATATGCATGCATTTTCATTATCTGTTGATTACCATTCACCGCCCAAAGACAAGCTCAGACTGTTACTGTCTTTCGTACTATCTTTGCTTTTAAAGAACTTCATTAACTGGTCCTTGTTAATTTCATCCCCAGTCAATTGCCGATGAATATTAATGTCGTAAAAGGCTTTGCTAACTTTTTTATATTAACAGTACAATTTCGACGGATTATTTGAATAAAATTTGCATGGAAGCTGCTGGAAAATCAACGAATTTAATTTTGACAATCTAAGGCAACATTCGAAGTTATTTGAGTGAGTTGGAAGTTGAGATAATCAGCAAGCTACTAATATTTAGTAGCTTCTACGGCCCAAAATCCAATTGAGTTATACTTTAAGTGAGTTTGTTTAGGGATACATTTTATTTTACTCAACCCATGGAAATGAGTTTATCTTTAGTCTCCTATCCAAAGCGATCTAAGTTGTCAATATCAGTTCCAATATTTTAGATTTTTGACCCATTACCTAAGTTCGGCTATATCCTTACTATATATAATATTATTTACGCAAACGTTTGTAAGTATGGATGGATATTTGTTACTCTTTCACGCTGAAACGGCTGGACGGATTCGGATGACACATAACATAACACATAGGCTATATTTCATTCCGGAAAATTTAAAAGTTCCCGAGAGAATAGCGATTTTCGAATCTACGCGGACGAAGTCGCGGGCAGAAGCTAATTTATAAAACTTCTCCTTTTTTCTGAATATATTTTTCAATACCAACATTCAAGTTATGAGTTTGTTAAATGCTGGGCAAGACAGAATGTGCATACGTGACTTTTCTTAGATGTCCCGTTTTTATGTTTTGAACTCAATATTAGCTACTAGGTACAGTGAATGAAATACAAGAAGTTAATGCTGCCACCAAACTTGACATTCCAAGAATAGGCAATACATTTGGCTCCGATGACAAGTGTCAGAATTGAGTTTTTATCTTCCTTTTACTCTACTGTAAAATATAAAAAAAAAACAGCTTATTTGACGTGTAAAATAATGTGTACATGTAAAGATAAAACTTAAGTAATGTCCCTCCTTCATGTAGTTGTAACACGCCTGTATAGACCGTTCGACATTATGAATTTGTAATCAGACGTAAATTCCATTTTAATTTATTATACAACTACTTACTACAGTCTTAAGTTTTTAAGATAAATCCATGTTTATGAAATAGTAGATTAGTCCTTTATTTGATCTATATATAAATAAATATAGAGTGCAAACCTACTAAATTCTAAAAATAGATTCAGCAGGTATGCGCTCTAAGCCGACACGATTACCTTTTAAAACAAAACACAAACGTCCGAAGATTTGAATTCGCAATTTTTCAAAAATAACGCAATTTATTCAAATAAGGAACGGCAATGCTGGCAACGCTGGGAACGTACGAGGATATTGCAATTCTTATGTAAAAGGCCTGGGACAATGCATTAGGTTCCGTTAAAATATGCGCAACGTCTGGACTTTTATCCAAAGTGCCTTTTTGTTATGGAAAGTACTTTTTATTTCGTTCAGATATAAATTTAGACTACGTTTAGGTCTTATAGTTCTACGTACCACGGATTTCATTTTGTAGTACAATCAAGGACTTTAAACTTTGATCAACCATAGAATCTTGTTATAATGACAACATCAAATAACAAGATAGTACCTAATTGCGAATTAATAATTTAAAGGCCGTGATCGTACATACATATAATTTTTTATCTATTTTAGTTTACAAAAGCGTACTGATTGGCGACAATACTGAAGTTTGATTCATAGTTAGTTTGTTGTGTGTGTAACTATATAGCTAATTTATGTAAAAAAAAAATAATTAATGGCTTTCTCTCCTTGTTTTAACAATGTGTACCCTGCCAATGCCGAGTTTTATAAAATCTCCATGGACTTACTAAAGGAATCATACGGTTTACCCTTGAAATATCGACAAACGTTTAATCGAATTTCAGTTCAAAGTCAACGTTTCGCTTATTTTCATTTGATCGAATATTCTCTACATCGAACGATTAAAATATGATGTATTTTTAAAACATCGATTTTTAATGTTTATAAATATTATTAACTATATACTTTATGTGACAGATTTTTATTTCATACTTTATTATCCAATATATTATTTTGGAAACAAAATAATCGGTTCTGACTGTTAGGTCGCAGTTCACCTAACACACTCCTCCTCGCTTCGCTCGTCGTCGCACCTATTTGTACTCTGTCGCATAACAAACTTCTGTTTACAAATCAATGTGTTGCAATTCAAACAAGTTTTTAGTAATAGTAATTATATTGAGTTGTTCTCTCTCTTGAATAGTTTATGAAATTTATTTTTTAGCATTTAAAAATCCTTGTACCGTTGTTCTAATAATTGTTTTAATTTATAATGAATAGTCGATGCAGCCATAATACTACAAAAGATAATATTTATACTAAATATTCTATGGATCGTTTTCGATAAAATGAAATTCGATGAAAAGTTTATCGAGATTTCAAGGGGCACCCGGAATCATACGCATGGACATAACACGCGAAGACGATTGCTCAGTTTAAAAGTGTTCTTTTGTGGACCAAAAAGTTCAAATATATAATACCCACCTCATCTGTCATTGTTACATTTGCATCTGACTAAAAGTGACAAAGCGTACTTTTTAACTATAGCCAGTTTATAGTGCGTCCATGAATAAAGAATGTCTTTAACTCAATTTCAAAAAGAAAACAGCATTACATTTTTTTTGCACACGAAATTGGGAGATCACTTAAAGTAAGACAAACATTTATTAGTCACACAAGCACCCTTCAAAATTATTTTCCCATCCCAAATCATAAATTCCCACCTAAATGTCGAATGGATATGATAGCAATCATCGGCTGCCGTACCCTCTTAAGTAAGGAGGTGTTTTTCTTGCGCGAGCCGGCAGCCGTATTTTACGGGGGAAAACTCAAGTGTCAGGCCCTCAGCGTTTTAGCGTTCGTTTTGTTTCTCGTTATTCTTTCTGTTCTTTTTTTGAACTGCAGTTTTTTTTTCCACTCTAACGGACGTTGTTATTTTTTACTTTGAGAATCACACACCATGTTATTTTAGAGCTGATATGGTCTTGATTCGCTTGAGAAATATTTATGGAATTTGTATGAAAACCTTCGAAATCCTACTAATATTATAAATTCGAAAGTTTGTGTGTGTGTTTATTACTCCTTCACGCTGCCACAGGTGAACAGATTTGGATGAATTTTGGAATGGAGATAGCTTATACACTGGGTTAACACATACGCTCTTTATCCCTTTAACTCTAAAAAATCCCGAGGGATTAACGATAATCTAAATCTACGCGGGTGAAGTCGCGGGCAGAAGCTAGTATGATATAAAAAGCGCATTTAGATTCTCCTGTCCATAAACGTCATTGTATTTGGATTATCTTAAGCATTGGCTACGTAGGTTAGGTTAGGCCAGACCTGACACACCAAAAAATTAAAACTCCGGCGTGTAAAATGCCTGTCGATGAAATGAAAATTCGGCGAAGAAAAACAAGCTATGAAATAAGTGTCGGCGATTAAAGGGTTCACCCATAATAATACCCCCAAATTCTCTTGTAATTTTGTGAGATAAAGGTGGCCAGAAAATAGAGGCTTAGTTAGAGGCACAGAAACGCCAGACTGAAGTCAGCTGACGCTGCAGCCGTTTGGACAACGGTCCTAATTGCCAATTATCGACTGGGCTAGTCTCGTTTAGTTTTTTTTAAACGGCATTTGTAAAGACAAAAGAAAGCGCATTTATTGTTTGAGGAACTATCAGAGATCTAATAGATGTTTTATAAAATAAAGATTCGGCTAAATTTTGAGTCAAGACAACTAAACTGACAGCTCAGTGTCAGAAATGACATTAAATATGGTTAGCCAATAGATGAAGTGAAGTATTATGCCACCCTGTATATTGGTTGGTGCCGCTCGTTGTGTGGTAACTGCTCACGGCGCAGTCAGTCAACCGACGAACGGCGGTCAAACCGTTCCGAGATGGGCTGCAGCGTCCTGTGATCTACTTCCGCCCCACTGCGATCCCCAACACGCTCGCCAAGCGTGGGGATTATGGCACTAACCCCCCCTTATGGTGTACACCAAAGAACCACGGCCCCTAGTCCCCGGCGGCTCCGCTAGCCCGGCCCAAGGTAGCGGGTTCGGTAACGGCGGAGCAGGGGGTGCTAAGAATCTCCGGCAGAGATCTGGCTACCACCACCAAACGAATCTGACCCTGGTGACACACAACTGCCGCACGCTCAGGACTGACGAGAAGATCCTAGAACTGGAAGAATGTTTGGACAAGTTACGATGGGATATCTTAGGGTTATCTGAAGTCCGAAGACAGGGAGAGGACTCGATGATCCTGAAGTCCGGTAACTTGTTTTACTACCGGGAAGGTGACGCCCTGTCACAGGGTGGTGTCGGGTTTATCGTCCGTAAGTCGCTCGTCAACAACGTGGAGTCGATCGGGAGTGTGTCGACAAGGGTGGCGTACCTGATACTCAGAATTACCAAACGGTATTCGCTGAAGGTCATCCAGGTTTACGCCCCGACTTCGACGCATTCTGACGATGAGGTGGAGGCAATGTACGAGGACATCTCGAAAGCCATCCAGACCTCTAAAACGCACTACACGGTGGTGATGGGCGACTTCAACGCGAAGTTGGGCATGAGAGAAGGTAATGAGCTGAGAGTGGGACACTTTGGTGTTGGCAGGCGAAATCCCAGGGGCCAGCGGTTGGCTGAATTCTTGGAGAGGGAAGGACTCTTTATGATGAATTCCTTCTTCAGGAAGAAGCCACATCGCAAATGGACCTGGATTAGCCCGGACGGGTCGACAAAAAATGAGATTGACTTCATCTTGTCTACCAAACGCCACATATTCAATGATGTCTCTGTGATCAATAGTCTAAAGACTGGCAGTGATCACCGAATCGTAAGAGGCACATTGAATATCAACACAAGGCTTGAAAGGTCACGACTGATGAAGTCTACGCTCCGTCCAACCCCAGTCCAATGCCAAAACCCCGAAACCTTCCAGCTCGAACTCCAAAATCGCTTCGAATGCCTAGCAGAATGCGAGTCTACGGACGATCTGAATAACGGGTTTGTACAGGCTGTCCAAGCTGCTGGGTCGAAGTTCTTTAAGACCCGCAGCCAGAAAAGAACCCAAAAACTCTCAGACCACACTCTTAAGATCATGGACGAACGGAATGAAATGCGGCTGCAGTCTTCAGTGGACATGCAGAAGTACAGGGGGCTTAACAGACAAGTCTCTAAGTCATTACGGACAGACCTGCGCACCTTTAATACTTCGCGTATTAAAGGTGCGCAGGTCTGTAATGCTATCGAGCGAAACAAGGGCTCTAGGGTGTTCGCTAGGGATTTGTCTGTTGGGCAGACCCAGTTGATGAAACTGAAGACCGAAAATGGCACCGTATTTTCGTCCAAGGCCGAGATTTTGAGTGAGGTTGAGAAGTTCTACGGACAGCTGTACAAATCAACTCGACCCGTTGAAAGTTTGGCTACAGATCCCAGAGCCAAACTCACCCGACATTACACCGAAGACATCCCGGACGTCAGCCTGTACGAGATCAGAATGGCCCTGAAGCAACTGAAGAACAATAAGGCGCCAGGGGACGACGGAGTTACGGCTGAGCTTCTGAGAGCGGGTGGAATGCCGATACTTAAAGTCCTCCAGAAGCTCTTTAACTCTGTTATTCTCGAAGGCGGTGTTCCAGAGGCGTGGACCAGAAGTGTGGTGGTCTTGTTCTTTAAGAAAGGCGATAAAACCTTATTGAAGAACTACAGACCCATCTCACTTCTGAGCCACGCTTATAAGTTGTTTTCAAGGGTCATTACAAATCGACTCTCACGCAGGTTCGATGACTTCCAGCCTCCTGAACAAGCCGGTTTCCGGAAAGGCTTTAGTACCATAGACCACATTCACACGCTGCGCCAGATTATACAGAAGACTGAAGAGTATAATCGGCCCTTATGTCTAGCGTTCGTGGACTATGAGAAGGCCTTCGATTCGGTCGAGACATGGGCGGTGCTCGAGTCTCTACAGCGGTGCCACATCGACTATCGATATATCGAAGTGCTGAAGTGTTTGTACAAAAATGCCACTATGTCAGTCCGGCTCCAGAACCGGAGCTCGAAACCGATTCAGTTGCAGAAAGGTGTGAGACAGGGAGATGTCATATCTCCGAAACTGTTCACCGCTGCACTGGAAGATGTCTTCAAGCTTCTGGACTGGGAAGGACTTGGCATCAACATCAACGGCGAGTACATCACTCACCTTCGATTCGCGGACGACATCGTAGTCATGGCAGAATCGCTAGAAGACTTGAGTAAGATGCTCGGAGACCTCGATAGAGTTTCCCAACGGGTGGGCCTGAAAATGAACTTGGACAAGACGAAAGTCATGTCCAATGTTCGCGTTTTGCCAATATCAGTTCACGTGGGGAATTCTCAACTTGAAGTTGTTGATCAGTACGTATACCTGGGACAAACTGTCCAACTAGGTAAATCCAACTTCAAGAAAGAGGTCGATCGCCGAATCCAACTCGGATGGGCAGCGTTCAGGAAGCTAAAGCGGATCTTCTCGTCCAAAATACCGCAGAGCCTTAAGTCGAAAGTCTTCGACCAGTGTGTGTTGCCAGTGATGACTTATGGATCAGAGACTTGGCCGCTGAATGTGGGCCTCATAAATAAGCTCAGGGTCACTCAGCGTGCAATGGAAAGAGCTATGCTCGGAGTTTCTTTGCGCGATATGATCCGTAATACGGTAATACGCCAGAGAACCAAGGTAACCGACATAGCTCAGAGAGTTAGCATGCTGAAGTGGCAATGGGCAGGCCACATAGCTCGGAGAACTGATAACCGTTGGGGAAGAAAAGTTCTCGAGTGGCGGCCCCGCACCGGTGGACGGAGTGTTGGACGGCCTCCCGCCCGGTGGTCTGACGACCTGGTTAGGATCGCGGGGAGCCGCTGGATGCAAGCGGCTCAAGACCGTGACTTGTGGCGCTCTTTGGGGGAGGCCTTTGTCCAGCAGTGGACGCCCCCGGGCTGATGATGATGATGATGATGTATATTGGTTAAACATTATAGATTTGAAATTAGGCTTTGTACGTGTAGGACTCGTTTCCTGCTTCGCCCTGTATTGCTTTCCGTAGTGAGTCGATTTTCGAACCGTAGGGATATTCCCTCCAAATTTATTCTTGGGTTCAGCAGGTATTCTGTGCATATCTGTCAGTCACGTTACAGTCGAGTTCATAATTATGTGTACGCCTTAGTACCTTGTCTATTGAACTTCATGTTTAAACTGCCATACATTAATTTTATTGCCATAGCGATTATAGGGACAACATACTAAATTGTACACATGTCATATTTATGAACTCGACTGTTTTTTTTAAAATATATATATAGATTACAAGAATACAAAACGAGTTATTTTAAAGTGCAGCAGGATTTTATTGGAAGTGGAGGAAAAAAACCATGTTAATACTATAAATATGAAAGTAGCTCTGTCTGTCTGTTTTTTATGCTTCATAGCTAAACCGTTGAACTGATTTGGATAAAATTTGGTAAAAACGACGAACACGTGGACGATGTGGCATAGCAAGCATCAGCTAGCATTCTATAATTATAAAAGTGGTTATACAATGCATGAAGGTTTAAATATAATGTAATTTGGTATTCAGTATTCGGTGTATTCGACATCCTTTTTTACTATTTGTATTCGGCCGAATATATTCGGTTCGAGTATTTCTATTTTCTTGGCTACACGATACGGTATAGAACTATAAGACAAAAGTTCTTATGTAAAATTTATGTTATAAGTTATAGAAATCCTACGAAGAATGTGTTGAATTAAACTTCAAATCAGCATTTATTTTAGAATCTGTTTACGTAAAACAATGACATGGTGAACCGGATAATTCGGCCGAATATCCGGTTCGGTAAGAGTTACACCGAATAGTTTCGGCATTCGGCTATTCGGTGAAACCACTATTCGGCGCATCTCTAATATTTTTTATCACGGTTAGGTATCGTAAAAAAATACTTTAAGCCTAGTGAGAACCAATTAAACTAGTAGTAGTACGTAGTACGAATAGTTAACGAAACTATTTCAATTAAACTTTGAGCTTCCAACTTCAGCAACCATGTGATTATGCAAGTCGAAAATAATATCAACTTAAACTACAAACTAACTTTATTAATTATTGCGCAAATGTGTTGGTTTATGTATTTGTATTTCCCCACATCAAAACGAAGCCACTAGGCGACATGTTTTTAGTTCAAAGAAATTTGAGCTCTATTTCAAAAATAACCTATGAAATAGGCAATATAATATGGTAAAAAAGATCACGAAAAGATTATACGGAGACGGAGAGATCCGAAATGCACGTGACGTCATGTTGGGCGTATACAATCCATGTTAAATTGTGTGAACATATCTTGGTTATTTTATAGTTATTAAAAAAACTGAACTATTTGTTACATTAATTAACTTTTATTGAAGCTGAGAAAAAGTCATGAATATTAAAAAAAGATTGTAACTGTAATATAATACACACAGGAGCCAAAATACCGAGCCAGAGTGCGTTTTTCATACAAACGAGACTATTTCGAAGCCTTCGTTCCTCGCCAGGGGTTGTTTTGAGTGAGTTTTAATGGTGAATACTGCGAGGTTCAATAGAGGAGGTCAAAAGTTCTTAAGATACCTAACTGATCGCACAATCAGTTAACACCACAGCGGGAGAGTTTGGGTCAGCACTTGGATTTCCTTACATTTTATTGCCATTGTAGATGTTTTTCTGAACATGCACAATTCCGGCGTTAACCGCAGATTCATTCGGTTGGGTATCCTAGGCACTCTGGAAGTCCTGTATCGATGCTCGAGGTATTCATCATCAGATTTCACTAAAAGCATTCCCTGGCGAGGAAGCAAGGCTTCGAAATAGCCTCTTTAGTTTGAAAAACACACTCTGACCCGTTATTTTTGCTCCTGAGTGTAATATTAGACTGAAAGTTCTATGGGTTTTTAGATGCAGTTAGGCCTCTTTTCTTCTAGGTGGAATCTTTGCTTTTGACCTGTTATCGTATTGTCAACATTATGATAGCTCTTATTTACTTAACAGTAATGGCGACCGAATTAAAAACAATACGATAAAAAAGGAAATATGGTTTTACAGCGTAGAATAGAGGGTGTTTTTGCTAACCGGGTTTTCAACATACATATTAAAGGTAAAATAAAAAAGATAAAAAGATAAAGTTATTTATTCAGTATGTAAGGAATTTTTACACGTCAAGAATTTACCAGCGCTTCCCAAGAGGAGACCCCTGCTGAGAAGAAACGCCGCAAGAAACTCAGCAGTCAGTCATTATTTAAACATATTTCATATTACAATGGTACTACTTAGTCTAAGCATTGTATAAAAAAACCTACTTGTGTATATAAGACGGTGCAAGACGACCAAATAAAAGTTTTGATATGTTTTCCTACATCAACGGTGTCCCCTAGACAAGACAAAGTATTTTTGCATTTGTAAAAAATATTATTGGCTAAGTTTCGGGTTTGGGAAATGCATTTTTGTCTGTTAGATAATCCTCGACCCTATAATACGCTTTAGACCTTAATGACTTTTTTAAGTAATTTTTAAATACTGGAAAGGGTAACGTTACAACTACGTCAGGTAATTTATTATAGAAATTAATGCATTGACCAACAAATGATTTATATACTTTACGGACACGGAATTTTCGAATAGCGATTTTATTTTTATTTCTAGTATTTAAATTATGTATAATATCAGAGTTTTTGGTGAAATAATCTAAATTATTAACAACATAAATAATATCCTCGTAAATAAATTGAGACGCTACAGTTAGGATATTCATTTCTTTAAAAAGTTCTCTTAAGGGGTCACGGGAATATAAATTGTAAATTGTAATAATTAATAAGAGTACCATGTTATTCCGTAGCGATTTAAATGCCCTATTTATAACTCAATATTTAATAAGTTTAATTCTTTCGGAGCTCCATACAACTTTTTAATCTCATCGGATTCATTTGTAGACTCCACTGACACCAATCATACATAATCATCCTTGCTTATAAATGTTAAACCGGGCAACAGAGACAGGACGAAGTTTTTAATTCCAACTTAGCCGCCGGTTACAATGCATCCCACGCTGCAAGTTAATGCATAATCAATTCACCCGGCTGTTGCTAACGCCTGCGGGTAGTTTTGGTATAGCTGCATTTTGGAGGTGAATTTCGATGCAGTTTTAAGCCCTGAAATAAAAAAGGAGAGCTATCATTTTTAACTTGTGTATATGTGTGTCTGTAGTGGCTTTTTAGCTCCTAAATGGATGAATCGATTCAGACGCGGTATTTATTACTAAACTAGTTTTGTTGGGATGGTACTTAGCTCTAAAAATAGGAATTACAAATTATATAGCTGGTTTTTAATCTATTTAATATAACCTTAAAAAAACGTTTAATTCTAGTCTTTTCGTTTTTTTTAAATATATATTATGTATAAACTACCTACCAAAAAAAAATCCTTTTTAGTTACTCATGCTCCTAAAATGTTACTTTAGTCTCTGCACATATGTTAATGTAGGATTACCGCCATTTTCAGTGATTGTACATAAACAATTTTTAGGGCGTAGTTATAACCTCAAAATGACAAATGTGGAAAGATATTTTAAAAAAAGATTTAATTTCGTGAAACACGATTAATTATTGCAAACATGAATCTATTTAATTACACTAAGGATTAATCCGTTTAATTATGGACGGTCTAATTAGTTTTTAAAATAGTTTTTAAGTTTGAACCTGTTGGCTAAATATGCAAGCATTTAAAGTGTCACATTGGCAAGGAAATATAAAAGAAAAGAAAAAACCGTGGAACAAATTTGTAAGAAACTTTGTTATAAGCAATATTCTAGTGGGTTACAAAGTAAATTAAAAAAAAAAACTTTAATCCCTAGAGAATAAGGAGCTTTAGTCCCGATTCGCAGAAATTTAAGTAGCATTTTAAGAGCATGAGAAGTGAAAAGTATATTTAAACTACTTACTTGAAAAAATCGAAAGTGCCCGTTTTCTTTGCAATGGGGTCACTGTAAAAACCTACCTTCTTAACAGTTTTAAATCGAACCCACTGTAGCAGCATCTCGTTACTTAATCATGAAAAGGTAATAAATTTCAGATAGTGACGTCACAACTCACGGTCTCTTGTAAGCACTCGGCCAATATTGTCCTTCCCTTGTTTGTGAAACAACACGTGGCGCTAGAGTTGGCACACCTTGCTTCTCGACTAATAGTGAAATATCCTGCCTCGCACAACTAAACTGTGGAATGGTCTGTCGCCTGCGGTATTTCCGGACCGTTACGACCTTCAAACCTTCAAGAAAAGAGCGTACTCTCATTTGAAATGCCGGCAACGCACCTGTGACTCCTCTGGTGCTGCAGGTGTCTATGGGTGGCGGTAATCGCTTTCCGTCAGGCGATCCGTCTGCTCGTTTGCCTCCTTTACCATAAAAAAAAAAACAAAAAAAAATGCCCTTACAGAATCCAGACACACTATTCTGGATTCAGAATCACTGAAATATTACCCTTTTGGCTTTCTGTGCCCGAGGAGAGATTATTATGCCTACTCCGTCCGTCCGTCCTTAGTTTAAGCAGCTGTTTCTGTGAAACCATAATATGCTACACAACGCACGAAAACTACGCTACGTTCGAAAACTTGTTCCTTTTTTTATTATGCAATACCCCCTCGTTGACACATTAATTAAGTCATCATCATCTTCATGTCAGCCGAAACACGTCCACTGCTGGACATAGGCCTCCCCCAAGGCTCTCTCACTGGTCTTGTGGTTTTCGCATCCACCGCGCTCCCGCGATCCTGACGAGGTCGGCACTCCATCTTGTTGGAGGCCTACCTACAGCTCGTCTTCCGGTCCGCGGACGCCACTCCAGAACCTTCTGACCCCATCGGCCATCAGTCCTGATGTGCCCCGCCCACTGCCACTCCAGAACCTTCTGACCCCATTAATTAAATATCCACTGAGAATCGATAAAGCACAATGTATTACTTTTTTAACCTTTCAATAAATCAACGTCGGCTCTTCGGTTTTATTTCCATCAAGTCGTCGCCACTTTAACGTCTTGTTAGCAATACCACAAGCGCGATAACTAGTATAAATACAAGCTACTCCGGCTAGGCACATGTATCATTTCCCAAATTTTCGTTTCCAAAAAGCATTTTGTATTATTTTTGTTTTATATCCGGAATATCGAAACCGTCGTCTATATTATTATTTTCGGGAATTGAAAATTTGGGAAATTATATATTTGACCAAAAATATTTTTGGTTAATGGAATAGACCCGCCTAACACCTTACTGTAACAATGTTACCAGCTATCCAGCTGTAATTAACATTAACTCTGTGAGTGTGTGTGGGACACATTTCAAAAAAGATTCAGATTCGGATTTTATTACTCAATATAACACAGTATAAGTTACATGTCAAATTATATGCAGTTACATTACTCAAGTTATCACTAAAAAACCTCTAAGTAAGATAAAAATAAATCGGTTCAATAAATTTTAATCACAACATCTAATTACAAAAGTGTTTATTCGTAAACTGAAACTAAAGAAGACCTGCGAAATATACTTCAGTTAGTGACGTCACAAATCACGGTTTTCTAAGCACTCTGTCAATATTATTTCTCTTGTTTGTATAGGAACAAGGAAATATGGCGAGAGAATTCGCGCGCGGGCAAATATTGTCCTTCGGGAATTTGGTAGTAAGTCAATTAGGACAATGGCGAAGGACTGTTTAGTTTTTTACTCAACTGTCCAAGAAACAGATGATATTTTCTTGTTGTTTATGTTTGTATCTGAATTAGAAGAAAAACATAGTTGTTGGAACACGACTTTTACGCAGTTTTTATTGATACCAGATTTTTTATATACATCATGAGAAAAAAAACAGAAATAAAAAAAAACCTCCAAAAAATATTCTGATGTATTTTCTATCGACTCGAAATGTATCAGCTTACGTCAATCCACGTTTTGACAATACATCTTGCCCCCAGGAGACGCTCTTTCCAAGAAAACAGCGATTAGGGAAGTTGACATTTTTTATCCTATGTGGGACAGTAGTCCCACTGCTGGGCAAAGTCCTCTCCTCATTTTCGCCATTTTTCTCTCCTGATTGCATACCCCGTCATCAGTCGCTTTGAAACATGTCCAAACCTGTCTACCTCTGCTCCCGTAGCCATCTTATTCGGTGACAATTCTGGCCCACGGTTTCGTATGCAAACTATAAACACAAGTCCACCCCAGTCCTATTTGAGCCGCGAGACCGGATCAGTGTTACTAATTCTATCAGTTATGCAACCACCTAATTATGCTGCGCTCCATCGCTCGATGGATAATCTTAAGTCGCTTCATCTTCGGCACCGCCTTCCTGATCGTTTGGGGCTTTGGACGAGGGGGCGGGCTGGGCTTTCGCCTATCCCTTCCCCTTCTCTTTCGCCTTTCTCACCACATCCACCCAGGTTTCCTGGGGTGGACGCAGCGTTTTTGCGGTAGGCCCTGGTCTTTCGTCCGACGACCGAGCGGCTGTCGAGGCGGCTCGTGGGGCCGGGACTGGGGCTTGGCGGGAAGGGGCCGCTACCTTTTTGGTAGATTGGGCCTTTTGCGGCCTCCCGTCCCCCAGTCTTGCTCCTGCCTCAGCCTGAGTGGTCCTCACCCTTTTGAGCTTAAGTGAGTGATTGAATGATTAATCATTCGTATTTATTGGCAGATCACCCAGCCCGTACAAAAAGACCCCCAATGATGCTAGCCGATGTTATTATAACTTCGCGCCTAAAACAACATAACACAGTCACTAATTGACATAATAATATCTCTTAAACGGACCAAAAAAAAATCATACAACCTTTTTTTTATGGCATAGAGAAGGCAAGCGAGCACACGGGCTATCTGATGGTAAGTGGAAACTGTGACCCATAGACATTCGCATTCACAAGACTGCAAATGCGTTGCCAACCCTGAGGACTGAAATGGAATGCCTCTATGCTAGTCATTACACCGGCTGTCTTATCCCCAAACCGAAACACAACAATGCGAATACTGCTGTTTGGCGGTAGGTTAATAGATAAGATGGTGGACGGACCGGCACCTAACCCCTAATCTAACGAAGAACCCATTTAACAAAACATTTAAAAAAAACTGGTCTAAACCAATCTATCAGTTTAGGAGTTATGATGCCACAGATAAACACACAGTTACTCACGTTAAACTTACCACTCAATTTCTTGCAGGACAGGTTAAAAGTAAATACGAATTTATGCACAAAAAAGTTGTACGATCCAATACACCCGTAGGAAGCTAAACTGGCACAATCGAGGACCCGGCTTTCGCTGTATCCTTTATTAGTGCAAAAATCCCAACAAAAACACCTTCTTCGTACATTTGTATGTAAAGTTATATCCCTCGCCGTCCCTCGGGAAATTGCTGAGATGCCTCATCGGCTGAGCTGCGCGTAAACGGACTGAACAAGTGCAGGGTTAAAATAGGATTTCTCTAAGTTATCATCACTTTAAAAGTCTGGAATAAACCGCCATTGAGCGATAAAACCTGTTGTCTACCTGTATCTTTTTTTAAACGCCTTTGTTTTGTAATCGATACTGTTTTTATTATATATTATTATATTTTTTATGTACTCGCATATAAACGATACAAAGTTGTTCTAGGGAAATAACACCCTTTTTATTAATACTAGATGAAAACCCGGCTTCGCTCGATAAAATGCAGGACTCATATTAAATTCACAGCTAACCTATGTATCGATATTTGACCAGTAGATATTTCTCCTAAATCTTATTTACCCAAATAATATGATGTGTCTATTACTGTCTATCTCACAATGAAAGAAATTAGACCTTACAGGTCACAATGGAGAACGGAATACGAATCTGTGACACCAACGCCACATTAATGACATTGACATGTTTACTTCGCAACGCCATTATACAGCAACTTATTAATTTTTATATTGAAAATACTCCATAATCAGAATTTTCCGCCTATAAGTTGTCAACTCGGATCGGCTAACTAATTAAGCTCTTCAATTTGATGTGCATATCGTTCGCGTCTACCGTAGACCGGTACGAAATTATTAATATAGATATTATTATTGTGATGTTACTAAAATTACTCGCATAATTACAGGTTAAAAAGTAGATTTTGGTAGTCTCTAGCTGCCGCACTCAGAGACGTCGACTAAATTTAATGCTTGTTAAGTGACATGCTGTCTTATTCTATTGCCATAGCAAAGAAACTGACAGCAGCAAATTTCCAGTCACTCCTGAGAGTATTATGAAACCTTAGGTAAAACATTATAAATATATGGTTTGCCCGTGACTTCATCCGCGTAGATTTCGATTATCATTATTTTACGAGATAAAAGTAGCCTGTGTTAATCAAGGGTATAAGCTATCTCCATTCCAAATTTTATCCAAAACCGTCTAGCCCTTGCAGCGTAAACGAGTAACAAACAAACACAAAAACTTACGCATTTGTAATATTATTAGAATTTTATTCGCAAGTGCTAAGTGGCGGAAAGCTTTATCTAAATCAAACTTTTTGGGCGCTCTCAGCAAACCGCTTCTTCCTTCGCGTGTCGCTTATCAGCTGAAAATGCATTAAAGTTAGTAGCTGCGATATCAAATGACGATCTCTCACGGCAGCAACCTGGCCACCATCGTCTCCAGATTTAAATCATAATCAAAACTAGCTGTGACTCGTTTTAACACCGCTGGAGTAAGCGAGAGCAACTCGACATAGCATCGAATTGGAATACATAGGGCTGACTCAACGAAAAGATTGCACTCAAAGTAGATTTCTAGGGCTGTCTCTATTAAGGAAAATTAAAAAGTTTGCTTTGATAAGTTTGTAACAGAAAGTTTGTATGATTTTTGTTGTAAGTTTGGTTGGTGTTCAAGTTAGAAATTAAGTGTAAATTTGAACTTTTTGACTTTAATAAGTATGATATTTATATTTTTCGGAAGTATAATTTCTAATTGAAACGTTGATTGCGTAACGTTGTATTCGCCTAGTCGTCTTTATCATACGTTTTCAATTAACCTAGATACTAACTTCTGACAGAAAGTACAAAGGCGATAAATTTTGGCACTGCTGGGATCTATAAGAAAATGTCAAAACCACGTTCGATTAATTGTTATTATGTCTTTTATTTCTGCATTGCGTAACATATAATTATGTAAATATTCTGTATAGGTACCAAATTATAAATACAAAATTAAATTTCCGGTTGGCAACCCACTCGATTAAATAAACCTTACATCATAACTATCTCGGGACATGCGATCCGAGATCTAAATTTAAATTAACATTCGACGCCAACCTCACAAGTTCCCTAACTAAATGGACTTGAAAGCGTGTCTTTGGCACTCAACGAGTAGTCTCCGTGGGACGTATTTATCATTAAATAGGAACTTCTCAATTTACGAATACGCTTTATCTAAGACTATTACTGTACTTGAGAATTCAGTTTACTCCAACCGTATCTGGCTTAAAATAGAGTCTAAATTTACCCAAATTTAACGTTGGTAAAGTTGTTAAGAATGATTAGCTGATTATTACAAAAAGGACGCAAAAGGACACAAATATAATTTTCATACGATTTGCCACTTCATACTAAAAGGAATCAGGTTCGTAATGCAACGGCAATTTGTTTCACTCTGTTTTAAAACTGTTATCCTGTCAATAGGGTTGCCATGCCTTTAGATATGTTCGGAAATGGGCGGTTTTGTCCCGATTATGGTGAAAATTATTAAATTAGGAGAAATACTTTAAAACAAGTAAAATATTGTTTTAATATACTTAACGGCAACATTTAATAGGTACCCGCCAATTAAAGGGCTGGGGGTACGTGTACGTCATTCGTCATAGTTCGTATATACAGGGTGTCTTGAAACTCTTGTGATTAATTTTAACAGTAGATAGGGTGGATTATTTGGATCATCCCTACATTGGTAATTTTTTTTTAAGTTAATATTTGACCGAGTTACAGACTGATTTATCATCGCCTTTCCTGACGATGCTCTTAGTGTGCCCCATCTTAACTAATTCATTCATAATTATGTGTCACAACGTATTGTAAATAAACAAACTGTTCCCTCTGAAAAATGATTGTGATCATGGTCAAAGCTTCCATGGGGTTCATAAAACTAAGACTTTATTCTGTAATATGAACGAAAAGAGGGTCTCTATTAAGGATAAGGGCCTAATATGTAAATAATTTAAATATGAAACTTACGTTTGCGATTTTTAATCACACTCACACAGCTAAAATAGCACTTTTACTTTAAACTTCTTTTACGAGATCACGAATCATGGATTTATTTTATTCATTTGTACCACTATCAGGGATAATTACGAATAAAAAACAGAACAATTAAAACGAATCACTACGTTGAGACTGTGGTTTGACAATTTGACATAGTATTTTTTTAAATCTTGTACCATTAAAACTCTTTATGAAAAGAGGTTTAGGTTTCTTTTATTAAAATAAAATTGTCCCTACACGTAACGTTTTATCAGAATTACATTTAAAGCTGATGAAAGAGAAAACATAAAATTGCTTCGTAAGAAGAGGTCGACGTGGTGACACTACAGTATTCTTAAGAAGCAACCATCATTTAATGGTGGTCATTTAGTTGGGAGTAATAGTTTATTAGTCAGAAGGTTTTGGGTAAACATTGGATGATGTTACCAAAATTCCACTCCAACAAACACCCTCATTTTTTACAAACCTAAGTTACCGACTTGCTATACCTTTGCCACCAGTGCTTGATGATCTACATTGTCTGATGCTATTGCTGAAATGCAAGGCCCCTCTACTCAACTGGCATGTCTGGCATCAAGTTCAGCCCGGGCCTGACTAGCGCAGCTATTAAGCTGCTGGGTTTTGTCCCTTTGTGAAAACATTTAAGCATATTGATGGCTTCCTCTACCTTGCTTATAACTGCATAACGTTGGGCCAAGTCTGTAGATTTACCTTGAGTGTTCGTGTGCGTTGGTGAATTGGTCATGCTACTCTCCCGTATAGGTTCCATTCGCATAGCATAGCGTGGCTATAAATCCTAGTAATAGATTTAAGTACTGAACTTAAGAAAAAGGACACACGCATGCACATGCGAAAGAATAGCCTTGTTTAAGGATCTATTTAAAGCCTTTCATGATTAAAAGGATTATAGTTATTAAAAAAATAAAAAAATATACGGAGACATTTTTTTATTATCTGTGATCGGTTTTTAAAGTCATAATAGACGGACGTCATTCAAACAATGTAAACAAACATCACAATATAATACATTTATTATTATATTACAGAGTATTTTAAGCATTCGACCTTTTCCTTATTACCTAGACTTCAAGTAATACAGCAACTTCCTGCATGACCCTTGTTTCTAGAGTAGATTTGCTGAACACAATCACATTAAAATTATTGATAAGGGCTTCCACACTTCCAATAATGAGTTTCTACAATAAATGATTGTGCCGCCCCGTGATCAACCTCCTGGAAAATCTCACCACACATATATGTGTGATATTTATCACACATAACTCGAAAGTGAAATGGTCTCATTAATATTTATATTTAATCATAAAAATATGGTCAATTTGTAAACAAATACATTTTACGTGACCACAGCTGTCTTCGAACGTAGGTGTCAGCTAGATATCTAAAATCTATGTACTTATAACGTACAATATTGAGGTTTTATATGTTGTATGTAAAGAGGTTGATATAGCTATATTTTCAAACATTGTTGAAAACAGGTAACGTGTATTGTATCCCAATTGGTTCGAGTAAATATAAACACTGCAGTGTCGCTCAACTTTTTCTTCGAACTACGGTCCTACTACAAAAGTCATAGTGCAAAGTCACGCTAAAAACATACTTAAACAAATAATATATTAATGAAATAAGTTAGTACCTATACTCGTTTTTTAAACCGAATATAATAAATAAAACCGGGTTAAAAGGTATGACTTTTTAGTCAAGGTGTGAGTATTTTTCTTATTAACCTTTTTCGATCCATCTTGACTGCCCTACAATTTTTAGTGACAGACATTAAAATAGTTGCTCTATGGTGAAAAATAAATGTCATAAAATCGTGGTTGGTTAAATAAAATCCTATGAAGTATTGAAATAATAAATGCAGTAAGTATGTTGCACTTTTTGAACTGTTATAAGTATTGCTGTTATTGTTTTAGCATAAAGGCGGCATGCATGCCGTTGACGAAGGAAGGTGAATGAGATGTTGAGGAATATAATTTACAGCAGTACCCGAGGTATCTTACTTAATAATATTATCCTACTATAATATTGTGTGTGCGTGTGTTAGTTTGTTACTCCTTGACGCTACATCGGCTCGACAGATTTGGATGAAAATCAGGATGCACATAAGTTATACCTTGGATAAGTTAAACATTCCCGTGGGAATTTCGATAACCGAATTTGACGCGGACGAAGTCGCGGGCAGAAGCTATTAAATTATAAAGTTGGTATGTTTGCATGTTTGGGTGTATGTATGTTATGTTACTCAATCAGGTTTCAACCACTGAACGGATCGGGGAGAAACTGGGCACACAAATTATACTTCAATAAAGGTGGAGGTTCTATTGTATGTTCACCGGTTTCGCCTTCAATTATGGACCGATTAAAAAAATAAATTGTTTTATACAGTAGGTATACTTACGAGGTGGTCCCATTGTCACGAAATCTGAATCTAATGAGGGGATCCCACAAGAATTGAGGGAAATGGTCAAATATTATAGGCTTACATATGGCGATTTTAGTATTTTTAGTTACTAATGCAGCATTATTTGCATTCAGAAAGTGTCATTTAGTGAAGTGGAACTGATGATGAAGACCACAGATTCCTCAACGGTACCTATTTTAAGGCTGGCGATAAGATATCTCTATTAAGATAGTTGAGCGACTATAGCGAAGAACGTTTAACATGACTATGTTCCAGCGGCGTTGCTTGCGTGGAGCTCGAATGTCTTACAGTTTCATATTAACTAAGAAGTAGGACTACATAATATCTTATTATGATCACTAAAAAGTATAATAAGTGTTTAAAAAAAAACTGCCTCAACCACAAAAAATAAATTTAAAAATTGTATGTATAGGTAAGTCCAACTTAAGTCGGCTTTTGGTTAATATTGTGAGTCGACTTCAGTTGGACTGACCTATACATACATACCATTTTAAAAGACGTAATTTTTTGTCTTTTGTAGGCGGTCTTTAGTACCTAGGTAATTGCGATAATTAATTCTACGCGTTCGGACTTGCAGAAGCTAATTCAGAACAGTCTGCATGCCAAAGCCTTTGCTTTACAAAATGTGGAGCATAGGTAGTTAATTTTGATCCTTGTTCATAAGCTATGGGGTCCTAATAAATCCAAACTTTCGACTGTTGAAGCGCGAGCCGTCATCTTGAGTTGATGGGCCTAAATTAGTTCGTTTTCTAATAATTCCTCAACAGTTGCTCCTACGAAAAAAATGTGTAAGTATATGAGAAGAATAAAGAAAAGGAAATTGTGCACAGTTTGTGAATATATGTTTTTTTATATTCAGATACTAGCGTCGCAAGAAAATTTTGTTTACAAAAGCGCAAAGGCAAGAGAAAACAAAACGGTAGCATGATGAATTTTATGCTGGGCTTTACGTTAATATGTGTAGCTACAGTCGTTATAGTATTTTATAAGCTGCACGCAAAATAGGCGCATACCTAAGTCGTCAAGTTGAGGAAAAGAGCCGGCCACAACCTATTTTATAAGCTTTATTTCACTTTTTTTGTTTGTTCATATGTATGATTGGGTCGCATCTAGCATGCCAATTTTAAACCAGTTACGGTTATTAAAAAAAGCGCTAATAAGTGGTAAAATATAAAATGTTTTTACTTTGTATCTGTAAGAAAACATAATGTGCAGCCGATAAGCTGGTCTGATGATGAAGTTGAATGGTGGCCAATATTACGTACGTTGTGGCATTTTATTATACAGATGCAGATAATAGTAATATTTTCTTTTTTAAGGTAAATTAAGGCGTGCAACACGACTTTTATATTTAAAAAAGGAAACAGAAGAACGAAAACAATTATTGAAGGAAACGGAAGCTAAATCTCAAAATTCAAGAGAAGAGAATAGTAACATTAAGTTCTTATTTCATACTAACATTATAAATACGTAGCTCAGAATCCGAAAGTTTGCTTTTTTTCAGCTTTTATTTTAACTTGCATTGTTGGTATGTATGTAAGTTGACCGTTAAAATTTGCAAATCAATTTTGAGCCAGTTCCCGTTAATGGAATGGGCTGAAACTTGGACCTCATAATATGTAAACCCGATGACAATGCAATATTATGGTATCTAAGAGCTGATCTGATGATGGAGTCGGAAATTGGCGATAGGATTTCCGCTATATTTAACGTAGATCCCCCGTGTTGGGACTTTTAGTATAATATGATGATGATGATGATGATGATGATGATGACGATGATGATGATGATAATGATGATGATGGGTAGGAACGAGACGCCCGGCCGGAGAAGGCGGAGGGGGCGGAAAATATCAGATTTAAATCGCTTAACCGCTCCCGTGTTTATTTATTACATGTTAACCAGTTGACAATGTAACAATTACCTAATAATAATTATTGAGGCTAATCTGATGACTGATGATGGAGTCAGAAGGTGGGTGCAGAATATACAAGGTTCTTAATGGTAGGTAGCTCACTGAGTTTGAAGTAGCGTGAACTTCTTTTAATATGTTCGTTAGTTTCTTTAATCCACCATAATTTCAACAAGCAAGCAGAGATGTTTGCAAACTCGCTTTCTAGTTTGGTCCTTATTTATATTATGTTTCTGTTCCAGGCAGCTACGTCGGTGTATGTAACAAACGAACTCTACCATTGGAAATGTATACATATTTTACTTCCACAATGCTGAACTGACAGAGATATTTAGACATACTGTAGATAGCATGATGTAAAGCCCGTTTAACGCACAAAAGTTAGGTTAGGTTAGGTTTTACGTCGTACCACAGATTCAATAATAGTTACTACGTCGTACCAAGTGGTCGTCTGAACACGCAGGGAACGTAAAGCGGCCAGACTTCGGCTGATGATAACGCTACGTGAGATTCTTCGGTATCCGTAGATGGATAGTTCCCGAGGGAATAGCGATACACGACTTGAATGCGGACGGAGTCGAAAAGCTAGTTGTTCATAAGTTTCTATCAACGTAGACAAACTATTCCATTCAGCGTCACGCCCTGTGATACGAGTCCGATTTGGTTTGATTGGCAATATGTTTATGACTTTCTACAACCTCTGTTATCTATAAGTGTACCGTGTAGTGTGTAGTACTAAGCATGCTATTCGTTATTTTATCTAAACGAGCGTCCCCATCCCCACTGAGAGCATTCGCATGCAATGAGCATTCGGCGCGAACTTTGAGTGGTGTGTAAGCTTTTTAACGGTCGGCTCAACCACTCGAATATTCACGCGAATGCTCTCAATGGGGATGCTCCTTTATAAATATTCTTATTCTTATATTTTTTTACTGGGGCTGCATACAACACTGTACAACAACATTTCTTTACACGTGTTATCGTAGGATGCCATCTATTTGGCATAATTTTTAATGTCCGAAACGTATTAGGAATATCAAGTTTTGCATAATTTATTTACGCCGAATCTTAAATTTGCTGAAATTTTATTTGGCATAAATCTATATTATTCGAATGATTGTTTACGCGGATGATATCTTCGCACAATATTGGTACGCAAGAATTTCATTATGCATAATGTTGTTTAGCGTATCTGTAATTTAACGGAACTTTGATAGCCCGAAATCTTGTCCGAATTTATGTCCGAAACAACACTATTTCTTGAGTATTGTTAAAGTAAAATAACTGAATTTTGCGTTGTTACGTGTACGTTAAGTAGGTGTAGGTTAGGTCAATTTGAAAAGAAAATAGGTTAGAGTTGTCTCCAGGCGCGAAGCGCCAAACTACGCGGAATAGGGTCTCCGTTTCGCGGAGCCCCGTCGACACCGCCCCAGGCAGCGGGATATATGGTGAATCTCCTTGATTAGGTCATTATGAGGTTATGTTAATATTAAATAATATTAATAAGTAAATAAAAAAAAAAAACTTATCATCTATTATTTGTTATATTACACACCACTCAAAGTCGCTCCTTTAGATAAAATAAAGTATAGTATGCTTAGTAATAACATACACAATACGTATCCATTTTCTACATATTTACAAAGAAATGTACCTACCAGTTTGGGGTTGCTGTTGACTCTCCCTAGCAACCCCAAAGATTAATTTAAGAATTTGTTATTTGTTAAAACATAAAAACCCTGAACACCGAATTTAGGTTAGGTACGAGTACTATAACCAACATGGAAAAAGTCGAATTTATTCTGTCGACATGTTGAGCTTTTGCTTTATTCTCTTGATAAAGTACAGCATACGCTCGCAAAAAAATTAAATGCACAAGTGTTTTAGTTCATTTGTGCTCTCGAGCTACGAAGGTACTTTTAAAACGAAGTGTACTAATTCAGTACATGTTGGATACAACAGCGTAATATTTTAATTAATCATAATTTCTTAAATTCAAGGTTGCTGGGGAGATTGTCCACGGAAACCCCAAATTCAGATCATTTTTACTCTCGATCTATGGAGGTGCATTTAAATATAGTGCGTATTAATTCAGTAAATATTGGGTACAACAGCGTGACGTATTAATAAATAACAAATTCTTAAATTAATATTTGTAGCTGCTGGGGACATGCTCCACAGCAATCCCAAACTCAAACAATGTGTACTCTCGCATGATCTACTTGATCGAACTTCTGCTACTGAAAAGTTGCACTAGTTTGGTCAACCGGACTAACAACCGGACTACTGCAATTAGACCCGTTTTGTATATCAGGCCCAAAGGTCTAAAAACACTCAAAAACAGGAGCTCCGTCGACGCTCGGGCTCGGGCTCTGTTCCCGTGAGTTTGATGTTGAAAGAGAATTATACGCAAAATCAGTCGTGTTGAGAATACGGGTGAATAAAATGAACCATAGTCACACCGGTGTGGTAAATTGGTGGGACTACGGATCAGACAAGGATCTATTGAGGTACATTTCTTTTTAATAGGTAGAAGTTTCATTACATATTGTGTACATTAGCGTTATGCTTCAAAATAATTTATAACAGACGGTAGGATGTCCAAGAAGCTTGACATATCTATAGTTCCTTCGAAGGAACATTCAAAGGAACTACCGCGAATAATCTGACCCTTTTAAGTTTCCTGGCCGTACTAATGAGTTCAAGATATTGTGCTTAAGATGTTCTTAAGGCATTTATTTGTGATGATCAGTCCACAGATTAGAACACAAGGTGCCACAGAATAAGTGCTATTAAACTATTAAAAGACTTATGTTTGGCCTTTTTATTTATGAAATTCATAATAGAGATATATGGCGTAAGACTGAAAGAATACCATAAGGGCATCTATGGTATTCTTTCATTCTTACGCCATACGTAGGACGTCATAAGGTTTGGATAGATTGTCTTTGGTCTGTGTAAAGCCCAAAGACTTCCAACAGGTCCATTCTCGACCTTCAATTTGACGTTGTGACCGTGACATTTGAAGGAGAAAAAACAGCGTAGTTTCTGTTTCATTTCCTCTTCAGAATCCGTAATCTAAAACGCAGAGAAAGATAGCTGGTGCAAATTTTAACTAAGGGCCGGTACAGACGGACTGCAAACTGTCAGTTCGAGGGCAGTTCTGATGCAGATGACGTAACTGCATCAAAACGTACGTACGACAACTGCACTTGAACTGCCATTTTGCAGCTAGGTTGCAGTTCAATGCTGTCCATCTGTACCGGTTCTTATAGTCCAGGTTCTATGTTGATGATGATGATGAGTGGGGACGCCGCCGAGGCAGGCGGGCGGTCGAGTGGCTCTCCATTCATTCCGCCCAGGTTCTATGTTAGTAGGTACTAATTCTATGGGGTATGTACCTACCACGTTGATTTAAGTCTATCAGAAAAGCAGGGTTTACAATGGGAGTCTTTAATGACATAAGCACATCAAGTTCGCAAAAAAAAAGTTGGATTTTTGAACACACACGGCTGGCTATGGCTATAGCAAGACATTTTTTTCTTCTTGTCAGTTTATTTATTGATTTATGAGGATTTTATTTGTAAATGTGTAAGATAATTTAGTTTTGATCGTATACTTCGGCACAGGGGAAAGTTTGTGTAAGGCTTCTTACAGACAAGCGGCATTTAGGCCGACAGGTGGTGACGGCTGCAGTAGCCTCTGCCGTTGGCAACATGCCGCTCGTCTGTAAGAAGCCTAAGGCGACTAACAAGTGACTAGGCGGCTGGTAACTGTTATTTATTGCTCTAAGCCTGGAACATGGATAGATTGAATATGTACTACTTACGCATATCGGTTCCATGGCCTGGGATCACATACAAATTATAATCAAATATGCGACGGCCTTTATATCCCGACTGTTAGCTATGTACCGCCATGAATGACCATAGAGATCAATACGGACGGCAATAAACGGATCGTTTATTTCATGTCCATCCGAACTTTTTGAAGTAGGTATATGACAGTAGCTATTTATCAAAGAGTTGAACTTGAACTTGACCATGAAGTCTATGATTTATGGTTGTCATTTCATCAGATGTCATGTTAAACTAAATTTCAGATTTCCAAGTCTGAATTATTTTTGCTTAAAAACAATTATGTGGTATATTTTAGAGTAGAAAGAAATGGTAAATGTTCAGATCTCAACATCCCTATGAAACGAATGATACAATCAGGTCTCGGCAGTGCATACCTATTCCAAGAGATCTAGTGATCATTTCATAACCCGCTAAAATGTTCAGTTGCAAAAACGAAAATACAGTTGGTAAGTTGCATTTAAATTAATATTTTTTTATAATGTTAACTTAATTTTAATTTACATGGAGCGAACTGTTTACATACCATGTAAACAACGAATGGTCTCAGGTCATTGACCTCGAACTTGGAATTTTGACGTTAGTTACTACGAACGTTTGGAGTAGTATAGTATCAACGTCAAAATGTCAAGGTCAAGATATCGGCTGCGACACATCAAGAAACAAGATGAACATAGTTAATTTTTTTTTTTTTTTTTTACTAACCGAAACAAAAATGAACCATACCCCCGTGATCAGAATCGTGCGAACTATTACCCCGCCAAATTTCTCACAAGAGTTTCAAGACACCCTGTATATTATTATTGTAATAATCATAATCCTATTATTTGACGAGGTACCTAATTAGGATCTTTTTTGGGATTTTAATTTAATTTCTTTCTTTATAGCAGTCCATATTGTATCAACTTATAAGAGTTTTGACAGCTGACATACCTAAACAGCGCCATCTATTTCTAACAACTAAGATGATAACCAGGGTTCCGAACTTCCGAATGAAAAAAAACGGAACCCTTAAAGCATTACAATGTACTATCGAACCAACGGAACCCTGACCCACCATGGAACCTTGTCACAATGATTGACGTACGATTGTCGTATAGCTTCGTATGACAGTCCTAACGTCAATCACTGTGACAAGGTTCTATGGTGGGTCAGGGTTCCGTTGGTTCGATAGTACGTCTGTGACAGCCAATTTGCTCTCAATACACACATTGAAACCAAATGGCTGTGACCGATGAAGTTGAAATTGGTACACGTATGTTTTTTTGTGAGTCTCAGTTTTAAAGTAATTTAAGAATAAATATAAAATTGGGCTTTTCTCCTTATCTCCGAAATACAAAATAGTTCTTTACTTACCGATGACAGAAATATCTAATAAGAATCATACGGAACCCTCTATACGCGTTTTTAACAGACTAATAGAATTTGAATAATTCTACCTGGCTATAAAGGTCATGGTGTCAAACTGTCAAGACGGCAAATATAACAAACCTAATTAAGGGTACACTGGCAGTCTACACTGACATTCCCGTATCATATTCCCGCTGTTTTTGGGTCACTTCCGATAGTAAAGTGCAAAAATAGTGGGCATACTAAAAAGGTGGCACCGAGCAACAACGTTTTCTTTTCGTTTTCGGTTCTTGTTGCATATTGTATGTATGTGTGCACTTTATTGTATTAAAATAAAACAATTAGGTAAATTACACGAATATTATAATAACAAAATAAAACTACACCAAAGGTAAACTTATCCCTTTAATGGATTTCTTATAGTTTTCATTGTACGAGGAAAGTACAGAGTTATAAAATGTAAACGAGAGAAGACAATTAAAACATATTACCTCGTTTTACTCTTTCAAAGAATAAGTTAAATTTTACATTATAATAATAACACAGATGATTTTTAATCTAATAGGTAAAAAAATACACTATATACACTGTACAGTAATAATAATTAAAATAAATAAAAACTAGTGTAACCTATTATATACTTAAAACTAGAATTACAAAAATAATACCCCCTCTAATAAATCGGTGTGCGGCATTGTGCCCATGATGCTGGCTGCGTTACCTATCCTTTGGGAGAGGTAAGCGCCAGCCCTGGGATCCCCGGAGGCTTCGATAAGCTTGGCAGACAGGGTCTTTATAAAAAGTTTCATGTCAGCAGACCGAGGTCTGGTCCCAGAGTCTCCATTGCAAGCGCCGCGCGTTTTACTTGAGTTGGTAAAAAACGCATACATTTACAATTAATAGGTGCTCCTACAACTGAGCCATTTCAAGAGAATCAGGTAAAAGTGAGCTTTGCCTTTTCCAACATTAATTTCAGCATGTAATAACATAAAGCATACTTTAACAAACCTAATCAGGGTAACGGCACTAGTTTTGGACACTTTTAGCTGAAGGCACCAATAATGGTCTCGTAAGACGGTTGTGAAGCGCCGCGAAAATGGCGTACCTGTCAAAAAAAACCATGCAAGTTTAGCCCCGGGCGATAACGTTTATAACCCACTAAGTCAAGTCCGATTTTCACGATTTTTGAATATGTTGTAGTTATTATAAGGACCTACACTCAGGAGCAAAAATACCGAGCCAGAGTGCGTTTTTCATACAAACGAGACTATTTCGAAGCCTTGGTTCCTCGCCAGGGGTTTTGAGTGAGGTTTAATCGTGGATACTGCGAGGTTCAATAGAGGAGGTCAAAAGTTCTTAACATACCTAACTGATCGCACAATCAGTTAACACCACAGCGGGAGAGTTTGGGTCAGCACTTGGATTTCCTTACATTGTATTGCCATTTTAGATATTTTTCTGAACATGCACAATTCCGGCGTTAACCGCAGTTTCATTCGGTTGGGTATTCTAGTCACTCTGGAAGTCCTGTATCGATGCTCGAGGTATTCATCATCAGATTTCACTAAAAGCATTCCCTGGCGAGGATAACAATAAATGAATAACCCTTATCTTCTGTACCATAAGAATCAAGTGCCCATAATTGGTTCTTGTTCATTACTGATTCCATCACGCTACCCCTGCAGAATCAGGACGGAAGCGGTTCTAATATAGCATATGACAGTCCTTCGGTGATTCTGATTAGGATTACCAATCCAATGATACCCCACACTGAAATATTCGTCAAGGCGTTAAGGCTATACCATGGCACAAATAAACATGGATACATTAATACATAGGTAGATACAGATAGATATTACCCTCATTTCGGGGTAATCAGGTATCAAGTGTAATAAAAAGCATGCTATAATAAAAATCCGGGTTCAATCACG
Source organism: Acleris sparsana (assembly GCA_923062465.1). Lineage (NCBI taxonomy): Eukaryota > Metazoa > Arthropoda > Insecta > Lepidoptera > Tortricidae > Acleris > Acleris sparsana. Next base: position 2,552,435 of record OV281303.1, read on the forward strand.
ATGTAGTAGGTGAAGATCGGGAGCAGTGGCGTTCACCGGGAGGGGCCTTTGTCCAGCAGTGGACTAATACCCTCGTAAGGCCCACGTCATATTTCGTCAGTCCGAAAAATAATCTTGTGTCGGTCAACAAAGTTAAAAGTCACTTTGACAACTCCTGAAATTAGGAAGTTGAGCCTTACAAGGTTAACGGCTGATAAGGGTGGCATTAAAACGCAATTTTTTTTCGCATAATAATCTTTTTGCATAATTATAATTTTATTCGCATAACACCCTTTTAGGCTGACGTTGCAGAATTTAATAAATGTCTATTGTGTAGATTAGGTTAGGTTACGTTAGGGTAGTTTTTTATAATAATAAAAATAAAAGCGTTTCTATTCTAATGACCGATTTAGCTCAAACGATTTTATGCCATTATGCAAAAAACCACTTCCGATATAGACCCGGCTGATATTGATGATGATAAATAATACTCCAACTGCTGTTCTTCTCTATCTTTTACTTCACCAATTCTACATTTAAAAAAGTACCCAGTAATAACCGCGACGGTAAGAATAATCTAACGACACGAACGAAGAACCATCCATACATAAATACACATACATATAGGTCATAAATATTCCGAACTTATCATCAAAGTGCCTTTTTAATTAATGGAAAGCCAGACCACCCTAATTTTGACAGCAAGCGTTAGTTAAGCGCGTAACACACGGTCACGCCCCGACCACACATCGCGTCATGGATTTAATTGCATCGTGTGAAACCTCCTATTATTATCGCCGTAAATTATCGCCGCTCGTGTGGAGAGCGCTCAATTGTAAATAGCTTTACGCATTCATAGAGTTTAATTATGTTTTCAATGTTTAATTCAAAACTAAAAGTCTGTTAAGGGATGATGGAGGAGGATTTTTCCACCTTAGTTTCTGTAAAAGAAATAGGTAGGTAGGTACTTTCTTCTTACAGTCACTTTAATATTAGGGCCTATTTGGCTATCAGTCATCTCTAATTTTAGTAAAATCTGTATACCTATATTTATAAACGTCAAACTCGATGCTAGTCTAAGAATAGAGATTGACGTTTTACAGCTATTTCAAATTCGTAACTTTAACAATGTGATAACTGATAACATGCCAAAAGCGATTTTATGGTTTTACCCAGTAGCATATGGTTCAAAAAATGAGCTCCGGTACGGGGGCGGGTATTCATGCCAAGGACTACAACAGTAGTATAAGTATGGATCTTCCAGGCGGAGTTGTATGCGATAATTGCCTGCACGCAAGAGAATATTGTTAGGACTACAGGAGAGAACTATCTATATTCTAAGCGACAGCCAAGCGGGACTTAAGTAGCTGACGGCGCCTAAAGTAGACTCGAAACTAGTCTACAATGGGATCCAAGCCTCAAACAGGCTTGATAGGCCTTTATGACAACACAGATTGTAGAATGTGCGGCGAAGAGGCAGAGACAATGAAACACCTATTGTGTGAATGCCCTCACTGGAGTAAGAATGAAAATCCTCGGTTGTGGATACCCAGAACCGAACGATTTCAAGGCACTGCCATTGCACTCTACTATCCGCTTTTTGGAAGGGGTGGAGGCTGCAGTGGATTAAGCGCTAAAACTGGGGTAATAACACAAAAGATCCCACAGGGTCGAAGTCTATCCGTAAGGACCCCACCAAAAAGATAACATAAGATACGACCCAGTAGCATAGAGGCCCTAAGCCAGACCTCTATTCTATACGGTAAAACAATCTTGCTTTTGACCTGTTATCGTATTACTATAACTCTTATTCACTTGACATCAATGCTGGCCGAGTTAAAAACAAAACGAGAACAGGTCTTTAGAATAGAGACCCTGCCTGATCTAAATCGGCTCCAATATCTACAAGTCTACGTAGGGTGATGGCACCAATGATGGAAACTTTTAGCTAACGTGCACCAGATAAGATAAAAAAAAAAAAGATAAAAGAAATTTATTCAGTAAGTAGGCCGCACGGGCACTTTTACACGTCAAGATACTACCAGCGCTTCCCAAGAGGAGACCACTGCTGAGAAGAAACGCCGCAAGAAACTCAGCAGTCAGTCATTTTTTAAACTTATTACATATTTCATATTACAATGGTATGTACAACTTAATCTAGCATTATATAAAGCTACAAGTATTAAATTAAATATAATATCAAATAACAGTAGTTCAGCAGGAAAACATGCCAAAAATCTTACGGGAGAGAAAGATAGAAAAGAATAAAATAAAATAACTACAACTACCTACTTATATATGTGTATATAAGATGGTGCAAGATGACCACATAAAAGTTTCGATATGTTTTCCTGCATCAACGGTGTCCCCCAGACAAGAAAAAGCAGGATAAAGCCTTTGCCAGTAATTGAGACTTCACTCTGAATTCAAATTTCACACGATATTAAATTGAATGGCTGTAAAACAAATGAATAACCCTTTTCTTGTGTAAAATAAGAATCTAGTGGTTCCAACACACTTGGAATTTTTTACATTCATGATCTTAACGATTACTTAGGGCCGTATTAATAAACTCATTTTTTTTTTTGCGACCTGAACAGCTACTACGGCGGTAATATGGCGTTTCCACATTGAAGTGATTTCGCCAGTGTCAAGTACATATAAGTATAAATCAATATAGCAATAAAACATAATCCAATCTTCTACGAAAATTGGGGGCAACGTTGTACGGTAATATGTAGTACAGAGGCCAAGATAGTTTTAACCTCTGTACCACTGCGAGTCCACTTGAAACGAGAAGTAAGATGCCAGGATACACGAAATAAGTCCAAGTCTTCTATCACTGCGCAACACAGAGGCATTAAAAGTACAAATCATAAACAGAAAAGGACTTTGAACGCCTAAATATACAAAAATAGTAACTAAAACAAATTACACATCCGCCATATTTTGACGATGCAAATGGCCCCCAAACCCATCTTAAATGTGAGGCCCATCACAAGATACGTCAAAGAAAACGCCAAATAATAGAACACTGTCATTTTTGACGCATATCGAGATGAGCATTCGAGCTGAGATTAATATGGGCCTTAGTCATTCAAAACAAAAGAGACTCGGTTAGACAATAAAGTTTCAGTATCACGTAACATCACGTGTTATGATGCAGAAGACAACTCCGGAGTTATCTCGCGCGTGCCTGACGTAAAAATGTGGACGCTTAAAAAGTTAGGGAGAAAGTCCATCTCTTAAATTGTCACTTTGTTAACTTGCAGTTTGCAGTTGTGTACGGTGCCCGCATTCTAAACGGGGAAGCTAACTTCAAAGCTTTTATATTTAACGCAGCTATATTCGCTTTACTTGTAACTCGTTAACATTGTTCTGGGGTCTTGGTGAGTCTCCTGAGGATCACGTGAAAAAGGATTTAAATCTAGTTAGTCTATTTATGTATGGTTGGTTGTCTTGCACTGTCATAGGTAAGTATATATATATTTAATATATATTTATTACTACTACTTATTACTCCCTATGAAAATTCTGAGTTTTGACACGTTTTCCTGCTCAAGCTACGCTTAAATATATTTTACTTTTAATTTTATGATAGATTCTTTGTTTTATATAATGCTAGGATAGGCTTTATAATTGTATAATATCATAAGTAGTATTTAAAAAAACGACTGACTGTTGAGTTTCTTGCTGCGTTTCTTCTCAGCAGTGGTCTCTTGCGAAGCGCTGGTAGATTTTTGACGTGTAAAAGTGTATCTTCTGTATATCTTCAGAATCGTGTCTAAACATGTTCAAGAAAGATTAACCAACGCGTGGGCGTACTGGGCGTATTCAGGGTATTAAGGTTTAACAGTTCAGTGTTTACTGATATACTTTTTTAACGACAAGGTAACCCTAGTTAGTAGTGACCCTGCATACGAAGCTAACTCTCCCGGGTTCAATACCCAGAAGCTTTATTCAACTTGGTTAAATCGTATCGTATCGTATCGTAATCGTATCGTAGTAAATAAATAAATATCAGCACATTGTCACACCAATTGACCTAGTCCCAAACTAAGATTTAGACTTGTACACTCAACAGCATAAATATGTGCCCATTCATGTACCTTGTCGCTTTCAATCGTTTCACAATTTTGTACGACTTTTCAAACACGACGTTAAATTGACAAGGTACAAAAATGATTACTTCTTTATTCTGTTTACTGTACTATGGGTACTCGACAAAGGTATAAATACTTATATAGAGAAGTACACTTAAATACGTACATATAAAACATCCATGACTCAGGAACAAATATTCGCGCTGATCACACAAATATCTGCCCTTACCGGGATGACAACCTAGGACCGCTAGTTCCGTAGGCAGGGTCACTAGCAACTAGGCCAAAAAACAAACCCGCCAAAACTTAAAAATTTACAATCCGACGAAGCATTTAAACATCAGCTGAGAAACCTTTTATTGAATAATCCGTTATACTCCGTGGATGAATACACACACATCGGACATTGAAATCGGAGAATGACCATTATCAGATGTTTAACTTTTATTGTTTTAATTTATGAATTATTATTGTATTCTATTCTTTGATTATTAATATTTATGTTTTGACGATCTCAATGTAATTTCGTATTTTTTGACATGCAATGCAACTAATATTGTAATATTACATTGACAAATAAATAAACTAAACTAAACATTGCGTTGTTTCAACAATAAAGACATAATAGTATGAATTTTCTACGACATTTCACTATACAACGCGGTGGAAAGCGCACGCGCACGTCACGTCTACGTTCACGCATCCGGTGTGGCTGGGCCTTCACTGTCAAGCAAATAAGAGCTAATCATAACGATGACAGTGCGATAACATCTCAAAAAATATTCGAATATTTGTGTGATGAGCGCGAGCATTTGGTCCTGAGTCTTGGAGGTTGTCTATGTTGAGTATATATTCCTCTATATACGTACGTTAGTATCCTAATACCCATAGTACAGTCAGCGTCATATAGTTGGTAGCATCCAAAGTAGCCAAATAGTACGTTACACGTCATTATTACCGTAGTAACAAGGGAGTGTAACGAACTATTTGGCTACTTTGGATGCTACAAACTATATGACGCTGACTGTACAAGGCTCTAGCTTGGGACTAGGTCATCTGTAATGCCGGTAAAAGATTAAAACAAAAACGCATTCGGAATTTTGTGTGGCTTTGATATCTCGAAACCGTTTTTCCTTTTTCCATAAAACTAGTTAAAATTTTCCCAGCGGAGCCAAGCGACGAAGCGTTATAAATATCATTTTATTTACGACTAACCGTTTGGCAACGCTGTGAAACTAACTTGCATAGCGTTAACGATTTCAAACTAGATTTTGCCCCGCGAAATATCACATTTCTCGGGATAAAATGAGTTCCTAGTTTAATCCGGTTACGTTTATGCGTAATTGAAAGACAAGCATTTAATATTTACATCATCATCCATCTGTAATAAACATCGGTGCTAAAATGTAAACAAACCAAATTTCGTACAAACAGTGCAAGAAATTTTAAAAGTCTTTCGGGTTCGGACAAACTCCGTTAGGCACTTGTCCCACCGCCGAAGATGAGCGGGAAGCGAGTAGAGCCAGCGATCAACTGTTCATATTTGTGTCTCCTTTATTGACTCGGGAGCCTTATTTTTTGTTTCGACCAACTAGTGGAGAGAGTTCTCGTCGGCAGTGTGAACAGCCAGCGATCAACTTTTACTATGTCTCTTTCATTGACACAGGATCTATATCTTTTGTTCGCTTTTTGAGCGAGAAAAAAGTCGATGGCTACTTTCTAGTCAAGTCAGTGGCTAGACGAGATGCATTGCGAGAACGATATCGTTATAGATGTATAGGATTGACATAAGCTGCCAGATGGTCACGTCGAACGCTTATGTTAATTCCATACATTTTGACAGTTTTCGAAAATCGTTATCAACGTTAAGCTTGACCACTGTTGAGAAGAAACGCCGCAAGACACTCAGCAGTCAAGTTTGGACATAAAAATATTTTGGCTTGTACATTGCACACTGCGCGTTTAGCTGATCTCGCGTTTTTTTTTCTTGGGCGGCACGAGGATAATAATATAGAATTCGAATGGTGAATAGTACATTATTGCCTAGGCACGGAAGTAGGCAATTGCGGGGCGAGGATTGGTTTAAACGGACGAGCTTGCGAGTCCGTTTAAAAATACGAGGCCCGCAATTGCCGTTCCTGCCGAGGCATATATAGTGCTTTTCTCCAAAATCGCAAGAATAAAATTATGTTGGAGTAAAGTACTTTATTAAGGAAAGAAATACCACACAATCTATACAGACAATATTATTACCTACTCTTTACCGTCTTTTGTTTATGACAAGGAGAAACGCAAGCTTTTTTTTAAAACTACTCAAGCTATTCGAGATACAGATAAAAAAGTTATATTCCGAACAAAATTTGGATGTAATAAGACTTGTGCCCTCATTTTATTAAGGCCGTTTTCACTTTTTAAAAAGTTAGATACTAGATGGTAATGAAATTTATATGCAACATTGCGTGCTTGTGTAGCGAGCACGCAATGTTTTTTTTTTTTAATTTGAGATCTGTCAGTAAACTATGTACTTCGCATCCCAATATATAGATAGTAATGTCAAGTTTTCCTGTCATTTTTGAGAAAAGATTTTTTCATATCGGTGAAGTAGTTTCGGAGCCTATTCAATGCAAACAAACAATGAAATCTTTCCTCTTTGTAATATTGTTATATTTTGTAGCTGAGGCAATCTTGCAACGAAATGAAAGTCGAATACTTTAGAAAAACACGATTTGTATCAGTTTATGACCGTCCCGTCTCTAGAGACCAGTCTGAAAACCAGCGCCGGGCATCTCTGCCCCGCACATGCTGAGATTCGGCCATTGCCTAACCTAGTTCTTTACTTATTATAAGTTTGTTTTCTAAGTAGAAATTAAGTTTTTTGTTGCTTTTATGTTTATTTAATTTAAGGCTGTGGCAATAAGGATTATTTTATTTTTATTATTATTCTTATTTGTGCCTCACCCTATGTTTTCTGACACGTGGTTCACTTTGTTTACATTTACTAAAATTCATTTATAAATGGAGTATAGTAGGATAAGTAGATACATTGGGTGCCCCTTGAAATCTCGACAAACTTTTCATCGAATTTCATTTCATCGAAAACGATTCATAGAATATCTAGTATAAATATTATCTCTTGTGGTATTATGGCTTCATCGACTATTCATTATAAATTAAAACAATTATTAGAACAACGGTACATGGATTTTTAAATGCTTAAAAATACATTTCATAAACTATTCAAGAGACAGAACAACTCAATATAATTACTATTACTAAAAACTAGTTTGAATTGCAACACATTGATATGTAAACAGAAGTTTGCTATGCGACAGATTACAAATAGGTGCGACGACGAGCGAAGCGAGGAGGAGTGTGTTAGGTGAACTGCGAGCTAACAGCGCGCGAAGCCGAGCGAGCGAAGCGAGCGTGCCGCGGCAGCGGCCGGCGAGCGTCAGAACCGATTTGTTTTATTCCAAATAATATATTGGATAATAAAGTATGAAATAAAAATCTGTCACATAAAATATCTAGTTAATAATAAATATTTATAAACATTAAAAATCGGTGTTTTAAAAATACATCATTTAATTGTTAGATGAAAAGAATATTCGATCAAATGAAAATAAGCGAAAAGTTGACTTTTGAACTGAAATTCGATTAAACGTTTGTCGATATTTCAAGGGTAAACCAGATACATTAAGCATGTTTCTCAAACTGGCAACCATTTATTTCAAGTTAACTAACCCAGAAAAAGATAAGATAACCGCTTGTTTATTGGAAAACCCCTTTGGGGAATCAGTGCGTGAACGGCGTCGTTTGTGATACTATCGCGATTTAGTGGCGAGATCTTTCCTTATTGTAAAAAACCTTTAGTAAAACTAAACCGTAACACTGAACGTACCAACAGACTTAAATCTTTGGACTAGTGAAGAATGTTGTGTTAAGAAATACATGTTTATGTGGGTAGCATTCTGAAATAATAAACCAGTCTGTATCAAGCCATCATTGTTTACTTCATGGTGACAGCGATGCTAAAATAAACTGAAATTGCAGTGTTTTAGTTACGTTGATTCCATATTACAATACATATATTACATCCGCTCGTTATTATTATATTTAACAATGGTACATGCACGGCCGCCATCCGAATTAACTTTGGAAGGAGGGCCGGCGAATCGCGCAGATGCGTGGCGAAAATGGCTTAAGCAATTCGAAGTGTTCTTAAAAGCATCAGGAGTGTCTTAAGAACCCGGTGAGGTACAAGCCAGTTTGTTAATCAATTTAATCGGATCAGAAGGCTACGATGTGTTTACTACGCTTAAGTTCGACGAAGAAAAGGACACATCAATTACATCATCAGTATCATCACGTGATGTAATTAAGTTATTAAAGTAATTGAAAAACCGAACCGATTGTGCTTGAAATCAGGGATAAAAATATACTGGTTTTCTGGTACGGTTTAGTCTCAGGATACATACCGACATACAGATGTCGTGAATGAACATACGAAATCGATTTAAGTAGGGGAGTTCGTATTGATCTTGCTTTTCAGTTAGCTTATGTACCTATCAACGAGCTAATAAAAATAGCAACTGGTTATAGAGGGGGAACACGCAACTTAACTGAAGCGTAAGACGTTTCAAGTTTAATATTACTTAAACGGTTGTTTTAATAGTGATACCGTTATAATTACTTGAAAAAAAATATTGCTATTTTTTTATTTAGTAAATAATTTATGCACAAAACTAAAATAGTTTACAAAAGTCGAACTAAATGCTACAAGCAAGCTTTATTTGTTTTATCGCTAGCTTCTGCCCGCGACTTCGTCCGCGTAGAATAAATTTTGCCATCCACGGGAACGCTTATTTCGGGATTCAAGGTAGCCTGCATTAACATCCAGTGTATAAGCAAACTCTATTCCAAATTGTATCCAACCAAATTAGTCCATTCGGTTAAGCGAAGAAGTAACAAAGTAACAAACCTTTCGCATTGGTAATAATTATGTAGGATAGGGTATAAATAGATACATCCAGCGCACATAATCGCTCTAGCCGAAATCGTAGTAGATAAAAATACACTCGGTGAGCGAGTCCGACTCGCACTTGACCAGTTTTCAGTATTCGTAGTTTTCTTAGTACAAACCGTACTATGTACATTCGGCCACAAATGTGGTCTAACACCTTACGGTTGAAGTTCATTTGCATGTCATGATACAACAAGTTTGATTTTCCCTTGCAATAATATTATGGCAGTGAGAAGTTTCAACCTTAGCGATAATTTGATCTCACAGAAACTTTTGTCAAAACTGATAGACCACTTTCTTGGCTGATTGTACATATAATCATACCAAATTTAACGCTTGTGTAATTTACAATTTTTAAGATACAACAAAAATAAAAATGGTTTGCAGTTTTTATCTTAATTTTGCATTGAATATTACAAACTGACAATATCCTAAACAAAGCAAGAAGGAAGTTCTTCGATCAACGAGCGCGAGCGAGCTTTGCCGGTCTATTTACACTGCTGGAGTACGCGCCACGCTGCGAAGAACTTTGTCACTGTATAATATTATACTTTCATGTATGAACTAAAGTCGCACAATTGAACGAATTTTACAGTTTAGATGTTAGTGCGGAAAGTAGGTATTATGTTAGAGTGATTTTAGCTGTTATGTAGTTCCACTTTTTATTTGTAATGAAACTTTAAAACAGTTCCGGTGGCCATCTGTGGTCTTCATCGTCAGTTTTACTTCACCAAATGATACTTTCTAAATGCAAATGCTTAACTTGTTACTAAAATCGCTGTATGTATGAAAAAAAAAAAATGAAAATGAAAATTTTATTGATAGCATTTGTTACACCTTTAATATTTGAGGAGTTCCCTCAATTCCTCACGGATCCCTTCATCAGATGTGGTGACTATGGAACCACCTCGGAAGTATACTCTATAAAACCAAAATATTATTTTAAATCGGACAAAGACTCAATAAAAAGTTGTGCGTGGTCATATGGGTCAAACTGAGAACCTTATTTTTTAAGTCGGTTAAAATACTAAAAAGTTCTCCTAAGTGTAACAAATACTTTTCTGACAAACAGGAGTTAATTGTGGACAAACATACATACATACAGGTCAAACTGAAAACCTCCTTTTTATGAGGTCAGTTAAGAACTCGTATTAGTAGGATAAGTGGATAATAGCTTCTGAACGCGTCTTCGTCCGTTTGGATTTTGATTATAGTTTTTCCCTTCGGGAACTTTAAAAATTTCTCCATCTTCATTCCAAATTTCATCCAATCCGTCCAGCTGTTGCAGCGTGATGAAGTAACAAACACACACAAACGTTCGCATTTATAATATTATTTTAGTAGCATTTAATTGAAAAGCTGAAAACTTAAAATATTTCTTGATCACTTTCGTAACTGTATAGCGTGTAAGGCCACAATATCCTCATCCAATTATAGAAATAGATTTCTGCTAAGATTACTTCGACACTCTTAAAATTCATCCTAAAAGAGGGAAAACATTTTCAAATTATATCCTTATTCTATTTTTAGCACGGATACTCTTACACCATTATTTATGTAAAAAAGCGACCCAGGTCACTCAATATTACCATTGTATTGATATTTTGGGACAAGTCATCTTACACGTGACATTTGAAACAACTCGTATAAAAGTTCGAGGCAGTATTATAAAGTGATAAAACCCGCGTTTCAGGAAGAGAAAAGGACAGCTCTGTAGCATTTACGTACCTCCGTCCTATTAAACGGCGTCTGGTCAGTATTGACTGAATCATGACGATGTCAGGGTTAAAAGAGACACGCAGAGACCGTTAGTTTCGATACCAAAGTTGGCACTGATGGGAATCTAAAACAAAGACACACACATTTAATGTTAGACTTCCTGTAGTGACTAAGAATGAAAAGGGCATGCTTTGATGGTTCGTTTGGAAAGGATGGATGAAAGAAGATTGACGAAAGTGATATACAGAGCGAAATCAAGTGAGTGGATGGGTCGGAAGGGGCTGCCCTAGGCATACTTTTTCGAATGAAATCGGAGAAATACTGGAAAAGGAATCTGGAATCTTAAGTGCCCGAAACCGACGTGCATGCTACTCGATGTATGAATGTAAAAGAAGCGAACGAGATTTGTCAGGATTGTAGCAGGTAGAAAGAAGTGGTTTCTGCGTCCCCCCTGGAAAAAAGGCGAGGTTCAATGTATGTATGTATGTATGTATGTACCACCTTTACAGAAAAAATGATAATTTTAATTAATTTAAGAGTACTAATGTTAGGAGGAATTTTATATTATCGGGGCGGTGTATCATACAGAGGAGTTACGATACGAATATAAATGCTCCCTGAGACGACACGCGAGTGATCCCGGACACGGATTTTGGGAAGAAACACTGGAGTGCATATTAGTCCCAGACGCAAGCAGATAATTGAAGATGTCACATTTTTGGGAATCGATCTGCGGGTAAAAAACCACGCGGGTTCCGGTTGGAATTCCCATAGAGGACTGCCAACGGTTGCTCCAAAAACAAAAAAACAATTGCAGTTGCAGCAAAAACTATCATTTTACTAAATTTATCTGCGAGTGCTCGAGAACGCGTGTAATTCATTGCTGTCCGGTATATGCAATCAGTCTGTGAGCCATGTTGCGGTAATGGAAATGGATCGCGTTGTGTGGGCCCAATTGTAATCAAGGGGATTTATAACTTGACACTTATATTATTATTAGGGTCAGGACTTTTGGTGGCATATCGTGGTTCTAAAATCCATGGAGTCGCCGTTTCCTAATTATTATAATCATACCACCTTGATTTTGACCTTCAGTGTTGTCATAATAATATATCAAAATGCATTCATTCGTTAAATGGCTGTGAAGGTATAACAAAAAAAAAATCAAATAGTAGGTATACACAAAGATGAACTTAACCCTTTAAGGGATCACTTCCAGTTGTTCTTTGAGCGGTAATGTATTGAAGGCCAAAATCAAAGTGTTATGTTTATAATAATTAGGAAATAGCGACTCCATGGATTCTAAAACCACGAAATGCCACCAAAAGTCCTAACGCTAATTATTATGAAGATCAGCTTATCCAACCAAATACAATGTTTGTTTATAAACTACATCGACTTCTATTCTAGGAGGTAAAAACCATAGCGTCTTTGACCTGTTAAGGTATTGTGCCACGTAGTAAGAGCTATCGTAACGTTAACAATGCGATTGTCTTACTGTGAAGCATAGAGGCCATTTACCCTTCTTTTGACTTTGCACAGTGAGGTAATGATAATATTGAGGGTGGAAAGGCAAAACCTGCTGAAGTTACATTTTATGATTTTGTCAAAAGAGAGTTGCGTATTTTTTTTTAGAGATTAACAAAAACATATTTGTACAAGTTTTTATTTAACTTCACTTGTGGTTCCCGTCAATTGAGTGGCCTGAAATTTGGAGTACATGTGTAAACCCGATGACAATGCAATATTATGGTACCATCGAGCTGATCTGATGATGGATCAGAAGTTGGCGACTGGATGTTGGCTGTACTCGCCGAGTTGGGGCTCGTTAATTTCGTGTCGATAAGCAGATTGATGATGTATGAGCGGAAAAAGTAAGTATAATTGGCAACAAAAGCTTGTCCCGAAAATTAAATATTTAACCTTTTTTTTCTGTAACAATTGGAGCGATGGATTGCAGTCGTGGTATTTATTGTCTTGAGAATGCAAATGACCACCATCTGGTGCTTCTGTCCCAAAAAAAAAACAAAGGCGTTAGATAATCATCAAACCCAGCTCCACCCAGGTTTTGGCTCTCCAAGTGCAGAATTATCGAACCAAAATCCAGAAATTTGTAGGTTCCCCAATTTTTCCCGATTTTTGATTAGCACAAGCCTTTGACTACCCCTCCGGGGCCGCGATCCTATGTTTTATTGTGTTCTGGATACGATATTGTTTTCGCCTCTCAAATATTACGACAACCCCTGGGAGGCGCCAATTTCATCTTTCGTGGCCTGGAATGTAATTAGGGAAAGAAATATTTGCTCGATATGAATTTATTGTGTTTTTGTAATTTTTTTAACTGGGGAAAATTGACAAAACGCGCTTATAAAGATTAGGATATATCTTGAGTTTTTCATAATATCTACAACATATTCAACAATCGTAAAATAGAGACTGGTTTATAATTATTAAAAGGTTTTAGGTGAGAGAAGCGTTATAGCATTTTGAATGAATAATCTGAAACTCGTGAAACCCTTACAACAAACAGGTCAAGTAATTTTGTAAAAAACTTTGAAAACTCGATTAGCGCTGCGACATCTGAACTACGGAAGATCAATTGTACTATTGCAGTTAAAAATCCGTCCATAACCTAGAGGGTACAAAAAATAATGGATACATAGGTATGTATTATTTTATCGTATTTCACTTCATTGACTGTATCACTTTACGAACGCTATTATATCCTGAAACCATGATGTTTTCAGGATATATATATTAAACATTCATTACGTAGCTAGGGTTAGGTTGGACTTGTGACTATTAAAAGAATCTCATGCGGTGAGGAATAGCGTTCGTTGACAGATGACCCATCAATACCCCAAAAAAAAGGTATCTTATCTCCCACATTACTGATTTCCGAAAGAGCTGGAATACCTTAAGTTGTCTCCGTGAGTTCTCGACTTTGTCAGAGCGATCCGGGTTAATCACATCTCAAGTCTGAAGTTACAGGAACTTGCCCGAGCTCTCCAACTTGGGATTGAAGTCAGCTGACTAATTTTGTTAGTTTTGCCACTAGGCATGAACTTTTTGGACCTGGAATATATTGACTGCCCGACTGAACGAGAAAAGAGAGTTTGATTCTCTTGGTTACGAATAGTCAGATTTTTGAATTTAGAATTTAACGTCTGTAAAGGAACTTCACTTTACCTTAGTAATTGGAAATCTTTTAAGGACTTTAATTAAAACATTGGTGAACATTGACAATGTTACATTACTTACATTATATTATGAAAAATAAGGTTTGTGATTTTTTTTTACAGTTATGAAATATTTTCTAGAAAAAGAAAACGTACAGACCTTGTTTTTCATAATATATAAAATATGACAGGGACAGAAACGTTATCGCAATTTGTATCCGTTTATAGTGGGACGGGTCTTCTCAATTTAAAAATGTCGTCGTTTAGAGATCAACAAGAGAATATCTTAAAATAAAAGAAACACTGTTCTAGATGACAAAAGATAGGAGAACCTACATAAAAATATTTAAATGTGACAAAAAGGCCGGCATAGGGCTAAGACCGGTGTTATGTACTCCCCCTCCAAGTCACTAACACGCCCCGTGAGTGGCTAGCTACTTAAAAACTTTGAGACAACCTCTTAAAAAGAACATTTTAAATTAACTACGAGTACTTTTATTTAAAATAATTCAAAACATATCGTTTAAATTCAGCACGTTTAAAATGTGGTATAGTTAAATATACACATTGTACGCTTTAAAATCTTTCTTTCTGCGACCCAACCAGCTTTTAGCAATATAAGTAAACTTTTGACTTAAATAGTGCGCTGTTATTTCCTCCCAGGCATACTGGCAAAAGAGTTAACGTTACCGCATTTAAAATTTGGACCACTTCGAAGAGTTTTAACGACTTTGTCTCCGACCAACAATTCTTGTACGTTTATTTTGAAGCTCAATGGTTGCTTCTCGACTTTTTGAGGCTTGTTCATTTTAGTAGACGCAGTTGTTAGCTCAATTGTAAAGCGTAACGTGGAATGATTTCCTTATGCAGAGCAAATTTTTCCGACCCTAAGATTGGCTTTAAGGAGGAGCTATTTGGAGATCACTCAAGTTTAATTTTGTCTGGTTAGCTATAAGAACAAGACACGTTTGGCACCAAATAATTTCATCATATAACGCTTTTCTTCTTTCTTCTTGGTTGGGTCTCAAACCCTGCCAAAGTGGAAATCTCTTATAAATCTTATGATTCTTCTAATACCGTTACAATAAAATTGTGGTGTACAAACGGAATATAGTACAGTCACCTTAAAAGTAGATGTACACTTTGAACTGATGCTTTTGATAGATTAGTGCAGCAGTTCAAACATAGTAACACAGCACTTGTGTAGCTACTTTCTTCTTTTTTTTCTTTGCCCCGCGGTGGCTTGAACAGCTACTACCGCGGGGAAATGGCGTTTCCACAATGAAGTGATTTCGCCAGTGTCAAGTATATATAAGTATAAATCAATATAGTAATAAAACACAATCCAATCTTCTCTAGGAAGATTGGTGGTAACGTTGTACGGTGATATGTAGGACAGAGGCCAAGATAGTTTTAACCTCTGTACCACTGCGAGTCCACTTGAAACGAGAAGCAAGATGCCAGATACATACGATAAGTCCAAGTCTTCTAGCACTGTGTAACACAAAGGCATTAAAAGTACAAATCACTAACAAAAAAGAACTTTGAACACCTAAATACCAAAAATAAAAAATAAAACAAATTACACATCGGCCATCTTTTGACGTTGCAAATGGCCATTCCAGTTTTATTGACAAATAAACTGGCTTTACTAATAAATTATTATAATAATGATCATAGACATAGGTTCCGTCTAGGAAGACCAACTTTTTAAGAAAAGTAAGTTTTTGTCTTTTTCCAACTAGTGACTATAATTTGCAGGTTACTAACACTGCTCTCTGGTCTACCACACCTTATCTTTTTAACACAAATCAAAAATTAAAAAGTAGTATACCCTTTTTCATATCTTCTACAGGGTTGTCTCACAGCAAAATCGTTCGCGACAAAAGGTTCTCACGATATCAAATATTCAAATGTAACGGTCTAGCCTTGCGTGTACAATTCGCGAAAAAAATACAATATCGGGGGAACGTAATGGAATTGGAGAGGCGAGGCGTTTTGTGTTTATTGAGCATTAGGCCTAGACATGCGGTTCTGTCTGCATTTTTTATTATTGTGTTTAAATATTACATCTAGTAATATGAATACAAAACACACGAAGAATAACTTTTTACATGCTTTTTTTAGGCAAATACTTTGTTTTAAGGTTTACTATTGATTTATTCATTGAATTCATTCAGTTTTATGATAATAAAGCATAATTAAAACTTTTTCAATTAAGACTTGTTTAGTCGTAGCTTGATTTGTCTCGACTATTTTGATGCTAAATTCAAATTTATTTATTGCATGTCACATTACATGTAAAGATGGAATTACATGGGAGGTATACATATAACACCCTGTAAGGGCCGCGTAGCACCTTAAGACAGTAGGCTAGTACCTAATTATAAGAATAAAATATTAGCTACGAATATTGCACATAACAATAATTCCTACATTTTCTTTCTTTTTTTTTAGATTACTTGTAAACATAAAAAAGATAAAGATTGTAGTATATTTAATGTAGGTAGTTTGTTATATTTGTAATAGAGGGTACTTACAACGTTAATAAACTAGTGTTAAACCAACTGGCGTGTGTTTTATTACATGGTGACAGCGGTGCGTGTCTTTTTCGCGTTTTAACGAGAAAAAAACAGTTACGAACAGTTGAAAATAGTGCATAAGGTGCGCTAAGTTAGTATCGTGCAGTGTCTGTCGGGATTATGGAGCACGCGCGTCCTCCGGCGGAGTTAACACTCGAGGGCGGTCCGGCCGCACGCTCCGAAGCGTGGCGTAAATGGCGGAAACTGTTCGAAGTGTTTCTCAAAGCATCCGGAGTGAGCAAGGAGCCTAAGGAGGTCCAGGCTAGTCTGTTGGTTAACCTCATCGGATCGGCTGGTTACGAGGTTTTTACGACTTTTTCATTTGACGAGGGTGAAAGTGAAGAAGATATTAACTGTGTATTGAAAAAATTTGAGGAATATTTCGGTACCAAACCGAACATTACCCTGCGACGATTTAAGTTCTTTACGCGTAATCAAGAAGATGGCGAAAATATTGACCAATATGTAACTAGTCTGCGGGTATTGAGTCAGCAATGCGAGTTTAAAGATTTACATGACAGCCTGCTGCGCGATAAGATTGTGTGCGGAATCATCAATAACACAGTGAGGGATCGACTTCTTCGTACAGACGATCTGTCATTATCTAAGGCAATACAAATCTGCCAGGCTGCGGAAATTTCCCAAGAGGAGGGTCGGTGCATCGACGGCGCTGCATCAGGAAGCATGCAAGTGAATGCAGTGCAGGAAGGAAGCGGACGCGGGGTGCGGGGCCGCGGGCACCGTAGCGGAGGCCGGGGGCGCCGGGCGCGCGGCGCGCGGGCGCCGGCCGGTGGCGCTGCGCGAGCTCCTTGTGCCACGTGCGGGGCGCGGGCCTGCGTCGGCGGCGAGCGGTGTCCAGCACGTAATGCTCTGTGTTTTGTTTGCGATCGGAGAGGGCATTTTTCCCGAGTTTGTGAGCAAAAAGAAGCAATACGTAAAGTGCTAAATCTAAGTGTGGATTCTGTGCACAGTGATAGTGATGATGGTGATGACGTATTGTTTTATGTCAATACGATAGAACAGGACAAAAAACCGAGTAAGTCAACTAAAGAATGGGTGGAGGTTTTGGAATGTAACGGGAAAAATATACATTTTAAAATAGATACTGGATCAATGATAAATGTTATTTCTAAAACTGAATATTTAAATTTAGGATTATCAATTGTGAACCTTAAGCCTTTCGCAAAGCGAGTACATTCGTTTACGGGCGACCGGTTACCCATTATAGGCACTGATAAGATGACCTTTGTATTCAATAATGATAGTTTCACGCTGCCGGTGGTTATCGCCGATTTAAGATGCCAGAATGTACTCGGATTGGAAGGCTGCATTGCTTTAGGATTAATTAATCAGGTAAATGCTGTAAATATAGATCAATATGCAGATTTGTTTCAAGGCCTCGGCAAATTACCCGGTAAATATAGCATTGTAGTAGATAAAAATATCCAGCCAGTAGTATCTCCCACCAGAAAAATTCCTTTAGGGCTCAAGGATAAGTTGTCAGAGGAGTTGCAAAGAATGGAAGGTTTAGGTGTAGTTAGAAAGGTTACGCACCCGACAGATTGGGTAAACGCAATAGTTTTGGTGGCTAAAAGGGATGGTGGCATTCGCGTCTGTTTAGATCCGCGACCTTTGAACCGCGCGGTGCGGCGCGCGCAGTACTCGCTGCCGACGGTGCCGGAGCTGGCGGTGCGGCTGCGCGGCGCCACTGTGTTCAGTGTGTTGGATGCGCGCTGTGGGTTCTGGATGGTAGAAATCGACGACGCCAGCGCCGACCTATGCACGTTTAGTACACCTTTCGGCAGGTACCAATTCCTTCGCTTACCATACGGAATAAACTGTGCGCCAGAAGTATTCCACGCGAAGCTTAGGCAGCATTTGGAGGATTTAAATGGCGTGGAGTCATTCATTGACGATGTGATCGTATGGGGGCGTACTAGGAATGAGCATGACCAACGACTGGAGTCCCTTTTGCGTCGTGCTAGGGATATAGGTATAAGATTTAATCGCGAGAAATGTAAGTTTGCCGTAAAAGAAATTACTTATTTAGGTCATAGGTTTGATTCTAATGGAATGCGGGCTGACGAGTCAAAAATCAAGGCTATCATGGAGATGCCATATCCCACGGATAGAAAGGCCCTAGAGCGGTTTTTGGGCATGGTCAATTATTTAGCGAAATTTATTCAAAATTACTCAAAATGTGTAAATGTTTTGCGATCACTTTTAAAAAAAAACTCTGAATGGGTTTGGGATATACAGCATTCTCAAGCGGTAGATGAATTGAAGAAGAAGCTAGCCAGTGCGCCCGTGCTGGCGCTGTACTGCCAGCACACGCCCGTGGTGCTGTCGGTCGACGCGTCCAGCGAGGCCCTGGGCGCCGTGATGCTGCAGGCGCAGCGCCCCGTGGAGTTCGCCTCGCTCACGCTCACTGACACGCAGACCAGATATGCACAAATTGAAAAGGAGATGCTGGCTATCGTTTTTGCGGTCGAGCGCTTCAGACAGTACGTTTACGGTAGGTCTGACGTCACTGTACACACAGATCACAAACCGCTGGAAGCCTTATTCAATAAGCCATTGGTTTCGGTACCGGCCCGCCTTCAGAGGATGATGATGAGAGTGCAAGGGTTCGATTTCAAAGTTGTGTATACCCCGGGTAAGTATATGTACATTGCAGATACACTTTCACGAGCTGCCCTCAAAGAGACAATCCACGACCGTGTCTCAGAAGAAGTAGAAGTACAAACTTGTTTCATATTACAAAATGTGCCGTTCAGTAAGCTTAAAATGGAATTAATCAAAAGAGAAACGGAAATAGATAACGATTGCAAGTGGCTTTTGAGGTACATTAGCAACGGTTGGCCAAAAAACCGACGCGATGTTAAAGAAAAAATTAAAATATTTTGGCCGTATCGCGAACAACTACATGTCGTGGACGGTATGATTTTTAAAGGCGAGGGATTATTTATTCCACGCGCATTACGAAAACAAATGCTGGAACGGGTTCACGAGGGACATTTAGGTATCGAGCGGTGCAAGCGGCGAGCGCGGGAAGTGATGTTTTGGCCGGGCCTGAGCGCAGACGTGGAGCGCGCGGTGCGCGGGTGCGCCGCGTGCGCGCTGCATGCCCCGCGCGCGCGCCGCCAGCCGCTGCTGCAGCACTCGGTGCCGTCGCTGCCCTGGCACAAACTCGCTTCCGACATTTTTGAGTATAAGAAGAAAAGTTACATTGTTTTGGTAGACTACTTTTCTAACTACGTGGAAGTCGGACAATTAGCGAGTATAAGCTCGAAACACGTGATTAACTTTATGCGAGAGCAATTTGCCCGTCACGGCATACCGGTGGAGTTAGTAACCGATAACGGACCGGCATTTAACTCACTGGAGTTTAAAAATTTTACCCGTGAATGGGAAATTGATCATGAGACATCGTCTCCCCTTTACCCACAGTCGAATGGGAAAAGCGAAAGGACGGTTCAAACAGTGAAGAACCTGTTAAAAAAATGCATAGATACAAATCAGGACTTTTGTATGGGATTATTGAATTTGCGCGCAACACCTCGTAATGGGTTAGATTCACCAGCGCAAATTCTTATGGGAAGACGGCTTAATACAAAGTTACCAGTTACCCGAAAGCTACTGACTGAAACAGTAGATAATGAACGGAACTATCGAGCATTAATGGTGGACAAAGAAAAGGTAAAAAAACATTATGACAGGTCGGCACGGCCCCTACAAAAGTTATCCCCGGGTGATAAGGTTACTTTAATCAATAACAACGGGGTAAGGAAACCGGTTTCTATAGTTGCTTGCGCACCACAACCTCGTTCATACATTGTGCAAGATGAACGTGGATGTTGTTTTCGGCGCACTCGTGGTCAGATGGTTGCGCGCGCACGCAACCCCGCACCGGACACAGGGAATGTCCCCAAACAAACATATCTTAAAATGTCAATGGACAATAATGTCGGGACTCGTACGGCAGTCGCGATCACGGGTGTTCGTAAGCGTAGGCAGAAAACTACAGATGAACAACAGAAAACAGGGACTGCAACGCCGACAACGCCGACCGCAGCCAGCGACAGCTGCGCAGACCCGCCGACCGCCGAAGACAGCTTCACTAGCCCAACGGGAAGTAGTACAAGCAGTGACTCGGCCTCACCGGCGGCGCCGTCTCCGACGGTGGCAGTCACAGCAAGGTCTAATGAGAGAACGGCACGAATGCTATCCAATTTCCTTTTCGGACATCCAAAAGAATAGTCACAAATTGATAATGTGTAGGTACTTAATATGCATTACGCAACCATACTTTATTTACAGTAAAACCATTAATATCTAACTGGCCATCGCGCCAAATATATGTAAATATAGACCATTGCTGTCAGTGGCATGAGGACGTGTATATGTTTTGACGTTTTGTACACGTAATTATATTATAGTGGACGAAGGTATTAAAAAAAAAAAAAAAAAAAAATGAAAAAATAAGACGTTACTTTTATATCATAAAAATTAACAATATTAGTTTTTTTTTTTTTTTAATTACTTATTTATATTTATTTTAAGTATACCTATTTACCTTCATGTTATAAACGGTAAAATCAATCAACAACCGTTGTATAAAATGTTAAAGAGAAGGTAATAGAGAAGGTAAGTTGGTACAATCATAGACATTCCTGTCTAGGTATAGTACTTTTATTTGTTATCTCTAAAGGGGAAAGATGTAGTATATTTAATGTAGGTAGTTTGTTATATTTGTAATAGAGGGTACTTACAACGTTAATAAACTAGTGTTAAACCAACTGGCGTGTGTTTTATTACAAAGATAAAAGATGTTTATTTAGTAAGTAGGCCGCACGGGCACTTTTACACGTCAAATATCTACCAGCGCTTCGCAAGAGACCACTGCTGAGAAGAAACGCCGCAAGAAACTCAACAGTCAGTCGTTTTTTTTAAATACTACTTATGATATTATACAATTATAAAGCTTAACTTAGCACTATAAAACAATATATCTAACGTAAAATAAAAATAAAAAATATATGCAAGCGTAGCTTGTATATTATAAAGATATCATCATTCATTCATTTCAGCCGAAAGACGTCCACTGCTGGACATAGGCCTCCCCCAAGGCTTTACACTCAGACCAGTCTTGTGATTTTCGCATCCACCGCGGTCCCGCGATCCTGACGAGGTCGTCACTCCATCTTGTTGGAGGTCTACCTTCAGCTCGTCTTCCGGTCCGCGAACGCCACTCCAGAACCTTCTGACCCCATCGGCCATCAGTCCTGCGAGCAATGTGCCCCGCCCACTGCCACTTCAGTTTAGCTATTCTTCGGGCTATGTCGTTAACCTTAGTTCTACTGCGGATATCATCATTTCTTACTCTATCACTATTTTATAAAGATATACTTGCATTCATTTATCTTGATAGGAAATACGAGCAATCGGCGTTAAAAATGTTTCCAAAAATCAGTCATTATTGATGCCTTTTAACGTCATTATTGCGTGACGAAAAGAGTTTCACAAGCTGCCTTATCTATTTTAACTTTTTACCCTGTATATTGATTTGGGAGATAAATATTATGTGAATATTAAAATATTTAAAAAAATAGAATATAAAGGGTGTCCCAAAAAGGACGCAAGATTTGAAATTGATGAAAAACACTTCTTTTTTTTTCGTTATAATATTTTTATATATAAAATCTTGAAATACATAAAATAGGGTTATTTGTGGAATAGTACGTCAGGCAAATGTCCGCCTAGGCTTTGCTGGCACATACGCACTCTTTTGTCAAAATTTTCTATGACCATTTTGCATAGATGCGGCTGAATTTCTTTAAAGCAGCGTCGAATTTCCTCTTTTAAAGCATGAGTGGTTGTGGGCTTATTGGCATAGACTTTAGACTTTAAATAACCCCATAAAAAGAAGTCTAAAGGCGTTAAATCGCAAGATCTAGGGGGCCAATTCTGATCACGGAATCGAGAGATCACACGACTAGGAAATGTTTTATGCAGTAATTGCATTGTTTCTCTGGCTGTGTGGCAAGTGGCCCCGTCTTGTTGAAACCACATTGCTTCTACATCGATATCCTCTAATTCGGCTAGAAAAAACCTTGTTATCATGTCGCGATATCGAGCTCCATTAACAGTAACTGCTTGACCGGCCTCATTTTGAAAAAAATATGGTCCAATAATGCCTTCAGCCCAAAATCCGCACCACACAGTGACCCGTTGTGGATGCATTTGTTTTTGAACAATCACATGTGGATTCTCTGAGCCCCAAATGCGGCAATTCTGACGATTAACAAAGCCATCGAGATGAAAATGTGCTTCGTCGCTAAAGATGATTTTGTTTGAAAAATCTGCATCCCTGTTTTGGCGGTCGATAATCCATTCAACGAACTCTCTTCGCTGTCCATGATCACGAGGCTTCAGTTCTTGTGTTATTTGAACTTTGTAAGCATGGAGATGCAGATCTTTAGTGAATATACGCTGGAGAGAGCTTCTTGAAATTTGCAATTCTTGTCCACGATGCCTAATGGATGTTCCTGGATGTTCACGGACATTCTGACGCACTGATTCGATATTGCCATTTGAACAGCTTGTTTTTGGACGACCAGTGGAATGAACATTATGAATTGATCCACTTTCCCTGAATTTTGCAACCAGTCTGCTCACAGTTGATGAAGTCAAGTTAATATTCCGACCATATTTTGCACGGAATTTTCGAACCGTACACGCCAAACTTTCATTACTTTTGAAATATTGTTCAATAATAAAAACGCGTTGGTCTTTCGTATAACCCGCCATTCTTACAAACCCTAAACATTCAGCTGTCAAATAGTTCTTTTTTAGGGTTGCTAGCACTAAAAGTACAAAAATGGCGGCAAATTGAAATCTTGCGTCCTTTTTGGGACACCCGTTACATGGCTCTATTTTACTCGATAAAACCACATTGCTTGTAACTAATGATTCTAATGAACCGCTGACGGATACAAATTTCGTCAAAATAATGTCCAACGATATCCGTAATACGGGTATATAAATGTTATAGAATTTTATTGTTAAAGTAAATGATTACATTTTTTCCCATATTACTTATGTATATAAGAAAAAATCCTCTCTACATCTACAGACGTAAGAGGGGCATATCCGTAAAGTGATACTTCACCATTATTTCTTAATATACGAAATATGTATTGATTTATAACACTCGCAGTTTAAAAAAGTCTTATCCTTCTTATGCTTTCATCACCGTATTGCATCCGTTAGCCGCCCTAGATTTATCATAACTTTGCCAATACAATACCATGTCAAAAGCAATATGGTTTTGGTAAGTAGAATAAAGCACCTGATTATTTTCAAACACATTTCAACCGTTTCGAATGCGTTGATAAATTTAAAAGCCGTTTTATGATCTCGGACCCTCGAAAAGTGCTGATGCTTCCTGCAAAAAGGGTGGCAGGAACCCAGCCTAATCGTTTCTGGGCACATTTTTCATAGTAGCTGTCATCAGCAAAATTATTCAACTTGGAAAAACTCTGCGATAAACGAGGGACAAACGTCGGTTTTTTGCAAGTGGGGAAATATGTAAGTATTACACTTGAAAGGGTAGCTATTGTGTGTAATGTTAAAGGCAACATAGCCACAATTCAAAATAAAATGTATAATTAAGTCATTCATGCGATAATTACAGTACTAGGCAAATAAGAGGCGACATTTTCGTAAATATAACAGATTACAGAAAAATTTAAACTGATAACGAAAGTACGTTACCCAATGAGTAAAATCACATATGAGTTTTTATAAAACTAGTATTATGGGGCGACGTTCCTGGAGGCTGTAATTGCCATATCGTAACAGATAAAACTGTTTAAATTCATTATTTACACGAATGAACTATATATAAAACACAATTCAAAATTCAAAATATATTCAGTAAATTCTCCGCGTTGGCTCTTTTACACGTCGGTATATAGAATGAATCTACTAGCGCTTCGGACGACCATCATGCGGAGAAGAAGCGCCGCAAGAAACTCCAGCATAAGGTTATTTTTTCCCATAATAAAATACAATAATACTAAAAACCAATGACAACTCATAAACAACGCATGAATCATATGATAATGGTGAAATGACTAGGCCTTTTAAACAAAGGCCTATCAAGATTCAACGAACGTCGTATTAAATGTATGGAGGGTTTGAAGTTAAAGAGGAGTGTGGAGGAGGAGGGTGAAGGAGGAGGAGGAGTTAGAGGGTTTATTTATGGTTATATTAAAACGATTTTGATGAGATTTTACTAATTCTAACTCTCTACTGGCCCGAAGAAAACTAAACCAAAATAGCATTTATTGTTTCTGCTGTATATTACTTTCTCTCAATATGTTGTATATAGGTAGTAGGTAGTTTAATTTATGCATATAAATTAAACTACCTTTGTTCCTCATATGAACGCTAAAATTACTTAATAATCCTAGAGTTCAAATATTCATAACACAGAACACAAGACGGTAACATGAGTTAAACTGACATCTCACACTAGAACGTAACAACATTACCTCCTTAAAAGGGTATATCTGCAATTTACTGGTTAAAGGAAATTCCTCCTTCTACAGTTGAAATAAGGCTTTATTTTGAATACAAGCATTACCTAATACGCCTTTTATAACGGTAAAACTTCCCCTCAGTTACCCCCAAAACCTATTTTTCTTCGTTTAAACCGCGCCAAGACAGTGGGTACATTGAATATTCATTCCTTTATTTATTTACATAGAGATTATCTTCCCGTAACTCCCCCCCGCTTTTGGTGGGAGAAATTATGACATCATCTGCCGCAGGCTGTTTATAGACGGTATAATATAAATAATTTACTGGAAAAGCCTGTTCGGGAATATGGTATGCTAATTAGGTTTTTAGGATTCCGCTCCAAAAAGAACCCTCATGAGAGAGAGTCTGTTTGTCTCTATATCTTCTTTATAGCAAGGAAACGAGCACACAAGCCACAGGATGTGGGATCTGAGATCCATAGACAATTTTCAAGACTAAAACCTCAGGACTGCAATCCCAAGACAACAAGCGGTGTCAACCCTTGTGTTGTGTTATCACACCGAGACACAACAACGCGAACACTGCTGCTTGGCGCTAGCTTAAAATAAAAGATGGTGGTACCGACCCGGGCGCACCCTGCACAACTTTTACCACTTTATTGTATCGTCTGTATGTCACAGCAGTTTTTCTCAGCAACTAAACAAGTTATCAACTTATTTGCTGTAAATATAACTTGCTGCTTGCAAATTCTTATATCTACTGTAAAAAAATACCAAGCGTTAATCTTTACATAGTACAGTCAGCTGCAGAGAAAACTAACCCCCCCTGCATACAAGTTGCCTTGCAAAGGGGGTTACATTTCTCTGCAGCTGACCGTACAAAACAAAGACGCTTCCGCCGTCTGTACGCTTAGATCTTCTAAATTGCGCAACAGATTTTGATGCGGTTTTCATCAATTGGTAGCGTGATTCAAGAGGAAGGTTTTTATGTATCATAAATTCTGCTTTATGTACTGGTGTTACAAAATACTCACATATTTAAACCGAAGCGAAGCGAGGGCGGGTCGCTGGTATTTTAAAATGTATCTGTCTGTTACGTTACATCTTGAACTGGAGGTTAGAAGGGAGCTAGCATTGGCTTTCTACATTTTTAAAATATAGAGAGGCAAGCTGTTTAAACCGGGAGTTCTGGCAGAGGTGGGCTTCAACGTGCCGGAGCAGTACGCGGGGCGCCGGCGGCGGCCGCGCCTGCTGGCCGAGCCGCGCGCGCGCACGCAGCTGCTGCGCCGGCAGGGCGCTGCGCACATTAAATCTGTTGTTCTCTGAATGAATTCACAAAGATAATCTTGTATATTTTATGCTACCATGACGAAGATTATTAGTAAGTAGTAATGTTGTTTAGTCCACGTGGTCGATTTAGGTTAGCCTGTAAGGATAGTTGTGTGCATGTCAATAAATAAATAAATAATCTTAAAATTTGTTTTTAACACATTTTCTATGGAATCTAGTTACTTAACATTTTAGTAATTCCACATGGATTTATTCGTAAACAGACTCAAGTATTCCATAGTTTATCTGCCTTAGAAGATCTAGATATAAATAGCAATATAGCTCAGGTAATGTCAAACAATATCCCTGTCAGTTACGCGGCTTCGAATCCTCCCTAATGATATTAATCCCAAGAAGGAAACGAGCGAAGACAGGGTGAAAGTTAGTTAATCCGCGTGATGTCATATAACAGAGACATATAGATAAGAACAGCTCGGGCACTAAAGCTGAAACACAAAACAAGTTATAGGAGTATAAAAGCAAAGAGGTATCACTTGGAATAGATAGATCAAGAGCTCTATTATACAAGATAAAGTGTCTTTTGACATGTTACTGGATCTTTATAACTCGGCCGCCATGACTGTTATACCGAATAGAATAGAGCTCCTAATTCGCTATACTCTTAAAAAGGCGGAGCCGAATAATATACCGAGTGACGATTGTTCACCCAAGTCTAAAACACTCACTAGAACCAAACCTCCATACGTGGTTTTCCCTAAAGGACTGTATCCAGGTTCAGACTAGGTAAAAACAGTTTTTTTAATTAAAAATAAAAATAATAAGAGACATTTATTCGCAACTTAATTTAGTCCGTTTTAACCCCACAAAGACTCAAGTTTGCGCGTTCACCGCTAAGAAGTTGGCGTTTGATGCATCACCTCGTTTTGAGAGCACTCCCCTCACCGCCTCAGCCAGTATCGGAATCCTTGGTGTCAGCATTTCAAGTGATGTCCAGTTCCGCGGTCAGTTAGAGGGTAAGGCCAAATTGGCCTCGAAGAAGCTCGGTGTGCTCAACAGATCGAGACAGCTCACTCCGGCCCACCGCCTGCAGCTGTACAAGGCGCAGGTACGGCCACATATGGAATACTGCTCTCATCTGTGGGCTGGGGCTCCCCAATACCAGCTTCTCCCTCTGGACCGCATCCAGCGGAGAGCCACTCGAATTGTCGGCTGCCAGCGTACTTCTGATCGGCTTGACTCCTTGGCGCTGCGTAGAGATGTAGCCTCTGACTCTGCATTCTCTATCGCTTGTACAACGGGGAGTGCTTCGAGGAGCTGTTCGGATTAATTCCTGCCGCATCCTTCCGCCCTCGTCCTACGCGACAGAAATTCCACCACCATTATTTAGATGGTTGGCAGTCTACAACTGTGCGTTTCAATCGGAATTTCCTGCCTCGCACAACTAAACTGTGGAATGGTCTGTCGCCTGCGGTATTTCCGGACCGTTACGACCTTCAAACCTTCAAGAAAAGAGCGTACTCTCATTTGAAAGGCCGGCAACGCATCTGTGACTCCTCTGGTGCTGCAGGTGTCTATGGGTGTAATAGCTTTCCATCAGGCGATCCGTCTGCTCGTTTGCCTCCTATACAATAAAAAAAAAACAATAAGAAATTACATCACATAGATACAAAAAGAACAAGACACAGTGAAATTGTTGCAAAACGGTCCCAACTCAGCATTCGCTAGCCGTAAAGCCAGCACTGGTCTTCCGTTGGAACCGCTAGGTGAAGAGACGGAAAGTGACACACTTAACACAAAACAACAATTGAATATGTTTATATTTAATTATATTACAAAAAGCTAACCTTAACTAACTTCACTAATCCACACAATAGTGTTTAAGAAACTCTTTAAATTCAGCCTAAAAGGTTTGAAATCAAACAATACATTAAAACAAACAATTATGTGCGTTTCAAAGGGATACCGTAAAACCTCCAAGACTCGGCTCGGTGACCTCTATTTTAATTCAAACGCTTATTAATCCAAGTGAAACCTCTGTTCAATATAATCTCTACGGACAACCTTAGCCTCACGTATAATACGACGTCGAGGTCGGAACGGGAACGCATTTAACAACGCGGTTTATTGGGAACATCGATCGCTAACGATACTTATAACGACACTTAACGAAGTTAGATCTATTTGAGGTAACGACAGTTAGAATCAGGGGTGGATTTTTTGAGTTACGAGCAAATGGAGAAAGGGAGATGAAAAATGGCTGTTGAAGGAGTTTAATTGTGGCTTTGAAACTTATTTTAGGTATACAGCAGCAAATAAAGTTGAAAGATCAGCGAGCTATGGAGAGGGGAATGCTTGGCGTGTCATTGATGGATAAGATTCGAAACGAAGTTATTTTTGAACAAAACAA
Source organism: Acleris sparsana (assembly GCA_923062465.1). Taxonomy (NCBI): domain Eukaryota; kingdom Metazoa; phylum Arthropoda; class Insecta; order Lepidoptera; family Tortricidae; genus Acleris; species Acleris sparsana. Next base: position 2,581,263 of record OV281303.1, read on the forward strand.
TATCATAAGATTTCAAAAGCAATATATGGTATTACCAAGTAGAATAGAGCCCCTATCCTTGCAATTATTCATGAACTAGTGCCTGTTCGCGACTACACCTGAGTATCTTTCTTCAGAGCTATCTCCATTCATACAGATACATGTTTAAGATTTTAACAAACCGAGTATTTTCATAGTCACAACCATGTAAAAGTCGCAGTTGCAAATTCACGTACGAAAAACTCAATCCTTCTTGTGACACAGTCATGTAAAAAATAATCAGGCAAGCCTTTAGATACAATATAATTAAAAAAGAATATCCTTACCTGCTGTGTTAACTATACATTCCTCTTTATTCGGCCTTCTAACCATAATGGCGGTAACAAAAAGCTTACAAGACTCATTCTAAATTCGTCCCGCTAATGAGCTTGTTAGACACTTGCCGTGTAAAAATAACGAGATGGATAATATGTTTTGAACGAGATAATTACCTCTACCTTTGGGAGGAAAAAGGTCGCACGTACCAGGAATAATCTTTATCTTTACATAGAATAAAATAGTCACTTTCCGCGTCTCTCGATACACGGTGGAAAAAACCAGCCGAGTGCGGGTTGGACTCGCGCACGAAGGGTTCCGTAATTTATTTATTATCTATACAACATTAACAAAGAAACGGATAATAAATCACGTTTTTTGTATGAGAGCCCCTTAAATATTCACTTAATTTTTATTTAAGTATATATTTTTAAAATGAATACACAACTTAATATTCTGTGAATATTTTTAAATTTCAGGTTGCCGTTGTTAATATCGGGCAAAATACGGCAAAAAAATACGTTTATTGTATGGGAGCCCCCTTTAATATTTAAATTATACTGTTTTTTATATTTGTTGTTATAGCGGCAACAGAAATACATCTTGTGTGAAACTTTCAACTGTCTAGCTATCAAGGTTAATGAGATACAGCCTGGTGACAGACAGACGGACAGATGGACACACGGACAGCGGAGTCATAGTAATATGGTTCCGTTTTTACCCTTTGGGTACGGAACCCATAAAATATCATTGGGTTTCATAAAAAAAAAGTTTTAAAGCTTACTGTTTGTTACACTTGGTAAAATTTACCTCAACCTTCGACTTCACGACCCTACCCACAGCAGGCAGTACACATCCACCGAGCCATCGTAATCCAGCTGCAAACTCGAAGGCCGCGAAGCCCTACGCACTTCCGCCCCCGTAGAGGTTGCGTGTAATTCAATTACATAGGTTTTCCATTAATCATTATGTAAGAATTACTTGTGTAAATCGTGCATGGCCTCTATAATATTCTACTGAGTTTAACCATATTGCTTTGGACGTGTTATCGTATGGTTAACGTTGCCATAGCTCCAAGGGCCACCATAGACGGACTGCTTTACGAAGTCAGGACCGACAGCTGCCTGGTTGCTACGACCAACACGAATTTCAATACGAACGGACCTTGTGCAGGGTCCGTCCAGATCGCTACCACCATCTTATCCATTAACCTACCGCCAAACAGCAGTGTTCGCATTGTGTTCCGGTTTGGGGATAAGACAGCCGGTGTAATGACCAGCATAGAGGCATTCCATCTTAGTCCTCATTTGGCAACGCATTTGCAGTCTTAGGCTTGCAGTCTTGTGAATGCGAATGTCTATGGGTCACAGGTTCCACTTACCATCATGTGGCCTGTGTGCTCGTTAGCCTTCTCTTGGCCATAAAAAAAAAAAAACATTGGAACTGCAGATTACCCAACAGCACCCACGGGGCTGTCGGTCCTGACTTCGTAAAGCAGTCCGTCTATGGCGGCCCTTATTCACTTGACAAGAGTTTGAAACAATATACGTCAAAAGTTATATTGTTTTTATCCAATATAATAGAGGCTTATTTTACTCGGACAATGTTATTCTATGTCATGACTTCCCTACAATATCTTCAGAAACGATTTATTTTATTTTTTTATTACGAAACCTGTATCTGTTGTGGTATTTTTTTTTGTCAATGTTATCGCAAGTAAACGATAAGATACAGGGCAACCACTTAAGCAGGTTCCTCACGCATTGCAGAAGACTTATTATATGACTGTACATAACATGTAAAGTTAAGGCATTAAAACACTCGTGTGATCTTATTATGAAACTCGCCTTTCGTCTCGTTTCGTAAAACCACACTCGTCACATTATGCACCAGTCACATAAACTATTATTATTTAATAACAGAAAGCTAACTGAAAATACGTCATTCTCTATTTTGTTGGTGGAGAACCTGTCGGGCAAATATTTGTGTAACGAGTGCGAGATTTTTTTGCTGAGTTTGGATGTTTTCTATGCATTTACTGTATATAGTTGTCAAAATATCCATAATCCAAACATAGGGCTTAGTTTAGAACTAGGTTTTTTTTTGGAAATTGTCTTCTAATATATTTTGTACCAAATTTATCATTGATTGGTTGAGGAGCTGGCGCGTGATGATGGATAAACAAAAAAACAAGAACACTCTCACATTCATGCCTAATATTAGTAATGATAACAACAGTAACAATAGAGTAGCGATTGAATGTAAATACATAAAGAAAGTATCCAATATACGGGAAACATTTGTTTGCACAAATATTTTCCCCTATCCGGTATCGAACCCAGGACCAACCAGACAAACCACATCGTCAATCTCAACCTTCTCGTATCACCAAGAATTGTCCTCTTAACCGTAAGATCATATAAATACAGTCGACTTTCGTGGTTATGTGTACGAAACATAGTTCCTTTATGGCCGCTGTCCTGATATAAATCGAAATCCCAAGTTATTGGCAATAACGGGGTGCTTGATAGTTTCTTGTCACATGCACTTTCTTGGTATCTCGTTACCGTTTTGTCGTAACTTTGACAGATATAAAAACATGGTGGTAAAACTTGACGTATATCTAAAACCTATTCTATTTTATATTTATTTATTTTTATACTGCACAACAACTGATGAAGGGTGAAGTTCTGAGTGATATCTGATTCCTTTGGTTTATAAGATAAGGTATGATAAGATAAAGATAAATTTATTCGCTACAATACAAATTTACATCACCATACAAAAAGAACAAGACACAGAGAAATTGTTGCGAAACGGCCCTAACTCAGCATCCGCTTCCGTTGGAACCGCTAGGTGAAGAGACGGAAAGTGACACATAACACAAAACAACGTTAAAAGAAACGCAACATGAATTTACATCCAGTTATTGATGGCAACACCAAGGTAACAAAAAAAGACTATAGTCTATGGAAGGCTAAGTCAATGACGTCAATATAAACAAAGCAATAGGTTACGTAACAATACTAACAATTATGAACAAAATGGTAGACTTAGTAGAAATAAGGTAAATGTTTTGTTAAGGTAAATTATTAAGATTATTTGCAATTTTGGCTACTTACTATTTAGTTACTCTAAGGGCCGTATTTGAAAGCTGATGTTGGTTGAGCAACCCATCAAACCTGTCAAAGTTACCGTCATTTCATAAGAAACTGATACTTTTGTCGTTAAGTTGCAAAACGTTAACTTAATGATTTTCGAAAATCGACAAAATTTGACATTGCGACAGATAACAGATTGCGTCAACTGCTTATAATAAACTCCATATTTATGGGGACCTAGTGAAAAAGGATATAAGTCGATTTAGCTCGTATTAAAAAAAGGTACAGGTGTAGTGCATAATTGTTTTCCTTCGTATTTTCACGGAAACGTACGAACGTGTCATGCTACTTCAGTCGCCCTCAGTACTTTATGTACTGTGACTGACTGAAATACCAAGACGCGTTCGTACGTTTCCGTGAAAATACGAAGGAAAACAATTATGCACTACATCTGTATATACATAGACGGAGTATACTGGACTAGAAAGGATTGAAGCGTTGCATCTTGGCTGGGCCTACAGACGGGTATCTAAGCTGAGATCGCTTATTCGCCCAAGACACGTCGAGATGTGTGACTATATATAGAATGAACGACAAGTATACACGAATAGCTAATAATAACACATTAACTACCGCCTACTGTTTAACTAAGATTTGATAACGCAAACCATAATAATAATACACTATTAAATCACCCATAAATTATTATATTAAGGTATTTTAGGGCGATTTTACGAGCACCAATACATCTACGTCGCTTAGCAATTTTGCTTTTAATTGGTTTCTCCATTAACTCTCTCTTAATGCCCGTTATGTAACTTAAATTAGCGGTATATAAATCTATATCGAAAAGTACCTTTCCACATCAAAAGGTTTACGTTTATCTGGTCAAATTAAGTAAATAGTTTGAGCTAGAAGCTCCATATATTCATGAAGATAAATCAAGTAAATTGTATGAATAAAAAGCTCTAGAATATTCCACGTGTATAAACAATCAGAGAATCCTTTTCATTGACCTAGTATTCTCGTAAAAGTGACTTGAGTAAAATTATATTCTCATATAAAAAATAGCTAGTGTGAAAATCCTGGTCGCGGCACCAAATCCGTTAATGATAGACGTATTAAGGCAATTGGTATTATCTATTTCTTTAGCCATAAAGGCGTATGTGTCATTAAATATATTACAAAGTGAATTCTGTTTTACTATTCATAAGGTTGCAAATATAATTATAGATTGTAGAACAGGATTTAAAGTTTGAATAATAAATGGTTGTCGATATTCTATAAATATAATGAGCTAAAAGTAATAGTACAATGGACAGTGAAAAATAGGTTTTTCAACTTCACACGCGAGAACGTCATTTGATTCCGTAATAGTTTATTAAATGGCTAATAAAGTGACAAGAACTAACCGAGCTAATTTCTAGTGGATATTATATTGATCCTTGAGAATCCCAATTTTATAAACCAATAAATAGTGTTTTTCTTCACTCATCTGAACTTTAAATTTGTATGTAATTAGAATGATGTTTTGGAGCGTTTTAGAGTTCCCTAGGTTTCACCATGTCTGTCAGTCAGTATGTCATTTTGTATTAAAGCCATATAGCGAAGAAAAAAAACCGTTTTTTTTACGACACTAAGCATACATGTAAAGCAAGGGTGTTTTTTAAATAAGGTATACAACATCGAGAACTAAAAACTAGTACCTTGTCACAGATATCACCGTCCACTGGAGAAACATTATTATAATGGTATCCAGACAAATCCAAGGCTCATATTACTAACTAATCTGCACTTGTTATAAAGTCACCACACGTAACTTTATAATTGTAATGTAACTTTAACTACACTTAACAGCTTTAAATAATGCATAATCCAACCACGCTAATTGACCTTGTTACACGACAAACGTGACCTGAGTGTTCTTGGTAAAGTACAAAATATACTATCCAACCTTGCTTACAAATGTCTGCCACCATTTTTCCCTTTAAACTGCCGCCAAACAGTTTTTTGTTGTGTTCCTGAACAGGGGTTAGACTAATTAGCAGATCATCAAATCAAAGGCATTTCATCTAAGCCTATTCTAGTCTCGAGATTGCCATATTAAGATTGGTAATGTCATTGGGCTTGTGGACTCTCCACTTATCATCAGGGATTATTATTATTAACAATATTGCCCTTGAGGTGTTCTCATATTGTTTTTTACTCTGCTGCCTTTTTTTATGGCATAGAGAAGGCAAACGACCACATAGGCCACCTGATGGTAAGTGGAGACTGTGACCCATTGACATTCGCATTCATAAGACTGCAAGCCTAAGACTGCAAATGAGTTGCCAACCCTTAGGGCTAAAGCCCGTATTAATAAACTGAGATCAACTCTTAACTCGTCTCGAGATGCGTCAAAAAAGACAGTGTTCTATGGTTTGGCGTTTACTTTGACGTATCTTGTGACGGGCCTCACAGTCAAGATGAGTTTATTACTACGGCCCTAAGATGGAAAGTCTCTATGCTAGTCATTACACCGGGAGTATATCCCCAACCCGGAACACAACAACGCGAACACTGCTGTTTGCCAGTAGGTTAATAGATTAGATGGTGGTAGCGATCCGGACGAACCCTACACAAGGTCCTACCACCCGCAAAAAATAACTACTGCCTAGTAATAAGATCTATCGAAACGTTGATAAATCGAAAACACAAAGGCAATATAGTTGTATGGAGTAGAATCTCGGATGAGGTGGCATGTGTGCTCGATTGCCTTGTCCGAATCACAAAAAACTACGTCTGTATTACTATCAGGCATAAGAGCGTGTCAGATGTTTTCAAGCCCGATGTTGGAATAGTACATTATGATACAAGTGTGCTAAGTTGACCATTGTATACAAGGCGCTATTGTGTGCGCACGAGCGGTAGCGAGTGCGCCACAAGAAAGCCGCGTATATTATGGTCACAGGCACACGTGTTACATACGACGTTTTTCAACACACTTGCGAAAAAAAAACAAGACTCTTCATTTAGTCAAATTTTAATTAATTATTAAAACAGTTGGTAAAATTACAATTTCTTCATTTTCTTTACTTAAAGAAGACATTTTCGTTAATATTAAACTTCACAATAATTAATCCAAACTATCTTCGTCACAGCCGTCAAGTATTTACGAAAAATGGCGGCTGGCGCGTTGTTTTTTTTCTTGCCGCGATACCGATGCGCGCTCAAGGCTAAGGCGCGAACGAGATCGGCCAACAGCCAAATTTAAAATGTAATAATTCATGTTTAAAATACAAATTACTGAAAAAATTAAATGATTTTAATGAAATTGAGTTATTTTTTAGTAATAAAGCTGATTTCACCAATTTATTGAAATAAATAATTATGTAGATAATGTTATTTGCCGCATAAAAACTGTTTGTTGCTAAGAAAAAAAAAGGTATAACCCGACTAAATTATATCGCTTCTTCTTCGTACTTACAACTTGGTACTAGGCTACAAATGTAAATTGTTTGGGTTAATAAACTAAAGGCACTTGTGCGTAATATACTGAAAAAGCACGCGTGTTTAATATCTAGGTTTATGAGCCAAAAATCGGTGGAATAAAAAGGTCGTTTTGAGCAAGTGTGTTGAAAAATATATTATTGCTGGTGACTGTACTTACAGCAACATTTCAATTGAACCTTATGTTTTATGGTATAAGAGTCAATCTTAAATAAACACTTATAAACCAAGTATATGGAAATTAAGTGCCCATAACTCCATGTTTCATTCGGTTTTGTAAAAAATTAATAACATGAATTTTGAGAAAATAAAGTTTTAATCGAATAAAGGACCAAGCATATTGGATTGACTTGTAGTATGGACGTTATTGTCGTGTATTTAAGTTCTTTTTCGAATGGTGGTGATTTTGGATTTATTATTTATCCGTTTCAAACGTTATGTGAACTGATGTGGTTTATAATGGCACAGATAAAAGAATTAATAATACTGTCATGTTATTTGAAGTGGTGGCGGCTTAAAGGGACAAAATAATAAGTAATGACGAATACATTTTATTTTTATCACGTTGTGTTTTTGAATACGTTTTCATTGGTTTTTTTCTTAACTTTGACTCACTTGTGCTTAATGGCTAAAAAGTTTAAACGTCACATGGTCTTTTCTACGTAACATCTAGTGCTAGACTTAGAAAAACAAACGCTGTTACAAACAAAATGACGTCATTCCGACCACTAGTCCAAAGCCGGTGGTGTAGCAAACACTGATAAGATATGAATATTTTTCTCTCAGTAAATACAAAAAACAATTATTTTAATAGCTTATAATTTATTTTTGCTTTTGGGAGTACGGACTAAGAACAGATTTAAAAATAAAGACTAACTTAAATTAAAGTAATATACGAGCATAAAATATGTTCCCATGTTTATTTATCTACATACATACGTGTACATTAACGGACTTAAATTGATAAACCGCAATAGAACCTTGTCGCATAACTCTAACGATTAATTCCAATGTGATTTCTATCTCGTCACTTCACGCTGTCATTTTGACAAGGTTCCATGGTTGTACAACATTTAAATTCAATGGTAGGAGTCATTTCTATTTATCTGTTGTGGTTATTGCACCGAATCATTTGATTTGGTTGAGGAATTCTGCCCGAGGTGTGTCATATTTTGTCAATTGGCCGCCGGCTAGCTGACAACGTGGAAGTGTATAAGTAATTATGTTAATTTTAAGTCATAATGTGGTAACTAACCTCGTCCGCGTAGATTTTGTTTTCGATTATTCCCTCAAGATCTTTTAAATTTTCCGGGATCAAAACTATCCTATGTCATATTCCAGGACATAAGCTATAATTATGTGCGCCAAGCTTCATCCCGACCCGTTCAGTGGTTGACGTGTGATTAACAAACATCCAGATTCCCAAAACTTTGTCATTTACAATATTAGTAAAGCATGTTGTATATATGTACATTGAAATAACGTTATTCTATACTAGTCTAATAACACCCATCAAAAGTCATATTTGTGAATTTTAACCAAAAACACATTTATTGGAAGAACTTTACAAAGGAAAACCTTAAAAAGCACAGCGCCAGAATCGACGACGAAATTTCACCTCAACTTTCTCGCACTTCTGAATTACTTCGTTAATACGGTTTCCACTCGCTACCTTCAAAAGTTCTCTTATTTCTTTCTTAAGTACTCTCGCACTTAAGGGGAGTTTACTGACGCGCGAGCGACAAACGCTTCATCAAATATCATTTTGCCGAATTTCATTTTGCCGAAAGCTACTTTCTGCTGATGTCTTGTTTAATTTAATACATTTAAAACATCGAGATCGAACATTATATCTAAATAAATTTCGGTGAATCAAAACGTAATGAGTAACCAATCATGCACCCAAACGCTACAAGCGCTACGCAATATCTCGTAGCATTTTCAAATCAGCTACAAATAAGTCCCAAGCGGGTTGATTCTTACTTTGCCATGTAAGGAAGGGAAGAAAGAGACATAAAATCTATTACTAATTTTATAATGAGAGAGCTTGAATTTTGTGAGTTTGTAACCATAATCTCTGGAACCATAGAATGTATTTAAAAAATCTTGCCATTTCAAAGGTACATTATTCCGCAGGGGCATAGGGTAATTTTTATGTATTTAAACTAGAGTGAAGCAAGCGCAAGACACTAGTGGAATATAAAGAAAGAATTTTGTTCAAGTAATACCGAATACTGCCCCAAGGGGTCGTTGGCAATTCAAGCGTTAGGAACCCGCTGCGATTCGTGACTGCTACGCTGCTACGTTCCTTAGGCTAAGCGCTACGAGCTATACATGAAGGACTGTGAAGACACATTGTTTTAATATTGAGAGTTTTATAGTGAATGTCGATGCAAACTATCAATAAAAAACAGCTTACTATAAAACTTTGTATTATCTTCATTTCTTCCTGTCTCTCTTGTAAATATATTGCCATAACACATATGAATCACTCTTGGTTTACTAACCTAATTTATGTGCAAAAACAACCAGTTCTATTTAAAAGGTAAAAACCCCCGTTATAATGGCAATCCCTTATTATTATTATTTATTTATTTATTAAATACAAACAACATGCTACAATAATATTAAAGGCTCTGCAAAACTGGTAGATCAGTTTGACTGCAGGATTGTGTCCATCTTAACACTTTCGCTGCCATTTGTGTATAGCGCTACGCTTGTTGCCAATTCCAGTGCCTACAACCAGAGAACCCACCGAGAAGACCAATTCAGATTGAATTAAAAATAAATCGGTTCATTCATTGGAGAGTTACGCTGCCACAGACATTGGCAAAGAGAACACTCAGGCTACCTGATGGTAAGTGGGATCTGAGACCCATAGCCATTTGAATTCTCAACACTACAATCTCATGATGTAAAATATAAAAATATTATCACATAAATTGACAACAATTTATAAGAAACCGTTACAACGCCTTAAGCTTTCAAATTTAAACGCAGTCGAGTTCTTAAACTTCCTAATTGAATATAAATCTAGCGGGCTGTCCTGAGACTTAGTGAGACCGCCAAAAGGGGTATTATGGGATATTGGGGGGTTTTAACTTCCATCGATGTTATTGTTATTACGTTAACAGTCGGGGAGTTCAGGTTGAATTCGTTTATTGGTTTTTTTTAAACTTTTTTTTATTGAGGTAAAAGGTTCACGATAAATAGTGGTAGTTATGATATCTATAGCGATTGATTGTTGACAATACTTTTTTTTGAAAAGGTGTTCTGAAAAAAAAGTTTTTTCTGTAATCGTGTTTTGTTTTTTTTTCAAGTCTGGTGCTGTAAAAAAAAAAAAAACTTAAGCTTTTGAGATATACCATTACCTCTATAAACATAATTTATAAAAGAAGTGTATGTTGATGATTGATTGAATTGATCAGGATCAGGGTTATGCTGAGGTTATGTTATGCTGCGACGGTAGTTTAGTAGCTTTAATTAGATCATTTGTTTTCAAAAAAACATGGCCGATTGAGGAAAAAATTTCACGATGAATATTCGGGAGTATGATGTCGATAGCGGTGGATAATTGATTAAATTGATCTGTATTAAGGTGATGATGAGAATCGAATGATTTTATTTGCAATCGACAGTGCCTGCGACTCTGTGGCGTAGAAGGGCTTCAAAACAGGGTATTGATAAAAGTTGAGAGTTGAAAAGGAAATTTTAAGAAAAAGGTAAAAGCGTTTCTTATTGAAAAGACTTCTGTACCAGTAATTTAAATGGTATCATTCCCTAATATATTGTCTAATAATTCACATGGTCTCATGTTTGACAATGGTAAAAACCTGATGGGATGGTTTGGAACAAGTACTAAGGCTGATTTTGCGGCGGAATCAGCGGAGACCCCCAAAAGGCGAAAATACTTGATAGAAGTTACATATTTGAGCCTTTTGGGGTCGAAACTTTAGGACCGTGGGGACCAAGAGCAACCCTATTTTTAAGGATTTATCAAAGCGCCTGATCGACATAAATCGTGACCATAATGCTGGCCTGTACTTGGCACAAATATTAAGCATTCAACGTGGCAATGCTGCCAGCATTTTGGGATCGATGCCTACTGGTAGCGGTTTGTTAGATTAGCGTAGTTTTAAGTAAGTTTGTAAGTTCTTTCGTTTGGTTTTGTAAAATGTTAATGTATTTTTTAAATACTCGAACAATGTGAATAATGTGAGTTATGCGTGTTACTTGCAGATTTGTTATAAAAAAATTACCATTGTTCGTTATATGTACACATGATTAATTAATTGATGTAGTTGAAAGTACACGTCACGTTGGCGCCACTGTTCATGCCGTGACATATTAGTGCTGAGAGGCGTCAATATCGACCTCACGGAATCACCCATGGCAACATTATGCTACAATTGTATTTTTTTCTAAATTCCTTTTCTTTATTGTTTAATTTAGTTTTCGGTTTTGGTCTTTTTTTGTTTGATGTTCAATTTATTCTGTTTTTAATTTTGTGATCGTCGAATAAACATTTCTATTTCCATCTATTAGGCACGCGTGCAAAATCATAATGATACGAATAATTAGTGTGACATTTTAACTTATTGTTGGACAAATAAATATTAAAAATTTAATTCGGAGGATATGCGTGTCCCGTCGGGAACTATCACATTTACGGAAGTAAAAATTAGGTTATCTTAAGTATGGGTTACATAGGTTAGGTTAGGTTTGACCACCTAGAAATTATAACTCCTGAACCTGTAAATGCTTGTCGAAGAAATGAAAATTCGGCGGAGTGAAACATTCCATGAAATGATCATCAGTGATTCCTGCCCAAAAATCTCAACCTTACTTTTTCCCCACTTTCAATTATTTCATCGCTGAGCAAGGACCGCTCCAATGCCGTCACTATATGCATCCGCAGCTAGCCACAAACCGTGTGACGAGGAGTGACGCGGAGCCTTTAGTCAGCAGTGATTGATGGACTGATTGATTGATGGAAGTATCTGCTCTGCAGGATGTCAACCGCGCCTAGTGCCAGCTTTAATGGTTTTTATTCTTGTGAAGATGACTTCATTTGTTCTTTTAGTGAGTCTTTTTCTGATTATAAATGGCCCCTGATTTAATTCTCACTAATTCATATAAAGGCTATGGATTACCTTTATTCCCTCGGGAACTTTTCCTTGACGAAAACTATCTTATGTCCTATTCCAGGACTTAACCTATATGATGTGTGTCACATCCCGATCCGTTCTCTGGTTGAAGCGTGACTGACTAATAAACATCCAAACATCGAAACTTTTTCATTTATAATATTTATAAAATAAGATATAAAGGACGATGGGTAAAAATGTCCCCACCCACCAACAGTGATGAAACATGTGCCAGTTTATAGATCTTGGCAATATGATGTATTTTTTCCATGGCGACGATCACCATATGTATGGGGTTTTCTTGAAAAATCATAATCTTATCGTATGGAACTATGGAATTTGTTTGAAAATGAACACGTATGTAGATGATTTGCCTAGCCTGGCCCTTTGTTTTCATTAAAAAATTCCCATTGATTTTGCTACGAAGATAAGTATTTTGTCTTTTATTGGGTCCTAATGAACATATAGACCTGCAGCCCGTTATCGTTGGAGGGGGGGGACGGGGTCCATACAAAATTGCCCATCACCCTTTACTTATATAATCTAGAAGAAGGCTTTCATAACCTTACAAATATTTACCTTTTGGGAACCTCGAGTACGGTTGCCCAACGTTTTTTTGTTTACTTATTACTCTTCCTAACTTTCTCGTACAAAAGGTAAAAATTTGAAAGCGTGACTTTGCGACAAAGTTCGCCATTTTTCTGATACTTTATCCTTGCTTTAATAAGAACTTTGTCAATAATATAATAACAACGAAAACCTCAAAAAATAAGAACTTGTTCGGGTTCCTTTTGTTCGGTAAGTAGATTTTTTTTTCGGAATTGTTGTGTATGGTATAATAACTTCTATCATTTCTTCTTGTATTCAAAATAACTCGGCACGTAATTCATCGGCAACAAGTTAACAACTAGGACTGCAGAATAACGTAAATTGAAATGAAACTAAGACCGCTAATCAGAAGTGTCAAATAAAACTTTGCATTTGTTTGTTATATTTTTTATTTGCATAACATAGTAACACCTTATTCGTTTTTATTATAGATTCGTTAACAGTGGAATCGGTAACATGGAAAACTCGCACTGTATGTTTTGTTTTCTTATTAATAAAAGGACAAATATCTTTTAATAGTCATCATTAAAAAATAACTGCTTTGAAAAGTGTTCGCATGTAATAGAGAATGTGGATGGATTTTATAAATCGCATTTCTATATATGTGTATATAAAATATGAAAATACCGTATAAGAGAAATCCGATACGCCGTGTGACGCCATGCCAATTTTGTGGTGCTAGAATGAGATAGCAACAAAATATCTTTGTTCGCTTTTATCTTAGCTATTTTTATAGATAGGTATTCAAAAATAGTAGTTTACGTGACGGTTGCGTAATGCCAAGTACGCAGAGTACGTACAATACTTTATCTACACACATATTATAAGTACTCTGAGATGGGTTCAGAAGCCGAAAGGCAAATGACCAGCATTACCTGTGGTAGTAGGTGACAGCGATGACAGCTGTAACGTAATGAAGTTACGTTATCGAATATAGTAAACTAACGAGATCCAAATTTGGAACATGTTCCAAAATTAACAGCTGTCATCGCTGTCACATACTACCACAGGTAATGCTGATCATTGCCTACGGGTTTTGAACGCATAATAGAGGATTTATGATATGTGTGTAGTTAAATGATTTTTCTTAACTGTTTGTAACATCAGCTTTCATTTAAATTATATTTTTTTTATTAATATTCCCCTTTGCGTGTCCTTTAATGTTACAACACTCGTTAGAGACCCTTATTTCCTACCGGACATAATGTTACGGAATTTTCGTGCGAATGTCTCTGCAGAGTTATATCCTAGCATTGTTCAGTTGGTATTAAACGGAAGTTGCTCGTACTAATAAACTTTCTGCGGCATTTGTGTCTGTGTTACTTATATTATGTTAGAAGTGTGGTAAGAATATTTTGTGTTGAACGTGTCAAAAATAAATTGATGAATGAGGTCTTTAACCATTTATTATGAATTTGAGATTGACGGATTAATCCCAAATATTTTTTAGTTGAGTTATTTTTTAAATAGGTACAGGAAATACTTTTTGTTGTTTATGTAAAATAATAGCGACACGCCCTCGCTTCGCTTTGGTTTATGTCAGTTTTCTGTAACACCCGTACATAACCCAGAATTATGTTTACATATAAACCCTCCTTTTGACAATATCTATGGATTACCACATTAAAATCCGTTCAGTAATTTGAAAGATACATACTAGAGGAACAGAAAACGGGAAGCGACTTTGTTTTATACTTTGTAAAGAACACAAATTACACAATGATAACAATTATCGAGTACTCTATTTATGTCAAACACATTTTGTTAATCTTAAAAGGCTTAGACAAGGATCCTGGAGCTTTATTCAAATTTCAAGCGCATCTGTGTTTGTATATCGTAGTCATATTGTTGTCAAGCAAAGAAAAAAGCAAGATAGACTAACACAATGTTGAACCAAGCCGCTGCCCTACTATAAACAATTTCCATAAAAAAATATTGCCTCACAGCAGGCCTAATACTCCATGCCCCGATATTAGTTTCCTTCGCCTACTTGGTAACCAGCGACGGTTAATCTTAGCTTCTAATAAACAACGCAGTAAACTCCAGTTATTTTTACTTTGTACGGCCATAGCACAGTAAAAACAAAACATTGGGACTTAGAACAAGGGTACATTGAGCGTTAATATCGGCTATTCCCAATTGTCCGCACCCCTTTGTCCGCAGTGTGGACAACTGGGAATAAACACGAATTTCACTGTGGATTTTTTTTTCCACTTGTCCATACTTAAATTTGTTTTATTAAATAAAATTAAAAAAGTTGTCTACGGTGTGAGACACAGATACATATACACACAGATACACAGCCACACAGATACACATTAGGGTGGTCGGAGTAGTATGAAGAAAAATAAAGTATATCAAATCATTCCTCCACATAGGGTAAAGTCACCAGTGGTCAGCCAGAGACCTGAAGTCGGCCTCTGCTTATAATTTGTATGAGTGGGAAGAGTACGAAATATATATTTCCTACACTTCGCACTCATATAACGTCGACTACTGGTCGCTGGCTGACCACTGGTGACTTTACCCTAGCTTATTATTGTATACGATAAATTACTTATTTATTTGTCAAATTTATTCTTGTTAACTGGTTGTTCACTAGTCGCCCAAAGCGTTTAGTTTATGCCAAAATGATCTCAGTCTCATACAAAATGACATCTAGCAAACAGCAAAAATTAAAAACAGAAGTGGAATATTCTTTGCCTACTGCTGCAACTCAGAACACATCATGATCTGTCGAAATACTTTCTCATTCGATATCTTTATTAGATGTGTGAAGCTCTATACGATTTTATATGAAACAATTTTAACAGTTCGGGCGTAAAGTTAATGTTAGGTATAATTAAATAAAAAAATACTTGTGAAGAAACAAACAACTTAGATTATGTATTTCAATAAGAAATAATGTGTCATTGTGGGTTACACGAAATAAACATTTATTTTTTATTTTTACATACATACATACATAAAATCACACCTGTTTCCCAGAGGGGTAGGCAGAGACGACTTCTTTCCACCTGCTACGATCCTGACAAATGTCTTTCGCTTCTTCCACATTCATACATCGAGTCATGCACGCACGTCGGTTTCGGGTACTTAAGATTCGGTCCTTTTCCAGTATTTCTCCGATTTGATTCGAAAAAGTACGCCTAGGGCGGCCTTTTCCGACCCTTCCACTCACTTTCGCTCTGTATATCTCTTTCGTCAATCTTCTTTCATCCATCCTTTCCAAATGACCGAACCATCGAAGCATGCCCTTTTCAATCTTAGTCACTACATCTTCTTTTAGTCCACATTTCTCTCTGACCTTTTCATTCCTTACTCTATCAATCAGTTTCACACCACACATACTACGCATATTGTTTATAACATATTTTTATTTTTGGACAACCCTAATACACATGTACACAGATATACAGAGATACAGATACACAGATACACAGCTACACAAGCACACAAATTAAACTTATAACACCCTTCTCTTTGCATCGGGAGTTAAAAGCACGGCGCAAAAACCATTCAAATTAAAAGCCAGCATAAACTTACAATCTTCCGTATATCACCAGCAAATTGGCCAGTACAAATAACCGGGTCGCTACACGTGTTAACACGTTCCCTGCCACCACACAGCAGTTATATACGACTTGAGTACGTGAGGTGTGTCACTGGCAAGGGAGGCGATAAGGACTCGTGCGTTCGACACGGAAAAATCCAATCCGTTTTAATGTGCGTTGACCACAGTATACTTGAATTGGCAGTACGCGTTTTTGATTCATGTAATTCAGGGTTGATGGGGCTCTATTCTTATAGGTAAAACCTTATTGCTTTTGAAATGTTATTGTATTGTTTGTAACTCGGCCACCATGTCAAGTAAATATAAAGGGTCTGAATCAATCGATGCTCATTTACTACCTTCGTTGTACTCGTATTTTCATTTCATACACTCGCAGACAAATAATACGGGTCAGAGTGCGTTTTTCATACAAACGAGGCTATTTCGAAGCGTTGGTTAATCGCCAGGGGTTGTTTTGAGTGAGTTTTAATGGTGGATACTGCGAGGTTCAATAGACGAGGTCAAAAGTTCTTAATATACCTAACTGATCGCACAATCAGTTAACGTCACAGCGGGAGAGTTTGGGTCAGCACTTGGATTTCCTTACATTTTATTGTCATTTTAGATGTTTTTCTGAACATGCACTATTCCGGCGTTAACCGCAGATTCATTCAGTTTGGTATCCTAGGCACTCTGGAAGTCCTGTATCGATGCTCGAGGTATTCATCATCACATTTCACTAAAAGCATTCCCTGGCGAGGAACCAAGGCTTCGAAATAACCTCTTTAGTATGAAAAACGCACTCTGACCCGTTTTATTAGTCCGCGAGTGTAGACAGGCATTAGCTATATTTTTTTGTTGGTCGCAGGTCTTACTTCACCTTACCTACTTAAAAAGGTAAAGGTAAACTAAACACAATAAGGAGTCAGCAGAAATCTGGGGTCCTATTGAAAAAAGGTTATAAGTCTTCTGAAGATCAAGTGAAAAAGGGTCTAAGTCTAGTATACTCCGTTCATGTATATACCCTTTTTTATTACGAGGTAGCTCCCCTGTGTGCGCGATCACTTTCTCCTTAACATAAAAATAAATACCGGGTGCGAGTCGGACTCCCGCATCGAGGGAAACGAAATTAAGATGCTTGAAAAAAAAAAGTTGAAAATTACCGCGAAGTCTCACCTTAAGGGTTCGTTTTTTACCATTTTGGTACGGAACCCTACAAACTAGGTTAGGATAGGTATCATTTTGTAAATAAAAGGAGCATTTTTTTCGATAATTATGACATAAACAACACATTATGTGTCAAAATAATTATGGCAGACTCACTCACGTACGCTTTTATTATAGTCTGTTTTAAATACTTTTTTAAAACCTCTTGCGCTGTGGTTATTTAATAAAATGCAATAGCAACATCTCTGCTTCACCAACACTTAATTTAAACTATTCAGCCGATTTGCATGCATATAACTTTGTCATGGAAATGAACACATTATTCTTTTCATAGCGGTCCGGGTAAGATATACGAGTACGCTACTATTTTGGAGTTTGTAAGCGAACGTATAATTATAAAAAAATCTTCTAGAATACAGAAGGATAACCCGTTTTTGATCTATAACTTATCTAGTATTTCAAGCGTGCTAGGAGATTTCTATTTTTTAAAAAACATTTGCTTTTGACAAGTAACAATAAGACTGCTTTAGTTCTAAATGCAATTAATTAACGTGGTGTTAAGTGAACTGACAAGCGCCAGCTGTCAGTTTTGACGTACTTTTAACTTAGCGCAGTAATAAATGGAGTATAAATGGACGTAAATTCAAAATTTATGCTCGAGAACGGCTAGGGTCTTTAACATTAAAAAAAATATATTTTTAGTAGTTTTAAGAAGGTATTGAAAACAGAAATTGGGATACGACGTAGTATTTTTACTGGTGTGTTATAAAAATGAAACTCTGCTGTCAGTTTGTACAGTCAAGGAAATTTATTTGATCGTACCGTATAGGTAACGACGGAGATAAAACAAATCTCGTGAGTAAAAAGTTGATTCACCCATAATATCTGTGTGCTAGCACGTCAGGAATTAATCAAATTGAGGACAATCGCAGGCTTGAGCGCTGTTCCATTGTGAGGATCGTTTCACTTTGAGCCTGACTTTTTACTCTTGACAGATAACGCACTGATTGATTTTTAGTAGATATCCGTAGCTATAGAAGAGTTCTTATAATGGAAAACAGGGACAGGCGTGAAGGTATGTATGTATGTATGTATGTATGTGTATGCGTATTTTATATAGGACAGGAAAACGTACAGACTTATTCGTTATATTTGCAACATATTCATAAATCTATAAGAGAAAGATAAGATAAAAAAAAAATTTATTTTTAGCTTCACAATTCTCTTAATTACTAAGAACCCTATTATGATAGTCAATTTTATTAATAAAGCAGAAAACAGCAGCTGGCCTATTAATATAATAACTCTAAAGTTATTATCGGATGCTGGCGACAGCGGCGTTGCGGTTTCAGCTTATGACAGCCATGTTCAGCATAAATTGCAATTTTAATTAGATATTGAATATGTTCGTAAGAAGCAACCGCTATTTTAAAAGACAATGTGTAGTCTAATGAAATCGAGCGTGAACATCAGGCATCTGAGTGGTGGTTAACGGTAATGATCGTGGTACTACCACTACCACAATTATTATCCTTTAACCCATCGCTAGGCAATGGGTCGCATTGTTGCATTCCCCTGTGGGGATATGACCACCGGTGGAATTATTAGCAGAGAGGCATTCAATCTTAGTCAGGGTGGGTAACGCAATTGCAGGCTTATGATGGCAGTTTTGTGGTTGTAGTCTTGAACTCTTGACAATTCCAAAGGTGTGGGTCACAGATCCTACTTCCCATCAGGTGATCTGTGTGATTCATTGCCGAATATATATTATTTAACTATATATTCATTTATAATTCTCATAAATATCATTGTTCCTAATGTATTATTTGGTATAATATTATTTTTCTCTGAAAAAGATAAATTATTTAAACTTAAAATACTAACCTAACCAAATGTCATGTGCAGGGTGAATATTGAAGCGAAAAACAAAATGAAATTGTTTCACCAAAAAAAAAAAATATGCGAAATAATACATTAGGAGCTTGTAGTATTTTTAGGCGATGTGTTTGCAATATGTCACTAATATACACTAGTAAATAACATTTTACTCTGATTGTACAAAATGTGGTTACAGAATTGACAACGAATTTTTAGACTCGTTGGTAATTCTTTAGCTTTGCCTGCCCCACTCTGGGAATGAGGGCCGGAGTGTATTATGTACATTAGGAACATTAATATTATGCAAAACAAAGGGCACCGTATTTTTTGAAATGACCCCTAACTATTGAGGATGCTTTTCAAATAGTTTTGGGACACGTGACCATATTGCCGTGTGGTAGATGTTATGCGGCGTTGTTATTAGAATCGGCCAAAATCGACTCCGGCCCGTTTTCGGTCACCGACTATTGTAATTGGTTTTGTCATAGCATACATCCGTGTACACCGAATGCGGTCATCGGCCTTAAATAAACGCGGAATTATAAGCTAGCTAATAAGTTCTAGAACTTGAATGGAGTAAGCTATCTAAAATTTTGCAATCGCGTCATGAAATTTGGCATAAATTATATCGTAATGAGATTTTTATTTTTTTAATTTAATTAGAACACATTACCCGTGTGGTGGCTGGGTTAGAATAGTGCTACTCCATGTCTTCCGATTTTGGGAATAAAGGCTGGTAGTACTGTTAGGTGATGGGCTTGCAACCTGTCACTAATACGCTGGTAAACATTTTAGGCTAAATTGTGCAAAATGTGGTTACAGAGTTATCAACAAGTTTTTAGAGTTACTTACATCTGGAAATGAAGGCATGAGTAGTGAGCCATATTCGAATACGGTATAGAAGTATTGTTAACATATGGTTAGCCGTTCTTATTGCCTTGACAAAAGGCGCTGAAGTGAAGTGAAAGAGGCCCTTCACCTTACCGTAAGAGTTAAGTTAAAACAGAAACGAAGTGGAATAAAGCTTGGCTACCAAACCGAATTTTAGTCATTTTTACGCTAAGAGTAATCGAAAAGTCTTAACGTGTCAAACGTTAGATAGGAATCGCATAAAAAACAGCTTGTTCAAATGAATAATTCACTCAAGCATTAGCCGGTAAACGTGCCTTGTACGCAATTCCCCAATAATTTCCAAAACTTCGTATCTATCAGACCGTGTTTTCTCAATGCGAACTTAACATCTGGGTCATAAGGTTGAATTTTTATAAGCTTGCGCTGGTGAAATACGAGCCTGTGTATCTTTTAAGGGTTGCGAAAGTAAAATTCGTAAGTCAGCCCGACTGGGATCATTTATCAAGGGTCCCGGGGGATTCGCAAAAACTTCGGAGTCGACAGCCTAGTATCTCACTACATGCAGATTAACGCAACGGAGGCGTTTCGATGAGAACTGCTTATAACCCTCTCGGTTTATATTTCTTTAGTTACTCTATCACAAATCAAATAGTAGATTATACACCGAGGGGATAAAGCACAGTTTTATATCATGGGCGCGATATTGAATCCTGAACGTAACGAAGGACTCCAGATTTAACTCCCGAGCGCAGCGAGGGTGTTACGAGTTAATTCCCGAGCGAAGCGAGGGAATTAAGAAGAGTCCTGAGTGCAGTGAGGGGTTCAAGCGCGCCCAAGACGAAAACAGCTTTATCCCCGAGGAGTGTACTCTACTTTTCTCACCTTTTGCGAGACAATAAAAAAGCGAGTCTACTAAAAACAGCGTTTTATTATAGTAAATTAAAAGTGAAAATTGATTTAATGGACTCCGGAGTTAAATCACTTTCGTCACTCGACATTTTAACAGATGTTTTCTTCAATTTTGATATATTTATTTAAAACTTTGCAGTTATCACCAATGTATTTTATTGCAGCGTCTTACAATACTCGCGGCTTTTGTTTAATTTCAAATGTGTTCCATTCAGCTTGCCGTGGCCAGCTCGATATTAGAAAATGTTCGATTTTCAAATTAGGTTCGACGCGGCGGTGGCGGCGGCGCCGCGCCCGGCCATCGAGTATTAGTTGATCTTTTATTACGAAATTAGACTTTAAGGCCATTGTAATAAGAACTATGAAAAGTGAAAATATTACAACCCAGCGGGTTATAATGAGATTCAGTACAACATTACACCCCGGCTAAAGCCAAGGGCTTTAATGACTTGGTTTGCGTAAGGTTTGCATGATATGTAATTTGGCATTGTCGAGCAGGTGGTGTGAAATAGTACATTATTGCCTAGGCACGGAAGTAGGCAATTGCGGGGCGAGGATTGGTTTAAACGGACGAGCTTGCGAGTCCGTTTAAAAATACGAGGCCCGCAATTGCCGTTCCTGCCGAGGCATATATAGTGCTTTTCTCAAAAATCGCAAGAATAAAATTATGTTGGAGTAAAGTACTTTATTAAGGAAAGAAATACCACACAATCTATACAGACAATATTATTACCTACTCTTTACCGTCTTTTGTTTATGACAAGGAGAAACGCAAGCTTTTTTTTTAAAACTACTCAAGCTATTCGAGATACAGATAAAAAAGTTATATTCCGAACAAAATTTGGATGTAATAAGACTTGTGCCCTCATTTTATTAAGGCCGTTTTCACTTTTTAAAAAGTTAGATACTAGATGGTAATGAAATTTGTATGCAACATTGCGTGCTTGTGTAGCGAGCACGCAATGTTTTTTTTTTTAATTTGAGATCTGTCAGTAAACTATGTACTTCGCATCCCAATATATAGATAGTAATGTCAACTTTTCCTGTCATTTTTGAGAAAAGTAACATAATGCTGCATCTTCTAAACACCTCCCATATCCTGATCGAAAAAATCAACATGGCTGGCTTTATGTGGGTTTTGCTCAGTGCGAAGAACGTGAAGTAGAGACAGTTCGATTGAAGATTCTAAGCATGAAATGAAGAAAAGGTTAAAGTTATTATTATTCTGTAGCTCTGCCTACCCCTCTCTGGGAATGAAGGGGTGAGTTTATGTATGTATGTAAAAAGGGTTTTTTTACTAATCGTACTTTTATATTTAATCAGTTCAATCATTTAAGTACGTGAAATAATTAGATTATCTGATGTAAAATTATGTGCGTTAAACGCATCGCGTTTAACGTAGCGTTAATCGCATAAAACAACCGAACGGTTTAATGTAGACGCGTGTATTATTCCAGTGCGCAAGCCGTTCTTAGCTGTAACGCACGATATTACGAATTTCCTGGATTCCCCGCGAATGCACCCGGACTTGGGTAAGCTCGGGAATGTCAAATTGCTCTTGTGTAATATTTTCTGCGTTTGGAATATCTTATCTTATCTTATTTAGCTCTAGCTGTCCTGATGCTAGGCGACGGTTCTCTTGGGTTTTCTACGTTACAGGGCTGACACCTGGGTACATTTTTAACCAGCTCGTGAGAAACGCCACACATTTCAAAAAGATCATTTCCCTCTCGATTCTGCTCGAACAAAATCGATATTATTTCAGTGCTGATCAAGGAGGAAAATAAAAGTGTTCCTGCTCGAAATAAGGGTTAGTTGCACTCGCTAATTTATTCACACTGCCCTTACCACTACCCTATTCTCACGTTCGCCTAATAGTTCTTTAGATGCATTTTTACTTGCTCAGCTTGAAGTCACGCCGGCGTTATCATTTTTAGTTTCATAGTCATCACGCTATCCAAGAGTAGGAAGAATCAAAAAGCTTGATACCTTTTAAAGCGAGTGGTGGAAGCATGCACTTAATAGGGAGGAATGGAAGAAAAGAGGGGAGGCCTTTGCCCATCAGTGGGACACTAATATTGGTTAAAAAAGTCCATGACTGTATATTCAGTAGTTTGTATCGCAACCACAACCGGTTCGAATGTTTTGGAGGCTCTCACTGTACCAAATTTTAGCGTCTTATTTACAAAAGTAAAGTAAGGCTTACTTATACTAGCAATAATATTGATTAAGTACTTTTTGACGGGTGATTTCTTCATCCTAGGATTACCTATATAGACTGCAATTTTTATATAAAATACGAGAGAAAGATGAGCAAGTGTGAGCAAAACTCACACCACATTCGGAAAGTCACATTTGTAGGCATAATTCAGAATTGACCAAAATTCCTAATTTTCATAATTCCGAACGCAATTTTTAGTAAGACATTACTTTTTGCTATCGCTTATAAATCAAACCTAATCCAAAATAGTCTGAGGAGTAAATTATGCATTTAATCTAAAATACGACTAGCTCCAGCTTAACATAGCTTTCGGAAAACTGAATATTCGGAATAAAAGCAATTCGGAATTGTAAGGTGTTCCCATTTGTAATCATTTGTATGGGAAAAACACAAACGATTCTAACTGTGTCACCACCTACGTATAAAGCTGACCATAACATGGTGAAACCACTAAGTCAGATCAATATTCCGTAGAAACTTCACCTACATTCATTTCTTATCGCGCGTCTACGGAATTATCGTGTAACTTTACGAGCCTTGAGGGCCACATAATGTCATATTATACAGTGTGTGGCCCAAAACCGGGGCGAAAAAAGTAAATGGGGATTCTTTAGAACATTTCAATTAACTATCACAAGAATCTAATATTACAAAGTCTATAATATTGGAGAAAACCGCGTACAAAGTTAAAAATCGTAGGTAATGTATTTTCCCGTCGCGATATCGTCGTTTGGTCACTTGGTACGCAGTATGTCTGAGTACAGGGTGCCATTGACAACACGCGGTAGATTTAGCGGTGTTTGCATTACATTGAATTTGCGATTAAGTTTGTTAGAAAAAAACTGAAAGTTAAGTTTTGATTTTAATTAGGTAAGACCATTATAATGTAATTACCGGTGATCTATATAGCCCCTGTTTTTAATATTATCCCCGGTTTTGGGCCACACACTGTATAATGGCATTACATAATCTTGAGGCATATAAAATAGGGGAGGTGGCTTTTAGTTAAATTTTAATGAAAATAAGAAAGGTTTTTGTCGACATAATTTAACATTTCTTAGGAATTGGTTAGTTGATATTGCTTTGAAACGGCATTCAGATGTCTATTAAAAATTAGATTATAGATTGCAAAGCATTCTTTTTGGGGCTCTATTCCACCTTCCCAAATCATACTTTTATCGACTTGATGGTCGTATAGTAAAAAAGCAACAAGATTTCGGCAGCTTGATGGATGCGGGCCTCTGGGTACATATTTGACGAAATAATTCCAAGCGGAGCTAGCGGAACTAGTACAATTTTTTCAGCCTCATTAACTTCTAACACACATGTTAAAAATAGAAAAAGTGGTAAATCTTCATCTGCCAATGAAGTTTGGTCTACAAAAATATATGATCATGCTCACTGCAAAACAATACACCAAAGACTCATAGAAATATGTATCGCTTTTAAGTTTCTGATATGTTCATCAAAACAGTTTTTTTTTTTATTTAAGGATCTTTTCTTAACAATTGCTGTTATTATCCAATAACAAGTCTAACGAAAAGCAAGCTTTAATAAAACCCAACTGCTGTTTGCATAATAATAATAATGAGGCCACAGGGCAGCTAGTGGCGAGATGTTGGTGAGTGGCGACACCACGGAACTAAGTGCTCCCGGGGGTAGGTCTCGTTCCTCACCTCGCGCTTGCCTTCACCGGCTGGCTGCGGTGTTCAATGACGAGGAACAGACCCTCACCTCTGGTTTGCCTTTATTGGCCCGTCAGAGTGGAGTCGCAAGAGCTATATGCTCGAAGGGCGGATGTGTTGCATAAGTGGTGAGTGGGCACCTTATGGTCGTTTAAAGTCCAGAAGCACATCTCCACCCTTAGCCCCTCTCGAACTGTTAGATATGTATATAGCAGCAGGCTATTTTGGGAGCTCCATTCCATTGAGTTGGCGAGTCACCGCCTGCCAATTAGCATTGGCCAGGCAGGTGCCGTAGTGTCATCAATAGCCTAGTTCACCAAACCATATCAGTTCATTCATAGAACCTATTATTAATATTCCCATCTGTCTTAAATAGTCTTACACTAACGCCAATCGATCTCAACGCCAGACAGTGCTCGTCGACGTCACCATCCCGCATGACGAGAACCTCGTGAAGGCCAAGAAGGACAAGCTCAACAAGTACCTTGACTTGGCTCACGAGGTGACCGCCAAGTGGGATTTTGACTCGACGATCATTGTCCCAATAGTTGTTTCAGCAAACGGTCTTATAGCGAAGAGTCTCGATAAACACCTCAAGAGACTCTCTCTAGATGGCTGGATGGATTGTGAGGAGGTTCCTCTCTCCGCAGCCCTAACCACCGATAGCTTGAGCCCTGCCTCGCTAAGCGCGTAAGCAAACGAGCACACAGGCCACCTGATGATAAGTGCAAACTGTGACCCAAAGACATTCACATTCACAAGTCTGCAATCCTAAGACTGCAAATGCGTTGTTAACCCTGAGGACTAAGATGGAATGCCACTATGATAGTCATTTCACCGGCTGTCTTATCCCCGAACCGGAACACAACAATGCGAACACTGCTGTAAAGGTATCGAAAACTTGCCTAAATTCCAACACTCCGTTTTCTTATCTTAACATCTCTCGTACAATCAATACTCCATATTCCCGACGAGTTTCCGAACATGTTTCACCCAGAATCTGGCGAATAGCCAGCCCCGTATTCAGTTTAGCGGACCCAGCAGTAGTCTTATCTAGACCTATATAAGACGACGGCAAATTGAACCTAGAAGTTACGCGTAAAACTCTCTCACTCTCGGAATTATTTTCCTTTGAGCGAGTACCTTTTTCGTTTAGAAGATTCATGTGGATATGACGTAAAGACATTTTATCCTGTTTTATTGTATTTGTGGTTGTGTCAGTTTATGGGATTTAGGGAATAAACGTCGGAGCACATTGCAATCTGAGAGGAGACATTTGAAGGTATATCTCTTACTGGAATAACTGGAACAGTTTTTTTTGAATGGTTGATCATCGATACTACACTCTGGAGCAAAAATACCGGGTCAGAGTGCGTTTTTCATACAAACGAGACTATTACGAAGCCTCGGTTCCTCGCCAGGGGTTGTTTCGAGTGAGGTTTAATGGTGGGTACTGCGAGGTCCAATAGAGGAGGTGAAAAGTTGTTAAGATACCTAACTGACGCACAATCAGTTAACACCACAGCGGGAGAAATATGGTCAGCACTAGGATTTCCTTACATTTTATTGCCAGTTTAGATGTTTTTCTGAACATGCACTATTCTGGCGTTAACCGCAGATTCATTCAGTTGGGTATCCTAGGCACGCTGGAAGTTCTGTATCGATGCTCGGGGTATTCATCATCAGATTTCACTAAAAGCATTCCCTGGCGAGGAACCAAGGCTTCTAAATAGCCTCTTTAGTATGAAAAACGCACTGTGACCCGGTATTTTTGCTCCTGAGTGTAATATAAATGTGAATATAACTTTGTCAATTTGTGTTTATATACAAACATACAAGACGTTACCCTTGTCTATGTCTTATACAAAAGAGATTAGAACGCTATATAATAGCTAGATATAAAATAAGCCAATTATTTTGAATCCTTATCGCGACTTTCTACAGTTTAAAGCGTTATTCCATTCACTAAAATATAATAATCGATTATTCGATAACCTCTCTTCATGTTGGCTGCATAATGATGACGTATCTAGTCTTTAATCATGTCATGAGTCCGGTTACTCCCCCCCACAGTGCGATAGGGGACAGTAGTTTTACTTTTTTTATGACATTTGGAAGGCTGAATCACAAGACAGGTCAAATATAGGACAGAAGGTACGTGGGATCTGTAACCCATATACATTTGCATCCTCAAGACCATTTTAAGACAGCAAATGCGTGGCTAACCCTGAGGACTAAGATGCCTTTTATCAACATTCTGGAATACAACAGGATAAGATGGTGATAGCGATCCAGACGGATCTTAAACAAGGTCCTATCGGGTGGGTTCATCGAACATATTACTCAGAATGTTCAGGTCTTATGCTTAAAACATCATGCTTTCATCAGAAAATCGAGTCCGATTTCGATGAAATCAAATTCAACGAAATTATACAGTCGATGAAGTTAAATTCGATATAATTATGGATGACCGTTCCTACCATTTCCTCTTAGCACAGTTAAATATATGTACACTTTAGTATGAAATGATGTACAAATTGGCCCATATAACCAATACGAATCTCATGTATACCACGTGAAAGCTAGTTACATAAGCTTCATTTTCTAATACGGGGACCAACTATAAAACCCCGCACAAGAGAGTTATCAGCCTTCAAATATTCACACACACACACAACGTTTATTACTACACTAGCTGTGCCCCGCATGCGTTGCAATGACGACTCACGCTTGACGGATTTTACTATTTACAACAATTACAGCAAATAGTGGGATCAATAACCCTACATACGTTATAATTCTATTGGCGATTGGGCTGGGTTCCATGCATATGGGAGTTGAAACATGACATTAAATCGAAAAGGTACTGAAATGTACACATATAATGAACTTGACTGTATTGTATTGTCATAATTTGGCCCTGTTTACTTGTTCAAGAACACTTCCTTCCCCATTTCTAGCACTAATGAAGCATTACTTACTATTAAAGTTAAGGTATAGCCCGACACGTTGCTTGGTCCAAAGTTGTTTCACAGCAGCAAAGTTATTTGCGTCTTGTGCCTTTGAATTCGTCGTTACAGTCAGGATTTGTTATTTCACTTCGCGTTTTGATGCAACTCTAACCTAACCTAACCTATCAAGGTGAATTCAGTAATGTGCTCGTCATCTCACCTAATTCAAGTGGTTAGTTTCATATTTCCAAATTTTACATCACAGATGTGGTTTGTGAATATTCGGAATATTTTTTTTAGTAAAAAAGAAAATTCGGAATAGTCAACATTGTTAAATATAATATTCGGAGAAAAGTTTTCGTGATTTTAATATTCGGTCATATTATTTTTTTCGGTAAAAATTCGGAATTAAATAATTCGAGTATTCGGTTACTGGAATTTGATACCCAAATGCGTTGCCAACCTTTAAGACAAAAATATAATGCTAGTTCGCTGGTAAAATATTTAATTGGCAGGCTTATCGTCACACCAATTTTGTCGACCCATTTGCCTACGTGGTAATGACCCTGCCTATAAAGCTACTGGCCCCGGGTTCAAATCCCGGTACGATATTTGTGTGATGAGCGCGTGATTTTTTTCCCGAGTCTTGAATGTTTTCCATGCATGTATGTATTTCTCTACACAGGGTGCAAAGTTGAGATGGGGCAGTAAGGCAGCAAAAGCGGCAAAAGCAAAGCAGCTACTAGATCCCTTGCTGCTATGCGAAAATGCTCTTAGGACACTCTTTCTCCACAACCGATCCGTAGTCACACCAATTTGCCACATTGGTGTGACTATGGTTCATTTTATTTACCCGTAGTCACACCAAGACCGAATTTGCGTCTGTTTCTCTTTCAAAATCAACCTCGACAGAGTCAACGGAGCTTTTGGCCCATTCAACTTTCTTTCCACCCTGTATGAGTAAGTTTATAGTAGTGTAGTTCTCATAACAAGTACAAGTCTTAGTTAAGGACTATAGTCAGTTTGTTATATTTAAAATAAAATAATACAATGAAAAATTAATAGATAAAGATAAAGGTAAAGAGACATTTATTCGCAACAAAACAAAACCACATTACATAGATACAAAATGATCAATCGGTCCCAACTCAGCATTCGCTAGCCGTAAAGCCAGCACTGGTCTTCCGTTGGAACCGCTTGGTGAAGAGACGGAAAGTGACACGCTTAACACAAAACAACGTTAAAAGAAAGACGTCAAGGATCAAATACAATCATTTGTCCGAGATTATCTCGAACGTCTCGAAAAAACTGTAGCCTATGGAAATTTAAACAATAACAAAAATGTTACACTTTCAATGTAAGATATGAAATAAATAAATGTTTTGTTGGTTTTACATTTACAAAAATTACACTACTGTGTAAAAAAACAAACAAGTCTTCAAGATACTGGGGTACGGTATTATTTCGACATCAGCTGTTATCGATGTCATTATCGAACCGCATTATTTTATTACTCGGCTATCAAGGGCACGGCCAAGTCAGCCTACTGCTTTGGTATACTGAAGGCCGGCTATACTTAGATTTATGATGGCGCCGGCCGTGGGATCGATGGCGATTACCGATGCAAGGCGGTTCAAACACCATGTTAAAGGATGGACTGAGAAAGTATTCTTTTCTGGGGTTAGGTATCGATAGGTTCCTTCACCGGGAGACCGTCGTTCGATTTGTTTCTACTCGCGTACTATAAATAAACCGCTAATATTGATATTTATAACGGTATCAGAATATCACATATTGCGTAACCGAAGCGGGAAAAGAATTCGATAAGAACGTTGCCATGGTCATAACAGTTCTATAATAATTATTATAGCATTGTTAAAAGAAAAAAAAGATAAAAGTCATTTAATCAGTAAGTAGGCCGCACGGGCACTTTTACACGTCAAGAATTTACCAGCGCTTCCCAAGAGGAGACTCCTGCTGAGAAGAAACGCCGCAAGAAACTCAGCAGTCAGTCATTTTTTTAACATATTTATATTACAATGCTGCTACTTAGTCTAAGCAATATACCGATAAAGCTATAAATATTAAATTCAATGTAATATGAAATATAATGTGTAGTTCAGCAGGAAAACATGCCAAAAATCTTGGGAGAGAGATAGAGGGAGAAAAAAACAAAACTCCTACTTGTGTATATAAGACTGTGCAAGACGACTAAATAAAAGTTTCGATATGTTTTCTACTGAACGGTGTCCCCTAGACAAGATAAAGTATTTTTGCATTTGTGGAAATTATTATACACTAAGTTTCGGGTTTAGGCCATGCATTTTTGTCTGTTAGATAATCCTCGATGGGTTGGGAATCTTGTAGCTGTAGTCTAAGCTCTTTTATTAGTGGTGTTAATACAATCCAATAAATAATTATATGCTCTTTAAAACAATATCTCTTTTATTGCGCTAGCAATGGGAATATTGATCACAAAGTTGCTATCGAATTATTGTTCAACGATGAATTTCCAAGGAAATAATATTAGGTTTCGATGACTCACTACTAATGACGTATGATTATCTACACTCAGGAGCAAAAATAACGGGTCAGAGTGCGTTTTTCATACTAAAGAGACTATTTCGAAGCCTTGGTTCATTGCCAGGGGTTGTTTCGACAACCTGTCCTGTTGGGACAAATTGACCTCCAAAGTACTGAAAAGTGACTAAACCCTCTAGAATAAAAAATACCCTTCAAAGATCATCGAACATAAACTTTCTTTGGTATTTTTTTAAATATTAGTTTTAGCCGATATAACAAAACACGTGCGTATAATTTTTTCATCTTTTTAAATATTTATAACCAAAACACTATGAAACTTGCAATCAAAATAAAACACTATTTAAGAGGGTTTAGTCACTTTTCAGTACTTTGGAGGTCAATTTGTCCCAACAGGTTGAGATTGGGCCCTTTAAAAATATACGTCTCTGTTATTTTAAACTACTCTCTAACATATATCAAAATCAACAAAATCGGAGCCGGACAGTTGGGTACCTTTCATATGTTCAAATTACGCCAAAGAATACCTGGTCATGTCATAAATCTTTCTAGATTACGAGTATTTTCGGTTTCAGCTTAAGGTTAAACCATGTAAGTACTAAATCATATTCTACATCGTTCCTTTTTCTTGGAAACTCCTCGGCAAATCGTTTTAGCTCGCGCCGTGAAGCACCCTTTATAAAAGGTTCACACGTCCGGCAAATAAGGCTAATATTTTTACACCTAAACCAGTTACACCCTTACACTCTCACGGGAGTTTTCGAGTAATTTTATCAAGCTGGTATTGTTGTAATATTCGTTTTGTCAAAGTCAAAAAGTCAAAGTCAAAGTTCTTTATTCTTCAATTTAGGCATAATATAATGCACCTATGAATGTCAAAAAGCATTACCACCGGTTCGAAAAATAAAACCTTTGCCCCGAGAAGAACCGGCGCGGCGTAAGAAACTCGGCAAGGTATATTTTTTTCAAGACAAAGGTTTACATCATTACATAATAATTATAGATAGTTTACAATATCACGGTATTTTTGTACAGTAGGTGCACCTTTTTTAAGCGTAGGTAGGTTTGTAAATAGTTTTTAGCTTTAATAGTTTCTGCTCGCAACTTGGGCCAAATAACAGTGTGTTTTTTTGATAAAAGGTAGCCTATGTTTATCAAGGTATTTGCTCTTTGTTCCAAATATTATCTTCGTCTAACCGTTTCAGCGTGAAGGAGTAACAAATATATTAACTCATCATGATCACCTTTTTGCCCTTATCCGTGGGCGTCATCTGTAGTCGGCGCATCATGTTTTTTCCTTCCACACTAGCCGTCATCTCAGCGGTTAACAGATATATTAACTACACATACAAATAATTGTATTTTCACTTCTCAGGCTCTAAAATGACTCACAATTGGCTTGTATAGCCGGACTAAAGTGATGTATTTAATCTCTAGGGAATAAAACTACACTTTACTCCCTAGGGACTAAAGTACTTTTTCTTTTTAATTTACTTTGGAAACCCTTAAACTGCCAATCATCGCCTTTTTCAGTGATTGTATATGGATCATTTTTCTTGCAAAAAATATAAATTAATCGATTTAATTTCACGATTAATGATTACAAATATGAATCTATTTAAATATATAAGGGATAAAATCTATTTTATTAGGCATGGTACAAATAGTTTTCAAGTTTGTATCTGTTGGCTAAATATGCAAGCATTTAAACATCACGGTGTTAATGAATGGAGGATTATCGCCATTTTCAGAGATTGTGTATGGACCATTTTTAGGCCGTGGAAATAACCTCAAAATGCCAACTGTGCAAAATTATTAAAAAAAAGATTTAATTTCGTGAAACACGATTAATGATTACTAATATAAATATATTTAAATATATTAGGGATAGTTCTATTTTATTAGGCATGGTCCAAATAATTTTCATGTTTGTATCTGTTGGCTAAATATGCAAGCATTTAAACATCACGTTGTTAATGAATGGAGGATTATCGCCATTTTCAGAGATTGTGTATGGACCATTTTTAGGCCGTGGAAATAACCTCAAAATGCCAACGGTGCAAAATTATTACAAAAAGATTTAATTCGTGAAACACGATTAATGATTACTAATATAAAAGAGTTTTTATTTTCTCGCATTCGAAGTGAAAAGTAGAGTGTTTAACTCGAGACTAAACAACCATAATGACACTCGAACTACAGCCACTCTCGCTCGCAAGCTCGCTCGCGTGGCTAAACATCTCGTGTCATTATGGCTTGTGTTAGTCCCTTGTTGAACAATCTACTATTATTATTGGTATAAGATTTTTAACATAGACAGGCCACTTGATAATAAGTAGGATCTGTGACCCAATAGCCTTGATTTTATCAATGTTACAATCTAAAGATCTCATGATTTTATATGACTTAATTCAAAAAGTATTCACAATAAATTAAAATACGGTGTCGTTGCGTAAACAAAAGACAGGGTCATAGTAACAACATAGTTTTTGACGCACTATAATATACGCACCGTTAAGCAGCGGTGTGGAGGGCATGCCATAAAAACGGTACGAATACGATATGTCACTGCGATTCCGTACCGTAGCGTCGCCGTATTTTAAGCAGCGGTCGGGTCGCATCTTAATGGATGAAAAATGTTTATAGCTACAGTATAGTAAGTAATTATTTTAGAGAAATAAGGTTATTATAGTATTTCATATAACAATGTTTTGAACTGACGTAGTACGAATATATTCACGTCGAATTGCCAATTTTTTTCATATGAGTTTTTGGTAATTGTGTGAAAATGATTACACACGAAGTCCTTTAATTGAGTTAAATGAATTATAATAGAATTAATAAAATACAAACTAGATAGAACAAAAGTTATAGTTATTACAGTGAAATTGTTTATGTTTTTCCGACGTGTAGTAAATAATATGAAGAGAGTTAAATTATTAAACATTGTGAACATATTCAAAATGTTTAAGTTAAAAAAAAAATTGAAAATTTTAAATCATTTTATAGCCTCTTAATGTCATTTTGAACAAAAGTGGGATTTAAATGGCAGTTAAATTTTTTACACGCCGTAATCCACTGCCTTGCTAAAAAGACACATAAAACTCAACGGCTGCGAATTAAATTTTTCATTTGATAGACGAAAGCTCTATTCTACTCGGTAAAGCCATATTGCCTTTGAAATGATATCGTTCTGTTTTTAACTCGGCCGCCATTACTGTTAAGTAAATAAGAGCTATTCTAACGTTGGCAATACGATGACACGACCAAAGCTGACTTCATCAATCAGTCCTCTATTTCGCCACCCTGACAATAACAGGTGACATTTCAGTGAAAAATTCTGTGTATGGCGCAGCTTATATGAATCCTAGTAATGGGAACTTGTTTATATTTGCAATGTAGTAATGCTAAATAGGGAATATGCATAGATTTCTTAGTTCGCATATCTGAACAAAGTGAAACAAATAGAATACATAAAAAAAAAAAAAAAAAACTTTTTTAAAATAACGAATACACATATTGGAAATATCTGTTGGTCCCACACTAGGCAATGCCTGTCAAGTGGCAACCAGATTCGGAATACAAATTTTAAAATAAATGTAACTTAGTGTCTACTAGTGTCTACAGTTAATAACATAAGTTAAGTTACATACATACATACATACATAAAATCACGCCTGTTTCCCAGAGGGGTAGGCAGAGACGACTTCTTTCCACCTGCTACGATCATGACAAATGTCTTTCGCTTCTTCCACATTCATACATCGAGTCATGCACGCACGTCGGTTTCGGGTATTTAAGATTCGGCCCTTTTCCAGTATTTCTCCGATTTGATTCGAAAAAGTACGCCTAGGGCAGCCTCTTCCGACCCTTCCACTCACTTTCGCTCTGTATATCTTTTACGTCAATCTTCTTTCATCCATCCTTTCCAAATGTCTGAACCATCGAAGCATGCCCTTTTCAATCTTAGTCACTACATCTTCTTTTAGTCCACATTTATCTCTGACCTTTTCATTCCATACTCTATCAATCAGTTCCACACCACACATACTACGCAAAGAGCGCATTTCAACTGCATTTATACGACTTTCATGCTTGTCCTGCCACACCCAACATTCACTACCATACATCAGAGTAGGGACCAGTACTCCATTGTGAACAGCCAATCGCGCTTTTTGTGAAACGCCCCTTCTGCCCACAAAGGAGTTCAGGGCCCCATTGATTTGAACAAAAAGAATCGGCCAAAAAATACGGAAACTGCTAATTAGACGGCAATTAGACAGAGAGATCTGATACGCACTGTGACGTCATGTAACAGGTCGGCCGTATAAACTCCATGTTAATTCTGTTTTGCTATATAGATAAGAAAAATCTATGTTACTTTAATAAATTAAAAAAAAAACTCAAAGGTAAAACCGCTCATCAGCTTTATTGAAGCTGTGACAACAGTCATAAATATTCGCTGATCAAACCTTCTGTATAATAGTAGCTATTGTACCGTACCTACTAACCAATCTATAGAACTTTTTTTTATTGTTACAGGAAACTAATACCCCTCCACATCGTAGAAGAGGACAGCTATGAGAAAGACATGCTGTTTTATGTCAATCTTGGCAACCCAGAGCTCGTTGGTGGTATGTAGAACGTTATTTATTTTATTACTTATTAACTAGATTTTAATATTTAAAAATACATTAACACATGAGAAAGTTATTTAGTTGAAGAATTAAACCATGTGACAATTTTCGATACGAGCATTGTAGAGTTAAAAATTTCCATACAAAATGCGTTAACGTTTCTCTGCTTTAAACCAAGCCCGATTTTGATTTGTAGATGTAGATATTAAAAAGAAACTAGTTCCCTTGTTCATAAACTTAATATAACACTATTTTATTTAATATTAAAGCATAGTTTAAACATTTTGCGTTTTTGAATATGACGGTAGATTTGTACGTGTTCTGTTCCAAGATAATATTTATTGGATAGACACAAATAAAACCCAATTTAAAAAAGGAAACATGCGACTACCTAGTTATTCATAGTAATTAGGTTAAATATATTTAAAAATCGTGGAAATCGGACTTGATTTAGGGGGCGAGGAACGATATAGCCTGGAGCTACACTTGTATGAGAAAAAATTGACCTCTTACAGTTCGATACAGATTATCAAGCAAAATTTATTCAATTTAATTAAATAATTGTATAAAAAAATTCATGAGCAGCAAATCTAGCTTTTTCATTAATATTTTTAAAACATTTTTAAACTTTTAAAATGTTGTTACGATGGCAGTTTTTGTTATTAAATTTGCAGATTTTCTTTTTTCAATGCATTTCAAGAATGGATTACAAAATTGGGTAATTGGGTAAAAATAAGTTAATTTACGACGGTGGGTGACGGTTACATTCAAAACGAAAACAAGCGTCATAAAGTCAATAATAGACACATTGAAATGTCAGCGTTCAGACAGAAATTAATTATTACATACACACACACACACACATAAACACTCTAATATAATTACAGGCGGGCATAAGTAATTGTTAGTAAACCTATCTATTTAAGGGGCACTACAGACCAACAGTTATTCCACATAGGGAACTATTCAATTATTATCTAGTTTCATGTTATCTATTTAAAAAAAATGGCACTCAAAAGCGGCAAAAGTTTTGACAAATGCTGACTTCAAAACATTTGAGCCGAGAAGCAACACTGACTACAGTTGATCGGCCATTATTGTCTTGTTAGTTTATTGTGTCACTCAGTCATGCCATTTTAAACTCTAGCTACCTCTAGCCTTGTCCGTGACTAAGTGACCAAGTTATCGATAAATACGAATATGAGTCATCATCATCATCATCATCATGTCAGCCGAAAGACGTCCACTGCTGGACATAGGCCTCCCCCAAGGCTTTTCACTCAGATCGGTCTTGTGCTTTTCGCATCCACCGCGGTCCCGCGATCCTGACGAGGTCGTCACTCCATCTTGTTGGAGGCCTACCTACAGCTCGTCTCCCGGTCCGCGGACGCCACTCCAGAACCTTCTGACCCCATCGGCCATCAGTCCTGCGAGCAATGTGCCCCGCCCACTGCCACTTCATAATGATATGAGTATTAATGTTGTATTCATAACACTAATTTCCGAGCTGATTACTTTTGAACGGCCTAACTAATTTCCATCAAACCTAAAGCTAAAAACTATTCCAATTACACTAGCCTTCAATAAAAAGAGCGGACCGAAATCGCCCGTCGATTTGGCTCCTACGAAGTGATTGGTGCCGCTTTTTAATTCATCGATCAAACCGGCAAACTTAAGTTGGCACGTCAAAGCATTTTTACTATTTGAGTGCGTGTATTTTTAATTTGATCGCATAATAAGTATGTTTTGTCGTCAAAGCAGCTCGATCAAAAAAGGTTGGTCAACTTTGCCTTTACGGTGCCTATTAGAATGTAGGGTAATTTTAGTCTACCGGTCACAAATTCGTCAACGAATTTATAAGCGATTCGTTTATGAAAATAACACCCCTTTATATGCATTCTACTAAAAATGTATAGGAATGACATTAGCCAAAAACCGTCGCGCGTTAAGTGTGTCAATTCCGTACATTTTGACAGTTTTGAATATCGTTTACATATTGTCTAGAGCGCTAGCATGTGAACGCGACCTCAGTGTGCAGTTAGCTTATGCTGAAAGTTTTGAATGTAACCGTCGCCATTCCATTTTCAAACTTCGTATGCCCAGTACTGACAACCGAACGATAACGTCTAGCGCTTGTTACAAACGAAGTTAGGCCGCGCTTGTGCCAACTCACGAACGGACTTGGCCAACATACAAGTTCTAACTTAGACGGTTGGCTGATCACATATATGTGTGTGACGCAAGTTTATACGGTACCTTTGGTAAATTTAAAATTAATTTATAGAAATATGGTTTTGCAGTAATGCAATTGGCTCTTGCGATTCTATTGCAATGTTATATGAAGCCTTTGCTAGTTTTAATGCAATTTTGTAATAATAGCAACCAGACGAGAATTTTTAATTCTTTTTTCGTTTTTTACCTGCCATAATTAATGACTGGAATTAAAAAAATACATGGTTATTTTATTATCAACGTCTAATATTTAGTCATCTTGAGTCTGGTAATTTTATTAGTGAGTTACATAAGGATGAATCATGAGCTTGTATAAATTGCATGTAAAAATAAGAAAAATGCAATCCAGCAAGAAATGGATTTTATTTTTAAATTTATTAGTATTCCAGTTTATTTGAAGATTAATTTAAAGCATGGCAGCTCTCCAACTAGTGGAGTCAAGATTCCGTGGAGTCGGCAAGTGCATTTACTATGTTATTTAATACTCGAACAACATTTTTAAAAACGTTACACATATTGCGAAAGCTTATAAGTCGGTTATATTTAATATTCCTTTGACAGCTGTCAGATAGGGCCTCTTAAAACGGCACGACTATAATAGTAATGTTGAATGAAATTCGCTTTTACTTCACATATTTGGAATAACACGAATTGACTCCAGAAATATTTGAATGTTAATTATTTTTTATTTGTTTTCTAAAATACATTAACTTTTCAAAAATGTTGATCGAGTATTTATTAAGGTTAGCCGCATTTTGACATTTCGTTGTCCTTCTCTATGCCATTATATGTTACATGTGTAATATTTTTGTCATCTCCTTCTTCGTACACTTATGACTGAGAAAAGTGACTGTTGTGAGCACGCTTCAACTACTTTCCAGGCTGGTCGATCTGATACTTCCCATAATCTGTAACCCCCATTTTTTTGCTGGTTTATTACCGATAAATAAAGTTCAAAGTGGTAACAAAAGGACGCTAGGTGGTAACAGATGGAAATGACAACTGAATGAATGTCTGTAGCGTCACAGCAGTTGCACTTGTCGGGGTTGGTTTAACCCCATCGCATGGGTATAGCAATCCGTATCACAGGATGGCCTTTTTTCTTAAAAATCTGAAATTTAATCAGAATCTGATTTCGTTACTTTTATTACTTCGCATCAATCAATCCACGCAATACACATAACATTCAGAGTTTAATGGTTCTCTTCGTCAAAATAAATTTAACATTTAATAAAAACCCCGACCATGAAGTCGATTGAGACTGCATTTGGAGCTTATTCTAGCACAAATAGCTACAAAATATTTTGATAAAAATAGCTTATAATTTAAAAATGATTTAGAAACTGGTTCATTTATTTGGAAGCTACAAGGTTACATACAGACCCACACAAACTGACAGACGTTAGCTTATAAGAAAAATTGCCCGGAGTTCGGTCACTTTTATCTGTCCCACATCTTCAGAAACATTGTCAAAATACGGCTACCTAACTTCCTGTAATATATTTTAGACACTTAATAAAACATAGTCGATGCATTTGTCACAAGCTCGCTTACATTCTCACTCC
This sequence comes from Acleris sparsana, assembly GCA_923062465.1. NCBI lineage: Eukaryota > Metazoa > Arthropoda > Insecta > Lepidoptera > Tortricidae > Acleris > Acleris sparsana. The sequence continues at coordinate 2,620,097 of OV281303.1, forward strand.
ATGAATCCTAGATATTGCATGATCTATTTTGTTTTGGCAGAAGTATTTGAGACATTCCTGCCCGATGCATCGGCTACTGTCTCAGTATCGTTTGCGCCAGGTAAGTTGTGTTTGTGGCTTGTGGCTCTTTTGGATGACACTGAATGGCAAAAATGGCCTTTAAAATCTCACTCGCTTATCTACGTATGTAACAAATTCAATGTTGCAAAACATACCTTAACAGCTTACTTGCTATGGTGTATTTTTCACCTTATTTAATTTGTACGTTAAGTGATATTGCAGTATCGCCGACGATTTGAACTCTAAGTGATGTGAGAAAGATTTGGGCCCTAGACATGGTGCTTAACGCTAACGTAATCGATTTTCGAAAGTTGACAAAATGTATTAAATTGATATTAGCGCTCGCCGTGACAGACCGGCAGCTCACCTCAATCGTATACATTTTGGATGACGATAACATTTGCAGAATGCATCTTGTCTAGTGCCACTGGCCAAATAAATTTATGAAAAGAAAGTTGTAAAGTAAATTTACTGTCATTCACAAGTGTTTTTCAAAATTGTTGTGTTTGTTTTGCTCGATTGGACTAGTAAAAATGTGTCTATATGAATGCAGCTTACAGTACTTGCGTTAATTAAAAGTTTATAGCCTGGCAAAAAAGAGTTTGTGCAATTGAGTGCTATTTCAGAGCGCAATTCTGCACTGGTAAAATAAAGTGCGGTATCTCAGACAGAACTCTTATTAAGTGCAACATTATTACCAGGGGTCGTACTCTTGATGCAGATGACGTCAAAATGACGAAATTTCACACACAGGGTGCTCTGCCTTTGTTTGGCTGGTTTTTAGGTAGGTATGTATTTTGTTTGTAATAAAAAATGTTAAATAAGAAGCGGTAACACGATTAAACAGCTTAATCGCAATCAGAATACGGATCACAGAAGCATCATATTTTTCTCACGAATCATTACTAAAAACGGCAAATTGAAAAAAATTATGTATGTCAATGCCATGATTGTATTTATGATTATTCAATCATATTAATTTTTATTACAACATAAAAACAGTTCTTTTTAAATGAAAATGTTACTCGATGATCTTTCCACTGACCTTACCAATCACATAGTTTCATTTACGTTTTAGGTATGAAGTAGGTCAATAGATTACTTAAATCATTTGTACATGATTAAATGATTGACGACCAATGTTTAATAATTACAATAAAATCATTTGGAATTTTGCGTCAACGGCATGAAAAGTACGGTCCTGATTATTACTATCGGGAGAAAGTTGAATATTTAGCTATTAAATGTGAGATACTGCTTTATGAGGGCAGAATTGGCAATTTGATAAAAATATTTAAAAAAACATTTTTAACGTGGTGCCTTCTGAGAATACTCAAGTCTACTGTCACCACGTTTAACTGTTTTTTGCCAAGTTATAATGTATTTCCACATTTTGGACTTTGTTTCATTGTGCACGAAATGTTATTTACTATTATGCCAGCCTATTGATGATGATAAATACACGTAGTAATTAATGTATTATTATTTGATTATTATGTTCAACTGTTAAAAATATCAAAATATGATTTATATACAATATCAATCGAAAATGACTATCTGAAGTAGACGCATAGCCTTACAGTGCAGTATAGTATTTATACAGCTATATTATAACTCTGAACTGACCTTTAAACTGACGCATAAATAAAAAAGCAGACTGATTTAAATTTACTAGACATCCTAGATAAAAAAAACTGGGTTTATCGTCCTAACATAAAATTCAGTAAATTTCGTCTTTACGTGATACTTTACTTCCAGATAGAAAACATAAAACAAATCGCAAACAATAGGATGTTTTGTTTTCTCTAACCCTTACTAATCATAAAAAGATATAGGACCAATCACACTTCTTCGCGAAAAGGTATGGTGTCATATATTACTACCAACTTCTTTTGCAGTTGCAGAACTCTTCGCCACTAGACTGTTGTATGGCACTAATGACAGTATCAACCGCATAAATAAGTTGGTAGTACGGAACCCTAAAAAGTTATGTCATTTGGAACCCGGAACAAGTTTTGGGTTAAGAGCTCGCAAGATATACAGGCGGTTTCTGTTAAAGAGGCTTTCTTCATTTGATGTAAAAGTTCTTGTTACTTAATATGTTACTGTTAACACAGTTTGGTCGTTAGCACGGATTCCTCTGGTTTTGGTATAGGCACCAGATTTTAACAGCTTGTTCATTCTTGGACAAGGGTTTAGGGAAAAATTAACTTTATCGATTTCATTTTGTGGAGATGGTTCACTATTGTATACTAATCTAACGATCATTTTGGTAACCAGAAGTTTATTATGTTGTTCTAAATAGTATGTTTCTTGTTATTTCGCACCCCTAGTACCTAGCCTAGAACTAAGTATTAAAAATGCTCTGTTTTAAGAGATTATACGCTAAATTGCATTTACTTCTTTAAAAGATAAGAAAGAAACAATAAATATCGAGGGACAATCTTACTCAAATCGACCTAGTCCCAAACTAAGCTAAAGGCTTATTATATGGCTAGTAGACAACAACAACATACTTATATAAAGCAATAAATACTTTTACACATAGCACCCAAGACTCAACAAGAATTTAAACGCAGGATTTTATAATCCATAAGTCGAGGAATTTAATATTCTTTGCGAAAAATATGGCCTTATAAATATAAATTTCGTTGAACATCATTTCCCCGAAAATTAAACCACCTCTAAGCCAAAAATATATAAAATGATGAACCGCGTTCGGATATTACCGGTTATCCTGTTATCCCGGACCTTGGGGGCATTGACCCAGTTCTGATTAACGGGATTACAGAGTGTGTAAATGTCATCCAATTAGGCAGGGTTGGGAATTTTGTTTATATGTGTAAAGGATTAGTTCTGCTCTCGTGGCAAAAGTAGGAACAAGTACGTGACGTGAAATTGAATTTTAAATCTTAATTTTAACAGAGGTATTTTTGAACATAATAAAACCACCATCTTATCCATTAACCTACCGCCAAACAGCAGTGTTCGCATTGTTGTGTTCTGGTTTGGGGTGTAATGACTAGCATTGAGGTATTCCATCTCAGTCCTCAGGATTGGCAACGCATTTGCAGTCTTAGGCTTGCAGTCTTGTGTCCAGTTTCCGCTTACCATCAGGTGGCCTGTGTAGTCGTTTGCCTACTCAATGCCATAATAAAAAAATAAAAAATAAGCTTCTCGATTTGTTTTTTTGTATATGAATAAGAAATAAAATAATAATTGCGGGTGGTAGGACCTTGTGCAGGGTCCGTCCGGATAGCTACCACCATCTTATCCATTAACCTACCTCCAAACAGCAGTGTTCCCATTGTTGTGTTCCGGTTTGGGGATAAGACAACCGGTGTAATGACTAGCATAGAGGCATTCCAACTTAGTCCTCAGGGTTGGCAGCGCATTGGCATTCTTAGGCTTGCAGTCTTGTGAATGCGAATGTCTATGGGTCACAGTTTCCACTTACCATCAGGTGGCCTGTATGCTCGTCAGCCTTCACTATGCCATAAAAATAATAATAATAATAATTAAAAAAACTGTTATCTGTGGCGATTGTATTGATTGTTGATTGACAGAGAGTGTAAATGTCAGGAAGGGTGGGGAGATTGTTTATGTGTAAAATATTAGTTCTGCACAGGTTGTAAAAGTAGGCAGGTGCTCTCAGCCCAATGGAACCCTGAACTACCATAGAAATGTGTAATAGTGACGTTATGAATCAAGTCGTAAGAAATGTCAAATAAATTGTTTTATAATGTCACTGTGACACCGTCCAATAGTCTGATAGTACGTGACATGAGATTTAATAAAGTTGATGGAGTTAATGTTGTCAATACATATTATATAGGCTGATAATAAACACATCACCAAGGGGCGGAATTTTAATAGCAAAAACCAAATGTCAAGAGAAGATTTGTGTTTGAAGTCAAAAGTCTTTGACCAGTGTGTGTTGCCGGTGATGACTTACGGATCTGAGACGTGGGCGCTAACAATGGGCCTCATAAGGAAGCCCAAAGTCACTCAGAGGGCTATGGAGAGGGCTATGCTCGGGGTTTCTCTGCATGATAGAATCAGAAATGATGATATCCGCAGTAGAACTAAGGTTACCGACATAGCCCTAAGAATAGCTTAACTGAAGTGACAGTGGGCGGGGCACATTGCTCGCAGGACTGATGGCCGATGGGGTCAGAAGGTTCTGGAGTGGCGTCCGCGGACCGGAAGACGAGCTGTAGGTAGGCCTCCAACAAGATGGAGTGACGACCTCGTCAGGATCGCGGGACCGCGGTGGATGCGAAAAGCACAAGACCGGTCTGAGTGGAAAGCCTTGGGGGAGGCCTATGTCCAGCAGTGGACGTCTTTCGGCTGACATGATGATGATGATGATGATTTATTTTCACTTGGCACGACATGTTTTAGGTAATGAAATTAGACCTATGTGGAAAGCTTTTGCCTTGGGACACTCTATAAGCTACCAAAAAAAATACGTGTGTATGAAACTTAACAAAATTATACATTAATAAAACAGTAACTGGTTTAATAATGTTACAACTGATGGTAGACTAACCTTCATTCAATATTACAGAATCGAAATCTCTATTATATTTTCTTCATCTTGTCTGTAGTAATAAAGAATCGTCACTATTTTCTCTACTTTGTCATCATTTGAAGTGGTCCTGTTTTCATTGTAGATCCATTTATACGATGAGAAAGAGCGTTTTCCCTCAGTTGAATTAACAGGAGCATATTTGTAGTATATACTCGATAACGCCGACTTAGTTGTATTAACTTTTTGCTATTAAATCGGCATAATTGCGAACTTGGTCATAGTCCGGCATCCTATCTAATGAAATCGATAGCTGGAATAGTCGATTAAACATAATGGTCAATCCCTTTTGATTTGCTATTAAAATTCCGCCCCTTGCACATTACTCTCCTCCTTCGGCAGTCGAGTAAATAGTGCGTAATAAGTTTCAAAATTGGAGAAGACCATAATTTGTATTTCGATCCTCGTAATGACTGAAGATTCCCGTACTCGAGGTCTCTTATTTAAAAAAATAAAACTAGGACACTCAGATACTTAATCTAATTGTATTCTGTCATCGACTTGATGACAACGTATTTAAAAATATCGTTTGTTCCAGTTCCAGAAGTTATATTGATTAACAGCTGCAGCTCTATCTATAAAATTAGCTTTTTTAATAATAATACTAGGAAAATAAATAAAAAATATCAGGGGGACAATGACTGACCAATTGACCTACTCCCAAACTAAGCTCTAGGCTTGTACTATGGGTGCTAGACAACGATATAAATACATAAATAGAGAAATATATAGTTAAATCTACATTAAACATTGAGCTAAAAATGAATAATAAATACTTAAGATTTAAAAGTTAAAGTTAAAACTAAACTTATTTAAAATAAAATAAAATAAAACTAAGCTACTCAAATATTAAAAATTAAACATAAACACCACTATAAAAAGAACACCCCCTCTAGCAGGTCCGCTCGCGGCATGGTCCCTAAGACACTGGCTGCATTACCTCTCTGGATGGCTAGCCCAATCCTTTGGGAAAGGTAAGCGCCAGCTCTAGGGTCTCCGGAGGTGTCGATGAGCCGGGATGACAGGGCCTTAATAAAACTTTTCATGTCAGCTGACCAAGGTCCCATTGTTTCCACCGCAAGCGCCACAAATTCGTAATTATTTAATAATGATGAATATTTGCGGCGCTTGTTGGTTTGGGCCTGTTCAGCTGCTCCACCGGCCCGATTACGGGTTGTCTGGACGTGAGAAAGGGCGAATGTATCAACACACGTCGCGTCCCACACCAGTGCCCTACCTAGTTTCCACGGCACCAACGTAGCTCCGTCTGGTCGCTTGCCATCGTCTCTATGCAAACCTGCTGGTTCCAGGACAGCAGGCACAGAGACAGTGGCAAGCGAACGACGGATCAGATCATTAATTGTGCCGTGGCGGTACAAACGGCAAGTACAAGTTAAATACGTAGAAAACATCCATGACTCAGGAGCAAATATTCGAGCTCGTCACACAAATATCTGCCCTTTCCAGGATTTGAATCCAGGATCTCTAAGTTCGTAGGCAGGGTCACTACCAACTAGGCCATCGCAGCGTCAAAAATATCGCAAATTTTAAAGCAAAGGTAATCATACTGATAGGACTCTTCCAATACATGTATTAAAGCAAATCACAACACAAAATACCAAGAGGAAACACTATATTCAAAACTGTTCGATATAAATCCACAAAGTCTGTAATACTTTCGGATGATACATTCACTACCTTTGACACAATATCAGATTCATTTCGTAAGGAGGTTAGGGAATTGGGCCTCCAATGCGTTAACCACGGGCGTTAACCCATGTTAACAATTAAGTGCCATTGACCCGCTCGCTCTCCAAGTTTATACACAATTTTAAGTTGCGGGCACTGAATATTAAAGCAGCGACGTTTGATGTAACCCTCTTGCGAACCCAGTGGAACGTTGGGGAGAATTTTATTTACATTTGATCATGGTATGGGCAAGTTTGAAGAAGTGGCCGACTCGGAGGAGGATTTATGTACGTGCTCGGAGCGTTTTGAAATAAATAATGTTTTGGAAGGTATAATTATTTCGGCTGGCATACAATTTTGCTCCTGAGATGTTTGAAATGCAGAAAGATATTTTAAAACTGTGCCAGGTTAGAATAGCCACTCATCAATAATTAAGAAAACGTAATACTTGTACAAAATAAAAATATACCGTACTTTTTGACTTGGAATATTAGTATTATTATATTAGAATATTATATAACTGTTTGAGATAAGGCAATTCATACTAGCATATGGGTTGGAATGCGGGATGAGGCAGGGGGGCTTAACCTCGCCTAAATTGTTCAACCTACATGTCAATAGCTTGATTGAGGGGCTCAGTAGTATGCATGTCGGTTGTTATTTGGATGGCGTGTGTGTTAACAACATTAGCTACACCGACGACATGGTACCACTGTGCCCTTCAGTCTGTGGCCTTAGTGAAATGATAGAAGTCTGAAGAGCATATGCAGAGGCTTACGGCTTCATTTATAATGCCAAGAAGTGCGAGTATATGATGTTTAAATCACGCAGAATGAATCCGAGTTGTGTTCCCCCTATTTCTCGTAATGGTAAGCACTTAAACAGAGTAACGCAATTTAGATATCTCAGCCATATTGTGAGTGATGACCTGAAAGAAGACTTGCACCTGTTGTCGGCTCGTAGATTTGCTCGCTGCTCAAAGCAAGTTAAAATCACACTTTTTAAGGCTTTCTGTCAAGTATTTTATACCAGTCTATGGTTTAGCTACATTCAGAGAGCCTACAATGCCCTCCGGGTACAATACAATAATGCCTTCAGGGTTTTGTTGGGGCTGCCCAGATTTTGTAGCGCATCAGGGATGTTTGCCGAGGAACGAATTGATAACTTTTACGCAATCAGAAGAAAACGAATAGTATCAATGATGGTCGGGTCAGGGGAAGTACCAATAGAATACTCAAGGTCATTGCTGGATGGATGGATTTTCCATCCTAAAATCCTGGATGGGCATTATTATTAATTTAAATTCAAATTGTAAGGGGCCAATTTTGAATAATTTAAAATAAAACAAAATTGAGCCATAAAATAAAATAAATTTTAATTGTTTAATTGTTTTTACAATGACAAAAATATATCTTAAAGTAAACATACGTGTTGTGGTGTAAAAACTTCTAATTTAGGGCATTAGTTTAAATATGGATTTTAAATAACTGATAATAAATTATTTGAATTTTTTATTAATTATTTTTTAATTATATAATGTCCAAAACAACAAACATAACCAAGTACTACGCAGATAGAGTTGTGGGTTTGTTGCTAATAATTAAAAAAATAATGAATTGGCAAAAGCAAACACCTAGATGAAGTCATCAACATAATTATAAAGCATTAAAAACTGCACGTACCTGAAATTCCATACGTATTTTACAACAATACAAGAACCAAGTTTCAATTAATGAAGCTGAGCCGAAATGATTTATCACCGTAGTCCATTGGTAACAAAATGGACGGTAAAAAAAGATCACTATCTAAAATGGATGTGTCTCTCCGGGTTTCCGGTATACAGTAGTTTGCAAAGAGATTCGATTTGTCAATTTTCCGCTCCGTGGTCAGAGAAGGTAAGGTTTTGTGGATAAACAGCGTATAGATGTAACGGGGATTGCCATCTTAGTGTCAATACGACAGAATAAATATCAAAAGAAAGTGGACGTATACACGCCACGGTGGATTTAATGTATAGCAGTAGTAGTGGCCAGATATTGAGTGGTTCATACTGATATTGCCAAGTTTCACTTATGAGACTCTGAAGAATCTTATGTGAGAGTAGTTTTGTAGGAACCTTAATAAGGCCTTATACCTACATTTTGCAAATGGTCGCTTTGTTTTAATATTATTTTTGTCATAATTGTTGGAAGCACAAATTATGTTTATGATCAAAGATTAGCAAGATCTTTGGTGTCTCTTATATGTAAAGCACCAGAAGAACCTCTTTTATTTTGTCGAATGTTAATATATTTCGTTATCTTTAGCATATCATTGAGAACAGGTTGAGTAAGGGCTTATATGATAATTATTTTTAAATTCGATTGAGAGCCTATGGATTTGGGGTCATTTTATATATCATCTTTTTAGGAACTATTCGAGTGGTCAATTAGTCCTACTGTACAGGTTAGGTATTTCAAAAGAACATTTTCAAGTATAGGAGTCAATAGAGGATATTCAGTGCCCTCAAATATTTTTGAAAACGTTCTCAGTACTTAATTGACAAGATATTCAAAGTTTTGGGAATGCTCTACTCCTTGCCATTATAAGCCAAATATAGTTTTAAGAGTTATTGTATAGAGGTTTTTTTTAAAGGTCGAGGAAGGTTTCATTGCAATAGACAGTTACACACGTCCATAGATTCAATTCGGTGCAGTTGCAAACTGCCTGCGGAAATATTTGGCAAACCAAATTCATTCAGACAAAATTGGATCTTTAAGCCCTCTAGATAAATTCTGTATTCTACTAAAGTTGTTACTACATTTGGTAGATGCAGCGATTAAAGGTTACGTAGAAAAATAAAACGTTAAAGTTTTTATTTTAAGAAACAAACTTTTTTATAATTTTGCCAGCCTTCCTAATAATATAAATGCAAAAGTTTGTATGATTCATTTTCAGGCGCAAATAGATCTCTATAATAATTGGTACGTTATGGAACCTGTTACGTGAAGACGTGACCTTGGATACTTTGTATCCTAATTCTCCAAGCATTTTCAGAAATATTAGTAATACTAAACAGATGTCACTGTTTAAACTGAAAGAAGTTCAAAAAGAAATGGCTTTCCTTTCGTAAAATGTAGATTCACATGTACTTACCTTATTTTGGTTTTTTATAACAAGCGAATGCAAAAGCTGTGCTTATTTTAATTATCAAGTCTACGTAATTATAATAAGCACAACTTTACAAATTAAAAAACTATATGAACGGAAAAGTTTTATTTAACATTGCTAGAGCTTCGTTCCCTAAACTGAATGTAAAGGAAAACTCGTGTCCGAATAAAGACAGTACGTTTCCTTCAAACCGAGTTTTGTGAAAGGCTTCACCTTCCGCGTTGTCTAATAAATAATTCAGAGAGAACCGTGGACAGCACTCGAACCGACACCCGACTACACAAATTGGGATAGATGCCGCGATTCTCGTAATACAATATGGGTGTCCTAATATCTTAAAATGTCTTATTCAGAGCCTCGGGTTACTTACGAGAGTATCCGTACTTACTCTCTGATTCATAATCACACAAGCTAAAGTGCGCTTAAAATATGATGTCATTATGACATTTTGAAATTGATACAAAGGTACAACGAATACTTTAACTAAAATAGGTTAATTAGGGCGTTAAACTTTACTTACAAATTGTGTTTCTTACTTATCATTATAATAGTTAAACGGATCTTAATGAATGTTGGCAAGGAGATAGATTGTACCCTCAGAAAAAAGATGTAATAGTTTTGTAGACACAGGAGCCTAGTTGGTAGTGACCGTGCCTACGAAGCTAGCGGTCCCGGGTTCAAATACCAGTAAGGATAGGTATATGCGTGATAAGCTTGAGTCTTGGATATTTTCTATGTATTTCTTTATGTAAGGCTATCGTTGTTACAGTACAAGCTGGCTTTGAGACTAGATCAATTTGTGTGACACAGTCCCTGGTATTGGAATTTATTAATTTATTAAAACGACTTGTACGCGAACGAAGTCGTGGGCAAAAACTAGTTGTACATTGATTAGGGTGGAACAGGGGTTCTCATACCTATATGTTTGATTGAAAAAAAAAAGTTATTGTTCAATTAAAAAAAAGTCACTAGACAGTGCATTACGAGTACCGTTAGTTAGTTTTACGAAAAGAAGAATAAACCTAAACTTAGTTGACTTTGGAATAACAGTTTTGTTTCTTTGCAAACCTTTTTCCGCATTCGCCGTAGAAATGTGTGTGTATTTTTCCCTAGAAAAACAGTGGCAAAACGCTCTGTGTAACGATTTTTCCCGAATCTGTCCATTGCTCCAGCTCCAGCCAGTTGTTACTTTGTTTTTCTCCCTTTTGTTACGTGGAGTTTGAAAAATAGCAAATAAACAAACGGGGATTTTAGTTGGGAAACTTTTTCGAGTATTGGCTGTGGCGTTAAAAGCTGATAGTAATGGTTGCTTTAGTTATTCCGATTTGCACTGGCGACCTTTTAAAAATACCTTCTCAGTCTGTGGATTAAGAAATTATAAACGCGACCTAACAATAAAGCACTTAGTCCGTTATTCAAAAGACAGACTTCAAATACGAATAGCCCATTAAATTTTGTGTTAAACAAGGTTACGTAGCGTTTCTACACCCACCTTGAGAATAATGAAGTGAATTTCTTTGACGTTATGTTTATGAAATTAAAAAGCTGTAAACTATTAATCTGCAAAAACTCATTGTCTCTTCTTGTCCTTGTTTTTTCTTTTGAATTCAATGTTTTTCTCAACTATATCAGTTTCTGTAATTTCTTGACTACGTCTTGATCTTATTCATCAATGGGCTGACTATTACGTGGTTCTTCTATACTATTTATTTTATTAATTATATTATTTTCTCTTCTATCTTCTTCTTCGGCGGTTTCTTCTGTGCCTGCAAGTAAGATTTGTTTGTGTTTATTTGCTAATACTTTGTTGTTTTTGTTGTTTGCGTGCTTTATAAAATGCTTAACTGTTTTGTTGTTGTTTAGAGTTGATTTGTTTGTTGTTTTGTGCATTTTTGTATGTTATACCGTGAACAAAACAAAAGAGGAAGGTTTTTGCCACGAGTGGGTTAGGAACGTTAGATAAGATAAAATAATAATAATAACACCTAAACATTATCATCAAAAAAGGTAAGAATGCAAAAGATACCCCCGATACAATCCCGATATAATTCCGATATAATTCCGATATAATTCCGATATAATCCCGATATAATCCCGATATCTCTTAAACAGCTAAAAGGATTTTCATCAAACCTAGTTAAACAACCTTTTTTTTGTTTAATTATTTTTTACAGTTTGGGACCTACGATGCAACAAACTGATATACAAAACCACAGACACACGTTTAAGTGACAACCTCTGTTTGCATGTCGGGGTACAAGAATAAATTGTATTGCATTGTTTATTGTAAAATTGTGTTGTATATATGTAAAATACCTTATTGTACTAATTGGAAAATAACAAAAAACACAATAGATAGAAACATAAAGGCGATCTTAACCCTTGAAGGCATTTCTTACAGTTACCTTAAACTGTATTGTAAACGTAATAGTGACTTTAATATACAGGTAGACGTGAAGTGTGAAATCCTCTACGTCCATTACCTTTTAACTAACAATGGGCCAACAGCGAAGCAAATAAAACGTGAAGCGACGTTCATCTTCCAGTGAAACATTTCAAAAGGTTTTTCCGGAGTGTGGAAATGCAACTGAAAAATACTCGTATATTCGTTTCGATTGGCTAAGCTGTTGGCTTAACTTACTTTTTTTTACCTTTATTTGTGAGTTGACAAATCCTGTCTATTTATACCTGGGAGAAACGAAAAATGATGCCAATAAACGGTTATTTATACGTGTTACATGTTACCATTGAAATAAGATTTTGTATAAGTAAGTATAAACATCATCATCATAATCATCATGTCAGCCGAAAGACGTCCACTGCTGGACATAGGTCTCCCCCAAGGCTTTCCACTCAGACCGGTCTTGTACTTTTCGCATCCACCGCGGTCCCGCGATCCTGACGAGGTCGTCACTCCATCTTGTTGGAGGCCTACCTACAGCTCGTCTTCCGGTCCGCGGACGCCACTCCAGAACCTTCTGACCCCATCGGCCATCAGTCCTGCGAGCAATGTGCCCCGCCCAATGCCACTTCAGTCTTATAAACAGTCAGTTCAGTCTTCAGTGTTATAAACATAAGGTTACATAAATTAATACGGAAACCGGTAGGTCTAGTCTAGTCAAGATGCGCAATTAAATGTTGCTAACGTTTGTTTTTCGTCCAAATTACCGCAGTGTTTGAAGTCATAATTCTTTGACCAGTGTGTGTTGCCAGTGATGACTTACGGTTCTGAGACGTGGGCGCTAACAATGGGCCTCAGGGCTATGCTCGGGGTTTCTCTGCGTGATAGAAAGATGAAATGATGATATCCGCAGTAGAACTAAGGTTACCGACATAGCCCGAAGAATAGCTAAACTGAAGTGGCAGTGGGCGGAGCACATGCTCGCAGGACTGATGGCCGATGGGGTCAGAAGATTCTGGAGTAGCGTCCGCGGACCGGAAGACGAGCTGTAGGTAGGCCTTCAACAAGATGGAGTGATGACCTCTTAAGGATCGCGGGAGTGCGGTGGACGCGAAAAGCACAAGACCGGTCTGAGTGGAGAGCCTTGGGGAGGCCTAAGTCCAGCAGTGGACGTCTTTCGGCTGACATGATGAACGTTTGTTTACTACCAAATCAGCTTAGGAAAATCCTAGATACAGCTTGTATATTTTCGAAAATCGCTATCAATGCATTGTGCACCCTGGTAACTAAATTCACTATTTAGAAGTGTAATAAAAACAAGCAATGCATATAAATCAATCAATTGGTTTTATAACACCAGACCATTGATAATTCCGCCAATGTCAAAGTTCAAGAAGAAACGTTGTATTAAGGAATTCCGTAATCTCGTAGAAGACTATTCATACGAGAATTTTAAACAAAAGACAACACTAATTTAATTTTACCCAGGGCCTCTATCCTACGACGATAAACTCGTCCGCCATTACTGTCAATTGAAGAAGAGCTATCGTAACGTTGACAATGTGATAACATATCATTAGCGATGTTGTTTAACGTCGTAGAACAGATGCCCAGAACAAACAGTCGGCTATAAAGAGAAAAGAGAGGCATATCAAGGGGAAGCCTAGGGGTCGTAGGTGGAAGTATAATTACGAAAATGTAGCTGTTGCCCGTAACTCCGTCCACGCATAAGAATTAAACATAGCCTACGTTACTCAGGGTAATTTAGGATTCTAACTGTGAAAGAATTTTCAAATCGGTCCAGTTAGTTTCGGAGCCTCTTCAATGCAAACAATCAAATGTATTCCTCTTTATAATATAGTGTAGAAAATTGTTTTTTTAACACTAAAATGACATGACATTAAAGGAGGATGGGCAGAAATGTATGAACGCTGGCCTAGAAATCAATAACAATAACCACTATATCATCGGATATGCTTTTTAATCCTACGATTTAGTGTAGTGCGATAACCTCAAATAACTGTGAGAAATATTTAAAAAATCGGGAACATCGGGACGCCTACGTAGACGACGTTTGCATAATTACTTTGAAACACCGCTGTCTTTGCACGGCGATAACTTTTATCACACAACGATTTCGAACTACCTGCCATAGAAATAGTTTTGCAACTTAGAATCACCTATCCGGTGACATATCGCTTGTTGTTATTGGTCATATAGGCCAATTTGCCCACCCTCCTTTGTTCGTATTTACTATACTAACGACTGCGACGACGGCGTTCATAAATTTAAACTAGATCCCTTGATTATTATAATGCCGTAGATACATAGTACAAATATGAGTTGCCTTTCAAGTGAATTATTATTTAACTCGTGTGGATCAAGGTTTCTCCCAAGTCACGTATTCCCCGGTTCGGTACCGACCCGAAACAAATCTTTTTATTCAAACGAGTATTTGTCTTGGCTGGGTCAACCGTAATGGCGCTGATTTGAATAAAGGGCGGTGTAAAAATGTTTATTTGGCGCCACATCGTTAGAGTCTTTATGAGGGATTAGCTGTAACGTCCCTGCTCATATTTTGAGCAATTTTTTGGGTTCCGTGGATAAATGACCAAACATCGGAACTGAGGCAAAATTAAATGACAGATAGGTCGTTCCTATATGGAAAAACTCACTTGTCGATACTTTTCCCCTATACTTACTAGTATCGCTCCCGGCTTCGATTGTAAGTGCTTTTTTTTAAATTATTATTTTGGACACAATAATAAAGTACTCGTAGCTTACAAAAGCATATTGCCAGTGGTAGGACCTTGTGCAGGGTCCGTCCGGATCGCTACCACCATCTTATCCATTAACCTACCGCCAAACAGCAGTGTTCGCAATGTTGTGTTTCGGTTTGGGTATAAGACAGCCGGTGTAATGACTAGCATAGAGGCATTCCATCTTAGTCCTCAGGGTTGGCAACGCATTTGCAGTCTTAGACTTGCAGTCTTGTGGATGCGAATGTCTATGGGTCACAGTTTCCACTTACCATCAGGTGGCCTGTGTTAAAAATCTTCGAATGATCGCTAGGTTATGAGAACACTAATTTTATAGAATGTTAAATTATGTGAACTGCGATAATAATATCTAAGGCCCGTATTAATAAACTGATCTCAACTGTAATGCTCGTCTCGAGATGCCTCAAAAATGACAGTGTTCTATGGTTTGGCGTTTACTTTGACGCATCTTGTGACGGGCCTTACGGACAAGATGAGTTTATTAATACGGACCTTAGAAACGTAGTTTATCGTTGTCTAGTATCCATAGTACAAGCATAAAGCTTAGTTTTCGGAATAGCTCAATTTGTGTGAGATTTTTCAATCATATTCATTAAAAAAATTGCACTCTGCTCTTTGTCGGATGAGTAAAATGCACTAACAGTGTAAGTGTAGAGCATGGATAAATCCTCATCAGACACTACCTTCAATCAATCAAAGCATTTAGGTATTTCGGATAAATCCACATAATTGGTTAATTATCGTATTTCATACTTAAAAATCGAATTTTAGTGAGTACGAATACATATTATGATTTTGTATAACTTACTTCAAAAACAAAATTAATCATGTGTACCGCAGTAGAACCCTGCCGCAATTAAGTGACGATTCAACACCATGCAACTTAAGTTTATCTGATGTGGTCTATCAGTCCGATAGAGTTCTACATTCGTTTTTTTATGGCATAGAGAATGCAAACGAGCACACAAGCCACCTGATGGTAAGTGGAAACTACGACCCATAGACATTCGCAATCACAAGACTGCAAGCCTAAGACTGTAAATGCGTTCCCAACCCTGAGGACTAAGATGGAATGCCTCTATGCTAGTCATTACACCGGCTGTCTTATCCCCAAACCGGAACACAACAATGCGAACACTGCTCTTTGGCGGTATGTTAATGGATAAGATGGTGGTAGCGATCCCGACGAACCCTGCACAAGGTCCTACCACCCGTACCCGTACACGTAATTATCGATTTGGTTGAATCCACTGTAACTTTAGTAGGTAATATTAAGTTTTAAAAAAAATCAATATTATAGTTTAACGTCCGTTTAAGTTAGGAAGGTCCAAGGAGCACGTAAATGTTTTTAATGTGCTGTTATTTTTCTTTCGTAAATTATTATTTGTTCTATCGAAGCGTATCCCAAGTATTTATAAAAATGTTTGGGATACGCTTCGCTCCGGATATTAGCGGTATTTCCGTTGAAATTACGTTAAATGAGTTTCGCTAGAAGCTTCGGGCAAAATATTGGAAACTATTTCCTCGCAATCTATTTTTAGGTCGCGACGCTAATAATTATTAATATTTTTTGTATCTTAGGCTACAGATTCTCTCAGTTTTTGAAAAAATCGTTTTTATTGGGACCCCGTTTAATTTTTAACTTTATTTTATTTTTATTATTTGTTTTAATTGCGGTTATGGTAATACACAATCAAAGTTTCGAGTGGTTTCTAATATAGGTTCTTGAGATACAGTCCGCTGACAGTCAAATGGACAGACAGGCAGAGTAGGCTTAGTAATAGGGCTCAAAAAAGTAAAACTTACTCTAGAACTTTAACCTGGTACAATAATATACTTCACCTGGTATTCTCTTCCGAGAAACAGTGGTCACGTGAGTGGACACGTACTACGTCATATCTGGCAACCAAAGATTTCCAATTTTGAAATATTTGCTCGTATATGTATATCATCTGAAGACAATCATTGTATATAGGTATATCTAAACTAAAACTTCAATACGTGTTGCTGCATTCCAACGAAGGTACGGGTATAAGTTCTACGAGCAATGTACCGTGACCACTTAAATGTTGAACTTTTATGGTAAATATGTATACGTCTATACTCATAACAAAATAAAGAATACGTTCTAAATATTAGGGCTATGAATTGATAGGGCTTGAATATTGATAAGCGCTTCCTCTCAGCGTGGTTACGAAAATAGATTTTAATAGAGCATTTAACCATTTTCCATTTTACAAAAAATACATCCACAAGTTTTACCGCGACAGTTTGAAAATCATTGGTGCATCATTAGTGTTATGATACCGAGCGAGAGCGGAATATGATTTTCCCATAAGTTTGAATAGTATGACGAAAAACATCAAATTGACAGATTTGTAACCAGCCAGTTTGATCTGGTGAATCCGGTGATGCCTGTAGTATCAGGGGCATTTATAAAGCTACAAATTACAATTTAAAGGTCACAAGCAGGGCTCGGACAAGTCATCGCAGAAACTGATATGGACATGGGACAAGAGTCTTATAGAGTCGTGACTTAAGATTATTATTTATTATTATCTAAAGCTGATATATTATTATCGTAATTTATAATTTAACATTTGACCTTTTTAGTCGCATATCTCACATCGGTTTGTTCCAGACAATGCAGAAGTTAATGGTTGCGTATGTGCAATGCAACCATCAGCATTAAAAAAAATGTTAATGGAAATACCTTCACACATGTATGGTGAATTTTGGGTTGCAGTAATAAATGTCATTGAAAAATATAATTAAATAATATGTACATAATGCGATTCTATTGATCTTGTTCTATTGCCGTCTTGCGATTGTTTTGCGATGACTTGTCCGAGCCCTGGTTACAAGTTTCCATTTGACACCACCTCGACCAATGGCGACCAGCCATTCGAGCAGTGTTGCCAGTTTAGACCTGTAAAATTGTTACTTGTAGCTTTATAAACCGTGCCGCAGGTTGTAATTCCACATTGTAATGTAACCTTTATGTTTAAAAAAAGTTCCCTGTAAGTTATTTTCATGCATATAATAAGTGTTTTATACACTCATGGTAGATTTATGAATTGGTGAAATAAAACTGTACTGAGTTGCTCTGAAAAGAGAATTGTTTTATTACACATTAATACTTAGGTTTAAGCACACTTAACTTTCCTTATGAAATACAATTACAACAAAAATATCTTACCTGAAAAGAGAAACAACATTAAAGCTATTATTCCACTTATCCTTCTTATATTATCTTAAATAACTATTAACATTTTATAATATTTATTCTTAGGTTACTTGTACTTTTTAAAACAGTAGAACCTTTGACCTGTCAACTGTCATAAAGTCATAAGGCTGTGACAGATAAGATAATTCGAAACCGATGCAAAGAGGTTTATGAATGAAGTAACAGACTTCATTTACATCTCCCCCCCCCCCCGATTTGTGTGTATAATGAAATTAAACATTTAATTTATAACTTTAGATAACTTCCAGTGAAGGGACAAGTTTGGTGATATGAAACAGGTTTGATTCTGATTTCTTATGACCTGTGTCTATCCTATAAATTGAGTTGGATATTTTGTCTAACACTCTATATGGACCAATTTTTAGTTCGTTTAACTTTTTCCTGTTCAATCGGTTTCCGTTTTCCACATAAACTAAGTCTCCTACTTTTATATCGCACTCTCTCCTGTTTCTATCGAACCGTTTTTTATTACTATTGTGTGAGTTTATAGAGTTTACTAATGCGATTTTTCGGTCTTGTATTAGTTCACTATATGTTCTTTCCCGTTTTAATTCATTTGGTAAGATATCAAATGATTTTCCTTCTAGTAAATATTTTGGAGAAAACCCTGTCACTGTGTGTTCTGTTTCATTATACCTTCGAGTGCACTCATGAGCAATGGTAGTCCAAGCCAATTTTTCTTTCCTCTCATTTATTTTACATCTTATTTTGTTAACCAATGTTTGGTTTAACCTTTCATTCAGACCATTAGAAAATGGAGCATTGACTGCAGTGAATATGATTGGTATATTCTCTTTACGTAGAAAGTTTTTAAAATCGCTTGAGTTTATACCCGGATATTGATCCGACAAAATCATACCAATTGTATTTTCCTGAGTCACGTTTTTTACAAGTTTTATAAAGTCACCAGAACTTTGAGTTTTAGAGCTCGAAATATAAGCATACCTAGTAAAGTGATCCACAAGTAAATGTAGATACGTTTTTGTAGATCGTGAACCCCCAAAACCTCCAATGGTGTCTATAGACATTATTTCAAACGGGTAAGTTGCAGGACCTAAGTGAGACATTAACCCAAACTTATATTTCCCCCTAGATTTATTTTTAATGCAGATTTCACAGTGGTCACAGATTTTCTTGATGTTACTTGTTAAATTTTTCGCGGTATAAAACGGTTTAATTTTGTTTTCTAATTGTTGTGATCCTAAATGACAGTAATAATCATGTGTTTTTTTTATAAGTTTCTTACTAAATTCCTCAGTTATTACTATTTTTCCATTTTTTCCATTTTTTTTGTAGTAAAGTGTATCCTTTAGTTGTAGTTTATCCCTGTTTTGATTTATATCTTCGTTATTTTCCTGATCATTTTGTATATCTTTGAGTTTAATTAAGTTAACACATTTTAGACTCTCCTCTTGACTATCACTCGGGTCTAATACAGGGTTTCTACTTAAAGAATCTGCCTCCACGTTATACTTTCCTGGAGAATAAATGACTTCAAAATTAAATTGAGATAAGTAATACGCCAGGTCTCCTAATTCCTCATCCGTTCTAGCCTTTATATTCATTTTTTCTAACGGTTTGTGATCAGAGAAAACGGTAAATCTTTTACCTAGGAGCCAATATTGCCAATATTTAACGGCTTCTTTGATTGCCAAACACTCAAGATATATGGCCTTTTTTTTCTTTTGAGCATCACTTAATTTCCTTGAAAAGTAAGCACAAGGTTTCTCTTCTCCATTATCTTGTGGTTGTTTCAAAATCGCGCCTATCCCTTGAATACTTGCGTCTGTATAAATGTGTATTGGTAGGTTCGGATCAAATATTGCCAAAATAGGTTTTAGGCACAATAATTTTTTTATGGTCTCAAATGTTTGCTGGCACCATGGTTTCATTTACATGCATAAAAGCATTTACAAAAGTTAATATGATTTTTGAAATATAATCAAATTTGTCCATATATTTGGGGAGTGGTTAATCAAATGGCAACTTGGTGATAACGTAGAAAGTGTCCTTTCGGAAGAGAAGACCTTTTTTTATCAGACCATGGTCTATATATAATAAAATTAATGACTAAAACTTCTTGCCTCCAAGTCTTTCGTAAAATATGTGACAATATCATCCAGCAACCACTTGCTTCCCGGCCTGTTGAATAATAGATGTATATATCCTAAGCATTATTTAAAAAATAAACGTGTTTTCTTGATTATAAAACGTAACCTCGAAAATAATGTTATCAAAATTCTCCCAGCATCTCAAGTAACATATCTTAGAATATTCGACAGCGGATTGTTCCAAAACCAGGCTTTCGCAACGTGCCCGGAATGGGGATCGCTTCAAACCCATAAAAGCCGCCGTTACTGGGCAATCGACGGAAACTTGACTTTTACCGGATTCTGTTTCCTTTTTTGTAGAGAATTATTGAAATAAGTTTCCGTCTTAAAGTTTGATTTTGAAACAAGATTTTTTGCTAAGTTTTATTGCGCAGTCATTAACTGCTTAACGAGATCTATAAACGAGTCTATACTCATTGGGTCTTAGTTAGGTTTCTACATCGAAAGCATTATTTAATATCTACACAGCCAACGCATATGGAATCTGAAAAAAAAATGTGCAAGTGATGTTTTACTTAAGGTTTTTTACCTATACGGAGTTGAGGTATAAATTTATAATAATAAGAAAATGGTACATTACTACAGAGGCCGGGAAGATAGGGTAGTGCTTTTCTTAAACATAATTATTAAAATAAAAAAAAATTACAACGTCAA
The DNA here is from genome assembly GCA_923062465.1 of Acleris sparsana. NCBI lineage: Eukaryota > Metazoa > Arthropoda > Insecta > Lepidoptera > Tortricidae > Acleris > Acleris sparsana. Next base: position 2,640,780 of record OV281303.1, read on the forward strand.
ATACTAGGAATGCATAAAGATTAAAAGTAACCCACAGTGCTCAGTCATCCGCACTGTGTCGGGTGCACCCTTACATACCTCTGCTCTCCTGGTACTTTAAATAAACATGCAAACGCTTAGGTTGGATGCACGGTTTAGGATATTAAAAAAAAAACAGCTATTTAGCCTGTTCATAAATATAGCCGCTGGTTAAATTAAAAATTTAAAAGAATACTGTAGGGCCTAGGCCTTCAATTTTGTATGAAATTCCTTTACAGTTCTCTCGAGTTGATCCGCCAGCAACGTGATACTTTGAAGCCTAAAATAACTAACAAAACGCTAATATTCCATTGCATGTTTGAGAAAAGAACATTACTTAAGTATGAAAACCTCAACGACGTTTTGACATTATCTTACGAAAATAACAACTCTTTCAAAGTAAACCCTTCAATTTTATTACCCGAAGGAACGGATGCTGGGCAGCACGCTCTTGAGAATGTTGAGCGATAGGATTCCTGACCGTAATGGCCGAGATAGACGGCGAAACAGAAATGTTGGTGCTTTCAGAAAGCTATGCTCAAAAATACGGAAAGCTTTGAATGTTGAACGTACATTTCGGAACTCGAATACTGATTCCATATAGAATATTTGAATATTTTAGCTGTGCAATTATTTTTACTCGACTGCCCGAAGAAGGAAGGAACATATTACTTTAATATTGCATTCAAGGTTTTTATCTGGAAAATGCAGCTGATCGCCATACTTGTATTTATTTATTGGTTTGTCTTGTGAGGAGGTAAACTTTAATTACATTTGCGTTTCACGTTAAATCTGTAGGTACCCCATGGTCTAAGATAGTTTTTTATACCAAATTTAATACGCGAGAAAAATAATATGTGAGAACAATTACAGACCAGTAATTATATTATTTAAAAAAAAAGAAAAAATAATTTAAATTGCAAATGCTTGTTTAATATACAAATAACATACTAATCGAAAGTATGAACGAAGCCTATAGAATATGTAAACGTTAGGTTTGTTGCAAATTATTACTACCGACTTACCTGTTTATACCTGCCTTCCCAATAGTTTGACAGGAAAATAACAGTCAACCTAACGTTTACATATTCTATAAGCTTCATACTTTCGATTGGTATGTAATTTGTCTAATAAACAAGCAATTGCAATTTTTTAAAACAGTGTTTTTTTAAATTATTAATTATATACCGGACTGAAAATTTACAGCCTACCTATTCGCCGTATATTACTTAGCTTATTCAATTTGATATAAAATATTTTTCATAAAATAAATAGCCGGTGCAAAGCGTCTCCTATACTGATCTCCTACTACTAGTACATAAATAAGTATTTCTCAGACATAATACAAAAGCTAACTAACCAGTGCAACATTATTTAACAAATTAGAACGTTTCAGTTTATATCCTCTAAGAAAAAAAAACTTGATAACGGAAATGCAATGGTATGGATGAGATACTGCTCTCTAAAAACAAAAGGCCGTTCGTATTGGTCTTGCATTATTCTTTTGGACGGTGAAATGCTCATCTATGTATGTTATGTATATGTACTCTTATATAAAAGAAGATACTTGCTGACTGATCAATTGACGCACAGCGGAAACCGCTGGACCTGGGGACTTGAAATATGGAGGGAATATTCCTTGGATATCCTTAAGGTGCACTAAGAAAATATTTTGGGATAACATCTTCTAAGTGATTAAAATAGGGGAAATAGCGGGAAACTAATTCTAGTTAGAATTCACGGGTATTTTCTAGCTGAAAATAAAACTTAAAAAATGTGAAAACCGTCAATATAAGTAAATTACTTCAAATCACGGACTAGCTTATTAATTTAAATGGATACGTTAAATTTTCAGTGAAATATTTCCATCATAAAATTATTTACTAACACGGAAATTTCTCAAGGTTAACTGTCGTGTCACGAATTCTTTTATTTTATTATAAAAAGGCACTATTCTTATGTTTTTTCTTTCAATCTTAACCGTTATATTCATAGGGTTCCTTTCTATTCTATGAAATACACATTAGTCCTTTTAAACCTAGGAAAAATTGCTAATTAGGACGTCCACGTAATAACACTTCTTACAAGCATTTATTTGAATTTGCATAACATGTATAACGCTTGTTCAGTCAACAGCATAAATAAGTGATCATTTATGTACCTTGTCACTTTAACGTCGTATTTGAAATGTCATACAAAATTGTGAAACGATTGAAAGCGACAAGGTACATACATGATCCCTTATTTATGCTGTTGACTGTTCAACCGCTTGTTAATTTTAAACCAATTCCTCTTAATTAAATAGACAGAAAATTGGCTATAAATTTGTAGACATGATGACAATGCAATACAATACGGTATACTTATCTAATAGCTGATCTAATGATGGAGTGGGGAAGTCGCTTCCCCAATATTATGGGGTTTTTGTTGCACTTTTATCAACTCTAAATTTCAACAAGGTCTAAATTGAAGTACCCCGATTATGTAACATCATCATCATTATCAGCCGCAAGACGTCCACTGCTGGACAATGGCCTTCCCCAAGGTTTTCCACAACGATCGGTCCTCTGCTGCTGTCAAACCCTATAATATTGGGGCAGCGAAGTAGCAACAGTATCTTCTCCCTATGTACTTAATTGACGACGCATTGACCTAGTTGGTTTGGTAGTGACCCTGCCTACGAAGCAAGCGGTCTTAGGGTGAAATCCCGGCAAGGGCAGATATTTATGTGATGAGCGCGCATATTTGTTTCTGAGTCATGGATGTTTTCTATGTATTTAAGTTTATATTCTAATATAGTCTGTACCCATAGTGGTGTGACATTGTCCCCGTGTTTTTATTTTATTTTATTGTGGACTGAGTTTGGACTCGTTAGTTTGATTTCGAAAGGCAGCAGTGCCCTTAGACATGATGATTAACGCTAACGTAAACGATGGTAGAAACCAATAAAAATATGGAATTGACATGGGAGCTGAACATTGCTGAGCATTGGCATGGGATTGAAGTGGGTCTTAAAATGAACGTGGACAAGACGAAAATCATGTCAAATGTCCATGTCGTACCCACTCCTGTCAAAGTTGGTGACTCTACTCTCGAAGTTGTTGACGACTATGTATACCTAGGACAAAAAATCCAGTTAGGTAAGTCCAGCTTCGAAAAATCCAACTCGGATGGGCAGCGTTCGGTAAGCTACGCACTATCTTCTCGTCCCAAATACCACAGTGCCTCAAGACAAAAGTCTTTGATCAGTGTGTGTTGACAGTGATGTAGTATGGATCCGAGACATGGTCGCTTACAATGGGCCTCATAAGAAGGCTCAAGGTCACTCAAAGGGCGATGGAAAGAGCTATGCTGGGTGTCTCCTTGCGAGATCGAATCAGGAATGAGGAGATTCGCAGGAGAACTAAAGTAATCGATATAGCTCACCGGATTGCAAACCTTAAGTGGCAGTGGGCGGGGCACATTGCTCGTAGAACTGATGGCCGTTGGAGCGGAAAGGTTCTAGAGTGGCGACCGCGAACCGGGAGACGAAGTGTTGGCAGACCTTCCGCAAGGTGGACTGACGATCTGATAAAGGTCGCGGGAAACCGCTGGATGACAGCAGTAGAGGACCGATCGTTGTGGAAAACCTTGGGGAAGGCCTTTGTCCAGCAGTGGACGTCTTGCGGCTGATAATGATGATGATGGGAGCTCGACCCGACCGTCTGGCTGCTTACGTCAATCGTATACATAATTCTACAACGATAACTTGTCTAAGGCCACTGACTCTTCGTAACACGTCGTCCACCAGTGACGCGAGGGGTTTAAAAATGCTAGTAAGCGTAATGCATCCTGGGAAGGTATCACCTTACATTGACATAGTGGTAGTAATTAAATCTGTCGATTGAACAAAAGGCACACTTTTGACATTGACCCGTTTCGTAGTACTTAATTGCACTATAATTTGAAGTTTGAAGTTTTTGCGGGTGGTAGGACCTTGTGCAGGGTCCGTCCGGATCACTACCACCATCTTATCCATTAACCTACCGCCAAACAGCAGTGTTCGCATTGTTGTGTTCCGGTTTGGGGATAAGACAGCCTGTGTAATGACTAGCATTGAGGTATTCCATCTTAGTCCTCAGGGTTGGCAACGCATTTGCAGTCTTAGGCTTGTAGTCTTGTGAATGCGAATGTCTATGGGTCACAGTTTCCACTTACCATCAGGTGGCCTGTGTGCTCGCTTTCCTTCTCGTTTCGTTCCGTTCGTTTGCCTTCTCTACGCCATAAAAAAAAAGTTGGTCTCTAAATTCAGCAATTAAGTTATTCATTCGCTTTGCGGACGTTTTATCGTTTTAATTTGATCGATTCTGTTATAACGTAAAAGCTACAAATTGCAGTTGATTACAAGAAAGTTGACACAGTATTTCAATCAAAAACAGTATGGAAGAATATTTTATGAATTGTCATTAGCTGTCAATCAGTGTCGAACTGGTTCTCGTACTTGAAAGTAATTAGTTTTGGCACACTTTTAATGAAAAATAATAATTGAAAATGTTCACGATGTTAAACTTACAAGGCAAAACAGCTGTTCTGGGGACTGAACCAAGCTCCAGCTTTTGGGTGCAGTGGATAGCAAACAACATTAAAAAATGGAAGAACAAATACCTGTATTTTTATGGCTAGGTGTAGGCATCGTGCACACGGGCAACATGATGGTATATGGGAGCTGAGACCTACAGTAGTTGCAGACTTAAGACTACAATCTCAAGATTGCAATCCTAAGGCTGCAAATGCGTTGTCAACCCTGAGAATAAAGGTGGATGCGATGCCTCTATGCTAGTCATTTCATCGATCATTTTATCCTTACACCGTAAACCAGCAATGCGAATGCTGCACAAAATCCTCCCGCCACCAAACATTTTTGAAGCTGCGACTGCTGTCATATTGTGACATTGATTTACTTGTATATCCTACTGTTTCCAACAAGTGTGCTGTGCCAAGGTTTCCGCTAGCAACTTTAATGATACCTCTGGCTTTATGAAAGGGATCACGAACCTTGTGGACCTTTAAAAGCGTTTTAATGTTCTTTGTTTTATTCCGAGCCGAACGTCTTGGATAAAACAAAAGCAAGTGCTATTGTAGAGTAAGAACATTTTTTTTAAAAATTGTATTGAGAAGGCAAACGAGCACACAAGCTACCTGATGGTAAGTGGAAACTGTGACCCATAGACATTCGCATTCACAAGACTGCAATCCAAAGACTGCAAATGCGTTGCCAACCCTGAGGACTAAAATGGAATGCCTCTATGCTAGGCATTACACCGGCTCTCTTATCCCCAAACCGGAACACAACAGTGCGAACACTGCTATTTGGTGGTAGGTTAATGGATAAGATGGTGGTAGAGATCCGGACGGACCCTGCACAAGGTCTTACCACCCGCAAAAAACTTTTGCCAAAAAAAAACATCTTTACATGTTAAACTCAAGGTGTCTGAATGACATACAACACACATGCTAAACCTAGAACTAGGCTTGAAATATGGACAAAATATTTCTTGGTTACTAGGGTACCGTAAGAAAGAGTTTCTTCGAGAAACGTCCCCCAAAGGCTTCCCTTCGAATACGGGGAGAAGCGGGAAACTTATTCTACCAAGTAACAGTGTTCACATTACATGTGTGATAAGACAACCAGTGAATACAATATAGACTTTCCATCTTAGGGCCGTATTAATAAACTCATCTTGACTGTGAGGCCCGTCACAAGATACGTCAAAGTAAACGCCTGACCATAGAACACTGACATTTTTGACGCATCTCGAGACGAGCATAAGAGTTGAGATCAGTTTATTAATACGGGCCTTAGTCCCCAGGGTTGGCAACGCATTTGCGGTCTTTGGATTGCAGTATTCATTAAGAAAGCAGATGTCTATGGGTCACAGATTCCACTCAACTACTAGGTTTTAGGTGGCCGTGGAGTGAATGTGTGTCATCTCCAGTAAAACACTCAAAACGCGTACAGTTGCAGCGTCCACTATTTGTAGGTAAGTTTAGGGCCCCGCTGCCTAATTTTTTCTGTCATGAATGGTCTCCGAGACTCGAAGAGATTTTTTACTAGACAAAAGCGAAGCAAAAACCACAGTTCGTATGTGCATTGTGTAACCCATGCCAACATTGTGGCATACAGTGTTAGTAATAAAATAATGAGTTGATGCTACTCGATCAACGTCATAAATTTAGAATGGTTTAAGGCCGATGTACACACTCAATATTGACACAAGTTAAATAAAATACTGAAATGAGTGTTATCGCGTGTAGTGATTTCAATCAATGCCACGTCTAGTCAATCGAATGAGCGCTGCACAGTTGCGTCAATGGATGAAGAATTAAGTAGAAGGCTGTATGCCGTGGATGAAACATTGATATTTAGATGTAGTTTATTTTTACGTTACTTTGACCCTCAAATCATGTAACTTTAGCTCCGCGTGATAACGTACGTGTCTCACTACTTTAAGTTTGATCTCAACGATTTTTGAATCGAGGTCCGTACATTTACTTTTTCTTGTTTCTTTTAGTAGGTCTTTTATTTGCTTTAAGAAATATTTTCTTAGAAAGTAAAACGTACTGTTTAGTATTGATATCGAAAGTTTATTTAATATCACATAAAACATACATCTTATAAACTAATAATATAACTAAACTAAATACAAATCAATTAAAACTAAATAAAAACTAGAAAAGTGAGGGCCCCCGTGGCAAAGTACCACAGATGCTGGCAGCATTTCCTCGTTGTATAGCAATGCGCTGTCCGAGGAAGCTGCCAGCTCTGTGGTCACCGGTTGTTTCAATTAGCCTTTTTGTCAAGTCTTTAAAAAGGCTAATGGCACCGGGTCCCCACGGACCAAGGGTCTCGACGCCAAAAGGAACAAAGTTATATTCTGCGCCGAGACCCTTGTACTTATTCTTTTTCATTGTTTCGGCCGCCTCAGCCGCCGCGCCAGGTTTATTTACTGTTCCGCGGAGGTGTGACGAGGCTAGGGTGTCTACACAAGTAGCGTCCCAAACCAGCACTCGCCCCATACTCCACGGAATTAAAGACATACCATCAGGTCTCTTGCCGTCGTCCCTAGCGATACCGGTTGGCTCCAGTAAAGCGGGAACGTTGACGGAGGCAAGAGACCGGCGGATAATGTCATTGAGCGCGGCGTGTCTAGAGAAGCGGCCTGCGCTTTTTTGGCATGAAAGTCTTTGGTGACCCAGAAAATCAACTTCGTTGCCACAGGGGCATATGTGTGGAGTGCAGACCCGGACACCAAGACGTAAACAAGCAGAAATTCGGAGAGTTTCAGGATCTAAGAAAGTACCAGTATTTGGCGATGGGTGTGCATGGAGCCAGTAACCAGCCTCTTTGGTTCCCACCGCCAAAAGCCTGGCTCGCTCAGATCCTGAGTAGCTAGATAAAAAAAAAAAAAAAAAAGTACTTACCTAGTTTGTCATTATATCTACAACATAATCAAAAATCGTACAAATCCGACTTGGTTTAAGGGGTTTAAGGGGAAAGTTTTTTTATTTTTTATGACAGAGAAGGCAAACGAGCACACAGGCCACCTGATGGTAAGCGGAAACTGTGACCCATAGACATTCGCATTCACAAGACTACAAGACTAAGACTGAAAATGCGTTGCCAACCCTGAGGACTAAGATGGAATGCCTCTATGCTAGTCATTACACCGGCTGTCTTATCCCCAAACCGGAACACAACAGTGCGAACACTGCTGTTTGGCGGTAGGTTAATGGATAAGATGGTGGTAGCGATCCGGACGGACTCTGCACAGAGTCCTACCACCCGCAAAACGTGTTATCGCATTCAATATGCCATTTTAGCTTCACTGTCCTCTTTAGATTGTAGTTTTGAGAATGCAAATGTGTATGGGTCACAGATCCCATACTCTCAAGTGGTATGTGTTCTCGTTCGCCTTCTTCATAAAAAAAGTGTGCTATGCTTAACACGCAGTCAATATTTCCTAGCGAAAGAACTTAATAGATCACATTAATGTTTCAACGGCTCGTAAACTGGCTGCAGCACGTTTAAGTTGCCTATAACGATACGAAAACGGATAACGGTTATTGATTATTCGAATAGTTTCTTTTCCTTTATGTTTGCTGAAGTAATGTTATGTTATTTCATCCAATTAAAAAACGAGTTTCCTTTGAAGAAAAAGAAACAAACATTTTCCTTTCTTACTTTATGACGTAAATGATGTGAAAAATCAAGGTAAAAAAGGTCGTACCCTAACAGCGTCGTTGCCGGTGCATTGCGTCGTCACAACGCTGTGATTTCAACATATATAGAGTGACGCACCTATTTCAACGCATGGTGTAGCAGGTCCTCTAATCTATAATGTAGAACAACGTAGCGGCAACGACGCAGCGCACTGGCAATGCCCGTGTGGCAACTCTCTTACCTAACCTGCCGCCACGCAGCAGTGTTCTCATTGGATAAAACTACCGATACAGTATCTTAACTAGCTTTACATGTACTAATAAGTCCTTAGGGTTAGGTTAGGTTAGGTTAGGTTAGGTTAGGTTGACAAGTGACATTTTGGGTGTACATTATGCAATATATAAATGAATCCAATTGATGTAGAAACATTTTAAGTTTGCAATGTATATTGAATTATGAATATTATCACCAGTCACGTGTAATTGTAGGATGGTGAAATGGAAGGCTGGTCCTGTATGCTCTTCACCATCTTTTAAAAAAGAATTTAAAGATGTTTAGGAGGAAGGTCGGCAACAGTTCGTATAGGTGTTGGTATTATGTGTTGTGTGTTTGTTAAACAATGTTCTATGTTCAAAATAAACTCTGCTACTGCTCACTCATGTATTAATAGTCTCTGGTAGTGGTGGTAGGATCTTGTAATAAGTCCGTCCGGGTCGCTACCACCATCTAATCGTTACCCCCAAGCAACTGTGGTCGCATTGTTCTGTTGATACGGCATGGGAATAAGACACCCTGTGAAAGCATAGAGGTATTCCATTTTTTCTCCTCAGGGCTGCATTGTCTCTGTATTGCAGTCTGAAAATTGTAGTATTGAGAATGCAAATGTTTACATACATCAACCTCCCTGAAAACTTTACGGTAGTTCTTATTTACTTGACAATAATGGCGACCGACTTAAAAAACAATACCTGAACATGTCAATACCAATACGGTTTTATTGATTAGAATAGAATCCTGACGAACGATGCCTAAAGAGTCCGAAATATGTCAGGTGGTCTCCTGATATTGACACATGAGGAACCCGTAGCACTGTTCAATTTGTACGTATTATCAACGTGTTATTATGTTTCACGCTAGTTCAAATTGTATGTGTTTCACGCTGTGTTGTATCTTTGTTGTTTAAATATATATCACTCTATCAAAATTGTACAAGCAGCAGCAAAAGAAGAGCTCAAAATTATCTAAGCACGATTCTCTTGTCAAAACAATAAAAGCATGTGTAAATAATTTTGAGTTCTTCGACTTCCACCTACTTCTGCTGCTTCTGTATGTAACGGACTCACATTATTGAGTCACTTTGGAATCATATCAGCATGACAGCCTTAATCAAATGACGAGAAAGAATTACGTCTAAATTAATGACTGGCTTTCTGCGACAGGGTTCTATAGTATCTCAACAATAACGCTAATCAGGGTCTAAGCGCTATTTGCCAACACATCAGACCCAACTCACGGTATCCATTCTTCGCAGACGATGACAACCCTATCTACGATGAAGCGACGCATCTGGCAACCCTGCCGGAAGAGGAAGCTGCGGTGGCCTTGATGGGTCTTCCGCGAGCTGGTGAGATCACCAGGGCACAGCTGAGGATCAAAGAAAGCAAGGAGTTCAAGGTACATACCCTATGGGTATCTATGTGTTTGGAGATGCTATCGGCAAGACATAAATAATCCATTCAAGTGCATAATTCGGTATCCTGCCTTTTGGCCGAAAATTTAGTTTCCTTAACGTTTTATTTACCAACCCGCTTTATTATTTACTTGACAATAATGGCAGTAAATAACAATACCAGATCAAATAAGATTTGGATTTTACGGCCTAGAATAGAAGTCCTGGTCTTTTCAATTCACTTAGTTAAGTTAAAAATAAATCACTTCAATATTTTATACACTAAAAGTCCATTAAGATAAAGTGAACCGCATCATAACATTTCAATCGAGGTCCGGCCGTTAAAACCTCTTTTGTATGGGAGACGCATCCGACCTTGCTACGAAATAGGCGGATATTGATAAAATTAAAATTCTACCCAAGTCCTTCTGAGAATATTAAAACAGTTCTTACAGCAAAACAATTTACTAGGCACGTGCAAAAATAATTGAACAATATTTTAAAGTCACCCACTCTTGACCTTACATATCTTATTTTTTCATTATTATCTTGTAATGTAACTTACTTATAATGACCTTCTGCTGGAGTTTCTTTCGGCGCTTCTCCGCAATGATAATCTTGCCTGAAATGCTAGTAGATTCACTCCACATCACCGAGAACCTTCAAGCGGCCAATTTACTGAATAAATAATATTTTGAATTTCAAGTTGGATTGTATATTAACAAAAATAACCTTCTGTTGGAGATTATTGCGGCGTTTCTTCTCCGCTATGATGGTGTTGTCTGAAATGCTAGTACATTCACTCCGTAATTGGACTATTTTGTCGCTGTAGTAAACACTGTGACATCATTCATACTCATATTCAAATTCATATTTATTTTGTTTTGTATTCGGTCCAGTAGTTTTAGGAGTAAATTGGCTGTCACAGACGGACGAACAGACAGACGCACGAGTGGGAGGAGGTTCCATTTTTTCATTTTTGGTACGGATACCTAAAAAGTACCGTTAAAAGTGAGTTAAGGACGTTTTGGTTTTTTGGCATTTTTTATTGATGACGATTGGCTTCAAGGCCATTTTTAATTGCGGACGATTTGCTCCCAGGGCTTTCTTCCCTGTGGTCCTTCTCAGTAAACAGACATTAAACCCAGAAGACCAAATGTATCACAGGATGTTTTGCTCTCAGTACGACCCGATTTCAATTGGATCAATTTGTTGCAGAATACTGTGGATAAACTGGTGCAGAGGGCAAACGCGTCGATCATCATCGGGACTTCGTCATGGAAAGAACAGTTCTCTGAAGCGATTACAGTCAGCTCAGGTATATAATATTCAAGACGGTAAATCTTTCTCAATTTGGCCGTACACAAAATGCTTTGCGAGATAGAAAATGTATAAGATGACGGTCGCGTCGAACGCTTATGTAAATTCCATTGACAGTTTTCGACAATCGCTTACCAGTCGATTTTGAGTTGAAAGAAAACAGAAACGTTAGCAGCGTTTTCATCTTCGCTAGGTCTAGAGATAGCTTCACTATTTTCTGGAGTAAGTCTAGTTGAATATTTTCTTGTATTTAGAGTGTTTTCATATTTTTTTTAAATGTTATTCAGGTTCAGATAACCCTGAGGAGCCACCGTCTGTGTCAGACTACGTGCTTCACTTCGTTACTCTGTTCTGGAAGATCATATTCGCCCTCATACCACCAACAGGTAAGGTTTTTGGAAATAATTCAGCGATTACAAAAGATAATCATGGTGATACATTTAAATAAGTCAGCGATATTTAAAAAAACGAGTTGTGTTTTATTCAAGCTCGTCCCACTCACAATTGGCAGGGTTTTGGTACTTCAATGCGTAGATAAAATAAGTTTTTAGGGTTCCGTAGTCAACAAAGAACCCTTATAGTTTCACCATCTTCTGTCCGCGGTTTGACTCAGAGAGTTACCTATAGGTAAAGAAGTTAATAATTTTAGAAGAAAATATATCACGAAAAAGTAACTAGACTTTATTGGTTCGTGACACAGGTGAATAAGTTTAGTTTAGTTTTGTTAATTACTCAAAATCATCAACTACGAATACTTTTTGAGATAGTTTTTATGTGTTTGTAGTAACGCTTCGGAACTCTGAACAGAACAATGAGGGTGGTCCGAAATGATCTTGTCTGGTAATTTTATACAGATGTTTTCAGAAACTCATTATCTGGAATCTTATTAACTTTGTTCTTTATGTGTTATTCGTGTCTTGTATCTTTGTCTTATTACAAAAAAGCTAATTAACTGTTACTGACTTAGCTAACTTCGTCCCTCATCATCATCGTCTTGTACTGTAGTGAAAAAGGGTAAAATTGCTGGTACTTCCCGGATTTTAATGCGGTTTACATCAGTAGAAGAAGAAGAAGAAATACATTTATTCACCAATCATTACACACACAACACAAATGATTAAAGAAAACAGTGAAGGTAACAGAGATAGCACGCAGTGTGTCCTCGCGGCGGTGAAACGGACACTGGCTCAGCAAAATGCTGAGATGTCACACACCTCCAGCGCTGATTTTCAGCCAGTACCGGCAGTGACTCACGGAACGCTGTACAAACATACTATACTATACGTGTAAATTACTTTAATAATAGTTATAGCGGAAAAATAAACAGAAAAATAATAATAAAACTCATACATAAATACCGATATACAGCCTTGATAAAACTAAAAATGAATTAAAGGGTAATTTTAAAAGCAACAGGTTGAAATATTAATGTGTGGTGCTGGATGGGGGCTAGGATTTCTGGAGTGTCAACAAATAGCCCTTAAGCTTGCGCCAGAACGTGGTCCTGCTAGACACTCCTTGGATAGGAAGTCTTTATGTGTAATAAATTCTGAAATTCACGGATGTTACAGACAACTCATATAAACCGAAAGGAAGCAAGGGCGGGTCTCTAGTTATTTTATAAAAGCACATGCACCTCACTTAATCCGTATACCTTTTATCCACACAAACCTCAATTATCCTCTAGAGGAATGTTGCGACATTTCCATTTAGACAGTAATCTGGGGTTGCAACTCCCAGGGGCGTAATAAAAGTGTTGGTAAAAAGCGTTTTTCAGCTTAAGGGAGGTTACAGTTTTGTTTCGGAGGCAATCAACCCAATTTAAAAACTAAATGTTGTCAAAAACCTTTAATTTACCTCGTTTTGTTGATATAGAACTACACCTAAGTGCCTTTATTTTTCGACCAAGTACCTAACTCTGTTTTGCACTTGAATTTATATAATATACATTTTGAATAACGGAGTAACGTGATCCATCCGTAATAAATGGATTTCTCAGGTACTACGAAACTCCCTATGCCAGGTCTTGACTTAATGCTTACAGTTTCATACATTCTGACACAACTAAATTGTACCCCTACCTAACTAAAACTTGATTACTTACCTCTTTGCTGCAAGGGATCCTTTAAGCTTTGGTGCAATCTGGTTTTAGATATCCTGATTCCAAGATAAAACTTTAGTCCACAACTTGTTTACCGAAATCATCAGTTTCACACTCAAACTCCGGTAATTTCCCCCCAGATATCGGAGGCGGGTACGTCTGTTTCGTCGTATCGATCATCTGTATCGGCCTGGTCACGGCTGTGATCGGTGACGTGGCGTCCCACTTTGGCTGCACCCTGGGCATCAAAGATTCCGTCACGGCCATCGTATTTGTGGCACTCGGGACCAGTATACCAGGTACAGCTTCCTTATTCATGTCCGATTTCCCCCCGTAACTCTAAATTTGCCGTTTACCATTAAATTTCGAAATACCGCAGAAGGATTTATTTTTTGACGCACTAAGTATAAACCTATTTTAGTTTTTTAACAGATAATTAAAAAGCCTACTTTAAGCACACTTTAACTATTGTGTGTTTCTGATTAAGAGGGTTAAATGGCAAAACATGCGAGGTCGCGAGCACAGTTTTAGCCAGACTACTCTTAAGGACATTGTAACAAGTTGGTATAATCTTTCTCTGCTATTAAACATCAATGTTTTTTTACTAGATACGTTTGCGAGCAAAGTGGCAGCGATCCAGGACAAGCATGCTGACGCGTCTGTTGGCAACGTGACAGGCTCCAACGCTGTCAACGTGTTTCTGGGTATCGGCGTGGCTTGGACTGTTGCTGCCATTGTCCACTGGAGCAAGGGAGAGAAGTTCCTTGTCGATCCGGGGAAGTACGTACAACTACCTTATCTGCTTAGCAAAAACTGTTAGCTCCCCTCTTCACGCTCGCTGATCATGGGCTAGTATAAGGACGAGGTAATATCTTAGAATGTGATATGAGAACAAGGTGCTCACACTATTTATAAATGCATCTCTTAAAGTGGTGACTGACTGGCCACCTGCGGTCCTGATCATGTCGCACCCATTACAAGGCCGCGATTGCTTTATTCCACCGAAATGTTACAAGTCAGTCGCCACTTTTATGCTAGTCCATGATTGGCTATCGTAGAGAGGGGGCGATTGTCCTTGACCTTGAATTTCAACAGCCTGCAGAATAGCAGTTTTTAAGCTTGTGTAGAGGATCTCATCCTAAATGAATAGTCAATGGGCGCTAGTTCAGATGTGTTCTGTCTATAAAGACACACACTGAGCAATAAACGAGAAACTAAAACGTTAACCTTATTCTAATATTATCTCTCAACAGCCTTGCCTTCAGTGTTACGATGTTCTGCTCTGGAGCCATGATTGCGGTCCTTGTGCTGGTCCTCAGAAGAAGAAAGTCGATCGGCGGCGAGCTTGGTGGCCCTCGCGGCGTGAAAATTTGCACTTCCATCTTTTTGTTTTCGCTCTGGCTGCTGTACCTTACGTTATCGAGCTTGGAGGCGTATGATGTCATTCCTGGTTTTTAATCTGCTGTTTAATACAGTTAAGTTACTTTGTTTAAAGTTGCAGAACGCACTGTATAAAGTGCAACGCTAGTTTATATGGCTCGTATTATAAAACTCGACGGTTTTAGCTGCGTTTTTAATTCAGTAAGTTACAAAAAAGAGTGGCAAGTTAGTTTTGAATTTGGTGCTTGCTGCGCAAGGGCTACATCCATACATCACTTATGATTGTCATTTGCCTCAATCGTTGATATTGAAAGGCCTTAGAGCAGTGTCGGAATACCGTTTTTTCTACGCGTTTTGATATGCGCGCTAACACGGTCGCTACATTTCGCTTTTCAATAAGCTAAAGGCGCGTATACGCGCTCATTCCAGCGTTTTCGAATTAATGGGTTAGATTTTCATGGCTCGCACGAGATGCGCATGCAGCAAATGAGCCTAAACGCGCTGAGAAAACGCTAGTCTGAAACCGGCATCATTGGCAGTGAATGCGTTGATGGAAACTATAACGTAAATGAAGCGTCAAAGCTATCCTTAAAACTGCTGAATTTTATTTTAACACGAAAAAACTTCAAACTTCACTTAATTTTAGTATTTAATACAAAGCTTGTTACTCTTGCTCGTTGAGTTTTTATTATGCTTCAGTTGCTAAAAAACAGTGAAGTTTGATCATAACTCAATCATTATTTTTTTAAATTAAAAACCCATATTGACTATACTTTGCTGTTTAAAAAGGGTTATTTAGTGACGTAGGTATTTATTCTGCAAAACATCAAGTATTTTTTCCGTTTTTGAACATTTTATTCAAGCATTTAACTCGAGTAGTCCAGGAGGCAAAGGTTAAAATTATGTAGAAAAAGTATGGTATGTATGTTAAAAAAAACATAAAAAATGGCTAATCAATGCGGAATAATGCTTTTTTCACATATAATTTATTTTATCAAGTACCAATGAAATAGTGATCATCAGAAGAGTATGAAGGCATAACTGCCTTTTTCAGTCGCCAATTATTTTATTATAATATATTTATAAGAAATTAGTTAACTCTCGTATATTATTTATTCCTTGACCGTCAGCCCAGTCGAAATTAGTTTTATATATTTTAGATTTAATAAATGCATGATAAATTTTAATATTTCTTAACTTTAACGAAGGCCTAACTTGAAAAACTGTTGTAATTATATTAAAAAAAATACACATAAATGTGCCATAAAGTACTAAGTTACAACATTCACATGATAAAACATTCATAGAATATATTGCTATTCATATAAAAACAATTATTTGAAAAATTCTTATAATTTCGTTTGTACTAATTAAATAACTCTTTCTCCTAAACACCGATACATTTCTTACCATAATTTATTTAGATTTAAATTCACATAAAATCTTTTACTTACATAAAAAATCCGATGTCGTTTCGACATTGCAATACCTTAGAACCTTCTTACAGTAACGAATTGTACATTAACAAAACTAAGAGTGTATGTTTAGGTACATGAAACTCAAAATAATGTGTTCTTGTAACATTTGGAATTATACCAAAAATCATAGATACGTTAAGGAGTTTTGAGGGTTGTTTAAAATTACAAACATCAGTTTTTAAAATATAAGGAGCCGCGACTTATTTTTTAGAAAGTTTATTGTAGATAATGCCAATGCAGTATCAAAAACTTACATTGTTTTTAATCAGTAGTTTGTAAATAAATTATGTAGGCATAAATAATTATGTTCAAGTAAAAAGTGTTCAATAGCGTACCACGATCTTCAATTATTATTGTGCATATAATATATGTTCTTATAATCACAATAATATCGCATGTTGTCTAGAGTTAATAGTTTGGAATCACGTAAGTTACCACTGTATAGTAATACGTTTTTTAGTTCGTATGAGCTTAGTCGCATTTTGAGGCCTATCTTGCGAGGTGCCTAAAATTATAATTTATAAGGGTCAAAAAACAATCAATTTAAAATACTAAGTTTTAGCTATCTCAATTTGTTTCCGAGGCACCTCAAATTACATACTTTTATAGCTCTACTGCCATTAAGCGTATTTATTAAAGTTATAATTGCGATATTTTATATTTAATGTAAATTATGTATAAATTTTATTTAGGATTAAGTATATTTATTACTGAGCAAATTGTTTTTTGTGCGCTCAAAAACGGTAACTTATTAAAAAAATAAGATGTCCAATATTGATTATTATATTAAATATGTTTTTAAATTTTGAATATGTCCGCGAATTTTTATGTGACACTTATTGTTTTATTTGTCCTCGTGTTATTTAATGTATTTCCTCTTTTTTTTATAATCTATTATTACTTACTTAAAAGCTTGTATACTGTACTGCTTGATAGTTACGCTAACTATATTTTAACATAATACTTCGTGGGTACTATTTGAGAAGAAATTAAGTAAATGAGTATGAATATTGCATCAAATGAATAACAATAATTTACTGATTTTAATCATTCTCATCCTACTAACTAGCAGTTTCAACTAATACTACTCTCTTTCTATCTTAAAGGAACTATTTCTGCCTGAATTTGGACCAAATTAATTTCGAATTTATTTAAAGTTAGAAATTTTCTATGCCAGTGTTATCAGCAGAACTCTTAGATTTTCTAAACTTTTCAACGTGGCGTAGGACGCGCTTGACATTTTAGAAGTTTTATAATGTTTGATTTTAACTGTACATTTTTTTACTCTGAAAATGTAAAGATATTATCGCTATTTTAAAAATTATTTATTAGAAAATTTACGTAAAGACAAAGACAATTTTATTCACTACTTTTAAATACGTCACGTTTTCTAATAAAATACGTGACTCTTCTTCGGAGAGTTCAGCTTCCTTAATAATTTGCATCAATTTGTCGTATTAGCATACCTTACATACTAATAGTCGGTAATCTTAAAAAAAAACGAAATTATGAAAAACAATATTCTCTAGCAGATTTCTTTCTTTAGCAATTTACATTTGCTAAATAGATTCGCATTTGTAATAATATTGAATTTAAACCTGGAAAAGATGGAGAAAATTGCTCAATGGATAAATTTGCGATTCAGGCTACTATATCTTTCACGTAGCCTATTTTACATTCAATTTAAACTTTCTAAACTCTATATCGAGTTAGTCGATCAGAATATTTCTTTGATCTGATCAAATCCAACCAAAATGCTTTTTATTAACAATCCGTTTTATTTCAGTAATAAATGAAAAAAGGTCGTAGGTACCTTGTTCGCCGAAATTTAACCCATAGGAGAACCCAATAATATTGAACTTGACTGTGTGTGATAGCCTTAAATGACATCAATTTGAGAAATATAAAAGGTATGTGACAAACGTAGTTCTTTGAGTAAGACATAATCATTAAAATAATACATCTAAATATGTATAGAAATATTCTGATCCATCAACTTTTCTATCTAATTGTTGTGAGTGTTTAGATTTCTCAGGATTCGTGTAACGTTGTACGCAAATTTGTATGTAGGTGTAACGAACTGATAGTGTAAATAGGCGTCGGAATAGTTCCAAATGGTAACCCATCACAACTCCGAATAACGTTTGCCTTCTGTGTCGTTTGTCTAAACTTTCATAAGCTAGAAAATTATATTTCTGAACCTTTGAAAATGTTTAAATAGATAAGTATACCTACATAATTTGTAGGTTAAGTAAGGTACGGTCAAGGAAATGTATTCGCGTACCTTTGTCACTCTTTTCACAATCACAATAAGAGTCAAGGGGCGCGAAAACCTTTCCTTGACTGTATGTTTTATAACTTATATTCTCTAACTTAAGAAAATTCGTACAAGCGAAATAGCGGGCAAATATTTTTAGGACTTAAGATAGGTAACCGTTCCAAATACGCATGAAAATGGCTTATCGAATAACGTGAACAAAAATAACGGTAAAAAATATTTCAGTTATTGGTAATATGTATTTACCGTTCGTTTAAAATTTAAGTTCGTACAGCCGTCCGTTTAAAAGGGAATAATATTTTTGTATTTATTTACTGAATCTTGTCTTTTTTAATAAAAAATAAATTGATGAGTATATAAGAACTAAAATTATTTTGTATCATAATGATTTATTTACATTTTTAAATACAACGAATTATTGTTTGTGCAAAATGTGGTTATTGAATTAATAACAAGTTGTCAAGAGTTATTGATAATTCTGTAGCTCTGCCTACACCACTCTGGGATGAAGGCGTGACGGCAACGAATTATTTCACTATTTTAAAAGATTGACTTCGACATGTTGCCTATTAAAACAAAAAAAACTACGGCCTCGGTTTTAGTATAATATTTTAATATATTTGATACCTTTATTCACAAAACAAATTAAAAAAATTACTGGTTACACCCGTTTAACGGTTGATAATTTTATAATATTAATAATAAAATTATAAGAAAACTAAAACAAAATGTCTTTTTTCTTATAATTTTAGTACTGACTGTGTGTGCTAGCCTTAACTAACGAAGTTTGGGTACTTTATTTAGCGTTAGTTGCAGAAACAAAATATTTATGAAATAAAAAAGAGAATCAATCAGCTTTATGTAGGATATAAAAAAGAAGATATTGCCACTTAATAATAATTAATGGTAGTATAGTAATAAATAATCGCCAGAAATTATGTGTTGTCGAAATTCTTGAAAAATACTATCGAGTATTTCTATTGTAAAGTAGATGTCTTATCCTCTTTAAATCTATTTAAATATTGTACGAGTTGCCATTTCAAAATAAATTATATTAAAACTATTTCTACTTCTTCTTGTGGTAAACTTATAGATTTTCAATTTAGAAACATATGTTAAAAAAACTTGTATCTGTACCTAAAATCCTTTATATTTTGCGATGTCCTTCTTCTTCTACTTATTCAATCTTAACAATTTAGACTTAATATGTTTTTCTTGAAATTTTATATTGTAATGACAACTAACATACAATACAATTAATGTACATTTTTCATGTTAGAATTTTATTGTACGTGTATTTATTTAGCATTGTGGTTCCTATAATAATTACCCGTAATGTTCTCAATCTGTTCTTATTTTAACATTTTATTATTTTTCTAACTTTATTTGTTTTGTGTAAAACAAAAGCTGTAATTATGATAATTAGGTTGTGTCACAATTTTAAACCTTAATAAAGCGCAAATTAAAAATAACTACAAAACATTTATGATAAAAATATATACAGATTACGAGAGTCAAGTAAAGACTATTTAAAACATTTTATAAAGCAAATTTAAATTGCGACACAATCTAAAAAAACTCCTTCACCATTCATCGAAAGTAACACGAAATTATAATGAATAATGTTATTCAAACCCAGTGTTTCCGACCATCAAACAAACCTTCCAAACCTTCAAAATGACGCTATTAAGCAGCTTAGTAAAATAGTTATGATAATGTATTTCAGTCCCACGCATCGCGACTGAACGTGTAGGAAGGTCATAACACTATCCTCGTGACGTGAATTCATATAAATTAAATGTTGAGCTACTGGCGTTTAATCTTAATTCCACCGTAACAACTCTTGACTAAAACGGAGAGACTGTGAATCTTAATTCAACATAAACTTAACACAAGTTTACAAACGTGTTTACGAAAAAACTGTAACATAAAAGATTTTTGAACTAGTGGCTTAATAGTTAACTTGGTTTGATTGTACCATAAGGCAATGGAAATTGTATTATAAATGGCATTTATCTATAATAGGGTACCAGTTCGCATGGACGCATATCAATTCAACAATAGGTGATCTCAGCGTCTTACGAAGAATCAATCGACAAATATAAGTTGCCCTGCGCACTCGTAAGAAATAAGGCAGAGGTAGATACCCACCGGTTTAGCCGATCTGCGTCGTTGATGAGACCAAATTAAAAATGCATTACTAACTTCTTAATACCGCTCTGACGGGACAACTCGACCCAACTTCTACTCTAATATCTCTACAACTGATTGAAAACTGTGTAACTCCCTTTATGGTTTATATTCCACTTAAAAAAACATTCGACTTGCATCTGACGTTCGAAAAGAAAAACCTTAGCTTAGTGTTGTGTCTTCTTTGTTTTGACAGACGTACTGAAGTGTCAATCGTCGGCCATTATACTAGGAGCTCCGTAACATACATAGTGACCACCTTGTTAACGTCACGTACGGTCACGAGCGTTAATTTGGGACCCATTTTAAGAAAAATATGCATGAAGTCGTCAATGTCATTAGAGATGTCAAGACATTTGTAACTTGTAGGAAACTCAACCTTATTGTTGTAGAATGTCAGATTGACTTTGGACCTAAGGTGGGTCCCAAATTTAATCTCGTGACTGTACAGTACTCACAGCTTCTTAGCGTTCGGCTGGATGTCACTATTCCGCTTGCACTTGCAACTGACAGTATATTTCTAACTCTTGTGTCATCGAAAGACGACGACTGCCGATCGCTTTGAAACTGGTAATACTGTCTCACTAGACACGCATCATAAAGGTTGACGCAGACATAACCGCTCGGCACCGGGTCAGCTCAAGGTGAGACATTGAAAATTGAGCTTGAATTTGTGTTAGTACAATACATTTTTCAGTGGACGACGCCAGGCCCGCGCCCGGCTACTGATTTCGCTTTTAGTTTAAAAAAGTATCGTACTAACACAAGTCAAAGCTCACTTTTCAATGGCTCGCTTTGAGCCGATCCGGTGCCGAGCGGTTATTTCTACGCTAACCTTAAGGAAGTTTTTTCTTATCCTGATTTACCTATGGAATACGAGGCTTTGATCTATGCAATTAGAATTAATGAATTAATTTTAATTATTTGTGTGTATTGACAGAACGCCTGACGGGTAGCGATTGTGTTATTTTGATAAATTATTGTTATATGATTAAAGTGTTTGTTAAGTAATATATGTTGTGTTTTTAATTATGAAAATATTCCTCGTCAAAATATACGTTTGCACGTTTCCGCCTTTTTATATTTTTTATATTTTTTATATTTTTTATATTTTTGTTTCTCCTAGTGAAACCAAAACTCTTGGAAAGGAAAACGTGCAGAACTAATAATATCTTACTATTTACAAAATATTCAAAAGTCGTAAAAATCGGACTAGATTTTAAAAGGAGAGAAACGTTATCCCATTTTGTATGGAAATTTCCAGCTTCACCATCCCCTTAAGTATAATCCGGACTAGTGTCAAGATGGGGATCTTATCTCTGTAATAAACACTTTTTCTTTGAACGAACTTGGTATACTTTATTTCCTTATTATAGTTATATGTAAAACATGCGGGTGCCTTGCTGTGTAGCTCGGCGAAGACTGAACAATTCTACTAAAAACAACAAGATGACATACTACATCCCTCGTCACAATAAGGTTTTAATTTGTAAATAGACCTTACTGAACTGTACTTTTTATAAGATAGTATACTACTTAAGTTCGTTCAAAGAAACAGTGTTTATTGCATCCTCCCCACGGTGGAGGTAAAGGGTACACAGAAATAGTGATAATGCTAATTAGAAATATAACTTTTATTCACAGTTTTCTTCATGTTATACGAATACATTGATGCGCACGAATACACGGCTTGGAAGCGACTCTCTCATTATACAAAATAACGAGCCGTTGTTCGATTGACTCATTTGCTTTTAAATTCAAATGATTTAAAAGCAATCGAGCCATATCACATAATCACTTCAATGCAATAACGTGTATATTAATCACTCAACCTTGCATTTTGCAACATTGCATTACACTAGATAGAACATCAGCAAAAGTGACGTATGTCATTTGTATATTCCGTCTTTACAGCTCAACACCTCAACTGACTGAGTTTTTAATAAAGAGATATCTTAAGCCGGTTACTCTCACTAGCGAACTGTTACTGTAGCGCGTAACATCGTGATGTGTACGCGGCTCGCGAGCCTGCTCTGTACTAGAAGCTCGTTACTGCGTAACTGTTACGTTTACAGTTACAGTTCGCTAGTGGGTACCCGGCTTTATAGGTCTGGAGCACATATCATACTTGTTACTATGGAAAATAAGATAGTTTCCAAAGAAATAGCCATAAACAACTCTGTGGGCGGAGCGCGTTAATGGAGCCATCTTAAGGTGCTTTTCCACTGGCATACGAGGCGAAACGAGAATTGAAATGTGTTGAAAAGTAGCTTTAAGTTGCGGTCCATTAAGACAAACAGTTTTCGGGTTATGCCCCGCCATTTTATTTCCTTAAACTTTAATGTACAATACATAAAGTAAGTAGAAATGGCGGATTTAACGCCTTAAGGCATTCTTTACCAGTCAACCAATGGGCTAAACAGAAACAATTTAAGGTTGGTGATGAGGATAATATCCTCCTTATATTGTAATAAAAATAAAATTTGCCCATTTTGTACAGTTTGGCAATTTGCGTTCGGCAAACTGTACAATATGGAAGGCAAACATTAAACTGTAAATTCCGTAAAACTGTATTGTTTTTGACACGTTATAGTATTATTGTAACGTTAGCAATGGGTTAGAAGTATCGGTTATGGCCATCTTTACACCGTTTATGGCCTATTATTTAATATTATTTTTAATTTTGCAGTATTTTTGATACTCATTTTAACCTAAAGTGGCCAAAAAGGGTACAGTGGCCATAAACTGTACCTCTACCCTACAATAATGAAAACGAAAGGGAACAACTTAAAATTCCGAATTAGTTTTTTCCGAATCATCATCATCACCATCAGCCCGGGGGCGTCCACTGCTGGACAAAGGCCTCCCCCAAAGAGCGCCACAAGTCACGGTCTTGAGCCGCTCGCATCCAGCGGCTCCCCGCGATCCTAACCAGAATCATTTGGTCGAATTTTAATTTTTCCGAAAGCTATGTTACACTGGAGCTATTTTAGATTAAATGCAAAAGTAAATTAATTGTCATAGGTTAGGTTAGGTAACCTACGTAGGTTAGGCAAGGGTTTGATTTATAAGCCATAACAAAAAGTTAAGTCTTCTATCAAAAAACAGCGTTCGGTATTATGAAAATCTGAAATTTTGATCAATTCGGAATTATGACTCTTCGGAATTGTGCAGTACACCCACGGAATAAAAAAACCAGTGGACGTCGCGTAAGCTTCCCTTAGTATCAAACTTGTTGTCGCTAATACACAAAACTATTATAAAAACAACACGCTACCATAGTTTTTGTTGGTGTGGCCATCGTTTATAAATTCCAAAATAGCACAATGAGGCATGCTTCTTGATTTAATTCCTATATTAGAAATACTATTCGCCCAAATTTCACGCACAAGCGATCGCGCCAATACTAAGGTAAAGTCGCCGTCAATAGAGCTTGTGAAAAATGTTAACAAATGAGTACTGTTTGACACATAACCTCAAATATTCACCAAGCGTGTTTTGATTAAAAATAACGTAAAATGAATAGTTATTTCACCTTAAACTTCATATTAAAATAATGATCTAACATATAAATCGTTGCAAAGACCTCACTTGATCTTTAAAGGTAGCTTACTATAGGGTCGACGACTATCTAACAGATAAAAATGCTTGGCCTAAACTTTACTAAACACCTAAATAACTGACTAATAAAATAGGCATAAAAAATATGTAAATATTGTATATTGTCTACGGGACACGGTTCCTGTAGGAGAATGTATCGAAACTTTGTATGTGGTGGTTGTCTTGCACTGTCATAGGAAAGTATATATTACTACTACTACTTATTACTGCCTATGAAAATTCTTAGTTTTGACTTATTTTCCTGCTCAAGCTACGCTTGAATGTTTTTTGTTTTTATTTTTATTTTATGTTAAATTCATTGTTTTATATCATGCTAGGTTAAGCTTTATAATTGTATAATATCATAAGTAGTATTTAAAAAAACGACTGACTGTTGAGTTTCTTGCGGCGTTTCTTCTCAGCATTGGTCTCTTGCGAAGCGCTGGTAGATTTTGACGTGTAAAAGTGCCCGTGCGGCCTACTTACTGAATAAACATCTTTTATCTTTTTTTTAAATCTTTTTTACGTGATTATGGAGTAATCATGGTGAATTGGTTCGTTAGGTTTTGTTTACATCTTTTGCAAGTTCTATTGACGGTGACCTTAGTTTAACTTTACCACACGTTACACACCCACTTAACACTTCTACTGTTTTTTCTGTTCTGTGAGTATACCCGATAACGAAAGCACTTGATACAGTTGAGTAAATAACAATACGATTACATGTCAAAAACAATATGGATTTACCGAGTGAAATACACCCTAACATGGCTGCGTTTATCGCGTTACTAAGGCTGTGTGGATAAGGCATGCGTCACCTTCTGACACGTTAATAAGTACGACAGTGACGGATGCTTTATCCATATTTTGTCACGTGATAATCGCAACCATAGTAGGGCCGCAGGACGCCGCAAACAGTTTTCCTTATTTCAACGTATGATTGTCTCATTACGGAACTCGATTAGTTCTCAGAACGCTTGTTACACAAAAACCGGTCAAGTGCGAGACGGACTCGCGCACCGAGGATTCCGTACTGCGCTGTAGGAATTATTATAATCTGATTTCGAATTGAATCACCGTGAGCCCACCGTGTTTTTCTTTAGGGTAATATGGACCCGGTACATCATCATCATCATCATCAGCCCGGGGGCGTCCACTGCTGGACAAAGGCCTCCCCCAAAGAGCGCCACAAGTCACGGTCTTGAGCCGCTTGCATCCAGCGGCTCCCCGCGATCCTAACCAGGTCGTCAGACCACCGGGTGGGAGGCCGTTCAACACTCCGTCCACCGGTGCGGGGCCGCCACTCGAGAACTTTTCTTCCCCAACGGTTATCAGTTCTCCGAGCTATGTGGCCTGCCCATTGCCACTTCAGCATGCTAACTCTCTGAGCTATGTCGGTGACCTTGGTTCTTGGACCCGGTACACAAGATGTTTTTATTCAACGAATTTTTATTTTTTATCTATGGCAAATACGGTCGAACATACAAAAGTTAAATTTAGTATGATTATAAGTACAAATCCTAAAGAAAAACAACAAATACCAAAAAATGGTCAAGGGTGAGTTGGGATCGCACGGATTCCATTCGAGATCAGAATATAATACACCTCCTATGGTTAGTACGGAAGGGTCCATATTGGCTCATATAATTATTTTTACTCATAACGTAAGTTATAATCATCGCAAGTCATAACGTACTTTATTCACCAACAGTTACTTTTTCAGGACTTTTATAAATCAAAACTAACTTAACCTAAGGGGTTTCTAAACGGGCCATGTTTTGCTGCAATTTGTGGCCGGCAACTAGTGCTATCTTACTCTTACTTCGTATGTTAGAGCAAGATGCGTATAGTTGCCGGCCACACATTGCCGTGAAAATTTTGCTCGTTTAGAAGCCCCCTTATTATACTCGTACATTTCTAAAAAGTTTACGGTTCCAGCGATTTTTTATTTATTTACGGAGTTCCAACAATCGGAGCTGCAATTTTATATGAACTTTGGCGCATCGATGGGACCTTTATTAATTACATTTACATCTTAGTTCTTCTCTTCAAAAGATACAGCTTTTCGAACTTAGGACGGACAGACAGCGGACACATATCAACAGGGTCATGTTAGCTTCGAGTACGGAACCCTGAATGAACCCCTACCTAGAACGTGTTCTGTGTTTCCAACTACTCGAGGTAACAAATTGGATCCAATCTAGCGCGGTGTGCCTTATCTTCGCCGCTGAAGGTCTGTAGACCGAGCTAATTAAGAAGCTAGACTTATCCTACGGTAGAGTATAAGTTGTAGACCAATTTAAAATGAAGGTATAATGTATAGTCAGGTTAGGCTGGCTTTGATCTAACTGGTGCTGGGTTCGGTCTCCGTAAAGGCACAGTTTCGTTAGCATTTTGCCGGCTATTCCAAGTTGTCCACACCTAAATTCGCTTTTATTCCCAGTTGTATGGTGCAGTGTCCCAGGGGTGCAAACAACTGGGAATTAGCCCGCATGCTTGTAGCGATCCATTGAGGAGTTTTTTTGACATTATCGAGCCGGCGTCTATTGCAGCGATGCAATGTATTACGAAAAACATGCGACCAATGAAACTGAGCTTTTAATAATATGTGTATATTAACACGATATTTTGTGCCCGTTTTTTTAATACTTTTAATTTATTTAAATACTTATTTTATTTGAATGCACAAGGCTGCAACTTCACTCCTAACCCTGATGACCAAGATTATGCTAGTAGTTTCACTGGTTGTCTTATTGCCCACACCGGAACACAAAAATGCGAACACTGCTTGGCGGTAGAACTACACGGTATTCACACATAATTTTAGTAACGCATGGAACTTAATCACGTACAATAATCATCACGAGTTATTTTTAAAAATAAGTTAAACGTAAATGAGCACGAGAAGACACAAACATTAAAACTATTAAAAATATAAATGTACGAAAATAATCTACAATAGGTACAGTAAAAAACGTAACAATGAATAAAATGGTTATACTCTGATGGAATAAAGCAATATAAACTGAAAGCCTGCGCTGACGTTATTGTACCACAGTAAACTTTTAATTTGTCACGTGATAAATTACCAATTGAATCCCGAAACAATTGGCGAAGCCGACGTCGGACTGACATAGCCGATACTCGTGCAGCTTCCTGCTTTACAATCGTTGTTTTTTGGGGAAATAATTTATTGTAATATAAGGGCGGCTTTGGCGCGTCGGTGGGCCCGTGGCCTAGGGGGTCAACTCGTGGTCGTAAGGTATCGAGTTTTCGAATATAATTTTCATCAGCCCTAGTGTCATGACAGCTAAACTTTTACGTTCGAATTGATTCCTAGACCTAAAGTTATATACCCTAATGTTTACTTGTACTGAACATGAAATGGTGTTCAAGTGTTATTAAAATTAACAATGATAAAACTCAATTTATTTTTGTTTATTTTATTTTATACTTACTATACCTGGGTGAATATTTGGGCGTTTCAACCGCCGTCATTGTTGTCTTCAATATATTGACGAAAACAATGATAATTACCAGCAACTTTTGATGTCAAAGTCAACGGACCCGGCGGTAGTATTAATTCCATTTAAAATCATAAGACAATTCAAAAGTTTATCTTGAATAATATGCGAAGACAATAATGACGGCGGTTAAAACGCCGAATAATCACCCACCTACGCTCTCATTTGTGTATATGAAACGACCAGCAGCGCTTCCTCCCCCTCGTCATGGTTGCCCTGAAAATCAGCGACACGGCATTTACATATCTGACACTATGCTGAGTGGCACCTAATTTGGTGCATTAAAAATAGTTTTAACTTTTTGCTCCAAATTATTTTCTTAACTGTATCTCATTTTATTATTAATGTTTCGCACCATATAAACGATTTTGATTTGATTTGATTTGAATTAGGTCAACGCCCACACACGAGTAGGTTAGGTTTGAGTTGCCACAAGGCGCTTCGCACCTCACTTGCGCGGAATGGGAGCTCCGCACGGCGGAGCTCCGTCAACCTTTATTACTGTCGTTTTAAGTTCCGAAGGAACATAATTATTAATAGTTGGGAATAATAAACGTTAGGTTTTAAACATATAAAGTGTAGTAATAGTAAAATTTAGGGCTATTAAGAAATGGACATTAAAAATGGATAGGTATAAAATGTAAATTCGGGACGTTTAATTTATTTTTTATTAAAGCATTAGTTAGAATAGTTACGAAATAAACAATTAGGTCTTTTATTTTAAGGCTGACGAAGTTAGTGATAGTGAAAAGAGGGTAAAAATTTATCGGGCCACAATAGGAGAACCCAGACATTCAGTTCAGATATAAAATGTCTGAGGCAGCATACTAAACATTAATATCGTACGTCGCTTTGCATTTATAACTGCATTTTCTGAGTAAAGCATATTTTACAATTGTCTGCACTGGAGAAATATAGCATTATTCATAGAAATACTAAAAGAAAGCAGGTATTCTTTCTCAGTTTGCATATATTTCCTTATTTAGTTCGTTTAGTTACAACCATCGACCCGCCCTCGCTCCGCTTCGGTTTATATTTATAACCTTCGCGTTATAATTCTAATTCTAAAAGACTAGCTTGTGCCTGAGCATTCGAGCGCCAGTAGGGTTAATCCAGGTCATAAACTATTTCCATTTCAAATTCCATCCAAATCCGTCCAGCTGTTGCAGCACAAAAGACTTTCGCATTTATAATATTAGGTACTAGGAAGTAGAATATTAGTAGGATTAAATTTCCCCCTCAAACGTTTCGACGAACGTAGAGAATAATTTTCAGAAATAAAGACGCCAATTCCCTTTCGCCGCGGTTCTAAACGAGGACTCACAATTATCATGATTTCTTCAATGGCTAAATTAATGGGCAGGAGTAATTCAATTGTACCCCCGAGAGATTGTTATCGCCGGAACCACTTACAATATCTTTAAATCAACACAATTGACAAGATTTCATATTTTCAAGACTTTAATTTTATTCGTTTTATAGATACTGTTTGGAAGGAGGAAGACACTAATAGTTTTAAATTTTCTCTAGAATGAATAATTATTTTATTATTTATTTATTAAGATGTACTTATTCTAAAAGGGCGTAACTTCATTTCTACGACACGATGGACATATTACGTAAGCCCAATCTGTATTAAAAAAAAATTAGTGTCAATGTCAAATTTGAAGTATGACAGCTTTTTTTCTCGTGAAAAAGGCAATGGTATTTATATCTATTCAGGCATAGTAAAACTCGATTTTTTTTTTAACATACTTGTAATTTTGTAAATCAAAACCCTTTCGATTCGTATAGTAATTTGCAGGTGTCACCAAAATGAAATGTTGTCAATTGTAGACGTGGTAGTTATTATTGGTGAAACAAGGATATTTAAAAATCGATTTTGTGTTGTTATTAGTTGGGGTTCGGATGCAATTGTTTTATAAACCGGGGCCCAGGACCTGCCCTCGTTTCGCTTTGGTTATGTGAGTTTTCTGTAACAACTGGACATAAAGCAGAGTTAATTATACGGTTGGGATAAGTGCATTGAAACAGTAAACCGTCTGTGCAGTCCACTTGCAATCGGCGTAGGCTGCTCTGCTCTGTACGGTGGTCTGCCATTTGTAACTATAGCCTTAGGGTTGTCGATTCTAAAATCCATTATAAATATTTGCATTACTAAAGTTTAATTGTTTTTATTGTAATCATCATCATCATCATGTCAGCTGAAATACGTCCACTGCTGGACATAGGCCTCCCCCAAGGCTTTCCACTCAGACCGGTCTTGTGCTTTTCGCATCCACCGCGGACCCGCCATCCTGACGAGGTCGTCACTCCATCTTGTTGGAGGCCTACCTACATGCTTTTCTGCAAATCATTATAAAAGGGACGAAGCTTTCGTGCCCACGAAGCCAATCACAACTAAACATGTTGTTATTGTATTAATGTCAACGAAATCTACATGCTAGGAACAATTGGTTCTTGTCCGCACGTTATGTGCCTAATTTCTTTTTAGGGTGGGCTAGGCACCAAGACATTAGAGTCTGGCAAATGAAAGATGAGAATGAAAAAATGGCAAACTGTAGTGTCACCCCTTTCAAATAAATCTAATAAAAAAGGGACGACACTACAGTTTGCCATTTTTTCATTCTCGTCTTTCATTTGCCAGACTCTAATGTCTTGGTGCCTAGCCCACCCTAAAAAGAAATTAGGCACAGTGTTGCCATTTTTTTCATTCTCATCTTTAATTTGCCAAACTCTAGTAAGTATTGTTTTATTGATTATTTAGTTCTAAATAAAAAAAGATTTTTTTTCATGATCCCTGGATAGATCCTGAAGCGTTTTATGCCTGATCTCTATATTCAAACCGCGGACAGATACGAAACGCTTACTTCGGTTTAAAGTTCGACACATTTTGTATGCGCAAGTGTCAAAATTTAACCCGAAGTTAGCCTTATCTGCCCACGGTTTGAATATAGTAGTCGGCCCTTAATGTATCTACAGTTTTTAGTTAGCTTAAATAACATAATCCACAATGTGTTCCGTAACCTTGCAACAGATTTATAGTCTCGCTAGCTTCTGAAAGGTACAGGCTCCCGGATATTGGCAATAACACGCAGATAAGATTTTATCACAAAACAACGGAAATTTATCGACAAAGGAACGGCAAAAAGTAACGAAGCATTAACAAAGCACAGGAAGGGAGCGAATGCGGAAAATGTAGAGGAACTCATATGAGACTTTTCTGGCTTGACTCTTGTTCCTGATCTAAGACTGTAACATCCTTTCAAGTCTTCATTCTTATATTATATTTATTTATTTATTTTATTAGTGACGTATTTGTTTATTATTATACTAGTATATATTAGTTTATTTATCATATTTAATAGACATATTTATTTGCTATTATTAATTTTATTTTCTGTTTCTTTAATTGTTGTACGTTTAGCCATCCGTTGTTTTTATTAATCTCGCACCTTTTGTGTTTCTGTTTCTTTGTTAAGTTTATTATTTTCTGTTTGTGCAATAAAGAGTTACATACATACCTACATACTTTTATACTAAGTAGTAAGAGTGAACTGTTACAGAAACACAATATAATTGAGATGTTTGTTGTCTTCTAAGGATCACAATGTGACTAAAGTTTCATGGGAGCATAGAGATATATGTGTTTTGGGGGTCTATATCGAACGGCATTATCATTGATTGTCCTAATGATTAAATTTGTATGGTTGAAAACGCTTTTTTTTCAAGTTACCGTGGCTGCGTTTACTGAGTTAAGTATACATTTTGCGGGTGGTAGGACCTTGTGCAGGGTCCGTCCGGATCGCTACCACCATCTTATCCATTAACCTACCGCCAAACAGTAGTGTTCGCATTATTGTGTTCCGGTTTGGGGATAAAACAGCCGGTGTAATGACTAGTCTAGAGGCATTCCATCTTAGTCTCCAGAGTTGGCAACGCATTTGCAGTCTTAGACTTGCAGTCTTGTGAATGCGAATGTCTATGGGTCATAGTTTCCACTTACCATCAGGTGGTCTGTGTGCTCGTTTGCCTACACTTTACTATAGAAATAAAAAATATAATATTCTTATTAAATTCGCTAACTTCAGAGTAAACAGATATTAGGGGAATAGATTTTATTCCAAATTAACATTCGACACATCAATTTTCGAAGTGATTTTTTTATTAATCCATTATGGGTTAGCGATGCCCTTTTTCTGGGGTTATAAATACCACACGTACTTATTTTTAACTTTTTTCATATTAAACAGACACATAATATGATAGTTAGGAAAAAAAAAGTCTTAAACAAATTACTTTTTAGGTTAAGGATAAGATGGTGGTAGCGATCCGTGCGGACCCCGCGCACGGTCCCACCACCCGCAAAACTGTTAGATTGAAATAATAAATATTTTTAAGGATCTAAAAATGTTTTAGTGAAACAAAGTTAAGCTAATAACATCCCAAAACGAAGGTTTTTCAAAATTAACGAGTTTGTATGTAAAAATCAATGATACTTGCGCTTATCTCACAAATATATATACATACCCGGATCAAACGCAGTCACCAGTAATAATATAGTATCCAACATTGGGCGTAAAAATATCTGACACGCTCTTATACCTCTAGTAAGCGCCCAATGTTGGATAACATATTATTCCTGGTGACTGTACAACTGCGGAACCGTCTCAAGAGGTTTCCTAGAAACGAAACAGAGCGTGAAAATGTCCCGCAGCATGCATTTTCGTTTTATTTCTGCATCTTACTCTGACACATTAATTTCGTTGCCGGTGTGAGTAGCTAAGCGTTACTTTGTTTGTTTCTTTAGTTACTTGGTTTAGTAAACCGAATCATCGTATGCATAGGTAACTTTTTAAAATAGTTTTTTACTGCTAATCTGTCTGCGTAAAAGCAAGTATAAGTACTACTCGAACAGTTTGGTTTCCCAGAATCCCTAACGTGTAAAAGAGGCTTGATGAGGCCAATTTTCTGTATTATTTTATTTCATTTTAATTAAGCCAGTCAAATAAAACACATCAACCAAAATAATAATTAATATAGCCATAGGGCTAGTGTGTAATGGGCATTGTGTAAGTTTGTATGAAGAAAATTGTAATTTGATTTTTCGGCGGCCACGGATGATTTCTACATATTTATTAATAATATCGGAGAGGAGAAATTAAAGATTTAAGTATTCAGAACAAACTAAACCTATCAGTGGCGAAGCGTCACGTAAATAAATAGACAAGCCGGAGCAAAAAAAGGTGTATGGCGTGTGTCGGTTTTACGTTTTGTTTGTATACCTACTCTATGCATAGGAATTTTTGGTAAAGCCGTAAATAATCGGCTTGTACTGAAACCTATCCTAATGAGTTCTAAACAATGGCCTTTTAAAAAATCCTGATAAGTTTAGAGGTTCAGAACAACACCCATTAGGTATTATGAACTTTAGGGATTTAATGTTAAGCAAATAAAAAAGTAAAGAAAATAAAATCTTTCAGCGTAGAATTTAAGAAAGGATACTGCCTGTCATGTTTCTATAAAACTCACATGTAATTCATTAATTATTCACATATAATGTGAAAAATAATACTGCCTATCTTGTTTTAATTAAGTATTAAAAAAAATCTTTGTTTCTTTAATAAATTATATAAAAATAAGATGTCGATAACTTATTTCCCATCACTAATACTTCCTGAAACAAACCTATTATTCAGTGCGGCATCGGCTTTCAAGGCCTTACATATATTTACATATATATCTCTCAAGTAAATAGTAGGAACCCGGGGCGAAGCAAGCACTATAACCACCAACTCGTCAACCATCGATATTAATAGGTAGGTATCAAAATTTTTACATTTTCGCATAATTATAGTCATTTATATCTGTCGATACCTTACTAGGTCAATTAGCCCCATATCGCCGCGGCGTAAACTTTGAGTACCAGGCCAATCGGCCAGTTAACGCACCATATAAAAAAACGCCAGTTTTGGTCTCGCAGCGAACGTGTTAATACGGAACCAGATGTGGGTTGGCATATATTTTATAAGTTATAAAAAATGACCAAATAAATTGTAACGGCACAAATGCATTTTTAATTTCGCAGAGAAAATGCTCTTATATTACCGTCGGGCCGCGGCTGCCGCGAGCGTGAAGGATTGCCTCTTTAGTGCTGAATCGTGCACTTTGAGGTTGTAATTTCATCGCTTGCTTTTTCATGCCTCCTTTTCCTTTTAAATGAAATGGGATATAAGATTTTAGTGGGAGCAAAATGAAAAATGTTGTCATTTGTTTATTTATAAATAGTATCGTTCGAAACTTTACGATGTATTCTATTTTTAAATATCGATTCGCCATAGTCTATTACGGCGGCGAGTGGTAGCTTGTGCAGGATCCAGTCGGATCGTTACCACCATCTTATCCATTAACCTACCGCCAAACAGCATTGCTCGTATTATTGTCGTGTTCCTGTTTGGGGATAAGACAGCCGGTGTAATGACTAGCATAGAGGCATTCCATCTTAGTCCTCAGGGTTGGCAACGCATTTGCAGTCTTAGGCTTGCAGTCTTGTGAATGGGAATGTCTATGACTACAGTTTCCACTTACCATAAGGTGGGTGGCCTGTGTGCTCGTTTGCCTAATCTATGGCAAAAAAAAAACGCTATAGTTCGAGGACTATGCTATAATCGTGGAACTTGGGCTTTGCGAAAAAAAAAGATCTGTTTGAAATATGCGCCGCCACATTTGATCCGCTTGCTCGCGCACTATGTTATGCGGCCACCAACTTGCGGTTCGCGACTTGCTTCTTGTTTGTGGTGGCTTTGTGGTGGGCGTAGCGAGAGCGGGAGCGGATTTATAAACAATTGAATACAGGTCTTGTTTGCGAAATGAAATGCGTGTAGGCAAAGGGCCTCTTCCTCCATAACCATTTGGAATCATACTCTTATGTAGCGTGACGTCATTTTGACGCCATCGATCGGCATGAAAACTGCAGGCCCTGGTTCAATTCAATTCAATTCTTTGTTAAATGGCTACTGTCCAGTGGGACAATTCTGCCAGTGTCAAGGTTGGAAGTTACACGTGATCGGTAGAAATGTTTTTCCAGAAACAGATGCTGACTCATCAGATGGGAAATCTAAAAATAAAATAAATTATGTACATTAACTACAACTACATAATACTAAAACTAAAATGACAACTTACAACTTAATATTAAAATCGTTAATAAACTTGGCTAAAATATATACAAATGAAGTATTTACAAAAGTGAGGACATAACTAAAGCTAGCTGGGCGAAAGATGAAGTCAGGAAGAAAGTTATATAAAGAAACTGGAATTTTGGGACAATTGAAAAAAATGTGATCTGGGGTTCCCTCCTCGAGACCACACTCGCACAGAGAATGATCCCGAACTCGGATCTTCGCCAGAAAAGAGGGCGAACAAATGTGGCCAAGTCGCAGTCGAATTATTGTGGAGGTGGCAGACAGGCCCTGGTTATCATGATGTTGACAACACGATCAATGTCAAAAAAGAAATGATTTACTTATTTAAACTTTATTGCGCAATGTGGTACAAATGGCGTTAATAACCAGCCAGCTAACCAATGGGTTAAGCAGGAGCAATTTTTAGTTAAAGCTGAGGAGGAAAATTAGTAAAAAAAAAAAAAAAAACAATAGGCAATTTCGTTAATTACTGTATAAATATTAATACATAAAACATACTTGTATAATTTCAAACTTAAACAATATTCAATATGGTTTATGGTTTTACAGAGTGGGATAGGGCCCAGGGGTCTTATTCTACTGTTTTTTTTTCCATGTGGTCATTAGTCAAAGTCAAAGTCAAATTTCTTTATTCTTCAATTTAGGCATAATATAATGCACCTATGAATGTCAAAAAGCATTACCACCGGTTCGAAAAATAAAACCTTTGCCCCGAGAAGAACCGGCGTAAGAAACTCGGCAAGGTATATTTTTTTCAAGAAAAAGGTTTACATCATTACATTATAATTATAAATAGTTTACAATATCACGGTATTTTTGTACAGTAGGTGCACCTTTTTTTAGCGTAGATTACTCATGCAGGACGGACGACTCACTGCCAAACATCCCTATCCATGATATAATCGTTTACTTTATAATATGCTCGGGAAATTAGTTTTTGTTTTACGACAGATTTAAATTTAGAGTCAGTAAGTTCAGTAATACTTTTTGGAATTTTATTGTAGAATTTTACACAATTTCCCAAGAATGATTTTGAAGTTTTGGCCAGTCTATAAAAAGTGGTTTTGAGCTTTCCTGTGCTCCTGGTTGCTTTTGGCTTATCAATGTTCGTTGGGAAATTATGTAGATTCTTCCTAACAAAGATGATTATTTCAAATACATATAGCGACGGCAGTGTTAGAATATCTATTTCCTTGAAGAATTCCCTCAATGACACACGCGACCCCAAGTTATAAATAGCTCTAATAGCCCTTTTTTGCAAAATAAACACTGTACCGATATCCGCAGCCGATCCCCACAAAATAAGACCGTACGTAATTATACTGTTAAAGTAAGCGAAGTAGACCAACCGTGCCGTCGCTACATTGGTAAGCTGCCTTATTCTCCTGACTGCAAAAGCAGCGGAGCTCAACCTACTTGCTAACGCAGTTATGTGGGAACCCCACTGCAATTTAGAGTCTAATGTAATGATTGCATTGTTATGACAGCTCTTAATTTGACAGTACATAAAGGCGAACGATTTAAAAACAAAAAGATAACAATACATGTACAAACGTTTAGAATAAGCTCTCTGCGTCGGCGAAAACAGGTTAAACTGGTTAGTGGCTCATCATCATAATGCCGGCTAAATTTGATAAATTGGCTATGGTGTCAGTTTACTTGATTTTTGTAAGGTCAATGTCGTTGCGTCTCTTTAATTCGATATCTATCGTTTTAGGGTTCTTCAGTCAAACTAAGAACCCTTGCTGATATTATAAGTACAAAAGTTCTGATTAGCTATTTGGTCGACTGGTAGAGAATGCCATTAGGCACTAGGTCCGCCATTTATACTTATTTTTGTGCAATAAAGATTAAATAATTAAATAAATAATAATAAATAAAAATGTATGTATGTATGTAAACTCTTTATTGTACAAAAACACAGAAACTAAAATGCTACATTTACAGTATAAGGAACGTACAAAGGCGATCTTATCCCTTTAAGGGATCTCTTCCACCTAACCTTTTGGGTGATTGAGGAAAATAAGAAAAGTAGAATGTAGCAACGAGTAGACACGAGTACAAAAACAAAGTTTACAGAAACAGCGTGAAATAAGTTAAGACCTTTTTTAGAATAAACAATAACAAAACATATATAAAAATAACAAACATATATACATAAATAATATACATTTTTTTATTTTATATTATAATGAAATAAAGGACAGTACACAATTATAAGGAGTCAAGCCAGTATGTCCTCAATATTCCTTGTAGAGATGCGACCGATTGCGATTTCGTGATATCAGATGGCAATGCGTTTGTTTGTTGTGCCTTAATTGATTAATGTGAATTTTAGTAAAGGAATAATTGGTAGCCAATAAATATACATAGGATATCTACTTTCTAAGTCGAAAAAAAGAGCACGTTCAAAAGGAATAACAATTAATGACTTCTATCCTGACAAAGTCGCAGGCAAAAGCTAGTTAGTGGACAATTTCAGTTTGCGGGTGGTAGGACCTTGTACGGGGTCCGTCCGGATCGCTACCACCATCTTATCCATTAACCTACCGCCAAACAGCAGTGTTCGCATTGTTGTGTTCCGGTTTGGGGATAAGACAGCCGGTGTAATGACTAGCATAGAGGCATTCCATCTTAGTCCTCAGGGTTGGCAGCGCATTTGCAGTCTTAGGCTTGCAGTCTTGTGAATGCGAATGTCTATGGGTCACAGTTTCCACTTACCATCAGGTGGCCTGTGTACTCGTCAGCCTTCCCTATGCCATAAAAAAAAAACAATTCAAAAGTAGTGCAGGGTGCGTCTGGATCGCTAACAGTAGTACCAGTCTAACCATCGCTAAGTAGCATTGTTCGCATTGTTGTGTTCTCGTGTGGGGAGAAGACCTTTATATATTATACCTCATTTACTCATTGACCATCATATGGCATGTGACGTCTGCTTTCTTTACGACTTAAAAAAAATCGCTCGCTTCAGCACTATCCCCGTTTAGACATAGCTCACTCTGTTCACTGCGTCTAACCGCGCACCGCAAGATACTGCCTGCTCGCTGGTTATTAACTCACTTTGATTTGCTACCCTGTGTGCAAGTAAGAGACAACTATAGTTTTGATTATGTTTGCTCTTGAAGTGCCGAAGTTATTTGTTATAACATAGCTGAGGATTGACTCGCTTAATTAGCTCGCCTGTGATACCTATATTATGTTAATTTATGTTATACTTTATTACATACAAGTTACCTACTCTATAAAACGTTGCCGGCCACTGTTAGACTACACTAATCTATATAGGACGCTTAACGTTCTGTTAGCAAAACTTCTCATCTACAAAATGTCATTATCGCAAACAGTTCTTATTACAAAACGTCCCTTTTGTCTGACAAATGGCCTAGGTATTCGAAAAAAAACAGATTAACCCAAAGATTACAAAAGACAATTCCATAAGAGTACATCTTGTACTCGTATTTTTGTGCCATAAATATTAAACAAATAAGAAGGGTACGGATCCCTTCGTGTACGAGTCCGACTTGAACTTAGCTGGTTTTCCATATAGTCATTAATAATAAGGAAGGAGTCGGCAACATTACCAGAGCCACTCTATCAGTCGCTTATCACTTGCGAAGCCGTGCGGTTGCTTGTCAATTTGGATGATTTTGATTATCAAAGTGTTTAGGGGCCGGTAGCTTTTTCATCTTGTATTAATTTTGATCTCTTTATAATGGATGATCTAGGTGGTTTTGCTAATTCTGTCGCATAATGTGATTTTGCTAATAGTATTTAAGTGATGTAATTGAAGTATCAAAGTGTTTTTGTGTATCTGTTTCTGTCAATTTGAATTGGATTTACCAGATGGCTTCAAATTGGTAATACAAAATCAAATTTTTTACACACATTCGATAAACTAAACGCCTGGCCTCTGACTAATGCAGCTAATTTAATTCAAAAGTTTTTTCTAAGTTTTAATTTATCCCATTTTTTGCCTTAATGCCGTCACCCTACAATTACATCATGGATAAAATTTGATTGATAACATCGAGTGCCAGATATGACAGTTTTGTATTAAATGTAGAGTAACCACACTTTTGGACTTTAATTATAAGTTTGTTTAGAAAATAAACGATTATTAAAAAGACAATTTAAACAACCGACTTAATGTAAATACACTATTCGTAATTAACTGAACCGCAACTTCCGCAATCAACAGTTTTGTATCACCAACACGTGTATGTTAAACAACAGTGTAAGTAGATAATGAATGTAGGTTATTCATGACGTATTTGTTAGTTTGTTTGTCTGTACACACAAACAAACTAATTGTAAATCGGTTGCCGATTATATAAAATTAATGACAAAATGCTGTAAATTAAAAACTGCTAAGAAGTAGGGCAAGAAAATGACGATGATTCCACAATTACTAGTGCCATTGAATCGGAAGAATGAAATATTGCAATAATACCCAATGAATTCCTATTAATAAAAATGTATTGAAATTTCTACTTTTTATTTACATAATATAAAGTGACTCAAGAATCAAAACCTTTCAATCCGCTGTGCTGTTTGAAGGTTTTACGATTGGCTTTTGTTTGATATTAACAAAAAGATCTTAATGAAGATAACACACGGCCAACTGATATTTCCTGAACTATACTACTAAATACTGATAATAGAGTTGCAAGGGGGTTGAAGGGGGGTTAGCTCATATTGTATTTTTTTGGTTGTTGCTCTTGCGTCTCTATCGTTACGGACTAGTTAGATGGTGATAGTCGACCGATAAAAGTCACAGGTAACTTGTGCTAGCCGTCCCGGGATATTTAAAATGTGCACCAGAGCTAATATTCTACCTAACTTGTTAGATAGGTAGTTGTAATAATCTTTTAATAATCCATAGCTTTTATGTTACATCAGATATGATTGTCTATATCATTATTATCTATCGCTAAATGCAACCACTTAAGATTATTACAATGGAAAACGTCAAGATAACATCTTAAGAGGAATTAAAACAAAAGAAAAAACACCCGAAAAACGTTAACCTTATTTTTGAGTAGTCAGGAAAATAAACCCATAGGGCCGCATATACAGCTAAGGTTAGCGTAGCTAATTAACACCACAAATTATCCGCAAAAGCGTCTCCTCGTATTTGTGGTGTTAATTAATTTCGATCTTATTTTATCACCTCTAAAGACCATGATGCGTTGGCAGTAAATAAATCTCTGCGGTTCACTGTATAGTCTGTGTTATTGAAATCACTAGAGATGTAAACAAATATGTTTGACACATAACCTCAAATATTCATCATTCGTGTTTTATTTAAAATAACGTAAAATGAATAGTTATTTAATTTTAAGTTATTGTGAAAGTAAAGATCATGTGTATAAATCATTGCTAAGACCTCACTTGAACTTTAAAAGCACGTGATTATCGAGTAATAATGGTTAATGGTCAATTAGCACAGACTATATTTACGCCGCCGTTAGCCGTTCGAGCCTAGCGAAGCCGCCAAGCGTTCAGTGCGGCCGGTTGCAAAGATTCTAATACATATATTTCACTCCGCTACGGAGTCAGTGCGGACGTAGCCTTATGTCAGACTACAATCTTATCATCACTAAACGCACTAGACGTTACCTAGAACGTTTATGTATATTGACAGCTGATATCATTCCACTTCACATTTGACACATCTGTCACATTTTCTAAGTCACTCATACACTTTCCGAAAAGTTATTTTGTAAGGAAATTTACTTGAAATGTAGTAAATTATTAAGCAAAATACAAACTATAAACTGAATTAGTCAGATCACACAATGACTGGTAAGTTCATGAATTATAAACATCAAATTTCATTGTAAACATACCACAAAGCTTAGATATAATATAAGTTTTATATCAAATGGTATGTGAACTCCGCACATGGAGCCACTAGTCGCCTAAACACTCGTGGTTCAGTCAAACCACTACCCTCCGCCACCAGGGGCAACCACAGGTGGCTGGATGCGGGCACTAGTGGCTAAAAATGCTAAAATACATTGTTCGTGTGGTCGTGTGCGCAAGTCGAACGACAAAACGCTGCCACTAGTAGCGAGCGCCGATGACTCCCGCAGCTTGTGGCTCGGACGTGGCCACTCAAACGCTCTGTGTTCGCCGACGCTATACAAAATGTATGAAACAACTCTTCCGCAGCCTGTGGCGGCCACAAGTGCCTTTGCTGTAGTCGCTAGTGGCGTAATGTGCGGTAGCGATTAACGCGCGTCTTCAAAAGAGCTGAATGACGTAGTTTATAGCTGATACTGTGACTGTCCACTGCGACACATCTCACGCACGCATACGCTCTACATATGAACTGAACTATAGGTCAGTCTGGCTGCTTTCAATTCAACATTTCCTTAGCATATACGTGTGTACTGTGTAGTGAGCGCCGCAATCGAATTATAGCGTATCCAGGCTAGGCGGGGAAGCAGTGTCACCAACAACTCCTAGGAACTTGGCACAATCTCATAGCCATTCCTGCAAGCTAGGCTTTTGGCCTTATATTATGATGGTTCCGCCTCTGGCCAGTTTCTTGTAACCCTGGGCAGAAATCTGACCTCTATGCTACCTATACTATTTAATGCAGATAAAGATCAAATTTCAAGAGTTGTTGGTAATTCTGTAGCTCTGCCTCCTCTGGGTATGAAGGCGTGAGTGTATGTAAGATGCCACTAGGCTTTAATTTTTGTTAAGCCTTTCATGAAGGTAACATGATGAATGGACCTGCCTTAAGATTCTTATATCAGAGCCGTGTGAATTATACAATGACGCAGTGTGACGTTAATCATCCGCACAGCCGCTCTGGGTGTCTCCATTACACAGGCTTTCCTTGACCTTGACTTTGTATTGAACAATATATTATACGGTATTTCAGATACATGCGCACTTCAAATGCACGTCCTACGTATAGAAATCATTATTGACTATAGCATTGCGCAATAGGTTTCACAAAACAATCACCATTTTAGTACTGTGGAATCTACTGTGGAATCGTTGCTTCGATACGCTTGCTATTGTAACTTGTCATGCAAATAGCCTCATAGAAATTCAAAATAGTCTTTGAAAAATCAAAATAAAAACGTTTGTCAACAGGTTTGTCTTTAAACAACAAGTGTAACTTCTACGACCACCAGTGAGGAACATTTAGACCCCCGTTTCACCTGATGTCAGCATGACGCGATGGGTGCTGTGTGTCATTTTAATCATTCTGGAATATTCTGCGGCAAAAGCTCCAGTCACAGAATCAGACACATGGAATTTCCACCCAGCGAATATCAATATGGATGTAAGCGTAGAAACGGGTGTAGTCAGAGGTAGATTGGTTAACGATGGAGATGGCGAATACTTTGCCTTCCTTGGAATACCTTACGCTGCTCCACCGAGACCAGGCAAGCGATTTAAGGTCAGTACTATCTCTTTTGTGTACGCTTGGTACAGTCATGTTTTTCACTTATGATAAAATTTGCAAGTCAATTTTGAACCAGTTCCCGTTAATGGAATGGGCTGGAATTTGGACCACATGTAAATCTGATGACAATGCAATATTATTGTATCTTCATCATCAACTGATCTGATGATGTCAACGAAATGTGATGATAGAATCTCCGCTATATTCATCTAACGTAGTCCCACCGCGTTGGGACTCAGAAGTTCGGTCTTGATAAACAGATAACAACTTTGCAAAAAAAGAATGGTCAACAGAAAAAGCTTGTACCATTAAGCATTTTTGACAGAGATTGATGAGTTCACGATCGTGTGAGAAATCTCAGAGTGATTATTTTGCAATTCTTAACATGTCTAAACCAAAATTGCAAATAATGTTTAAGCAGAGCCCTTAATGGCTCAATTACATTGTTCTAGTATCTGTCTCAAACAGATCTCGACGGCTTTCGTCGTGTTTATACTAGTACGGTTGTAATTAGCTGCACAGTTTAGTGCTTTGTTACTTTGACGTCATGTTTGAACTGCTGCACTAATCTGTCAAAACACTAAAGCGACAAGGTACTAATTAGTAATGGAAGTACGGTTGCCTTTTCAGGTCACCAGACCTTGTGAAGGCAACAGATGTCTTCATGTTCACATTAAACCTCGTTTTATCTTTTGATAACAAATTCGACCTATTGACGTCATCTTTGGACTTGTCCATCAAGCCCGTACGATTATCCAATCAGATACGGTAAACGGACATTGTAATTCGACCATTGGCATTGCCGTGTTTTAATCACACTGACAATTCCTTTTATTCGTCAGGAACCGTTACCTCCAATCCCATGGAATGGAATTCTTCACGCAAACCGCACGGTCTTGTGCCCTCAATCAGGTATAGGTGATGAAGACTGCCTCGTCCTCAACGTTTTCACCCCTACTAAATTACTTAACGGAAATGCCCCCGTATTGGTCTACATACATGGTGGCTCCTTCATTATAGGAGCTGGTCAAACTTATGGAGTGGCACCTCTGATCAAACAAGACATGATAGTAGTTACGATAAACTACAGACTTGGAGCGTTAGGATTCCTCTGCCTAGGAATAGATGAAGCGCCAGGAAATGCAGGCTTGAAAGACCAAACTGCGGCACTTAGATGGGTTCAAACAAATATTAAAAAATTTGGAGGAGATCCCAAGCGGGTAACACTGTATGGTATGAGTGCCGGAGCGGCGTCCGTTGAGCTCCATGTGTTGTCTAAAATGAGTACAGGGCTATTTCAAAAAGCCATCATAGAATCTGGATCAGCTACATCC
The DNA here is from genome assembly GCA_923062465.1 of Acleris sparsana. Classification (NCBI taxonomy): domain Eukaryota; kingdom Metazoa; phylum Arthropoda; class Insecta; order Lepidoptera; family Tortricidae; genus Acleris; species Acleris sparsana. The sequence continues at coordinate 2,684,506 of OV281303.1, forward strand.
GTCTGGGCCACCAACGCCCAACCGATAGAAACCGCTTTGGAATTCGCTCAATGGGCTAACTTTCCTCCTCGATCGAGAAAAAATCTGTTCAACTTGCTCAACCATTACCAAAATGCATCTGCTAACAATTTGACTGAAACCAACATGCATTATTACAATAATTTCGTTGATGGCACATTTGGATTTGTTCCGTGCGTTGAAAAAAGATCCCATATTGCGCAAGCGTTTATGACTAAGAGTCCCTACGAGATACTCGCAAAGCAGGAGTATAATAAAGTACCCATAATGTTCATCTACTCAAGCTTGGAAGGCCTATATCTCCGGAGCGCTGAATACTATAAACAGAATTACAAACACAGAATGGAAGAGGACTTTCAAGAGTTCTTGCCGGCAGATCTTATCTTTGACACAGTCGAGATAAAACAAGAAGTGGCGAAAAGTATAAAGAGTTTCTATTTCGGGAATAAAACTATAGGAGACGATGGCACGTTGGGTGATTATTTAAATTACTTTGGGGATTATCTGGTTCTGCATGGGTTGCTGAATTCCGTTGAGAAGCACTCAAGACATGGGAATCCGGTGTATTTAATGGAGTTTGCTTTTAAGGGGAGGTTGGGTACTTATGAGAAGTTTTATGAGCACATAACGTTGGCGGGCCATGGTGACGTCATAAAACATGCAATTGTGAAACATTCATCGCGTGATCCAGACGACAAACAGGCGATCAACCGAGTGACTGAGCTGATCGCCAATTTCGCCAGATATGGGTAAGTTACTCAAAGGGCTGGTAAATGATCATTGTTTTATGTGAAGCCGGCAATAAATCTGCCCAAAGCCAAAAGGCAGTATGATTATATGGACTGCGTTCTCTTCAACTGCCTTTTTTATTTTGGAGGGCAGGATTTTTGTCTCATCATTACTTCGTATGTTAGACCAAAACGCCCATAGATTTCCGTTAAAGTTTCGCTCGTTTAGAAGCCGCCATACTTATGGGTAAGTTTTTATTGATTTTATCAGGTATGGATCACTAGATTTTGGTGTTGAGATTTTAATTTAATTGAGTGCAAATGGTTACTTAATTAAATTTAGAAAGACGCGTTTGTTTCAAAATATTAATGGTTGTAATTATGAATGGTTAACTTTGTGCCAATGTTGAATTTATGACAAAATAATGACGAATTAACGACTGTACAACTTTGTGTGAAATCTTACATTTTAATATTGGGAACATAACCATGTCCCAAATAATCTCAGGAATATTTATTCTGGAAAATAAACATAAAGCTATCTACTGATTAAATTTACAACATAGTAGTTAAGAAAGTTTTCCTGGTTTGAAAACCGCATTATTACAGTCTGAAATAGAAAAGGTTATTTATTTTCGGTACACACTTTACTAAATGTATGGTAAAAAAAAGCAATCTGTAATTTTGGTCGTGGAAAAGTGAGTAAAGTAAGTTGCTTAGCTAATTAAGAATTTTAAATTTAAAGGCAAGGGTGCTGATGATATCATGAATTTTCATTAAATGAAAAAAATAACACAATTTTTTCGAAACTTTGAATTTCCAGTTTTTCAATGCATACAACTAGATTATATAGTAAAGTTCAACATGAGTTAACATCTCTATTGGGATAGACGTGTGTCGCTGACGTAATTAATAACTACATGCATTTGAGCGAATGTAGAGGTATAAGTACCACGTGTAGCACGCGCAGCTGTAGAAATCCAGCTTAAAAACATATCTTCTATTCAACAGGAACCCCACACCGGGTACTACCTCGCTGCTGCCTGTCCTTTGGCCACCGGCAGTACCCGGTAACATGAGCTACCTGTACATGGACAGCGAGTTCATAGTGCGCGAGGAGCCTTATTGGGGCCGCAAGGTGTTTTGGGACACCCTGTATAAACAGTATCGAAGACGGGTGCGCCCTGTAGATTCGAGGTTTTTTTAATTTGCGGAATAAATTATTGTTTTGTTAGAAATTATAGTAATACAGCTGAAATTGTGTAGCTTTCGTTTTCAGTTTTAAACTTGCACATCACACTGTGCATCCCTTATCAGGGTTCTGTAGCCATATGGCAAAAACGGAACCCTAATATTTCGTTATATCTGTCTGTCTTTTGACAAATAGATTAATAGGAACATTAGGGACTTTGTGGGTAAATTTTGTTAGTGAAGCTCATTTTATAGGTACACCGCACATAACAATTATGAAACCATCAATTATAATAGACGGTACCACGCTGTGCGGGGCTCCTATTGCTGAACTGGGAACCCTTCGGGCATAAGACGGCATAGGATTAAAATTCTCAGTGACACTTAAAAGAAGAGCGTTTTATGAAAAAATGTATATATGTTTATAAAGCGAACATTTAAGGCGAAATTAGGCTCTAGATTAATTGAAGTTCTTCAAGCTGGAGAGAACACGTCGGTCATGCTGCAATCAGCTTCAGCACCCACTTCCGAACTGAAATTCTGTTTTGCATAACACAATGCCAAAGACGATTTGGTGTCCATTTTCTATGGAAATCAGAGACCCTGGTACTGCCTCTCTCTCTCTAGAAATAGAGACATATCAGATGTTTTTGAGCCCAATGTTGGATAATATAAATATTGCTGGTGACTGTACTACATAAGAAGAAAACTCAAGTATATGACTCGGCTGCATTGTTAAGTTAATAACTATACGATAACAGTAGGGGTAAATGCAAATGTAGAATAGGATCTAGAATAAAAAATATCCACACGTGTCTTCAGTACTTTACCTTGCACCAGAGAAGTCAATCTACTTCGTCTTCGTCTTAAACTATATCGTTATCAAATTGTTAAAATGATGGTAGATATTATTTACGATACAGTAGAAGAACAGCTAAACTGAAGTGGCAGTGGGCGGGGCACATTGCTCGCAGGACTGATGGCCGATGGGGTCAGAAGGTTCTGGAGCTGTAGGTAGGCCTCCAAGAAGATGGAGTGACGACCTCGTCAGGATCGCGGGACCGCGGTGGATGCGAAAAGCACAACCGGTCTGAGTGGAAAGCCTTGGGGGAGGCCTATGTCCAGCAGTGGACGTCTTTCGGCTGACATGATGATGATGATACAGTAGATAAAGTGGAATAGTAAAATGATGTTTAAGCCAATTTTTTTCCTCTCTATATTATCTACTTTATTGTGTTTATAGTGAGTTGAGTTTTAGAAATATCCTTTGAAAAGGTATTGTTGCGAATATTTTAGTAATTGAGATTGAGACCTATCATCCTGTTTTTTATTATTATACTTTGTGTACAAAACAACTGAAACATACCTAGGACAAATAACTTTTTTCTGTCTTTTCCTTCTAACTTTATGAACGTTATGAAAACAAGAGCAAACACGTTCGTGTTTACGAACTAACTTCTATCGCGATACGAAGTCGTGTCACGTCCACACAGGACAACTTTGGATTGGGGAAAAAACTAGGTTGAAGGGACGGTCTACCAAGAACTGAAACTGCACTTTCGGACTCTACTGATTTAGTATTCCAGTAGAATTGTTTTCCAGAAATTTTAGCAGGATAATATTTTTATAACATTTTGGCCAAGCAATGTATAGCGTAGTTCACGCAATGCTGCGCTGATTTTGAATACATTGGTGGTTTTTACTTACGTAATATTTTTTCATATTGCGGATAGTTATCATCATATAGCCATTTAAATCGGTAAAAGTGCAACAGCATAACAGCTGTGAAAAATCCAGCAAGTTTGAGACAAACTACGTACAAAACTTCGTACGTTTTGTGAAATTTCGGATGTTACTTGAAATATCATAGACTTCTTTTACCATAGTTTTCCTCCCCTGGCTCGGCCCTGTAGTTTCTGAAATAAGGAGGGGGAGTCAATTTCCGCCTATTTTCTAAAATAACTTTAGGACTTTTATATTAAAATTATAAAATCAAATAAGATTCTTACCATAAATGCTTTATCGTTATAAATATGTCACACAATATAGTTTGTTAATAGATTTTAAATTTTAATTGAATACTGATTACATCTAGTATAAAATATGCCGAAGTCACAAGTGAAACGGTATATTTATTTATTGTTAAAACGTCACGTTCCTTACATCTAAGTGTCATTTTTCAGTTTACTATCTTGGGCAGCTATCCAATGAAATATCTCCCGGAACTTACCTACTTCCTGGATACAAGCCAGGAGGAAATTTATAGCAGTTGCAAGTCAAAAGTTTAACGTAATGATACAGTGCACTTTATGTTGAGGCAATAGGGGTTATAAAACACCATCTTATTTTATCTTATCTTAGTAATATTATATATTATACACGCTAAAGTGGATGTTGGCTAATGTGTTTCCAACTCCGAGAACTAAGATGGAATGCGCCTATGCCAGTAATTTTACCTGTTATCTTACCACACCAGAACACAAAAATTTAAGACTGCTGCTTGGCGGTACGTTGAAGTAAAGTATTAATTAAATAATATATTATATTATAAAACTCGTCAACATGTGCATTCTGCCTGTCCTAACCTATGGTGCCCAAACATGGTCACTCACAGAGAGTCAAAAGTCCAAATTAAAGGTTTGCCAACGAGCAATGGAGCGCAGTATGTTAGGTGTCAAAAGGACAGATCGCATCCGGAACACGGAACTACGCTCCAAAACACGCATAGCTGACGTAGGAGAAAAAACCGCCAGGCTTAAGTGGGATTGGGCCGGTCACGTCTGCCGCATGCACCCGGACCGGTGGGCTAACGTAGCCACCAAGTGGGTGCCGCAAAATGGGCGGCGCAAACGGGGCAGGCCTAGACGGAGATGGCGGGACGACTTGGACGCATTCCTCAACAACTGGCCGGAAGAGGCACCAAATAGGGACTCATGGAGATCAAGGGGAGAGGCCTTTGCCCAGCAGTGGGACACTCATACAGGCTAGGAAAAAAAAAAAAATTTTAGGGAATCCATCTCAAAATTTCGATAATCGTGATATTATAATCCCGAAAGGAGCAGAATTACGCGGACACTACGTTTCAAGTTTGCCGCAAGCAACGCCGTGCGAAATTCATTGTATATTAATAAAATCAGCTCAGAATTATAAGAGCTACATTCCTCAAAAATAATAATCTAAATCAGTGCAATGTTTTTGTATACTTGCAAAGAGATAAACTAACATAGTACAGTAAAAGCCAGGGTATTCATTACTACTCGGATGTCAATCGCTTTTACACTCTCTCTGGGCCTTCTAAGCAGTAAAAACCGTAATTGTCTTGTTTAATTATACATACATACATACATAGCTTCGCGCCTGTCTCCCAATGGGGTAGGCAGAGACTATGGAAAATTACGCTTCTTACAATATGAATCATAATGTCACTGTGACACAGTTTTTTTGGTGGTTTAGGGTCCTATTGGGCTGAGCGTACATTGCAACAGAATATATCTTGCCTATGATTTTTTTTTAGTATCGTTTAACTTGTTTTAATTTCAGTTGTTAAGTTTCAGTTGGTTTTCACATTTAAAAAATCAAAGTGTTTTTAGATTTAATTATTAAGAACCATGAATAAAAAATACGCATTAATTAAACAACTTATTTCTCTTATTTCTTTCAATCAGATTTTTTTTTGTTGTTTACTAGTTTTTGTCGGCGACTCCGTCTATGTAGATTTCGTTGATCGCTGTTCCTAGGGACATGTCCGTTTTCAATTGTATCCATAAACCAAGTTTTAGATCGATCGGTTAAGGTTAAGCCAAAGAACCGTGACAAACAAATAAACAAATAGTAAACATAAGGACAAGGTTTATGAAGTTTACTTACACAAAGTTCAAATTGAATAAATAAATAAATGTTTAATGGCCTCTATTACTTTCTGAGACTCATTACTTCAGAAAAAATCAAAAGCGTCGACGTATTTCCAAATCTTGTATTAAGTAATCACCAAGATAAAGTCGTTTACTAGGTTTTTAAAACCAATGCCGTGAAAACATTTGCTTCTGTTTATCTGTTTAGAAAAATATAGGAATTATTACATGCTTCCCAAATCTGCATAATTTGTAACAATACCTTGACAATCTTCAACACCATGTTACACAATCCAAGTGGGTTCCCGTAGATAAGGGTGTAATTTCAATAGTAACCAAGCAGCCAGCCGGAGAGATAAAACTTGAGGGCTAAAAGAGCTAGAACTACTGCTGGAGAATATTTTACTGCGTTGCTGCTAAAACGGAGGGCAAAAAATATGAGCAGTGACTATTTGAGATTAAGACGGTGGGAGAGTGGTGGTGGTATAGGTAGTAAACAGAACCACACAGCCGTAATATCAAAGAAGGCGACTAACTGTATCTAGTAATAATAATAATACATACATACATACATTAAACCACGCCTGTTTCCCAGGGGGGTAAGCAGAAACCACTTCTTTCCACCAGCTACGATCTTGACAAATCTCTTTCGCTTTGGCGACCACAGTTATACCATGTAGGCCGCGGAGGACGCTGCTGCCCATCCTCCGGTTTATCCCTTAGTCGCCTCTTACGACACCCACGGGAAGAGATGAGGGGCACAATTGGGGGAGGCCTACGTCCAGCAGTGGACGTCCTTCCGCTGACATAATGAACTCAGATAAGTCCATGCAAAAGGACAACGGAATTTGCGTCTTTTTTTCAAACGTATTAAGTTTTAAATTCGTATACCTTTCAAGGACATATTGGAGTTTGAAGCTAAGCGACTCAATTGTGCCCTTGTTCTACAGAAGAAGGTGCGATATGTATACTACTGTCTATGCTAAATCTTTCACGGTACACTCTGTCCAGTTATGGAATGGGCTTCCACAGTGCTTGAGGCAATCTGGATCTGTCGGTTCATTTAAGGAAAAGTTAAAGAAGTTGTGGTTAAATGTACAGGTGAGTCGTGACTCGTGAGTGTTGTTCCTTTGCCCTGTTGTAGGTTTTAATTGCTGTTTACATATGTGGTAGTATATATTAGTATATTTTATTACCTATGTATTTATTTTATTAAAGCAGATATTATTACTTTTTAATGTCTGTTTTTCAGATGTATATAGGTATGTACCGTTTTTCTTTTTTCTTTTATCTGATATTTTGTAAATTTGTCTATCCTCTTGCATTATCCTGGCTTATTCTACTCCAAGGTCAACTGGAAGAGATCCCATATGGGATAAGTTCGCCTATGTACATTATCTATAGTGATGCAAAATGTTTTGTAATTGTTTATGTGCAATAAAGAGTTTACATACATACATACATACATACTGTCAATATGAATTTAGTCACATCTTTTTTCTTTTTACATCCGATATTTCCTCCAAGCAATGAGACCCGCTGACAGGCACTTAGTGGAAGGAGCCCCAGGCGACTGGCGGCAGGGCAACAAAACGGCCGGCAAATTCAAATTTATTGCACAACTTACGGATCTCTGCGGTACGATTAGGCTGGCTACATACAATCAGAGTTGGTTTGTTGAATTTACTTTGAATTTTTTAATTGAATAAATAGCGTTAAATGCTTTTTTTTAATAACATTCAAATAGTAAATAAATGAATACATAGCGGGGGACAATCTCACTCTATGGATATGGATAAACATCTCATGTATGTCTGTCTGTTACTTTCTTATTGCCATAGATTAAATAAAAAAAACAGTTAAAAACCGAGTCGGACTCGCGCACCGAGGGTTCCGTATTTAAAATAATATGCTCATTAACAGCAAAATTAAATTATTATTTTGTCACGTAAAAATCCACATAACACTAAATCAAATTAAGTACTAATATCAATCTTCAGTTAATAACACTATAGTGTAAAAAATAATAGCATTATATTGAGTTATGCCGGTCCCGTCGCTAATACATTTAATCTTTACCAAGTCCTCTGATCTGTATCTTAAGATACTTCAAATAATCTGTTTCTTACAATGAACTGCTTTCTGCGTGATAAAACGACGCCTATTTACTTTTAACAAAAAAATCTCGCTTTCGTTGATATTTTTGATACATCTGCATGAAACGAGTATTGTATTCGAGAATGTTAAAAATGTAACTGTGAAAAATACTTGTCAGGGTATTTAGGGTAAGGTATTTGCCTATCCTCTTTATTATCCTGGCTTATTCTACTCCAAGGTTAACTGGAAGAGATCCCATATGGGATAAGTTCGCCTATGTACATTATCTATAGTGATGCAAAAAAAATTGTAATTGTTTATGTGCAATAAAGAGTTTACATACATACATACATACATTTATTATATAGGTTAAAAGTACAACTGTAAATGTAACTGTAAATGAACTCTTGCATGTAGTTGTAACGGTATCCTGCCGTTTCGTCAACATGTTTTGGTCAAATGTATCAATTCCCACATATTAATTTCCCAAAAAGTATTTTATATTATTATTGTTTTATATCCGGGATATCGAAACACAGATTAGGTGAGGTTAGGTTAGGTTAGGTTACACTTGTGACTACATGAAAAATAAATCAACTGGGACGGGAAACCACTTTTTGGGAAATAAACGTTTGGGATGATAGGGCCTCTGTATGGACCGTTCGACATTCTATATTTGAATTCAGACGTAAATTCTATATTAGTTTTATACACAACTACGTTCAAAAGGTCATTTAATTAAGTTTTTCACCTATACCTACTATTTGCGGAGTTGAAATACGCTTTTCTGTTTTATTAAGAAAAAAATCGATAGTTTTTCAGTTTATTTTTAAGCCCTTAGATTTTTAATAAAGGCCTATAATATTACTTGGATATGACATATCCTGCAGTACTCCGTTTTCTTTGGTACCTATTATGTTTTCATACAGATCTGGAGTAACTGTAAAAGTATGTAAAATACTTGTTTGTTCTCTAAAATGGTCTATCTACATCCCTACCCTGCATACTTCCAGAGCTTGTAAATCATAATAATGCTCGCTACTTTAGAATATTACACGAAAGTCATCGAAACCAACGACTTCACTTCAGTCACTGTTAAAAATTCAAGAAAAGCCGCCATTTTGTGTCATTTTCTTAACGCGGCCATTTTTTGAACACTGCCGCCATTGTTGACTTGATAAATTGTTTTTTGTGATAGCTTGATGCCACTTGCAGGTAGGGTGAAAGTGTCTTTATAGCCTTTTATCTCCCGAAGCAAACAAAGGGGGTGTGTATCTGTGTATTTGTCTGGCAATGTAACTTCGAAACGTATAGAAAGGATTAATCAGGGTAGTTCTTGATAAAAATCAATGATGAACGATCTAAAAATCTAAAACGAAGGACCTTTACTGTCTTTTATTTTAAAAACTATTACAGATAAAAAAATCGATAGAGAATGCCATTAGGCATTAAGTTCACCTTTTGTACTCAAATTTGTATTTTTGTACCATTAAGATGAAACAAAATGAATCATTTTTTTTTTCCGAAAAAATTATGAGTTGTTATGACACTTTTTTTGTAAATTGTAGCGGTTGGTAAAATTGGTTTATCGATTATACAAATAGGTAACCCTCCTTGCTTTGATGTAGTCCGTCCGATTTAAATACGTAAGCAGGTACCTACGGAACTCTCCGTGCTCGAGTCCAACTCTCACGGTGCTCTCACACAGCGGTGATATAACGTTATAAAACATTTTATATCACGACAACATTCTTAGATTTAGTAGGTTGTTGTAGTGTTATAAAATATTTCATAACGTTATAAACCATTTTATAACCGCGCTGTGTGGGAGCACCATTACCCGTTTTTTTTAAAAATGTTCGAATTCAAATCAGGTAAAGGATTTTTCAACTGAAAACCTACTGCGCATAATGGGGTCACGTCTGGCAGATAAAGAGCGGCTCGGTGGAAATCGGGCAAGCGGATACATCGATCCTTGTCGGTAAAGGTGAATAATGTTATAATTTTACTTTATTTTAAGTTAAAAAGCATATATACATAACTCTTTTCATTTCTCTCTACTACAGTAAAACTCCAGATAAGGCCCGTTCACACGACGTCCGGTTATGTAGGATCTACTGACTATCGGATCCTGCAGAAATGGATAGTGTATTCACCGGATAGTGTGTAGGATCCTCCGGTCCTATAAAATCTCCGATTCATCGGTTTTTTGCGGGATTCTTGTTCCGAGCTTGTGAGCTGTACACACATAACAAGTATAGAAACACTGTCGCCACTAAATTTGTCGCAACGGTTTGAGGATGTTGCTGGGACTGCCTCGTTTCTGTAGCGCGTCAGGGATGTGCGCCGAGGCTCGCGTCGATAGCTTCCAGGCAATTATTCGCAAGAGAGTCGCCTCCCTGATGCGACGTGTGCGGGATAGTCCCAATAGCCTCCTTAATACGATTGTGCATAGGTTCGACTGCCCAGTCGTAAAACGCTGGAACTCCTGCCATGCGGGTCATAGAATTTTATTGTTTTGATGTGTTATAGAATGTAATACCTACTAACATAAATTTAAGCAACTGTTACTAATAATATGGACCCTGTGTTTGAAATAAATTATTATTATTATTCATAGATATTTATTTAATTTTCTGTAAATTAGGTTTTTTATAATAAACATTCAAATATAAAAGTAAAATAACAATACTAATACAAAAAATATACATTATAAAAAACCTAACCTACGGGTGCCGCCGGCAGCGGGGCAGGGCTCAAGCTACCGGTGGTTAGGGCTGCAGAGAGAGGAACCTCCTCACAATGCGTGCTGTGTCGAGGAGTACTGCCTTCTGTATCTGGCCCTTGATCCAGCCATCTAGCGAGAGTCTCTTGAGGTGTTGGTCGAGACTCTTCGCTATAAGACCGTTGGCCGAAACAACTATCGGTACAATGATCGTCGAGTCAACATCCCACATGGCGGTCACCTCGTGAGCCAAGTCAAGGTACTTGCTGAGCTTGTCCTTCTCGGCCTTCACGAGGTTCTCGTCATGCGGGATGGTGACGTCGACGAGCACTGCCCGGCGTTGAGATCGATCTGCCAACACGATATCAGGCTTATTGGCGACAATAGTCCTGTCCGTGATGACAGATCGATCCCAATAGAGCGTAGCACGACCATTTTCGAGAACTGGCGCCGGTGTGTACTTATAGTACGGCACTTCAGAATCAACAAGATCATATTGAAGGGCAAGTTGTTGATGGATGATCCTGGCCACGAGGTTATGTCTGTGCAAGTACTCACCGTTGGCCAAATGCGAACAACCGGAAATTATATGTCTGAGGGACTCGCCGGGGCAACGGCACGCTCGACAAATGTCAACCGTGCCATCCCTCAGAATATACTTCCGGTAATTGTTCTTCATTATGACTTCGTCAGCAATTGCACAGACAAAACCTTCGGTTTCCCCAAAAAGGTCACCAAAACGTAGCCAGTTCACGGACGCTAAAAAGTCTACATCGGGCCTGGTTAGGGCCCGGTAGAAGCGTCCGTGTAACTCCTTGCTCTTCCATATGCTCTTGCGGTCCTCAGTGCTCAACACCGTTGGTCTGCGCCAGTTCCCGTTTGCCAAGGAGAGAGGCGTGAGGTTTCTGTCTACTGCAACCACATCGCGATGCATCCTACACTCATTGTTAAGGAAATAATCCCTGAGATTGCACACCTCGCGGTTGTGGAGATTCTTAGCATTTAAAATGCCTCGACCTCCACATTTCCTCGGGATGTACAATCTCATAACAGATGAGCGTGGGTGCAACATGCGATTTGATTTAAGCAGTAGACGGACCCTCCTATCCAGAGCATCCAGCTCAGTCTGAGTCCATCTTAGTATGCCAAAGGAGTATGTGAGCAGCGGCATCACCCAGCCATTGAAGGCGCGCACCTTATTGCCACCCGACAAAAGACTGTTAAGAACTTTTGTCAAGCGACAGAAGAAGCGCTCTTTCACTGACTGCTTGACATCGCCCACCACGATACCCAAAGACTGTGACATACCAAGATATTTGTAGGTTTCAACTTCGGAGAGAGATCTGAGAGTCATTGTCTCAGAAAGTTGCAAATTTGATGAATTTACAACTTTCCCTCGTTGAACATGCATAACCGCACACTTATCTACACCGAATTCCATCTTGATCGCACTACTGAACTCTTGTGTGATTTTCAATAGTGCGATAATATCTTGGCGCTTCGATGCAAACAGTTTGAGGTCATCCATGAACAATAAGTGAGAAATGACTTCAGCTTCTCTACAAAGTCGATAGCCAAGCCCGGAATCCGACAGCAAAGAGCTAAGAGGATTCAAGGCTAGGCAAAACCACAAAGGACTCAGACTGTCACCCTGGAAGATGCCTCTTTCAATCCTTATCAAGTTAGGCAAATCAGAGGGGACATCTCGACCACCTGGTTGACGAAGGACTGTGACCCACTGCCTCATACACACACCTAAAAAGGACCTCAAAGTTGCATCAACTTTATACAACTCTAAGATCCTTTCGAGCCATGAATGAGGCACCGAGTCATAAGCCTTCTTGTAGTCAATCCAAGCAGCCGAGAGGGCCGCCTTGTTTCGCCTAACTTGCTGGCAAATGGTCATGTCTATGAGGAGGAGCTCCTTAGTACCGCGGGACCCAACCTTACACCCATTTTGAGCAGAGGCCATAACGTTGTTTGCAATAAAATGTGTATTTAATTTTGTGCTCAAAATGGATGTAAAGAGCTTGTAGATGGTAGGCAAGCATGTAATGGGTCGGTAGTTCTTTGGATCCGCGGTACTACCGGACTTGTGGAGCAGGAAGGTGACACCAGTTGTTAATAAAGGTGGCAAGGAACCAATCTCAAGGGCATTTTGGAGTTGTGCTGCTAAACACTCATGTGAGGCTTTGAACCATTTAATCCAAAAGTTGTGCAATCCATCCGGCCCAGGACTTTTCCAGTTCTGAGCCATTCGAATTGCACAACTGACGTCTTCGGGGCAGATAGTAATAGGCCGCATTGGTTCAATAGCCTCACATGCGCGTTCAACAACACACATCCAGTCTCCTTCTGTGTGCACGACAGGCACCGACCAGATGCTGCGCCAGAAATCAATCATAACAACAGGATCCGGTAGGTGCCCATCGCTCACACCTTGATCAGTTCCTTCCCACTTTCTGTCGGTAACGGTGATGGCCGGCTCGAGGGTCTGAAACAGAAGCAGCATCCGATCACGATACGCAGTGAGGTTAGTTTCTCCCTCTGTAGCCCCGTAATACGCTCGCATGCAATTTTCATTATTAATTTGTGACCATCGCATGCGGCGCACTAAACCACCGGTAGCGGGAGCCGTGCGCGGGGCGGGATGCCCCGCTGGCCCCAAGCGTGCCGGCAGCGGTGGTCGCCCACGTCGCGCAGGTGGTCGCGGCGGCGGAGGCGGCGGCCCGCGCTCGTCGCTCGACTCGCTGGTGTCGGCCGCGGTGGCAAACTCGTCACCCGACGACGATGGCGAGGAGCTGGACGAGGCGGGCAGAGGTGGAGGGCGTGCGCTATTTGTGTCCGCTTCTTTGAGTTTCGATCTAGTTATCATTTTATCTTGGCATTTTATTGTGTTGTATGTGACATGTTGACGTTGTCAGCGTATAAATACGACATAAAAAGAAACACAGAGGCCAAAAACTAAATTAATATAAAAAGAAAACTAAAAAGCACAACAGACAGCGTCAGCGGTTTTTTTTTTTTTATTATTATTATTATTATTTGTATGTCTTTACCAATCACGGGACTATGGGAGTCCCGGACCTTTGGAAGGCGTACATGGAGCCGAAGCCAACACGCAGAGGCCCTTTAGACAAGTTTAATTTAGTAAAGTTATGGGACACCAACCGGCGATTGTCCCTGAGTTCAAACTAAAGAAGTATGCTCCCACGGACAACCACCGGTCAGTGTAAAGACTATTTAAGAAGGATGGGAATACTAATAATAGGTTCTATGAGTGAACTGATATGGATTGGTGAACTAGGCTATTGATGAAACTACGGCGCCTGCCTGGCCAATGCTAATTACTTTGGTTTAAATGGCAGGCGGTGACTCGCCAACTCAATGGAATGGACCTCCCGAAATAGCCACATATATATAGCAGCAGGGAGGCAACAGTTCCAGAGGGGCTAAGGGTGGAGAGGTGCTTCTGGACTTTAAACGACCATAAGGTGCCCACTCGCCACTTATGCAACACATCCACCCTTCGAGCATATAGCTCTTGCGACTCCACTCTGACCGGCCAATAAAGGCAAGCCAGAGGTGAGGGTCTGTTCCTCGTCATTGCACACCGCAGCCGGCCGGTGAAGGCAAGCGTGAGGTGAGGAACAGGACCTACCCTCGGGAGCACTCAGGTCCGTGGTGTCGCCACTCACCACAGCTCGCCACTAGCTGCCTTGCGGTCTTATTATTATTATTATTATTAAATTGGATCCGGCATTTTATCGGACGACCGGACCGATTTGCAGTCGCGAAATTGAATGACACATTTTGCAGGATCCGTTTAGTTGCCGGATTCTGGAACCGGACGCTTGAAATCGGATCCTATAAAAAACAGTTCCTGCGAAGAATCGGATGTCTTCGTTTATTCTGGCTTTAAGAAGTCACTCTCGAAACTGACTGGACGCGACATCATGCATCGAAGTTGTTTATCCTTATTCGAAATTGTCCAAGCTTCCGGTATAAAAGTTACCCTTTATTTCCCGGGGACTTAAGCTGTCTTCATACCAAAATTTCATAGAAAACGGTTCAGCGGTTTCATCATGAAAGCGTTACAAACAGACACAGAATAATTTTCACACTTATAGTGTTATGAACATAGTCGCCTTCAACGTGGTGGATAAAGCTTCCGGCACTCTCGCACTTACATGAAGAAAGAAAGTGACAGAGAGGGACAAAGAAACGGTTATCCACATCGATAAACACGAGAACTCTACCCTCCTATGGAGAAAAGGCGGATGTACAATTAATTCATAGAAACATATTAAACTCTCAAAGGTAATAAGGTTCAAGGTTAAATTAAAAAACGTTAGTACAGTCAGCGTCATATAGTTTGTAGCATCCAAAGTAGCCAAATAGTTCGTTACACGCCCTTGTTACTACAGTAATAATGACGTGTAACGTATGTACTATTTGGCTACTTTGGATAGTACA
The DNA here is from genome assembly GCA_923062465.1 of Acleris sparsana. NCBI lineage: Eukaryota > Metazoa > Arthropoda > Insecta > Lepidoptera > Tortricidae > Acleris > Acleris sparsana. Next base: position 2,699,592 of record OV281303.1, read on the forward strand.
GTCGAAAAATTAGACGGCATTTACTTCTACAACTTTTGATATGTTGTTTATATTATTCTGGTCTCTTGTAAACACTAAAACGCGTTTATTAGGGCAGACGTGTTTTGAAGTTTAGTTTCGTTACGAACAGTTAAAACAATAGATGAGGTTTGTTGCGAAAATTTTGAAAATAGCCAAACAATAATGTTTAGTTTAATATCATATGTTTTTTAGGGTTCCGTAATCAAACTAGGAACCTTATTGTCCGTCCGTCTGTCTGCAGCCTAGCTCAGTGACTCTTAAGTGACTCGTAAGGAAAATCTTGAAACAACATTTTATTTTAGTTTACCTCCCCTACACGTAACGTGTAGGTTAGTCGTCTCTTACGACTTCCACAGAAAGGCATGGAGTGGCACTATTCTAAGCCGGCAACCACACGGCACAAAATTTGTTATTCATTGTTGTTTTTATGTTTGTAGTATTTAATGGCTTCGGAACCCTACACTGAGCATGGTCCGAGATGCTCTTGCCCGGTTTCGTTTGACAGACGGTATTATAAAAATAAATAATTTCAGTTTCACATTTATAGCTAAGTAAGCGCTCGTCAGATGCAGTATTAGTATTCCCCTTTGTCATTAGTCATCTAATTAATGATAAGTAATTCGTCGGCTTAGTGCAAGAAGTCATTAACTAACAAAAAGTCAAGTCGGGGAAAAACGGGCTCAAAGTTTTGACACAGTCAAATGACCATAATTGTAATAGGTTCGGTTCTAGATTTAAAAATTAAACATCAATGGTTAGCTAAATGTATTTACTATTAAATCCAATTAAAAACTTTGTACAATAAAGTCAAATAACTTTTTTAAAAGCCTAAATATGTAGTTAGTGACTTTTGGTCTTTCTCGCTCTTAAGGGAACTTACAATTAGTTATTTTTTATTTTCATTACAAATAAATCGGGAAACATAGTTTTCTATAACAAAATTGGTTTAATCAGTCGTAATTATTAACTTAGCAGCATTATAAATATTACTTATTAATCAACAACGAATAAACAGATTTATTTAATTCTACTTCACAGATTATAAAGTCTGCAAGACCACAAAAATAACACAAAATTCTCGTAATGACGTTATTTTTAACTTCAAACTAAAATAATTATGAAATATTCATTGTTGACGACCTTAATATTATAATAATTCCAGACAACAGCAAGCACTATTAGTATAGGTAAAACGTGAAAACTTCTAAAAATTTAAATAAAGACATCAGCTTTTGATTGAACTAATACATTAGGTACGAAAAAGAGTAAAAAAAAATAATTCTTGACGTTCATCTTTTTTACTCTACGTCTTCTGAGTTAGAAGACATTTCTTCAGGGACATAATCACGACACTCTTTGGCTGGCAAGTTCCGGTACCAGTGGTGAAGTTCCGCGGGTATTATTTTTTCATTGCACATTTTTAGCAAACCGTAAACTGTTCTGTATCCTTAATATTCGTAAGAAGGACTGGCGGCGTATCTTTCTGTGCTTAAATGTGTCTAGGTGACTCTAAGCCTTTTTAATATCCGACAAAGACTGTAGTTTCAAATCAGCATTCTGAATGTCACCCATTAAGATCAAAAGTAAAATACATTTTATACAGGGTGGCCGGCGGCAGATTTTTTATATTTTCAAAAAGTCATTTTTTTAATGAAAAAAAATGGGTTTAGACATTTGGCGGGATTACACGGTTCAATATTGCGAATTTTATTTTCATCTTGTTTCAATGGTCAGAACGCCGTCATTCATGCAGTTGAAGCGTTTGCACGCTATATAATTTCGTTAAGAGACGGGCCGAGTGTAAAATTTATTCGGTCATGGGTGCAAAGGTTCCGAGAAACTTCTTCGGCACATAATATACCGAGATCAGGCCCCAGCACACACGGACGCCGGAACACATATTGAGTGTGCAACGGAGTTTACAGGAAAATCCACGACTTTCAGTGCGGAAGAGAGCAGCTCTCTTTAAGACTCTTAAAGTTCTCAGTGCATGAAATATTGAAAAAATAATTGAAGTTTCATCTCTATAGGATTCAACTGGTTCAAGAAATTAATGAAAGTGATTTAACCAAACACAAAGTTTTTTGTGACAAAATGTTGCACAGATTTCGTACCATAAATTGCATTTTTTGTAGTGACAACGCCCATTTTCACATGAGTACTCATGTCAACAAGCATGTAGTAAAGCAAAATTGTCGCTACTGGGGCCCGCGATCGTCTAATCCACGGTTAAAACACCAAAGACCTTTGCATTGTCTAACAGTTACTGTTTGGTCTACCTCATCCTTGAATAGAATTATTGGGGGTTATTTTTTTGAAAATGCCTTGCAGTAAAATGTAAATAGGTAGTGAAAACTATAGGAAAATGATAGCTGATTAATTTTTGCCTAAATTGCTTGTACATCCGTCCTATTCATCACACGCCTGGCTTCAGCAGGATGGTGCTACACCACACATGGCCACAGTGTCGATGAACGTGCTTCGCGAACATTTCCCTCGAAAATTGATAAACCGCTTTGGAGAAATCGTGGCCGCTGAGATTGCCCGATTTGACCCCTATGGATTTGTTTCGATGGGGGTATCTCAAAACCAGAGCTTTTAATAACAACCCACGGTCTAAATATAGGTGATTTCCAAAAAAATATTGCTATCGAAGTCAACAACATTACGCAGAATATGCTGCGAGTGGTACAAAACGCGAGGCTCCGTTTTGATGAATGTGCACGTGTAGGGGGACGACATTTAGAGGACATATTTTTTAAGTAATTAAATCCGCATTTGTGATCTTTATTATGAGATATAAATAAACACTATTCGCCTCAGGTGATGGTCAATCGTGTGAAATCAGTCTTTTGCAAATGAAATACTTAACTAAGTACTTACTTACCTACACTATAACTTAACAGCATAAGCAAATTGAACGTATCTTATTATAATTTAATGACAATAGGTACAAACGCTCTTCATTCGCTTTATTTAGAATCTTTTCTAGCATCAAAGATCCTCGTCCTGCCTTAATGTTAATATTATTTCGCTTCATTTTGTAAGAAGTCACTACCATCTCGCATAACGTCCATCCCTGGTCGCAGCTGCAACGGTATGACTTCGATCGCGATGACCGAACGAGTGGCGGGTTACCGCGAGAGCAAGATGTACTCGTAGGTAGGCATAAAAGAGTTGAAATATGAACTTATCAGAGCAAGAATAATTTCACTAAAGGTGTCCAAATTGAAACAACTTATTTGTCAAAAGTCATTAACCATAATTTAATCACTGGAATTACGTATCTTTGGACACAACAAAAATCGATAACTATCATTGATTACTTTAAAAAATCATTCTGGCTGCCATTAATGCTGTTTCCTATTTTTTTTAAACTGTATAATGTACTTTAGTTATTTTATTCTTAAGTAAAAGTAGTAATATGCATCCAATGCTTATTTTGTTAAAAATCATTAAAGCGTTATAATAACATTTTTTTTCGTTTTACTGTTTGGTAAAAGTAACTATATGCATATAATGAATTCTAGCTCAAATACTTTCAGAACGATATTCATATTATTTTATTTTTTAAAGTTAATAAGTAACATTAGTGAATATTCAAACGTAATAAAATGTGTAAAAATAAAAAAAGATGTTTTGATTAAAGTAACTAATGGTCATAAACCATTTCCGTCAAATCAATAAAGCAAAAATTGAAATTAATGACTTAATGTCATTGCTGTAACATTGAAATTACTTAACGTAAAAAGAAATGGGTCAGTGCGTTAGAAAGAGTAAGTCGTGGCGAATCCGCCTGTGTTTGTACCTGTACTTAGTAACTTTATGCCTTTAATGACTTCTTGCACTAAGCCGACGAATTAATAATGTTACGAACAAAGCTTGTACCGGATATAATGCGTTTCCGCTTCATTACGCGCAAGTTAATGGCGTAATTATCCTTCAGTTTCACTAATTGGCTTTCTATGGTGTAATAGGTAACATGAAATATTACAAACCTAGTTTTTAGAGTTCGAGTAAAATCACTCTGACATAGAAGAGCGAGAGAGAGAAACAGGGCTATTAAAAAAACTTAAAGTGCAATCTGTAAACCCTAAGGAAGTTTCAAAAGTCATGGCAGTTATATGTAACATACTAATTCAATTCAATTCAATTTAATATTATTATTTCAGATTCTGGGTCCATAAGAACAAAAAACCGCTTTCAAAAACTTAATATTTTTAACAAGTTGCCATATGATGATTCGGCAAAATGTAATTCGGTTGGGAAGTGAAATTCAGCAATAAAATTTACGGCGATACAGAGAGAACCCTAAATTACATTAGATAAAATAGTTTTTAATATACTTTACGATTAAGTCACATAAACATTAAACTAAATGATAATTTTGATTTCATTGACAAACAATTCGAAGGTAAAATTATTGACATTAAACTAAGTAAGAAATGTAGATTTCGACCGTTACAGAAACTAAATATTTAAAGAGCAAGTGAAGCCAGCTTGAAATTACAACATTACGTGTAATGCACGTAAAAGTGACTTTGCAACTACTATTAATTACCAATTATTCCATCGAAAAGTTACATGAAAAAATAAGTTAAACGAAGGCCCATCGAAAGCTTATTTGTAACAAACGCCACGCCTGCAGCGAAAATCGATAGCGCCTTATCTCTGCTCCAGTCTACTTAGCATTCGCTTCACTGAATTCCAGGCATTTTCGGGATAGCGAAAATGTGGAGCTAAACAGCCTATCGACGCGGGTAGACTATAGTTTGGTCAATCTGCGGTGATCCCTGGGATAGCCGATTCGTGTACCTATATTAGAAGATAGTTTTTGTATGTCATGAAAAAGGCATATGAGCACTCATGAATACAATCTTAAGACCTCACATGCGCTGTCAACACTGAGGAATAAGATGGAAATGCCTTTATGCTGGTAAATACACTATTTTGTATTGGTAATTTGAATAAAAAGGGGTAAATATCATAATAGCTCTGCGGATGTCACAAATTGCACACTTATTCTCTTTCTCTCTCTCTCTCCCCCCCCCACCCTCCCTCTCTCTCTAACCTAACCTGTCCAAAGCTTTCCAGCTCTAATCTCTCTCTCTCTCTCTCTCTCTCTATCCCTTGACCTATTCAAAATATCTTTAAAAAAATTATACCAAACGAAAGCTGATAATGTAACCATTTAAAAAAATAAGAACCCTGGGAATCCGCCCAGGATTTTCCAAGTTATGTCTCATTTCCCGATATGTGGATCATTTACTCGTTCCGAAACGTACGAGGTGTGTAACTTTTGACCCCTATAAATATGGGGTAGGAGGGGGAAATGTCATCAGTCACTTATCAGAAGTTGACCGGTACACATCTCTGCTAACGACCTTACTCGAAAACCCTGAAGAAAATGGATACCAACATGAGTGAACACTGCTGTTTGGCGGTAGGTTAATGGATAAGATGGTGGTAGCGATCCGGACGGACCCTGCACAACGTCCTACCACCCGGAAAATGTTTGTATAATAGTTAAGAATTACGTCACATTAAGCATTATAATAATGACCTAGTTCCGATGATGTAATTAATAAGGCGGTCCACAAGGCCACGGGTCGGGCGGTCGTCCATCACCTTAATGATTGAGCTTCCGACCAAGAAAATAAGGACATCCTATTACTTTATTAGTTAACAGGAAAGTTTGTATTAAATACAATTCTTACTAATGTGATTATCCTTCCATTTTTGGACGGATGTTTATCCTTTATAATGATACGACCCGCCCTGGCTTCGCTTCGGTTAGCATGAATTTTCTGGAACACACCTAAGTACACTACATAAATCAAAATGTAAATGCTTTTCGTGGAAATAATCTAACGATGTTGAAAACCACGTCAATATACAGACAGACAGAGAAACAGACCCTACCTGATGGTGTGGGATCTGAGACCCATAAACATTTGCATTCTCAAGACTACAATGTTAAGACTGGGGCTAAGATATAATTGCTCGTAATTTCATCAGTTGTTCCATTTCCACACCGGAATACAACAATACGAACACTGCTGCTTGGCGGTAGGTTACATAAAATGGTGGTAGTAATCAGGGCGGACCAGGCACAAAGTTCTACCCACTAACTAAACAGTCAATAGAGCTCCGCTATGCGGAGCTCTTATTTCGTGGTTGTTTAAATTGTTAAGCCTGCTGCAAAGCCTACTTAACATAAACCTTCATCTCTCTCCCCTTTACTTTGTCTTGTGAATCTTTACTTTGTCTTGTAAAATACTGCATAACTTCCAAGGTTGTGTAATTTAACCCAGAAACTTGAACTTTTGCACCTTATTGAATTTGCTACCTACTTACACACTATATTATAATTTTCAATCAAATGTAATTTGTAAAACCATTATTGCTCACAATTAACAAGAAAGTACGTAGGTACACAACCTTGTGATTAACGAACAAACAGTACAATGTATTTTCAGGGATCTCTTCTAACTAACCTCGGAGCCCATGCCATAAAACCCTTTTTACACATTCCCCCAAATTCAAAACGTTACGATGCGTTACAAAGTCGACATCGTTCACAAAGTAATCTATTTGGCTACCTTCAAGCCGCCCATTCAGCGCGAAGTGGATAAAAGATATAATAAATAAAGCCGTATGATGGAATGGTACCTTTTTGATCGTAGGTAGTTCCAACCAGCAACAATCGTTGGCCCATGTCATAAAAGAAAAACTCCTGGGGGTGTTGCTATGCAGTTTAGTTTACGCTAAGAGAAAAGGAGGGGTGTGCTGAAAACTGAATAAATAAATAAAAAAACCTGATCCTGACTACTTGTTTTATGCAAAATATTTACATAGGGTTTATTTATTTATCTTATATTTATTGCACAAAAATCTCTACTAATCAACCAAATGACCAATCAGAAATTTGCATAGTAGGCGCACTGAAAAAGAAGACGGACGGAGATAAAAACTTTAAATATCCTATATTGATTGCTAATAAAATAAATATATCATCTATTACATAAAAGTGAAAAACCAGAACAGGATAAAAAACGAAGGAAGAACCGAGATGGCGCCTTACAATTTTTATAAACTTTGTTGACACGTTTCTCGAAACCTACGCACGTAACTTAAGAATAAATTATTGAAATATATTCTCTAGACATAAGAATAGAACAAGAGCATAAAATTTACCCGTTTTGCTGCTTATTTCTTCTACAATCACGTAATGAAATCTCTATAACATTGACAATTTGAAACGTCGGCCATTGTTCGGAAATGTTTCGGCTAACGTTCGGATCGGTCTCGCTTAATACCTTACGTTTAAGTAGACGCATTTGGTCTGTAAGCCCTGCTTAGCCTTACCTGTAAAACCACGGTTTGTGATTAAAGAAATGGATTAAATATGTGCTCCGTCTCTTTCGCACAATTGCAATACGGAGCTATATAGGTCCGATCTGCTATTGAAGCACTGCAAGCAGGATAAATTGGTTCGTTTGGGACAGGTTTTATAGCTTCGGCAGTCCGACGAGAGTTATTATGTTCTCTGTGGAAGGAACAGTGTCTCTTACCTGTGGCTTTTTAAATAAATTTAGATAAAAATACGAAAAATACACCTTTAACAGAAAAAAATGTTTTTTTTTTCCGCACGGATGCTTAGCCATTAGTCAAGTTAATATTATATTTTAATGTTGTTACAATTTATAAAAGATTCTATAAAAAAATAAATAGAAGAAAGTAGGGTATTTTATATTAATATTTGAATTTGACAGGGTGGGGAATTAGGGATGGAGTTCATTTTTAGTAAGAGGTGGCCACAGAGTACAAGAGGTTTTAATTACTGAGTTTTGTTGACATTTTAGTAAATGTATATGAAAATATATACCCTTTTTATTTCCATATGTTACGTTGCTAGTCAGGGCTCATGAACATAATACAATTGCGACAAATACATTCATATAATTCATTTACGCGGGTGGAGCCGCGGGCACGTCTAGTATACTATAAAACTGATACATATAAACCTGGATTTGAAATTCCATAGAATTCTGACGTTTCTTGGTCTTGATTAATTGATTGATGATTCTGATCATTGTTATTACAAATCTTTGGACTTGTTTTTAGCCTTAATTTTTCTTTTTTACAAATCCATGTTATGTATTTTATGTACTAAAATCATGTTAAATACTATTGAAAATCCTAAAAAGTCAGAATGTGACAGCAGTCAGAATTCTACGGAATTAAAAATCAAGGTATAATAGTAACGTAATAAATTATTATCAATAAACACATGGATATAAGAATTAATACTATAGCTATAAAATGAAAAGCAGAGATTCAAACGTGATGGGATTAGCCTAGCTTAGGTACATGTATACCTACAACATTTTACCAACCACATAAACAAAACAAGCAAAATCAATCTGTTCAAGCAAATGCTTGCAAGTTTGAATGCAAGTTTCTACGGCAACTCTTACCATTAAAAGGCCGGTGTGCTCGCTTATATGCCTTCTCAAACACATAAAAATAGCACTAAGGCCTTATTAGCTTTCAAATCCTAATAAGTTTCAAGCAGTAAAAAGAGGTGTTCAGAGTTATATTGTGACTCTTATTTATATTCCTTCCATAGATTGGAATTTGTCTTAATGTGACCGGTAAATGCGTCAGCCTAGTTGGTCCCCCCGCCCCCGAAGCTAGCTGTGATGAGCACGAGTATATTTTCTGAGTGTTTGGATGTTTTTTTTTTATGGCATAGGGAAGGCTGACGAGCACACAGGCCACCTGATGGTAAGTGGAAACTGTGACCCATAGACATTCGCATTCACAAGACTGCAAGCCTAAGACTGCAAATGCGCTGCCAACCCTGAGGACTAAGATGGAATGCCTTTATGCTAGTCATTACACCGGCTGTCTTATCCCCAAACCGGAACACAACAATGCGAACACGGCTCTTTGGCGGTAGGTTAATGGATAAGATGGTGGTAGCGATCCGGACGGACGCCGCACAAGGTATTTATTTATCTACTTAAGTAAATATTTACTTGTACCGTGGTCTAGCCTGGAGCCTAGTTTGGGACCAGGTCAATTCGTGTGAAAAAGTCCCTTGAAATTCATTTATTAAACCTTTCCGCTATTTCATTGTGACTTAAAACCGCTTTGTCCAAATTCAATACGTGTTCACGTCAAATGGGTGATGAATGTTGCTCACACGCACGCACAGCGTCACGCCACTTTCGACCTTATGCGTTAACAAAAGCTTTGGTTATATTTAAAAAATACTATTCATGATAAGTACTGAGTTAAGCTGTTTAAGAGTACACGCACAAAAAGTTATTTTCCAATCGATTAATTTTGACTATTATGGGACTATGACCAATTTTTTGGAGGGGATAGTATTTATGGTTGAGATATGGCCTGGAAAAGGCAAACAAGCATACAGACCACGTGATTGACGTTATTGCACATGAACAGTTACAAAAACATTTTTGCATCACTATAGATAATGTACATAGGGGAAGTTATGCCATATGGGATCTCTTCCAGTTAACTTTGAAGTAGAATAAGCAAGGACATTGCAAGATATTAGGCAAATTTACAAAATAAAAATAACAAATGGTACATACATCTGAAAAACAGACATATTAGTGGTTACTTACAAAAGTCTGGAAGTGCAAAGGCTTCTGGAACTGATAAAGTATTTATTTAAACTGTTACGTGGCCTCATATTCAATCCATCTATTCCACAGCTAATCGTTCTCAATGTGCCACCGTCGACAAGAAACAAACTCCGTCCGCGACAACGCCCTTTATTTGCCGTTCCCAAAATAGCACTGTTGCTTCAGTCACTAGTCCCCTGTACCTTGATCTCACGCACATCAACAACACCCTGCTCTTCGACCCTACCCTTGACTTGTTCTCCAAGTCAGAACCGAGGTTCCTGGCGACAGCCGCGCGGTACCTGGAGTCGACAGCCACCTCCAGCACCGTGTGCGAGTGATCTACCCAGTGCTGGTGGTGACAAAGCCCTAGGACATATTGTTAGTGTTAATTATTTTATATTTTGTTATATAACAATTCCTTTTTAATTTTACTTTTAAGTTGCCTTATTTTAACTTGTAAATACTGTACTGTATGTAACCTGTAACTTATATATGTGGCATGTCTGTTAATATAAGTTGGTAAATAAATAAATATTAAAAAGTAATTGTCTTCTTTAATAAAAATAAGTACTACCACATACGTAAACAGCAATTATAAAATACAACAGAGCAAATGGACCAAAGTGGGTGTGAAGGCCCATAAATATTATTTTTAAAGCGACTTCCATTTGACTTCTATCGTGCTTTTTTTTATGGCATAGAGAAGGCAAACGAGCACACAGGCAACCTGATGGTAAGCGGAAACTGTGACCCATTGACATTCGCATTCACAAGACTGCAAGCCTAAGACTGCAAATGCGTTGCCAACCCTGAGGACTAAGATGGAATATCTCAATGCTAGTCATTACACCGGCTGTCTTATCCCCAAACCAGAACACAACAATGCGAATACTGCTGTTTGGCGGTAGGTTAATGGATAAGATGGTGGTAGCGATCCCGTCGGACCCTACACAAGGTCCTTCCACCCGCATTTATAAGCACACAGCCCTTTTATTAATTCTACAGAATCAGAATTAAACCCAACTACATTTTAAACCATTAGTCTTCCCTATACTGACCTATATTTGGATAGCTTCCCCTATGTTCGAGAGCAGGCGCCTGCTGGCGACTGCATAGCAAACCGACACGTGACGTCCCGAATGCGGACAGCTGTGAAATTGTCCCGATCCTGTTGTGCGGTTCAAAAAGATAAATCAACAAAGGTCAACGAACTTGAGTAAAGGAGCTCGGAAAGGAATTTCAAAATGCTTGTTCGTTTTACGGTTCAGAATATAGGCAGTAGGTACGGTTGGCCAAGAAAGTGGTCTACCAGTTTTGACAAAAGTTTATGTCACATCTAATTATCGCTAAGGTTGACATTTCTCACTGTCATAATATTATTGCAAGGTAATTTCAAACTTGTTGTATCTGGATTTGCAAATAAACTTCAACCGTAGGGGTAGACTATAGTCTTTTGGACGACTGTACAGTAAAATTATACACGTTACCTTGCTTGAGTATCCGCCATTTTTGGATATGATAATTATTATGAAATCTTGTTTAATAAAGAACTCTACTTTTAGAACATATCCAAAAATGGCGGATACTTTATACTTTGCAAGGAAAGTAACCTTAACTAGCAAATTAACTGAGCTATAGAGTTTGGCCAATAAACTGTGAACTATTAAAATGTTAATATACGGAACAGGAATAGAATACCTTAATTTTAGGAAACACCCGCCCGTATTTACAAATTCTTACGGATTAACATACATAACAAACCATGAAACTAGTTGAAACTAGTTCTTAACCTTTATAATATTACATATTTGCGGTGTTAGCTAACCAACGGCCGCGAATTCGCTGAAAAATGTCGACATAATCTTTGGTTCGTACCCTCACCACAAAACATGACTCAGCGTTCGCGGGGCAGTAATGTGATAGCATATTTGATAGGTAGAATTGTTGCCTTCTGAAGAATATAAATAAATAGATACTGCCACGTTACATTGTTGAGACACTTGTAATTTTAATAGAGGAAAAAACTATGCTCAAGGCTATTTTTTTACTTTTGTACATTGATTACTTAATGTACAGTAACATTTTCAATTCCGAGCAGAATTATTCCTATGCTTTCAAATTCTAAAACAAAGATGTACTTTCTATTTAGACAATTAATAGATATCTAAGGACTATCTCACACTTAAGCTTTATTTAAAAAACGACTGACTCCTGAGTTTCTTGCGGCGTTTCTTCACAGCAGTGATCTCTTGCGAAGCGCTGGTAAATTTATGACGTGTAAACGTGTGGCCTACTTACTGTTTAAACCTCTCGTATCTTATTGACCCAGTCCAAAACTAAGGTCTAGGCTTTATTCAGAGTTATAAGTAGCTGCATGCTCTTGTACCTTGTAGCTTTATTACCTTGGACAGTTTAGAGGAGCTGTTCAAACATGACGTTAAAATGACAGAGCACAAAAGTGCGCAGTTCGAATGAAATTGTAACACGAAAACACGCCAATCTTTAAATTACAACAAAATGCGTCTCATGAACTCCTGGCTCTCGAAATAACTTCCAAGAGGTTTGAAATACCAGCACCGTTTATTGAGTAAGGGAAGCTCTCATTTCGGCCGCCACCGAACCGGTCAATTACCGGTAAATACTTTACCGATACAACCGGGGGCGTATTTCCCGGAAAATCAAGATACTACGAGGTCAGTCTATATGGGCTGTTGGCATAAACTGGGTCGGTGTTGCCCGTGACTCCGTAAACATAGAAGTCATTTATCGCCTTAGGAGTTGCCCAATTTTCCAGGACAAATAAGTTTCTGTCAAAAAAATATTTTATAGATCAAATTTTTGTTGCCGACTGTATTATTTTGCAGAGTCATTCTAGATGCATTGTCACCAGGTGTAAATATTTGGTCCATAATTTCAGCCAATTCAATTAACGGGAACTGGTTCAAAATTGGTTTGCAAATGTCGAACAACTTACAAGCATAAGAACAGTGCGAGTTAAAAAAAATCTTGGAAAAAGTGCCTTAAGTCTGTTTTTTTAGCCCCAAGAGAGCAAAGTTGGTTTTTCAGCAAGTGTTGATTTTTAATCCCGAATAAATGAAGAATTTGTAAGTTAGAATCCTGAACGAATCGAGGGATTCAAGTACACGAGACGGAATAACTTTAGTCTCGTGTTGCACAGCTGTCGCTACTGAGGTGAAAAATGCATAATAGGTACCCATAAGTGAACCAGATGCATACTATTTACCCACCCAGCCACCCATCGAATATGACCGAGCAACTGCTCCCGGTTTTTTTTATTTATTAAATAGTTGCTTTGCGTCACGCTCGTAGCAAAATCGAATTTTGCCCAGTTTTAACAGCACAATAATTTTGAATAGAAGGTTGCCAATCAGCTTAGTGCCACGAAATATTCCAATGGATATTCCTTGTTGCTGATTTTTCAGTGACGCCTGGCTCGTCTATCCATAACTCAAGGGATCACCAATAAACTGTATCAATCATGTATGTAAGGATGTATATCTAGGTATAACGCTTTTAACGTAGGTAATGAAACGAGTCTCGTCACTATAATTTCCATATTTACAGGATTTGTCATTATTAACAAGCAAACATTCATTTCCATTAGAATGTGATTGATGTTAATTTTTCATGATCCCAGCAGCGAGGTTTATTTTGATTAGGCAAGATAAACGTAAGCCGAAATAAATCTTGGTTATCTGATGTAGCATAGCACTGATCATGATTAGGGAAATTGGAATTATTCATGTTTTTACAATTACTCTAATTCGAAAACCATTTCGACGAATAGGGTTTTAAAGCCGTTCTGCATTATTAAGTTTTCGAAATATTTATCTACTTCGGATGTTTCGCCAAAGTGTAACCTTTGTTTGACTTTCGTTTTCGGCTTGAAATCTGTGTTTCTTACGGGTTAGGCAGAAACCGCTTGAACTACTATGTTTTATTTTAATACACTATTACAATCACTTTTTACTATTTGATGTCATCCATAAAATGTCTGCTAAATAAATAAAGACATTAAAACAAAACTATTGGGTCAAATACAACATTAATGAAATCTCTTAAGATTACCTAGTCTTTGGAATTAGAATATAAAAACCGTGAGTTATTTTTTTTGGTCTATTCCAATTTAAGTAACCTACATATTCAATAAACAAACGAACCTCAAACAAGTAGCTAATACCTTTTTAAAACCTGCCAAGGTGAAGGCATTCGAGCCCACAGTCCACCTAATGATAAAGATAAAGATAAAGATAAAGAGACATTTATTCGCAACAAAATAAAACCACATTACAAAGATACAAAAATATCAAGACAGAAAAATTGTTGCGAAACGGTCCCAACTCAGCATTAATGGTAAATGGGATCTGAGGCTCATTGACTGTTGCATTCTCAAGACTACTTGATCCCCGTCACAATATAAGATCAGGTGGAGTAAAAGCATCAACGGGATAAGTGCGAGAAACCATTGAATTTTTTAGGAGATATGGTTACACGGAAGCGGACGAACACGCGTTCAGGAGCTGTTATCTACTAATCCTACCAATAAGAGTTTCCTGCTAATCCTAATGATATTATAAACCCTAAGCGGTAAGAGGTGGGTGTAGAATTTTGTATGACATTCGTATTTTTTGAAGTAAGAAGCGTGAAAATTGGTATACGAGTATATGCTACTTTTTACAAATAAAATATATAGCTTTCAGAGATAATAGAACCCTAAGAGATAATAATAAGGGCTAGTGGCGAGCTGTTGGTGAGTGGCGACACCACGGACCTTAGTGCTCCCGAGGGTAGGTCCTGTTCCTCACCTCGCGCATGCCTTCACCGGCCGGCTGCGGTGCGCAATGACGAGGAACATACCCTCACCTCTGGCTTGCCTTTATTGCCCGGTCAGAGTGGGGTCGCAAGAGCTGTATGCTCGAAGGGCGGATGTGTTGCATAAGTGGTGAGTGGGCACCTTATGGTCGTTTAAAGTCCAGAAGCACCTCTCCATACTTAGCCCCTTTGGAACTGTTGCCTCCCTGCTCCTATATATATGTGGCTATTTCGGGAGTTCCATTCCATTGAGTTGACGAGTTACCGCCTGCCATTTCAACCAAAGTAATTAGCATTGGCCAGGCAGGCGCCGTAGTTTCATCCATAGCCTAGTTCACCAATCCATATTAGTTCATTCATAGAACCTATTATTAATATTCCCATCCTTCTTAAATCGTCTGACACTAACCGGTGGTTGTCCGTGGGAGCATACTTCTATAGTTTGAACTCAGGGACAATCGCCGGTTGGTTTCCCATAACTTTACTAAATTAAACTTGTCTAAAGGGAGTCTGCGCGTTGGCTTCGGCTCCATGTACGCCTTCAAAAGGTCCGGGACTCCCATAGTCCCGTGATTGGTAAAGACATACAAATAATTATAATAATATAAAAGGGGGGTGTAGAATTTTACATCAGAGTTTCGTCATTTTTGTAGTAAGAAACATTAAAATTGGTATTACTATAAATAAAATTTTATAAATAAAAAATATAACTCATGGCGATTGTTACTTCTTCGCTAAAACGGATGAACGAATTTGGTTGGACACAATTTGTAATCGAGTTTGCTTATTCACTGGATGTTAATCCAGGCTACCTTGAATCCCGAAATAAATCACTGTTCTCGTGGCATGGCAAAATTACAAATTCTACGCGGATGAAGTCGCGGGTGGATTCCTTGATAAATTGAGAAATTCGTTGTTTATAATTACCTTACTTTAAACAACTGAAATCTCAAAGTTCTAAAAGTTTCCACATCGATCGAGGGGTTTAATTGAATGGAAGGTCTACGAGGCCATTGAAACACGAGGTTGGGACAAAGAACTTGGTGAAAACATAGGGGTGGCTATACTGTTTTTAATCCATGACGTATTGTGGATTTCCAACAGATAACCACATCTGACTTGCACTTATTTTAAAAGCTAGATCGATGCTTACCCAATTATGGGCAACCACATCTTACGCCAGAGATTCAACTTAAGTAGAAATTAAATAATGTGACGAATACCTACGCTTTGATTAAGCTATGAATAAATTGCGAGAACAGTGATATTACAAAGAGTTACAAGGTTTAAAGTGTACTTGATTAATATACTATAGGTGGAGAATAAATCGCCTTAAAAAAAGGAGAAGGTTCTCAAATTTCGTCGGGATCTTTTTTTTTAGACCGATTTGTATATCGATTGTATACTTTCTAGTTGGTCTCATTGTCAGCATGTTAGGGTCTGATGATGGGATATTGGAGAAATCAAGGAAACTTCTCAAATATTATAGGCACACCTATAGCGATTTTGGTATTTTTCACTGTTACTCGTGCATTTGGTTTTGAAAATTACTATAATGGTGAAGTGGAACTGATGATGAAGACCACAGATGGCCGCCGGATCTAGGAACGGTACCTATTTGAAGGGTGGCCATAAAATATCTCGCTTAAGGTAGTTGAGCGACTATGACGAAACACATTTAATTGTTTAAATATGTCTATGACTTTCAAGCGGCGTTGCCTGCGGCAACCTTGAATTTTTTTAAGTTTCTGATTTATTGAGAAGTGTGTTGAAAGTTTAAAGAATCAAAATTCCCGCATTCAAAAATGCAAAAAATAACTTCTTATAAAACAGTAGGTAGATCAGTTCAACTGAAGTCGGCGTCCTACAATATTTTAAACCAAAAGCCGAAGAATATCCTTTTCTTAGTATAAAGTATTATAAATGTGTTTGTTGTTTTGTTCTACTAACGCAGCTTCGAATTGACGTTATTATTTACACAAAGCTAATCACAGAGCTTTTGAGTGACATGGAAAACAGCACAGTTTTTTCAGGACTAGCGAATTTTTAGCTTTTTCTGTTGGAGTCCTGTTATTTTCAGGTTTTTTTTAAATGTTAACTTAAATGATGTTAAGTGTTTAACTCGTCAATACTTACCACAGAATTTGTGGAAATTGCCTGTCATTAAAATAAAAATGTGATGCATTTATTTAATTTGTATTTAAAACGTTTTTTTATTGAAAGTTTTTGATTATGACCTCGGAAGAAGCAAATAACGAAGCTTACAAATCTTTAAAAGTAAAAACAACCCACACCAATCTTAATTTCTGATAGTTTTTTTCTGAATGGCCGCCCGTGTGTTTTTAAAATGAGGTCATCTATTTGCCATTGAGTTTGTCAGCATTGTGTTCGGTTTAGTATTTCTCCGGCATTACCTGTAAGGATTTGTCTTTTGTCTTCATTCCTGAATTCAATGCTTTTGTACATAATTTTGGCAATTTAATGTAATTAGACCGTTTCAAAACTGTGACTTGAATTATTTCGCTTGTTAAGAACAAATACATTGGGGTCCTCTCTGAGGTACTCTCCTGGAGATCAAGTGAAAGGGTTTAAGACTAGTATACTCCGTTTATGTATATACCCTTTTTAGGGTTACGTAGTCAAACTAGGAACCCTTATAATTTCGCCATGTCCGTCCGTCCGCAGCCTGTCTCAAAGACTGTTAAAATAAAATCATGAAAAAAATGTTTTTTTACTGCCCCTCCCACACACGTAACCTGGGTATGTATTTTTTTCTCGTCTACCTAGTGTTGGGTGTTGTTGGATCGGTCTTTCAGAATTAGCTAATTTTAGTTAGAGTGAGGTGTCGTGTTAACCTACCGCCAAAACTACAAATAATATTTTTTTTAATAATATCTTCAATGAAAGCGCATATACCATTGGTTTTTGAGATACAGGTGATTAAAATGTATATACCTACTAAAATCATATAAAACGGCACCAAATGACTTTAAATAGAAAATGTTGTTTTTATGTTTGTTTTACTTAGCGGCTTCCGTATAGTATAGTAAGTAATACAAGCATAAAAACAACATGTAATAACTCAGTGTAGGCACTGAACGTGGTCCGACATGCTCTTGTCCGGTTTACTTATAGGTACCCTTTTTGAATAGGACCCCAATGCATGGTCTTATTCAGATAGTATCATGGTATTTAGGCAAAGATAGTACATTTTTGTTGCTTGCTTGAGCAATTATAGGATACAAGAAAAACATGTTGCTGATTCAGTAACTTTATTCTAATAATTTACTTAGCATTTACAGACTTTAGGGAGGAATCACCGAGGTACCGATCGACCGCCCGCCTGCTCCGGCCGCTCTAGTCCATCATCATCAACAACCTAACCTAACCCTGAAACATATGCACATGGAGGAATTAGAATGAATGCCTCTATGCTAGTCATCACGGAACTCAGTACAGTCGAGGACTTTAATTGTTAAGCCACTGTGGTACTCTCTCATAATGACAGCGTCAAGCCACATGAAAGAAATTACGCTTAAGGGTCAACTTTATGTACAGCGAGACGCGACGCGACGCTGCACGCACATGCGACTCAAAATATATCCTGCTGAACTACACATGTTATTTGATATTATATTTCATTTAATATTTTTAGCTTTATATAACTAATGCTAGACTAAGTAGTACCATTGTAAGTAATATGAAATATGAAATTTGTTTAAAAAATGACTGACTGCTGAGTTTCTTGCGGCATTTCTTCTCAGCAGTGGTCTCCTCTTGGGAAGCGCTGGTAGATTCTTGACGTGTAAAAGTGCCCGAGCGGCCTACTTACTGAATAAATTTATTTTATCTTTTTTTATTTAATACACGAAAAGGTACACATTTCTTGTTAAGAATTCAGAATACGTTGCACCACTCACAATGAAATGTGTGCCTTTTCGTGTAGTAAATAAAGTTTATTTTGAGTCGCATGTGCGCGCAGCGTCGCGTCGCGTCTCGGTGTGAAATGACCCTTAATGAATAATTAACGTTATGCGACAGGGTTCTATAGTCCTCAACAATTACAGTCCATGAATGTACAAAAAAAACACTACCGAAATTCAGCCTTTTAAAGTGGTTGTGTTTGTATAGCAATGTTTGAGGGTTACCGTAATCAAAACTCGTGCACATAAGAAATAGGAGATTGATAACCAAGGGTTGAAAGTGACCCATTTCACCCGAAATATTTCTGGCCAATAGTTCAAGGGGAAATGGGTAATTTCACCCGAGTTAGACTCTACTTTGCATTTCGACTGTGAGGAATGTAAAATACTACACGCACATTTTATAAAAGATGTTCGGCGTTCAACCTCCAGTGCTGTATATAAGCTACTTGGTCGTGACCAACTCGATTAAACTTTTCTAATGTTAGCAGGTATGTGTACTTTCTAGATGGCCATGCCGAATCGTGAAAAAAAAAGTGTCATGCTATGCTATCATGGCATTACGGCGGGCAGCAGATAAGAGGAATAATTTTAAATGTTGACTTTCTGTAATTGCGAAAAAAATATACCAGTCGTAAAATGATTTTAATGTGAACCTATAGATCGTAATAAATACATCGTTTAACGTATAGCCGAGTTTAGATATATGAAAAGCTTTTATTTTAATAATATGTCGTAGCTCAATTATCTTAGACTCTGTGGCCAATCGTAACTATGAAAAAAAAACAATTTCCACCCTAGATGTGCACCCTCACCCTCTCCTGTTGGAGAGATGAATAATATTTATCTTTACCATTGATAGAACCTGAGACAACTAGCTTCACATAGGCAGTATTGCTAAAAAATAGGCTAACAACAAAATTCATGTTAAATCAATGCATTTATACCACAACATGTTATTTCACAAGCCCCTACCATTTGCATATTAACACATTAAATTCCAAGTACTCCAAATGGAGTTCTTTATGTATAGACTTCAAAGTCACTGGTGCTGAACGTCCTAATGGGAAAAGTTCTCGACTGCCGGCAGTGCGCGAGCCAAGTTCGTGCAATTTAAAACGACAGCTGTAACTAACTCGGTGGAGTTAAACCACGAATTATGTCTGTATGTATACGTATGTATTAATGTAGGAAAACAAATCTCGGTTAGAATGAAAATAAAATTTGGAAAAAATACATACCGATACCGTACCGAATGAGATGGTAAAGGAAGGAAAAATAAGGTAAGTGAGATACCTGAGTGCTCTAAATCTACGTGTTGTGTATTTTTTATTTGACTGCTAAAATGAGGAAAGCGTTTTAGATAGAACTTGGCCTTCATATACAATGGTGAATATGGTGACAGAGATGGACACTTGATTCGGTATAGAAGATAAGGATTATTCATTTATTTGGAGACAGTGAATTTGTAACCTTAGGATCTTTGGATTAAGAGTTAAATGGACACTTAACTATTGGTGCGTTCAGCTTAGAATGTCCATCATTGGTGCATGTAGGTACATATAACTTGATAATAAGTTAGTGAGTTTTTCTTCTAAACTGACGATATTAGGCTGACGGCGCCAATGTTGGGCACTCAACTCTTTGTTACGCTTTCACGGCTAAACTAAATAACCGATTTCGATAAAATTTGGTATGGGGATAGCTTGGGTTGCAGGAAAGGATATAAGGGTACTTTTTCTCTCGGAAATTGGACAGCTCCCGAGGGAACAGTGAAAAATGAGATCATGCGGTTATATTATAAGAATAAACGTCATCTCAAGTGGCAGTGGGCGGGGCACATTGCTCGCAGGACTGATGGCCGAAGGGGTCACAAGGTTCTGGAGTGGCGTCCGCGGACCGGAAGACGAACTGTAGGTAGATGGAGTGACGACCTCGTCAGGATCGTGGGACCGCGGTGGATGCAAAAAGCACAAGACCGGTCTGAGTAGAAAGCCTTGGGGGAGGCCTATGTCGAGCAGTGGACGTCTTTCGGCTGACATGATGAAACGTCTTCTCTAACACTCTTCCTTGACTGATTGACAGACAAAGCAAAGCCAAAACCGCTGAATCTAAGGACTTGAAATGAAGGAATATTCCTTGGATATTGTTACGTACGTGGGGGTAGTGTATGGGACAGAAATGCACAAATACACCGATAATCAAAAGTAGATTTTAATAACGCACTCACTTAAACCGTTACAAAAAAAATATCGCACAATAACTCGAAGACTTCGACTTAGATCGCTCGGGTCGCTCTTGATCGCACTGTTCGCTTTCCAAATAAAGACTGACCGTGCTTATAACAGCAGCGGTCTGCTTTTTATAGTTCCCATGTTGTTCCAGAGCGCCTTCCATCCACCGGATCTTCCGGAACGATCGATGTAGTTTGCTCCGCCGAGGACGACCGAGACCATTCGTTTCTGTAATGTTCTACGCCTTGCTACCTGCTCGCTCCGTCACAATGGCGACGTCCTTGGCACACGGGTCTGGAATGTCCTGCGCATCGCTGTCTCATTCCCAACCGTGATGTCTCGTTCGCTCTTAGTGGAAAATGAAACACCATACCCCATCGGCTTAGCAATATTCTAGCGATGCATTCGGGAGGGATTTTTGGAAATCCATCGCATCCCCTAAAATAGGGGGAGTGGCGGAGAACTAATTCCACGAATTCCATTCTGTTAAAACGAACAAAATATTGATTTGAAGACTGAATATCTAATTTAAATCAACCCACTAACGATCCTGTGTCCTAATTTTTACATGCATTATGTATGTGCCCTACTTCCTTCAAATGTGCAAATTAATCTCGGCTGTAATATTAGCAATGCTGATCGGTAAAACTTTTGAGTAGAATAATGATGGGGTGTGATCATTTAATTTATGGCCTTGGGTATGTCTTGATTACCATTTCTTGTTAGTTAGCCTTCAATGTTATTCAAGAACGTTGCCACAACTGCTGACCTAGTATAACAGTAGATATATCATGTTACTAGGAAAATTTGCATGCCATAACATATCAATAATGCTCCCTCTGGAGGGCTCAATCATTCCTTTGAGCCGAATACCCATAAATACTATTTTAATGATCGTTTCAGCCAAACGGAACCCTAGTCCGCCATATAACGTGTCGAATATCATCGCCCCACCTAGTCTGAGGGCGCCTTACTCCACGTTTGCAAATTGATGGTCTCCTCTCTAGAACTCGTCCGCCCCGACGGCCATCAGTTGCCACAACCATTCTTAATTTTAAAACCGCAAATGCATTGCTAACCCTAAAGTAAATTTATGATAATTTTTCAATTATATATGTATTTGACATGTGGAGTCTCAAAATTAAATATGTTTCTTTTTAAATTGTATTTGTTTACTTTTAGCAGAAAACTTTGATCGTAAACATGTAACTATTGTTTACTATTGTATACTGAGAGTACCTACTAGGCGTGATTAAATAAAACAGAGTTAAACAAAAGGTAAAGTTAACAATAATGTGTAAAGGTTTACTAACCTACACTAGCAAGCAAATCTCACTCACTTTGTAAATAATGACAAAACAACTAAACCCAGTTATTTCAGATAGTTTATAGTATTCTCGAAAAGCAGTAAATAACTCTTCAGAAAAGTTTCGAAAGACTCAAGGGGAGAAGCTGGAACTGAAACCGCTCCCTGCTTGAGGTATACTCGAACGAAGATAAAACTACACTCAAACGCAAAGAAAACAAGTCACTTTGTATAGAATTTAAACTGAAAGTGACACGATTTTATAGCTCTTCAGCATAACCACCAGTATTTCTGCAGCATCCGAAATTTACTCCCTTGCATTGGTTTAAAGGATTCTTACAACAAACCATGAGCTTTGGTTTGTTTAAATGTAATGAGTCGCCAGGTCGAGGGTACCTTACTAACGAAACTAGTGGTTCCGGGTTCAAATCCCGGTAAGGGCAAATTTGTGTGATGAGCAGTAGTACTATTCCCAAATTTTGAATGTTTTCTATGTTTTATATTTGTAAGTATTAACCGTTAATCAAAAAAGTGTATTTTCGTTCGCGCGTTGGCCACTTGCACTCGGCGTAAGTGAATAAAGAATCGATCACATTCGCCGGCTTTATCGGTGAAATACGCGTATCTGCAGAGACCGTAAATCTCAACATCGACGTTCGAGGCCGGCGTGGTACGTAGCTGGCTGGATATTCTTCAAAATACAGTAAAATATAAAACATCTGAAAAACCGGACTGCCTACTTACAGAATAAAAAAAAACACTAATGCTTTTTTTTTACCAAATCTATTTCTTTTGCTCACACTGCAGCCTAAACGGCTAGGTGTTTTTGATTCGAATCTTGCTTTTAGAAACTACGAGTATATAGGCTATAATATTTTAATTAAACCCTCTCGCTGATTTTTATGAAATACAGACGACATCATCAAAAAAAGCAGTCGGGTATTCAAAGGTTGCTTTTATACGTTTTTTTTTACGACTGCATCAAGTGGTTTGTTGATTATCATCATAGTCATTAAAAAGTTTAAAAAAGATAAAATAATTTTATTCAGTAAGTAGGCCGCTCGGGCACTTTTACACGTCAAGAATCTACGAGCGCTTCCCAAGAGGAGACCACTGCTGAGAAGAAACGCCGCAAGAAACTCAGCAGTCAGACATTTTTTAAACATATTTCGTATTACAATATACATTCTCTGCATTTAGCTTAAGAACTAGGCTCTTCTCGGTAGAGCACTCAGGCCACCTGATGGTAAGTAGGATCTGAGACCCATACACATTTGAAATCTCAAGACTACAATCTTAAAACTGCAATCGTAAGATTTCAAATGCGTTGCCAACAATGGGGACTGAGATGCAATGCCTCTAATGCTAGTAATTTCACCGGTTGTCTTATCCCCACACCGGAACACAGCAATGCGAGCACTGCTGCTTGGGGGAGGGTTAATGGATAAGATGGTGGTAGCGGACGAAATCTGCACAAGTTCCTACCACCACTAAATTGCTACTTTTCTCTGTTCTCTGCCAACTTTTTCACATCCGATACGACAAAACATTAGCCTTCTGTCTAATTTGGCTGAAGTAAGTACTTAAGCCTAGGGTCTTCCTTTTCCTCTTGCTTCTCTATTTCTCTAACTCTGTCTATTTTTTGATTGTATTAGTGTTAAAAAACAAATGACTATTAGTATAAGTATTAGGTTGACAACTGTAACGGTAGCCCACCACCCCGCGCCACGTCGTTGGCCGCTCGCTCCGGAAATGACGCCCAGTAAGGCGCACTTACGCCATCTGACGGCAGGAGACCTCTCTGGCAATGATACACAGACTCTGTTATTTACTACGACATTGTAGAAGATGGGCTGATATTGTAGTTCAATTCTTTGTTAAATGGCTACTGTCCAGTGGGACAATTTTGCCAGTGTCAAGGTTGGAAGTTACACGTGATCGGTGAAAATGCTTTTCCAGAAACAGATGCTGATTCATCAGTTGGTGAATCTAAAAATAAAATAAATTATGTACATTAACTACAACTACATAATACTAAAACTAAAATGACAACTTACAAACTTAATATTAAAATCGTTAATAAACTTAGCTAAAATATATCCAAATGAAGTATTTACAAAAGTGAGGATATAACTAAAGCTAGCTGGGCGAAAGATGAAATCAGAAAGAAAGTTATATAAAGAAACTGGAATTTTGGGACAATTGAAAAAATGTGATCTGGGGTTCCCTCCTCGAGACCACACTCTCACAGAGAATGATCCCGAACTCGGATCTTCGCCAGAAAAGAGGGCGAACAAATGGGACTAAGTCGCAGTCGAATTATTGGGCTGAAATTGTAGGTAAATCCTTATTGATTTTTACTTATGTCCGTATTGACAACGTTTTGATAGCTCTTATTTATTTGACAGTAGTAGCGAGTTAAAAACAGTACGGTAACATGTAAAAATCAGACCTGGCAAAACCAAGTAGAATAGAGCCTCTAGTTTGTCTCTGTCTTTTTTTTCAACTCACAAATTTTCGTGTCTCTTTTTTTGTGAAGAATTAACCTATCTTTTAGTTTTGACATGGTTTTGACGCAACTCTTTTCGCAGCTTATACATTTGAGTCATGTAAACACGACTTAAATATAATATTACATAGAACACCATAATCCTTATCAAGTTTCTTCGTATACCAGTCATTTTAAAATTATAATGCCCTATAAACGTTTACTCAGCGTCTTTTATTTACAATATTTCAGAGGTTTAAAAGTCAAAAACAAAACATGAAATATGTTTATTTGCGCTACGATCAGACGAACACTACCAAACAGAATTTGGTGAATTTGATAATGTAAGTTTGTATGTGTGACGAGGTCATTTTTAAAGTTAAAAATCTAATCTAATCCCATGATTCGATTTGATTAGATTATTACATTAATATCCATCACATTATCACATAATTTTTCAATCAATTGTATTATACATTAGAACATAATTAAAATGTTTAAGTGTATCTTCACATTAAAGTAATACTGCCACTATGATTAGAAGTTTATAATAATTAGGTAAGTTATCATTGCTAGTTTAATTTAAGACTAATTCCATGTATGCAATTGGGCCAGTGACTTGTAAGTTTCAAAGAATTCGTCAACACTATAACAAGCCATGTAGAGCAACACAGATTTAAGTTTATTCACAAGTATCGTACCTATGACTAGCAGACTTTAGGTCATCGTTTAGTGTGTTGTACAATTATAATATGATTAGCAAGGATTTATTGGTTTTAGCTAAGCGGCACGGGGGCACATACATGGGCGTCTGTTTGATCCATTAGAATAAATACTGTTTTGTTTCTTTCTTTCTTTCTTCATTTATTAATAAAAAATGAAACTTTACATGTCATGTTACGTTTAAATTACACATATAGCGGTCTCCTAATCCTAACAACCACGAACAATTAATAGTTCCAGTGTGTGAAAACCATAGACTTATTTCTCTAAAGTTCTGTTTTTAGTTTACGTGAGTTTTCTGTCTCTTGGTACACGTGGTACTTCTCGTAGACCCTTAAAGGGACCACGGGGAATAAAAATCCCAGCGGTCCTTTCGACAAATATATGGTTTATCATCCGAATAGGAGACGATATGCACCGGGCTGTTTATTCGATGAACAGTATTTTATATCAAATTGAATACTTTAAATAATATGTGGCAAATAGGCGGGCTGAAAAATTTCAGTCCTGTACTTATATTTAATTAAAATATAATTAAAAATGACCTTTTTATAAAATGAAAATGCTTGTTTAATAGACAAATTACATAATAATCGAAAGTATGAAGTCTATAGAATATGTAAACGTAAGGTTTGGTGCAAAAATTATTAGTACCGACTTACCTGTTTATACAGCTGCCTACCTAATAGTTTGACGGGAAAAAAATAGTCAACCTAACGTTTGCATATTTTATAGGCTACATACTTTCGATTGGCATGTAATTTGTCTAATAAACAAGCAATTTCAATTTCTTAAAACAAAGGAATAAACAGCCCGGTGCAAATCGTGTCATATTCGAATCTTCTGCTTTTGCGGGTGGTAGGACTCTGTGCAGAGTCCGTCCGGATCGCTACCATCGTCTTATCCATTAACCTACCGCCAAACAGCAGTGTTCGCACTGTTGTTTTCTGGTTTGGGGATAAGACAGCCGGTGTAATGACTAGCATAGAGGCATTCCATCTTAGTCCTCAGGGTTGGCAACGCATTTGCAGTCGTAAGTCTAGTAGTCTTGTGAATGTGAATGTCTATGGGTCACAGTTTTCGCTTACCATCAAGTGGCCTGTGTGCTCGTTTGCCTTCTCTATGTCATAAAAAATATTGCTTCAGATGCCGAATCACGAAGTTTCAAAATCAAATTTAACAGAGTCGACAGAGCTGCGCTCTCACGGAGCTGTTAAGACTGTCAACCAATATGATTTCTGGGTCACTATGAAGTATGTTAAAGTGACGTTGTCAACCAAATCATAAGAAGTCTGTCATGCTTTGGTTGACAACGTCATTTTAACACACTCCATAGTGGCCCAGAAATCAAATTGGTTGACTTGGTTGGTATAACAGAAGAAACTTGTTACCCGTGATCCCTCTCGCAAACCCTGCCGAATCACGAATTTGGAAAAAAAAAACAAGTTTCAAATCACTTCCTCTTATTCTAAGAAATTCAAATTGTATTACACATACAAAAACCTTCCGTGGAAATTCAACTGATTTT
Source organism: Acleris sparsana (assembly GCA_923062465.1). Taxonomy (NCBI): domain Eukaryota; kingdom Metazoa; phylum Arthropoda; class Insecta; order Lepidoptera; family Tortricidae; genus Acleris; species Acleris sparsana. The sequence goes on from OV281303.1 coordinate 2,726,310, forward strand.
GAAAACCGCATATAAAGACAAACAGAGAAACGCGGATTTTTAAGAAGATAAAGATTGGTCAAAATATCTACTAAAATATAATAAAAAGATGTTCCAAAGGTCACATAATATATTCAAATTACTAGGGTAACATACCCGCTTGCCACCGTGGACTTATACCCTTGCCTTCAATAGGAGCATAGTCGGTAGGGCATACCTTATCGAAATCTGCAGTATCCTTTTTAATTGAAAAAATCTCGTAATGTTTATCAACTCGACACTGCCCCCACTTGCTAAAATCAACGGCCCCTGAAGTAAAAGCGGTCACCACCGCTACCAGGCACAAAGGCATCAGCAGTTTCAAGAGGTACATTTTGAAGAGTAAGGAGGTCTTTAGGCGTTGTTTGTTGACGACTTTAGAATTATTTTCAAATTATCACACGTTGTTCCGTTCGGAGTTGAACGGCGTAAACAGCGTTAGATATAGTTTTGATTGGTAATTCAAGTAATTCGTTCAGTTTTGTATAACTAATTTAACCAAAATCAATTGAGATGTGTATTTTTATTGAATTAGTCTAACGAAGAACATATTTTTTATAGAATATGAAGTTTGTACTTTAATTTTTGGTAAAGTCTTTGCTTGATGCTCAAATTACCAAAGTCTTGAATAAATAAAATAAATAAATATTAATAATTCCTTGAATAACTTAACCGCCTCGTTTTATGCATAAAGGTAGTACGGTCAACCTTATAATGTATCTATACACTTAAAGTCCTTTGTCACTTTAACGTTATGCTTGAACTGCTGCAGTAATCTGTCAAGGGCGTTCAAGTGACAAGGTACAAAAGTGTGCAACTACTTATAAGGCTGGCTGCACGGTCTCTTGATCTCTGCACTCTTTATAAGTGCAGAGATTGGAGACTGGAGACTCTAGGCTCAAAAAACAGGCAAGAAAAAAATTATTTTATAAATTACAGTTGCATGACTAAAACGCATGATGGCCTTGAATTATTTATCAACTATGAAATTTATTATTTGAAACTAATTTTAATTAAAACCTCCGTGCAATCAATTTATTCCTTGCAGTGTTGGAAATGGCTTTTACCATGCAGTGGGTGGATGTGGGCTGAAATGATGATGATGATGATGAACATAAGTGGGTTCTTCTTCTTCTTTATTTCTATCTTATTCTTTATCTTTACTGTCCGTCTGTCTATCTGTCTATCTGTATATCTGCTAACTCCTTAACCACGCAACGGATTTTGATGCGGTCATATGATATTTTTTCACGGAAGGTTCTCACACATAATAAAGTCCTTTTATATTCTTTTGTAGATATTAATGCTTTCGACTGTAGGTACTTTATATTATTTACTAGGTAATTTACTTCTACACAAAACTTTAGAATCATAATCAGAACAGAATGCAAGTGGAAGGGTTAAATTGAGCTCGTGAATTGTGTACGTATTCTTTAACTTTACCACCTAACCTGTCCAAAGTTTGCCAGCTCCAATTTTTGACGCCAGTCATGTGTCAATGTCAGTAGCGGGACGCCAACGAGGCAAGCGGCTATTATGGTGAATCGACAATATGTCGCCGAGTGCAATATGTCGCCAGAATGTAGTCTAGTTATAACATTAAGGCAGATTTCATAGGCTATAAGCATAACTATGTTAGATTCCATAAGTTTTAAAACCGTTGTGAATGGGGAACGGTTCAAAATATTTTTAAATAATGTCTTGGCAAATGGCGGTCCGTTCTTGACTATTTGATCGTGATTTTTTTACTTTTAGTAATACGTTACTGATGTTGTCTAATATATTTATAAAACTTTAATTAATAAAATGTTTTCTGTTGAGTTCCTTGCGGCGCTTCTTCTCAGCAATAGTCTCAAGAGAATTGCGAAGTGCTGGTAGATTTTTGACGTGTAAAGGTGCAGGTGCGGCCTGCTTACTGAATAAATCTTATATGTGTTTTATCTTTTACTAAACATTAATTTTAATCGCTGTCATAGGTAAGTATATTTTTTATATATGTATAAATATATATATACTGATATTATATTTTATTTAATACTAACAACTATAAATACGGACTTTACATTAAAATTTAAAAGTTAAAGTTAAAACTAAACTTATTTAAAATAAAATAAAATAAAACTAAGCTACTCAAATATTAAAAATTAAACATAAACACCACTATAAAAAGAACACCCCCTCAAACATTAATTGTATCGTGTTCGATGTAGATTTTCAAAATCAAAATGACCCAAAATTTAACCATCACAATAAGACGTTTATTTCAGGTTGTCGTCTAATGCTGCATAATTGTGATAATTACGTTCTACTTAAGATTTTTATGCACCATCATTAATTCACCGAGATTTTTACGGCGCCGTGATTAATGTTCTTTTTTACCCGAGTGACAGAATCGTGCCAGTTTTCGCCATTAGTAAATTATTATGTTCTTTTTTGGTTTTACTACTTGTCTCGAAGCACCATTTATCTTTTTGGTTAGTGTTTTTGTAACTTATTTTTTACATAGTATAACATGAAGTCGCTTCCGCTGTCTGATCACTTTGATCTTTTAAACAATTCAACGCATTTTAATGTAGTAACTCAGCAATAGATAGTGATTCAAGAGGAAGCTTTATGTATATATTCTAGTTTATGTAGGAGTGTTGCAGAAAACCTATATAAACCGAAGCGAAGCCAGGGCGGGTCGCTAGTAAATATAAAACTGAATTATAAATTCAACAGATTGGGTTTTTTTATGACTAGGATAAGTCAAACAACCACACAGGCCACTTTATGGTAAGAACAATCTCAAGACTAAAATTCTAAGATTGCAAAGGCGTCACCAATCCAAGGGCTAAGTAACGGATGAAGATAAACTTTTAGTCTTTTTATGGACATGGCAGAGTGAATCTACATTTAAACATCTGGAAAATGGCAAATACTTCGAATACCTGACCTTTTACAAGTTAGGTACCCTTAATTGACAGAGATTAATCAGAGTTTCAATAAAAAAAACGTACTTTATCTCTGCTTCATCAATATCAACATTTCATTATTTTATATACATAATGTTATGTTAACTATTATCATTGCTATATGCAAGTTTAAAAAAAAACGGTGGTAGATTTTTGACGTGTAAAAGTGGCCGTGGACTCACTGGGCTTATTATTACTAGGGGGTTGAGGTGGGCCTTGTGTGCCGCTTCGACCATTGCTGATCTTTTGTGGCAGCCCTTTCTTTAGAGCTCACCGCAAAGGCCCGTTGCGTCCAGGAATTTCCAGATGCTTTGGGCAGTGAGGAGTTGTATCTCTTGTGGGTCCATAATATGTCGCCCTAAGTAGATACTGATGCGCATTAGTGGTCCGTATTAACAGAGGATGTGCAATGCTGTCTCCTCTGTCTCCTGACAGGACCTGCATGTCGCGTCTTGTTTCATACCCATTAGAAACAGATATCTGTTCAGTTTGCAGTGGCCATTTAGGAGCCAAGTCACTGCGCAAGTCTTTTCTCTTTTGAGAAACTGGGCTTACTAAATCTTTTATCGCCGGAACAATATTTAAATAAATCACATCGGCTTTATAATCGACCCCTACAACCTAATCTCGATTCATCCAACATGGCGGACGTTAATTGAAAAATTACTCGCAGCGTGAATGACTTCGTGACATACAAGAATTCTGCATCGCACATATCTATACATTTACCAATACTTCGTGACTGACTGGCTGATATACTGAGAGCGGTCTTGAACAAGTGTTTTTTTTGAGTCTCAGTCGTTTATTTTTTTGCGTTTTTGAAGGCAGTTACAGTTTGAGCGCGTCTGACCTATTCCGGCTCGCAAAATATAGAGACACATTCCAGCAAGTGATACCCAACCTTCACTAAGTTGGAGAAGCACTTTAAGAAGAGATAAGGCAGTTCATTGTTCTTTTTTTAAATTTTTTCTTTAGGTTATTAGGTAACCTAGTCCAGAACTGAGCTTTTGGCTAGTAAGATAACTAAGCTTATTTGTTTCATGGATAACCCACGCAAGTTCAATCTAGTCCAAAATTCCGAATTAAAGCTCTAAGCTGGACAACTTGATTCTTATAAAAGTAAATATAAAATAATATAATAATAATTTATTTCAGGTAACAAAGATCCATAACTAGTGCAGACACAACAGTAAATTAAAAAAACTAAAAAGGAAACAATACCTAAACATGTCATAGTAAATTTTATAAAAAGAATAATTACAAAATTTCTTTCACAGCAGCAGTGCATAGGTGCAGTCATTTTCAGAAAAAAAATGTTTTTTTTTTAAATTTATATAGGTACCTAAGATTGCTGTGCCCTCGCAGAGCATCACGTAGATAGGTACCTATTGTTTGTTTTCCACCTTATATGTGTAATGTGACATGCAATAAATATTTTCAATTTAAAAAAAAAGAAAGTAATTGCGCTCAGCAAAAAAAAAACCTATGCATCAAGTTAAGACAAAATTGTGTAATAAACAAAATAAACATGTAAATTTGATTGTAACGCGAGTTTAAAAAATGTAAATGGCTGAGTTATGTAAACAAAACGTAGGTTAACACAACCTTATGTTGACAGAGCAAACATGTTTGTAGGCTGTTGCGAGCTTACATTGGAACAAAAAAGGGTAGTATTTAACAGTTTTGTACAGTTTTATTTTTATTTTTACAATAACAAAATTTTAATTATTAGGTTAGATTAGAGTAGACGTCAAAGACATGCTTTTGCACCTTATTTCAGTAGAATAAGGTATATGTTTATGACGTCCACCATACATAGTCGAACTGACCTTGAGTTTTTAGTAAAAACCAAATCATTTTTGACCTGATATCGTATTGTAAACAATAATGTTAAAACAATACCATGACGGGTCAAATATGATTTGGATTTTACCACCTAGAGTAGAGGCACTGAGGCTTTATTCTCGGCGGTTTTTACATTGCTTTTACCTTGTTATCGTATTGTCTACGTTACGATAGTTCATATTAACACCATAAGTAATGGCGGTTAGTTAAAAACCGTACGATATCATGTCAAAAGACGACGTGTGCGATGTTTGTTTGCAATGAACGCTAAATAGTATTTGTTTTATAATCTTGCATGGTTTCTATGTGTTGATGTATGTACATACATATAAACATACATACAAACCGTCATGCCGTCATTCCAGAGTGAAGTAGGCAGAGCCACGGAAATACCAACAACTCTTAAAAACTTGTTGTTAATTCTATAACCACATTTGCACAAAAAGGCTAAGATGTTTACCAGTGTATATTAGTGACAGGTTGCAAGCCCATCGTCTAACAAAGTATAAGTATGTATTTCTCTACATAATTATACATATATATATCGTTGTCTAGTAGCCATAGCACAAGCCTATAGCTTAGTTAGCTTAATTGGTGTGAGATTTCCACCTAATATTTATTTATTTTATTATAATGAAATCAATAAGTTTTTATCGAGTTTTAAGAGAAATTAAAAAAGTATAATCTTCGTAAATCCAATCTGTTTGCTTGAAACCTCTTAACATTATCAAAGTCGTAGCAAGATTTATGGCATTGTACGTCTACGGCGTAGACTGTCTACGACGTAGCGGCATTAAGGCCGTATTCCTTTGTGTTATTGATACTAGAATCAAGCTTTGAGATAACTTTATCGTGAGCTTAGTTTTACTGGTGAGGTTATTGGGATCCTAGTGAAGAAGGATATAAGGCTTCTGAAGCTCAAGTGAAAAAGGATTTAAGTCCTATGTACTCCGTTGATGTATATACCCTTTTTATTACGAGTTAAGTCGCCTTGTAACCTTTTTTAGTATCACCCCAGTTGTACTCGGTAAAATAACTTATTTATTTGAACTGCTAGTCGTATCTTTGTCTAGCATCCATAGTGAGGTAGTTGTGACCCTGCCTGCGAAGCGAGCGGTCCCGGGTTTGATACTCAGTATAGGCAAACATTTGTGTGACAAACGCGCGAATATTGTTAATTCAAAGATTCTCATAAGTACTGATACTAAGTATTATTTTCTACTTTTACGATGAATAAAAAACTTTACTTATACTTTGGATATAAATACATCGTAATAGTGCGAGTTTGGATTATTCAATTTATCTATTTATTTATTTATTTACTAACCAACTTTTACTAACGGACATGCCACACATATAAGTAGACATAGTTTTTGTGGCAAAAACGTCAATTAAGTTCAAATACTTATTTCATAGTAGATAGGTATTAAGTTCATCGGATTAACTTATATTTATTTTAAGTAATTCATAGGCATACTTTTTAGGGATTGAAAAAATCAAATTTATTCAATCACTAAGTGGCACGATTTCTTTGCTCCCTAGTATAGGTATACAAGTGGCATGTTCATATTAAACGTTATCTCAGTCATAACTGCCATAAGAAAGTACAATTTATCGATAAATTAATATCGTTCGGAAGTCCTTAGGACAGTTTTATTCGTGCCACAAAAACTCCTATGTCTGTATATAAGTTAAAGGTTACAAACAGTACAGTTTCAAAGGTTAAAATAATACAAAAATATTACAATATGGCCTAGGCCCTTATAGTATTGGGTAGATCACTCGCGCACGGTTCAAATTGTATTAATTTAGTTTTATTAATCAGCACGAAACCTTATCATGGCGCGCAATGACTGGAAAAGGCCTTTTTACCCTTTCAATGGTCGATAAAACAATAATAGCAATACTGTAGCTTGTTTTCTTTATGATTTAACTTTATTACCCTTTAGTATAATATCATCATCATCATCATCATCATATCAGCCGAAAGACGTCCACTGCTGGACATAGGCCTCCCTCAAGGCTTTCCACTCAGACCGGTCTTGTGCTTTTCGCATCCACCGCGGACCCGCGATCCTGACGAGGTCGTCACTCCATCTTGTTGGAGGCCTACGGCTCGTCTTCCGGTCCGCGGACGCCACTCCAGAACAGATAATGTATAATATACATTATCATATTTTGATACCATTATTGCCAACATTGTAGTGACACACATTTTTAACCTTTTGAACACAACAGACGGGTCTGGCCGCCAACAACCTACTACTGATGCCGCCGTCGCTCACAGACGAGACAAGTTGAAGATTAAAGTATAGGTACTTTATTTTTTATGAACTAAGTTGTAATTTGCTTAGAATAACAAACATGTTTGGCGAGTGAGCAACGCAATTGTATTTGACTTAGGCGTAATTTGAACGTTGTTGTGAATAAATGTATTTCTTCTTCTTCTTCTTTACTTATATATTGTCATTTATTTTTTCAATAGATGAACAGTAAAGTAACTTCAAAATACAAACCAAATTAATCTCAAACTTGTCCGAGCCTGCGATGACGACGGTATCAGTATCAGGCGTGTGAATGATAGGTCGATACGGCAGCATCCATCAGGCAGCGACACCGATTTATCTCGGTGAACACAAATTGAGTTTCTGTCGTCCTTGGTACGTAATGAAGGAAGACGCAGTAGGTCTTTCGTTCGTGTTGACGCCAACGCACGGTTCATGCAATTTATATTTTAAACAGTTCAAAAGGGTTTGATTAACAAATGTACACTCAGGAGCAAAAATAACGGGTCAGAGTGCGTTTTTCATAATAAAGAGGAGGATATTTCGAAGCCTTGGTTAGATACTCGGTATAGATACCCAACTGAATAAATTTGCGGTTGACGCCTGGAATTGAGCATGTTCAGAAAAACATCTAAAATGGCAATAAAATGTAAGGAAATCCAAGTGCTGACCCAAACTCTCCCGCTGTGGTGTTAACTGATTATGCGATCAGTTAGGTATCTTAAGAACTTTAAACCTCCTCTATTAAACCTCGCAGTATCCACTATTAAAACTCACTCAAAACAACCCCAGGCGAGGAACGAAAGCTTTGAAATAGTCTAGTTTTTATGAAAAACAGACAGTTCTCGATAAAACCATATTTCTTATGATATTTGATCATATTTTTAACGGCTATTATAGCTCTTATTTCCTTGACAGTAATAGTGGCCGAGGTAATAACAATAACCTAACCGGTCAAAAACGATATGGTTTATACCGCCTAGAATAGAGGGTATGATCCTACTGTATCTTTTACAATTACATCGTTAACTTGAGAACGTTAATCGATGTTGTTAACGAACCTGTGAATTACTAGCCATACGGGTTACATTCAGTGTAAACTGTACTTCCACTGACATTGGAAACTAACCCAAGTTTAATTAATAAACCTTTTATCACTTTCTTATATTCTAAGAGCCCACGACACTGCTTTTTTTGTGGTAATTTCGATGTCTTGTATTGTAATAAGACTCCCATTCTCCCAGCCCCCCTGATATTGGCCTAATCAGTGGCAGCAGTATGATAAGTGACACCTCGTACATAAGTATATTGTATGATCAAACTCGTGGTATGACCTAGTGCAGGGTCCGTCCGGATCGCTACCACCATCTTATCCATTAACCTACTGCCAAACAGCAGTGTTCGCATTGTTGTGTTCCGGTTTGGGGATAACACAGCCGGTGTAAAATGACTAGCATAGAGGCATTTTAGTCCTCAGGGTTGGCAACGCATTTGCAGTCGTAGGCTTGCAGTCTTGTGGATTTTTAACTGTTATAAAAATCTGATTGACCTAAGATGCTTCTATGCTAGTTTTTACAGCTTTAATAAAAGTTGATTCATATAGTACACAGCTGTTGTTTTTTTTAAGGCTATAAAAATAAGCCAACAAAAATTTGTTCCCTTTTCTAGCAAAACCGAAATTATAATGGAGTTTATACGGCCGACCTGTTACGTGACGTCACAGTGCATATCGGATCTCTCTGTCTAACCGCTGCTGTCTAATTAGCAGTTTAAAACGCTTGTACAGTAAAGGAAGTTAATATGCTACCCATTTCAAATAAAGTCTGCTTGATGACGTCATTGTCATAAGATTTGTAATTGATAGGAAACTCAACCTTGTTGCTGTAGAATGTCAGATTGGCTTTGGAACTAAGGTGGTCACAAATTTAATTCCTCGACTGTGTCATCCGTTCTTGGCCGATTTTAATTTTAATTTCACTTTGGTGATCTCGTTTACGGTATTTTCATAATTTATAATTTGTTGAGGAATGCGATTTCAAAAATCCACGCATGCCCTAATCTAGTGCGAACACTGCTAGATGGAGAGTTAGCGGACAACTTAGTGGTCGTCCTCCAGACAGACCTGCGCAGATAAGATAACCTCCCGCATGTACCAGGATCTGTAATCCACATTATCTTGAGACGTATTGTTATTTTATCCCTAACGTTGTGATCTTTTAATAACTTAATAGTAATGGCGGCTATTTATTCAAAATATTTATTCAGTAAATTGGCCACATGAGGGCTTTTACACGGCGGTAATAAGGAGTGAATTTACCAGCGCTTCGGACAAGACCATCATGGATAACATGGATAACAGGTTAAAGCCGATATGCTTTTACCGTGGTGGTGTGATTGCGGGTGGTAGGACCTTGTGCGGGGTCCGTCCGGATCACACCACCATCTTATCCATTAACCTACCGCCAAACAGCAGTGTTCGCATTGCTGTGTTCCGGTTTGGGGATAAGACAGCCGGTGTAATGACTAGCATAGAGGCATTCCATCTTAGTCCTCAGGGTTGGCAGCGCATTTGCAGTCTTAGGCTTGCAGTCTTGTGAATGCGACTGTCTATGGGTCACAGTTTCCACTTACCATCAGGTGGCCTGTGTACTCGTCAGCCTTCCCTATGCCATAAAAAAAAAAAAAAAAGAAAAGACTAGAGTACTATTAACCAGTTGAAACAGAACAAATAGCAAACAATCAAAAACAATTTCTCATTTGATATACTCGTAAAAACTTCTACTAAAATGTAGACGATGTTTTTATCAAGTAAACCATTTAGTGCAATTTGCACGCGCCCGCTGGGATATTATGAAGTCTTCTTAATTAGCGTAAATAAATTAAGTTTGGCTCGGTAGATTCGCCGTCGGGCACTAGTTTTTATTTAACATCGTTGACTTTAAGGCCGGTAAAACCTCGCTTTTTTAGGGTTTTGTGATCAACAATAAGGAAGCCATGTTTCACCATTTCCATCAGGGCCTCTAATTCCCGACGGTAAAAACATCGTCTTTGACCTGTTATACAGTGTGTAAATGGTATACGGGCGTTTCTTTTAACTGTGGTTAGTATAACCCCTACTGAGCACATTAAGGCAGCTTTTGTTAAAATTAAATTAAAAAAAAATAACCATACAAAATTTGACACGTAATGAAAACATTACGTACTTACCTGACAGATGGACTTCGATGTACATTGCGGGTCGATAGTATGTTCAAAATAATATAACGGTGTATACGTTAGCGTAATCAAAATAATTCTTTCTGTTAATGATTAGTAGAGTCTCAATCTATGTTCAGTGTTAATAAACGCCCGTATACCATTTACACACTGTAAATTGTTTTGACGTCAGTCGCCATTACTGCTAAGTAAATAAGAGCTATCAAAGTAACAATACGATAACAGATCAAACACGATATCGCACTGCTAGATCAAAACAGGAGTAACTTAAAATACAACTGTTTTATAAAATCAACTTTATTACAAATCCTATGAACTTGAAACAAAACTAGCAAGGATTTTGAGTTTATACTGTTTTGATCTAGCAGTGCGATATGGTTTTTACAGTGTTGAATAGACGCCCAGTCCGGCTGACAAGATGTATTCGGCGTTTGTTTTCGTTATGCAAAATGCAAAGGATTGACACGTAAGCCGTCAGACGGTCGAGTCGAGCTCTTTTGTTACCTATAATTCCGTATATTTTGACAATTTACGTGACAGGGGGCCATTTGCAACGTCAAAAGATGGCGGATGTGTAATTTGTTTTAGTTTTTATTTTTGTGTATATAAGTGTTCAAAGTTCTTTTCTGTTAGTGATTTGTACTTTTTATGCCTTTGTGTTGCACAGTGATAGAAGAATTGGACTTATTTCGTGTATCTGGCATCTTACTTCTCGTTTCAAGTGGACTCGCAGTGGTACAGAGGTTAAAACTATCTTGGCTTCTGTCCTACATATCACCGTACAACGTTACCCCAATCTTCCTAGAGAAGATTGGATTGTGTTTTATTGCTAAATTGATTTATACTTATATATGTATACTTGATACTGGCGAAATCACTTCATTGTGGAAACGCCATATCCCCGCGGTAGTAGCTGTTCAAGTCTCACCGGGCCAAGAAAAGAAAGAAAAAAGACAATTTACGTAAACACACTTAGTAAGTGCGGGGTCATGACAGTTGACCACGTGATGAATGTCATCCCATACATACTGAGTGATAGAAAACAAAAACGTAGCATTTGTATCTTGTGATAACGTAAATTTACTAAAACAACCACATACCGATTTGCTTTTTACCTCTTATTTATCTTATCATCACAAATGAATCGTCGGCTTAGCGTCAATCTTTGTAAAACTAACCTAGTTCTCGTTACAGCGTTTTCTTTACTTTTATAAACTAGAATAATGCAAGAGCAAGTATTTGTAAAGAGCTTTTAAATAAACCCCAGCCATTGAAGCGGGGTATTCATATAAAAGTGAGGCCTAAGTTTTCCTCTTTCACTGGTCTGAAAGTCGTTCCAGGGATCAGGGAGAGAAAGAGACGCGTCAGCGCTATTTTATGTTTGCGCCCGACGTTTAGACCGGGAGCTGCTAGGTGATTAACTGTTTGAAAAACACGATTTTTATATGTATCAAGTACACAGGGACTCGTTGCGTAAAAAAATCTATTACGACAAGCAGACTAACACCCTACAGTTCCGTCTTCTTGTGACTAGATTTAATTGCAGATTTTAATCGGTGTACCCTTGTTTTGTCGAAATAATATTCGATTAAAAGTCTGTCGGCAATTCAATGGTAAACCTTTTAATCATTTTATAATCATCATAATAATCTGCTGATGTTTTTTTACTCATTAACATCTGCCCTCAAGATTTTTTACAATATATACTTGTCCCGCTCACATCCAGTGGATTCCTGATTCCTGCAACTTGAACTAGAACGTGGTCATTTAGTTTCACTGTTTGAATCACTTGATTTTATGAATGCTTCTTTTTCTAGTTGTTTACATAGAGGTTGCATGTGATGAGTATATCTTTATCAATTTAGCTTATCAGATCAGCTCTTGAACCTAAAGAGAAACGTGTTTACTCGTGTTAGGGTGGCGACATATTCGATACAATACGAGTACAAAATAATACAATAATTTATTGATAACTCTATATTTACACGTCATTTTTTTTTTTTCATTTATTATTTTAATCACGGCAATATATTTTTTTTATTATATTTTTTTTTTAAATAGGATCATCTGAATAAACAGTCGTTTCTGTGGTATAAGTAATGCAAACTCGTATATAAAATGATTCCTATTTTTTTCTAGCGTAAGCTCCCGTTCTTTTTCTAGTTTGTTGGATTCGACCCTTTTTGATGGATGACGTAATGGCAAAGAGATAGGTACAGTATAGACAGACATTTTTATGAATTACTAGCTCCTTAAACTGGTTTCTTTTACGTCGACTTTAAATTTGTCTTGAAATTTCTAAAAATAAACTGAATATTTAACCAGGAATTAAAACGACTAGATTGTGGCATACCGACTCCGTGCTGTATATTAATTTATTGTGTTATAGCTGAGTCTGTGACGCACTGAACAGAGACGTTATATCACGGCATTAAGTTCGCCTTTTAGTTGAAAGCGCAGGTGGCCTAGTGGCGGATGGTGTCGATTCGTCATCGTAAAGAACCAGGGGAGCTAATATGTGTATGGAACATCCGTCACTTTCTGACACATAATGAAAGTACGAGAGTGACATGCTTTATTCACATTTTGTCTCTAAAAATACTAGCTCCGCTGGTTCGAGTCCCCGCAGTCGCCATATCAATGAGATTTTCTAACTTAAGTACATTACTATAGGGGTACAACTTAACTAAGAGCGGCGGTATGCTTGAGGAGCGGGGAGAGGGCAATGGTGACTATATGAGCTTTATCTTACCTCACCACCGCACCTCAATTAAGTTGTACACGTATATCCTCTTAAGAGCAAAGAAAACATCGTGAGGAAACCTGCACTTTCGAACAGCTGAGGGTAATAATTGCACTAAGGATCCTAAACGCTAGAGTGTATTCGAAAGGGACCGTCTGTTACAAGATAACATAAGATAAGATGATTTTGTCTTTTATGTTAAGTATCAAAACTTGTGTAGAATCATTTAAAACAGTCACATGTCATATCTACTCATAGCAACTCTTTAAGACTAAGACTCGAACAAATAAAAATATTCTTACAGGCAAATATAGATTTTCTTAACCCTAAACCGCGTTATTTTCACACCATTTACCTTCCTAACGTTAACCGTTATCACGCTACCCAAATATTTCTCACCGAAACCTTTCAAATAATAACAACTCCAAACTCGTAAGTCGCTAACTGTTGACCTGGAAATTGAAGTCTATTTCTAAATATTTAGAGTGCATTATTCATTTTTATTCTTGATCACAATGCGAGTTTGACAAAATTATTATTTGATATTTCCTTTGGGAAATAAATTGTAAGAGGTAATTAATTAAGAGTTTTTGAAAAGGAATTGTTTGAGAGCTTATATTGATTTAACAGTTTATTCACATTTGAGTACCCATTTAAGGGCAGTGGCTTTTGTCCAGAAATTCCGCTGGATTAAGGCACTGGAGTGGATCTCGTCAGTGAATATATTACTAGGATATTTCTACAACTAAGTGGTATGACTCAAGGTGTTAAATGTACCGTGTCAAATACACGACGACGCAGTTAGCCTAGTTGTGACCCTGTCAACGACGTTAGCAAATCCGGTTCGATTCCCGGTTATTTTTGTGATTTCAATGTATGTATTTATTTATTTATGTGCTAGTAAGTATGTTTATCGTTGTCTAGTACCCATAGTACAAGCCTAGAGCTTAGTTTGGGACTATACCTTGTTCACGTTAAAGAGTTAGTACCAGAAACTTAAAAGGCTCGTGATTGGCCAGCGATAAGGGCACCGCTTGCGCACATGATGGGTTTACATGTCGGCCCAAATCAGGCAACATCTGTTTCTTGTACGGTGCGGACGCTATATAGTGCTCTTTTTTATATTACTGATTTCTTTTTTTACCTGGCTCGTTTGTTGAACTGATTTCCGTTTAACCTGGCATGAAAATTAACTTAAGAAACAAAATCATAACAAGAAATATTTAAACAAATATTCCGAGCCAGGCATGTAAGCCGACCCCGTCAATGATGTCCGATGTTCACGCCCACTGATCATTTCTTGTCCTTTTCATTTGCATACAAAAGTGCAACAGAGACGGCGCTTTGCTATCTCTTTAACGTGGACAAGGTATAGGTTAGTTTGTGTGATATTATTGTGTCCCGATATTTATTTAATATGACGATTTTTTACACACATGGTGCTGTTTTGATTTGGCAGATGTTTAGGTATGTATTAACTGGTACAAATAAAAAATAAGAAGCGGTAAAATGGTTATGGTTATATATACAGCTTAATCACAATCAAAATACGGATCACGGCAGCATAATTTATTTTTTATTACTCAATTTTATTTTATGAATGTCAATTCCATAATTGTATTTGTTAATATTTCAATCATATTATTTTTTATTACAGCATAAAAACAGTTTTCTTAAATGATAATGTTACTCGATGGTTTTTGCTGCTGTCCTTCTCAATAAAATAGCTTCATTTACGTGTTAGGTTTAGAGTAGGTATTTATTTTTCTACGCGTCAATTACTTTAATTACTTACATTATTTTTACATGATTAAGTTATTGACGCATAATCGTTAATAATTACAATAAAACCATTTAGAGTCATACTCTATGTAGCGTCATGTCATTTTGCGTCAACGGCATGAAAAGTACGGGCCCTAATTATTACACTAGCGACCCGCCCTCGTTTCGCTTCAGTTTATGTGAGTTCTGTAACACCTGTACACTGTACATAATTCAAAATGTATCTTACTAATATTATAGAAGAGAAAGTTTGGAAGTTTGTTAGGTACTCAATCACGCTAGAATGGCTGAACGGATCTGGATGAAATTCGGCACAGAAATAGATTATAGTCTGGAACTTTTTATCCGAGGGAATAACGGTAATCGAAATCTACGCTGATGAAGTCGCGGGCAGTAGCTAAGTTAAACATACAATCTTTCCTCTTGAATCACCATGTATTGATGAAAATCGCATTAATTTATTAAACCGCTAAATAACTTTGTCTCAAACAGTCAATAACTTTTTCATCACACTTGCTCGTAAATGGTGTTATTCCATGCCTGTATACAGAAGGACAATGGCCTAAATTGTTCCCGCGGGAATTATGGCGAGTTTGTCATCCCTAGGGAGTAATGACTTTCTTTTTAAAATTTGCAACTCTTTCGTACATCATTTCTGACTAAGGAGGTTTAATTTTCAGCCAAAAATTAAATCGGTTTCTAATTTCATCTTTAAAAATTAGCTATAGACTAACTTACATTACACAAAACCTATACGCTTCATTAAACTTCATTATTTTTATACCTATTTCAAGTTTATATCAACATTTATCATTAGTTTTAGTAATTATACATTTTTATCAAATTGGCTAAATCTGGCTCGAATCCAGGTCGAAACTAAACGCAGTTATTAACTGTGGTAGAGGTCACAAAAAAAATATCGTTTCCATTTACGTTCCCGTTCGTCAAAAGTTATTTCTTTATATTTTGCAGAGTTAAAGTGTTTTCTCTTTGTTTTTTTTCCTCGCAAATGTGATGAAAACCATTGTGTGTATCACAGGCAGTAAGGGGATTACTAACTCGAGTCATTAAAAGCCCTCCGCCTTCGGCGTCGGGCTTCTAACACTCTCGTTAGTAATTCCCTTCATACTACCCTTGATGCACAATGTACTATAATTTGATATTAACTTGACGTGACTTCACTTCATTACTTAATAAATGTCCAATTAAATGGCAGCGGAACTGAATTACTGTAACAACACCCTATCTAATATAAAACCAAAATGAATATAAACATGTTTATTACATCTTTGTTAACTACGCTACTTAAAAACAAGATTCAAATGTACATCATCACAGCAAAAACTTTTCTCGTTTCTTACAGCGTAGTTTAAAACGAACTTGTATTTCAGAGCTTCGGAGAGAGGGGGGGTTGGGCTTTTTACAAAACAAACTGACGAAGCAAACACAATTAGCACTGTTTGAGTTGGAAGTTAAGGCTTTTTATTTTGCAGTTAAGTGTGGTAACTACTTTGAAGTTATTTTTATGACGATGAGAACGCACGCGAGCACTTAGCCCACCTATGGTAAGTGGGATCTCAGACCCAAAGACATTTGAAATCTCAAGACTACAGTCTCAAAACTGCAATCCTAAGGCCCGTATTAATAAACTGATCTCAACTCTAATGCTCGTCTCGAGATGCGTCAAAAATGACAGTGTTTTAAGGTTTGGCGTTTACTTTCACGGATCTTGTGACAAGCCTCACAGTCAAGATGAGTTTATTAATACGGCCCTTAGACTTCAAATGCGTTGAGGACTTAACTATAATGCCTCTATGCTAGTAGGGCGTTAAATATCAGGGACAAAGAGACCTTAATGAGACGCTGACGTTCGAATAACGCTATATGTGAGAATGCCCTAACATGCGTATTGTGCTCTGGTATAAAAAAGTACAAACAGTTTCAGTGCGACAAAAAAGAGTAGAAGTTAAATGAGAGCGCCATTTTCTACGTAACTGTCACATTCTTGACGTAAAACGCTTAAACAAGGCAACAATGTAATATAAGAAAAGAAAAAAAAAAGAAAAAACCTTTAATCAACAACACACACAAGACACACAGAAATATAAATATTGAAAACAGTAACAACAATAAACAAGTAGTGACTGTGTCTTCGCGACGGTGAATCGGACACTGGCTCAGCATAATGCTGAGGTGTTAAACACCTGCATCGCTGATTTTCAGCCAGCTCCGAGTGTGACAGACGGACAGTACGCTAAACGAATAAAGTGTAATTGAAAGGAAATATATATATATATATATATATATATATATATATATATATATATATATATATATATGTTACATACATAAATAAAGATACCATTAAACAAATACTTAGATTTAATATGGATTTTGTACAGTTTCATTTTATTTCATTTCTGCTCTTTTGTGTCGCACTGTAATTGAGTAAATGACCTGCCATCTTCAGTTCATAGAGTTGCAAATTGATTAGCAGTTGCGAGAATACAAATGTATACAAATGCGTACCTTAGCGCCAACTTACCATCTAGGTGATCTGTGTGCTGTTTGCCTTTTTTATAATATGACAAAATAATACAATACAATAACTCTTTATAAAACACAATATACAGCAAGGACATACAATTTTTTTTTCTTCCCGACTACTTTACAAATAAGTGATAATTAAAAATGAGTTGGCCAAACTATCTAAACATACGAATATATATTACATTGAAAAATAAATAATAATTATACAGGGCGTCCGGGAGATAGTGGCCAACGTTGCAGGGCTGGACAGCTCAGCTCAGGAGTGTTGAAGACATAAAATATACCAGGCCGAAAAAAGTACATTACTGCAGAGGCCGTAAAGTAAGGGATTCAAGGACGAGTTTGGGGTAGATGGCCGAGCCATAGACGAGTATTGTATCCTTCGATCCCTGTTCTTGCCGAGGATTGCAAAGTGCTTTTCTCAAGCAATGTGAGGAAATATTAAAAGTACATTACTGCAATCTTACGATGGCAATCTCAATACTGTTCAACCTTACACTGGCAATCTCAAGAAAGCAAACTTACGATGGCAATCTCGAGACTGCAATCTTACTATCGCAATCTCAAGACTGTAATCTTAAGGTGGCCATCTCAAGACTGCAACCTTAAGATGCCAATCTCAAGACTGCAATGCAATCTTAGCATGGCCATCTAAAGACTGTGCCAACTTAAGATGGCAATCTCAAGACTTTGCCATCTTACGTACGATGAAAATCTGTACGTGCAATGATGTTTTTTTTAATGTCGCAAAATATGGCTACAGACTCTAGTGGTGGTCGCAGTATATATTTTTTCCTTTGTTATTTTTATTTTAGTAAGCAAATTTAAAAGTAAATCTTTTTTCTTAGGGTTTTCGTACATTACCTCTTCGCCTAGGCCATGAAGTAATGTAGGGAGCCACAAACAAGAAACTTCATGTCTTCATTTCGTGACATTAACGCATACATTTCCGAGCATGTTTGAGAAAAAGTTATTATTAAAGATATTTACGTAAATATAGGCCTCAATGCTTCAAAGATTTTCAATGTATTTTCGCTTAAGTAATTAACGTGCCAGTGGTTTGTTTGATTTACTTACAATTGCAAACTATCCAGTTCGTACAAATTTCATTAAGATAACTCAAATAAAGGTATTTCGAATACCCACTCGTACACAAAATTAACGAGATTTTCCCCGAAGCTAGTTTCATAGGAATTTAATCAAGTAGATTGAGCAAAGAGAAGTTTTAGTGTACATTACAAAATTTCAATTCGGTTTCTAAAATATTATGGGAGTTAAATCCCGTTTACTGTGAAATGTTTTGAGTGTTTCACAACGGTTTTAGGTTCTTAATTTATATGCAAAATATTATTTATCTGCAAGGAAAATTACTATTTATAGGGAAAAAAATGTATTTTAACATACTTCAAAAAAAGAGGAGATTCTCAGTTCATTTGAATCTTTTTTTTGTACGTTCCCAAAATTTTTCGAAGAACGCTGGTCCGATTTGTTTTTTTTTTGAAACGTTGTTCTTCCCAGGTGGCCGATTGTCATCACGTCAGGGTCTAGTAAATAAATAAATGGATGGAATCGTAGAGAAATCAAGGGAACTCTTTAAATATTATAGGCACGTCTATATATATATATTAAATAGTGTAGGTTAGGGTATTTATATGGGTGTTCCCATCAAAGAGTATAATAATGGTTTACCCTTGAAATATCGAAACTCACTTCATAGAACATTTCACTTCGCCGAATTTTCATTTCATCGACAGGCATTTCCACGTGCAGCTACTTTATGTTTTTGTGGTCACAAGTCTAATCTAACCTAATCTACGTAACGAATGCTCAAGATAACCTGATAAGGTTTCAGAAATTAGTTTTCCATGAAAAGAAATTCGGTGAAATGACACATTCGATGAAACATTTGTCGATATTTCAAGGGGATCCCGTATGATAGCATATGTTCCCATTTTAATTTCGTAAAGATCCGGTAATGTGATCCATTGAAAGTCAACGGAACTCCTCAATAATTCAAAGTCGATTAATCGTAATTTCAAATGGATGACAGAAGATTTACTAAAGATGTAAGTATACAGAGCGAGAGTGAGAGGAAGGGTTGGAGATATAATGGAAAAGGGCCGATTCTTAAGTACCCGAAACCGACGTTCATGTATGACTCGATGTATGAATGTGGAAGAAGCGAAAGAGATTTACCAGGGTCATAGCAGGTGGAAAGAAGTGGTCTCTGCCTACATCAGGCGTGATTTAATGTATGTATGTAGATATTTTATTGAGGTCTTAGCCTAAACAATGTTAAATTACATATTTAGGCTAATAGTTAAGATGGGCTTAAGGCTGCGTTTCCACCAGAGATGTGCGAGGATGCGTTGCGAGGGATGTGATTGTCATTAACCAATAGAAACGCTTCCACCAGAGTTAGCTAAGCGAGGATAGGTAAATGAAGCGTTTCTATTGGTTATGACAAACACATCCCTCGCAACGCATCCTCGCACATCTCTGGTGGAAACGCAGCCTAAATGTGTCTGTGACGTAGATTTCTTCCTTATATCATCAAAATAAATGTTTCCTTTTTGAACCCAGCGTTAGGTACTCAGTAACACGTAAAATGCTCTTGACGTGACTTGTAAGTCTATTTATCAACGATATGATAGCATATTAAAATCAATTAGCTTTTATCTATTACAATAGAGCCCTAGAAAATAAAATTGATTCCCACTTTAGACAAAAGAAAGTTACGAGCACGTCGGCTAAAACAGTTCCAAATTAACCGCCTAAAGGATTAAGATCCTAGTTTACGAGAACAGGATCCAATATGGCGGCCAGGCTTCGCTCGCAATATAACGTTTTATTGCTATGGAATGTTCTTTTACTACATAGTTAACGTTATTCCTTGATCTAAGTCTATGAGAGCACGGCCTCGTAACGTAAGTCACTTAGACCTTCCGATGTATACTTAGTAGCTTTGCTTTTTGTTTTTTTTTTATGTGGAAAAGGTGGCATATGAGCAAGCGAGTCACTTGATGCCGGCCTATGAGAAATGAGATTTATTTGGTTGACAGTTTTTTTCGTGTTTCTTTTTAATATACAAAGTTTTAATTAATGGAAAACTTTATCAATAGGTTTACTTACTTAAGGTTAGCAAAAACGTATTTGAAAAAACGCAAATTTATTTCAAATTCAAAGTTAAAGTTGACAAAATCTGTGCTGCACTTTGACGATATCGTAGAAAAAAATTACCCCTTAGCTCAAAAGGCATTTGGCCACGTAGTTAATCATAGCCTAGTTGGTAGTGTGAACTAGCGGTCCCTGATTCGATTCCCGGCGAGGGCAAATTTTTGTATTGTGTGAGTCTTGGGTGCTTTAAATGTATATAAATATTGATTACTCCGTATATCTGTGGGACTAGGATACCTAGTTTGTGTAAGATTGGCCCCCTTTTTTCAAAATTCGGGACACCCTGTATAAAATTAATAATTAATGTTCGTAGCAAAAATATATTTTTAATTGATTTGAATAACAATCACTAATCATCATCATCATCATGTCAGCCGAAAGACGTCCACTGCTGGACATAGGCCTCCCCCAAGGCTCTCCACTCAGACCGGTCTTGTGCTTTTTGCATCGCGCTCCCGCGATCCTTCCCACACCCACAGCTCGTCTTCCGATCCGCGGACGCCACTCCAGAACCTTCTGACCCTATCGGCCATCAGTTCTGCGAGCAATGTGCCCCGCCCACTGCCACTTCAGTTTAGCTATTCTTTGGGCTATGTCAACAACAATCACTACAGGTATTTATTTATTGAATCTTTAAAAGGTGAACTTAATCCCTAATGGCATTCTCTACCAGTACACAAGAAAAACAAACCAACCAAGGATCACAGTTGCTACACCATAAATTGTAGCGATTTCGATAAAGTGTGACCAGTAATAATAATCCAGTACCTCTGGAACCCTCATCGAAGGTAGCAGTAATACGATTCAAGGCTCAACGAAAGCTGGTTGGCAAAATCATAAATGTGAATGCGGGCTTTGCGGCCGACAGAGGATTTTGCTAGAACGTTATCTTTTCGGGTTTCGTTTTAATTATAGGATGGTGAAATAAAGCGAAATGTTTGCTGAAATACTGTTCTTTTGTGGTATCATTATATGGATGATTGAGTGATGAATGTATCAAGTGTTATATGGGGCGTTTCTTAGAAAGATTGTACCTAACGTTAACTTTTCCGTTGAGTTACGAAAACTAATCGAACATAATTTATACATATCGTATACTGCTCTCAACGCCAAATAGCTTTTTTTTGGCATAGAGAAGGCAAACGAGCACACAGGCCACCTGATGGTAAGTGGAAAGTGTGCCCCATAGACATTCGCATTCACAAGACTGCAAGCCTAAGACTGCAAATGCGTTGCCAACCCTGAGGACTAAGAGGGAATGCCTCTATGCTAGTCATTACACCGGCTATCTTATCCCTAAACCGGAACACAACAATGCGAACACTGCTGTTTGGCGGTAGGTTAATGTATAAGATGACGGTAGCGATCCGGACGCAAAGTATCTCAAATTTAATAAATGAAGCAGATTCATTCCTCACCCGTTAGTAATATGCTTGCACTTGCTACAGGAATTTTTTTTTGAGATACAACCATTTGTCTTATAACAGTATTAGCTAATTTTAATTTTAGTTTTTTTAAGTACAATCTTTCTTAGAAACGCCTTAAGACACTGTAGGTCTGTACTGGATGCAGTAGGTAATAAATAAGATTTTTTTAAATATAATATGGCACGCTGTATTATTTTGCTGCCGACTATACTTGTATCACGGACCATACCAAACAAACCTAAGAAAAGAAAAGAAGTTCATCTTCGAGTTCTTAGGAGTTCCTGTTATCTATTGCCGCGACTATACTTGTATCACGGACCATACCAAACAAACCTAAGAAAAGAAAAGTAGTTCATCTTCGAGTTTTTAGGAGTTCCTGTTATCTATTGCCGCTCGGTTACAAGCAAAATAAGGTTATTACGACGATTTGTCCAATGGGGCACACTGATAATATTTAAAAGAAAAACTTATTATTTGGGATTTGGTTGGAATCGATCTTGCAAAATGGTAACTGCATCCATTTATTCGTTTGAGATTCGTTCCATTCAAATAACGAAGGACGGTTCACATCACTTTATTTTGAAAAAGAACGGCAGCGCCATTAGCACAACGCGTCTACCACATTTCGATATCCGTTTTAATCGACCAAATTATCGTGAGTTAACTTAATTTTCTGATTGAGAAGGCTGAATTAAACATCAAGATGTTTATTTCAAGTTGTTATTTCAACGCCAAGACATGGAAGACGAGCTATCTGACCACGAATACCCCATGATGCTTCATGTTTTTAGACAAACATCGGTACTATCATAATGATTTTTTCAGACCACCTTTTCAAAAACCTGTTGTGGTTACGTCAACTCATTTAACAGATCACCGGTTTTAGTGGCAGCTTACAACGAAATCGACACTTTTTTAGCTATAAACCGGTTGATTCCCGTTTATTCTGTCTGGAACGTCGTTTGCGCATATTTACGACCAGATCCCAGTTTTTACAGTTCTATGGGCATCCAACTAGTGCTAAATCCAACCGTAAAAATAAAAGGGAAATAAAGTTTTTTCACCGCCTTTGATAGATTGACATAAAAAACTAAAATAAAATGGTGTGGAGAAGGACGAAACACACAGACCACCTGATGTAAGTGGGAAGTCTGACCCATAGACATTTGCATTCTGAAAACCACAATCTTAAGACTGCAATCATAAGACCGCGAAGGCGTTGCCAACCCTGAGGATCAAGATGGAATACCAGAATCTAACAATCGTCTGTAGTCAACACTTTTTTTTATGGCATAGAGAAGGCAAACGAGCACACAGGCCACCTGATGGTAAGTGGAAACTGTGACCCATAGACATTCGCATTCACAAGACTGCAAGCCTAAGAATGCAAATGCGTTGCCCACCCTGAGGACTAAGATGGAATGCCTCTATGCTAGTCATTACACTGCTGTCTTATCCCCAAACCGGAACACAACAATGCGAACACTGCTATTTGGCGGTAGGTTAATGGATAAGATGGTGGTAGCGATCCGGACGGACCCTGCACAAGGTCCTACCACCCGCATATTTCAATCATTCGTGATCATGATGCCACACTTTTTAACCGACTTCAAAAAAGGGGAGGTTCTATGTTCCACTTTATGGATATTTTTTTTAATTTCACCTTTGTCGATAGAGAGTGTATACTTCGAAATTAGTAGTAGAATTATAACCGCGATGGTGGATGATCGGTGCCCCCGAGTAGGAAAACGGTTTTGTATAATAATACTGCTCCAGTGGCAAGTGTGGCGCGTCTTTAACAAGTGACATAGTTAGTGTTGTGTGCGACCCTACATTTGGGAATTGCAATAATGAGGAAAACGGGGGTAGTTTCTCGCCAGCCACGCCGCTCGCACCGAGCAGCCGGGCTGACAGAGAGCTGGCCTGCAGTGTCCATCTTGTTGCGGCCGCGTCTACTCATGTTTGCCCGAAACATGTCGAGCGTTTTTCGTCATTAATTACTTGTACGTGACTAACCCGTTGTGATCTCTTCTACCTGGAACTTATTATGTTTTATGCTAAAGATGAGAATGAGAAAGAGAGCGTAACAGCGATAGCCAGTCGATTACCTACTAAAAAACTGGGAAAAAAAACTTCAACTCGGTAAAACCATATTGCCTTTGAAGTGGTTATGGTTTTATTTTTAACTCAGCCGCCTTTACTGTCTGTGAAACATCAAAAGCAAAAGGGTTTAATATCTTTGCCCCCTAATTTAAAACTCAGCCATTTGCAACGTTAAAAGATGGCGGATGTGTAATTTGTTTTAGTTTTGTATTTTTCTGTATTTGGGTGTTCAAAGTTCTTTTCTTTTAGTGATTTCTCCTTTTTATGCCTTTGTGTTGCACAGTGATAGAAAACTTGGACGTATTTCGTGTATCTGGCATCTTAATTCTTGTTTCAAGTGGACTTACAGTGTTACAGAGGTTAAAACTATCTTGACCTCCTACGTATCACCGTACTACGTTGCCCCCAATCTTCCTAGAGAAGATTGGATTCATGGATTGTATTTTATTGCTATATTGATTTATACTTATATATACTTGACACTGGCAAAATTATTTCATTCTGGAAACGCCATATCCCCGTGGTAGTAGCTGTTGAAGTCGCTGCGGGGCAAAGAAAGAAAATCAAAAATAAACTAGACATTAACAGATGATAGATGACCATTCGGTGTTCATTGCGTAGCAGATACGAAGTCTAGTGATGTAGCAACAAATCTACTGTGCAATGTATGCCACATTTTCGTGGTCATGGTTATAATCGCAATATATGGGAAATTCGGAAGCTCCTTTCAAATTAAATATTCTAACCATTTCAGTCCGCGTTGACTGCAAGCTGCATTACTGAAATTCAGCTGCGGTTCTATGCAGTTGACATAAATTCATCTAAACTGCACACTGATTACAGAAATTACGAGGTCTACTTTTTGTTCGCTTCCTGGGTCTCTCATTTTAAAAATACGATAACATGTCAAAAGTAATATGGGTTTACTAAATGGAACATAGCCCCTTTTATGAACCATACAAACTGACAAATTTGGAACATGTGACAAAGTTGACGTGTTTGTGCGCTAAAAACGGTGTTACCAGTTGTAATTGGGTACATAATTGTAAAACACTGCTGAAATACTTATTTGTGAATTGTAATCATAAATTATTTGTTAATCCAAAAATGGTTTAGCCACGAAAGTGTAACAAACAGACAAGAGTATACACTCTCAGTTATACATATATAAATAAATAAATAAATAAATATCAGGGTACAATGTCACACCAATTGACCTAGTCCCAAACTAAGCTCTAGGCTTGTACTATGGGTACTAGACAACGATATAAATACTTATATAGAGAAATATATACTTAAATACATAGAAAACATCCATGACTCAGCAACAAATATTCGCGCTCATCACACAAACATCTGCACTTACCGGGATTTGAACCCAGGACCGCTAGCTTCGTAGGCAGGGTCACTACCAACTAGGCCAGCGCGTCGTCGTATATGTATGTATACCGTAATCATAATCTTAAAGGTTACCAAATAATTGGTTACTCTTTTGGTAGGTATCTCTTCCTGTGAAGTAAATAAGAATTAACGTAACGTTAACAATCATTATGACTACCATATACATGCAACATGATGAAAATTAGGATGCAATGAAGTGGTGAACACAACACAACAACGATAGGAATGGGGGGCCATTTGCAACGTCAAAAGATGGCGTATGTGTAATTTGTTTTAGTTTTTATTTTTGTGTATTTAGGTGTTCAAAGTTCTTTTTTGTTAGTGATTTGTACTTTTAATGCCTTTGTGTTGCACAGTGATAGAAGACTTCGAGGTTTTTCGTATCCTGGCATCTGACTTCTCGTTTCAAGTGGTACAGAAGTTAAAACTATCTTGGCCTCTGTCCTACATATCACCCACCGTACAACGTTGTCACCAATCTTCCTACAGAAGATTGGATTGTGTTTTATTGCTATATTGATTTATACTTATATATACCTGACACTGGCGAAATCACTTCATAGTGGAAACTCCATATTCCCGCGGTAGTAGCTGTTCAAGTCGCCGCGGGGCAAAGGAAAAAAAAGACAGGAATGATTTTTTTTGTCTATACTTAGAACTACAGAACCGGGATTTAAAAACCGTATAGGTTTGGTGATCCTTGAATAATACATAGGCTGTGTATTATTATTTTGTTTCAGCCAGGGCGAATTAAGGGCGGGTTGCTTGTTTGATAATAATACGGCGAGCCACAACGTACGGCCGGTAATGCAGCCCAATGTGGCGGCGATAAAATATCTCGCGCGGCGCCATTTTTGCGGAATCAGGTCGCTGCTCCCGCGCATAATAAGCGGGTCAGGGCCGGTGGATAGTTTCACCGGTTACTAAGTTAACCTACTGTTTTATGTTTAGCCCAATTTTGAAAAGGCCGGGTGTACACTAGTTTTGAATGTTTGCAATAGTTTAATATGTAACCTTAATTAAAATCGAAGTTTTCGATCTTGTGGTACTGCCGAAGGCTTTGCCGTATATATCGTCGATGTAATGAATATCTTAACAGCCATCGCGTCTGGGAGACGTGTTTATAAACAATAAGTTTCAAGGTCATCTTTGATTACCTAATAAACTAATAACGCATTGAATAAGATTCCATTTAAAACTCATTTTGGCTAAGTACAGTATCCCCGAAACGAGCTACGGACAAATAACAATAAAACCATTTCCTTTTTGGGTTTTAAGCTAAAACACATGGCATGAAAAAAAAGCTATGGGTTTTATGGTAATTTTGTCCCAAGGTCGCCTGCCTTTACCTACATTGATACTTACCTGGAGTTTGCTGCGTTTTTTGATGTTAATTAAGGTATGTTAAGGAAAAACACCACGAATATAATAATATACCGTTTCAAGAGTCGTACTTTATCTTAAAACTGTAACTAAGTAACTTCTTCTCAGTGTTTGGCGGAGAACAGGCAGCGAAAGGGATATTTATTATGTACGTAATAGTATGTATGTTAACTTTTTATTGTACAAAACACAGATATTCAAATAAAATATTATCATTGCGATTTGACAAGGTGCTGATGCTGGATTGAAGTAATCCGGACTGTCGCTTATATCAATTCCATACATTTTGTTAGTTTAGAAAATTGTTTAGGTACGTTAGCGTTAGATAAACATCTTGTTTAGGGTCCCAGGGGAGATAGTCTCCTGACTTATTTGTCGGTTATTCAGCCTTCTCCATGAAATAAGAAACGTGTCAAAAGCAATTAGATTTATTAGAATAGAGCCTGGCCTTATTTTCGCCAGTTAACCGGCTGTTAAAGGGCAGTTAAGGCTCGTTCCACCGGCCATAGTCTCAGGTGGCCGGTGAGGACAGATTAGTGTCGGGGCATTATCTCCCGCGATCCTGACGACACTGAGGTCCCTTATCTACCCGCGTGTAACCAAAAGGTAGTGAAGCGTATGGAAATTTACAGGCTTTTACTGCGTTTTGTTTCGGGGGGTGTAAGTGTTCTTATTTTTTATGTAAATGAGACATTAAATATCTTTCTTTTGTATTTTGGTCCCGTGTGTTTGTTTCTTTTTAACCGACTTCAAAAAAGGAGGAGGTTCTCAATTCGTCGGGATCTCTTTTTTTATGTTTCCCGGTTAGTTACTCGGAGACCACTGATCGAATTGAAATTTTTTTCGTTGTTTGATTGGGTATCCTCTCTAGTTGGTACCATTGTCAACACATCAAGGGAACTCCTAAGTGATTTCGGTATTTTTCACTGTAACTCGTGCATTTGCTTTTGAAAAGTACTATATGGTGAAGTGGAACTGATGATGAAGAGCACAGATGGCTACCGGAACTCCTTAACGGTACCTATTTGAAGGGTGGCGATAAGATATCTCGATTAAGATATTTGAGCGACTATGAGGGAGCACATTTAGGTTTGAATATGACTATGACATTCCCGCGGCGTTGCCTGCGGCGAGCTTGAAATGTTCAATAGTTTCTCATTTATTGAGAAGTGGGGCTACATACTCGTAACAGCATAAATAGGATCACTAAAGAGTATAAGATTTTACGAAAAACAGTAATAAAATCAAATTAAAAAAAGTACCTATTTGATCATGTGACTTGGTAAACAGAAACAGTTGACTTATTTCTTTACGATTATTTTAAATCGGGCAATAAATTATCCACAAATAAGGCAATTTTAAAACTTGAAACAGCAGCCAAGCGACTGCCAAGTGCGCATCATAACGTATACCGAGGTTCCCGCACAATAAATAATCTTTTTAACTCATGTTGTTCAATAAACTACTTATTACTACTTATTTTATTTTTAACGTAATAAGTTTTTAAATAGTTACAAACAGACTAGAGACAGACTTTATTCAAGGCGAGTATCTCCATTATATTTTTCAGGCTTTCAGATCAAAAGTCGGAAGGAATACCTTTTAAAAGAAATGTTGAAAGGTAACCTATAATTATTTTCTCTTCTGAAACTTTTATCTTCTCTTATTACATGAACTGGTAGCTCTGTAAGATCTCACTCAGTAAATAGTCGTGGAGCTGTTTACAGACTACACTAATCTACCAAATTTTAGCTAAATCGTCCCTACGGACGATTAGGATACCGACCAAATTGCTGGGGGGGGAACGGGGGGAGTTTAAACCGATCCGCTTTGCTGCCACGCTATTGGTTTATGCTAAATATCGGTTTGAAGCTCTTTTTACGTGTGTCGACCTGTAACAAACTACTTATGTATTTGAGCACTTTGATTAATATGACTTTGACTGACGCTGACTATACTAGACAACGTTTTTTTTTATGGCAATGAGAAGGCACACGTACACTCAGGCCACCTGAAGTGGGATCTGAGACCCATAGACATTAGAAATCTCAAGAGTACAATCTCAAAACTGCAATCCTAAGACTTCAAATGCGTTGCCAACCCTGAGAACTGACATGGAATGCCTCTATGCTAGTAATTTCCCCGACTGTCTTATCCCCACACCGGAACACGGTAATGAGAACACTGCTGCACCCACCGCGGGTTAATGGATTAATAGTTATATTGAGAAACAAATGCTTACTTAAATATAAAGAAATCATCCAAGACTCGGAAACAAAAACTCGTGCTCATCGCAAAAAATAATAGTTTCGTAAATTTTAGGGTTCCATACCAAAATGGTAAAAATGGAACCCTTGTCTACCAGTCTGTCCGTCTATCTGTACGTCGCAGTTTGTGGTCACAGCAGGTTTTCTCGGCAATAACAAAAATGATATCAACTTTAAATTCGGCATTGTTCTAGGTACAATTTGCTGGCCGCGTCTGTTTTAAGACAAAAAAACATTTTTTTCGTTTTAAACATTTAATTGAAAAGGGGACTAGAATGGGAAGTTGAAAAATGAAAGTGGTTTGATTACGTGAAAGGGCTTAATCTGCACATTTCAAAACTAACTATTTTTTGTGATGTATTTTTTCATTTAAAGGCTTTATAGCCAAAAATGTATAAAAAATGACCGTTCCCCCCTTAGTATTTACGAATTATTAATAAAAATATAAAAAACCTGACGTATAGATTACCTACATATTTTGCGAGAGTAATAAAATGAAGCGTTCATTATTTACAGTTTTTGAGAAATAACAAAAATACTTAAACAATCTGTATTAAAATTTAGGCTAGCCAAAATGGACCTTAGGTATTGCATAGAATATAAAGTTCACAACGAAATGAGTATTTTCTTTTGCTGTTACCAACCATAGTATATTAAATACTTACGGAACCCTCGGTGCGCGAGTCTGACTCGCGCTTGACCTCTGATTCGTGGTTGAAAACAAAAAAATTACAAAGTGAAATAAAAAAAATACCTTAGCCAGCCGCTCTTGGCCGGATTTTTCTACAAACGTAATGACATTTTATTTTGTATCCAATAGCCAGATGTGTCTTTCTTGACCAGCTGTTACTACAAACTTCAACGACTTGCCTATTGCGAGTACAAAAGATGCCCTATGCTTAATATATAGCCCTGTCTTCTTCTACCTGAGGTAATGATGAAAGCAATTCTGTATTTAAAAGGGCACTTTTAGGGTCTCCCCACACCTATCGAAGCGGAATCGGCTTTCGCCGATTTTTTTACATCAAACTATTCGCATTTAGCCGATCGGCCAAATCAGCGGTTGTAAACCTACGTTCAGCCATCTGCGATTTGCTATCGCAGCAGCTGTAAACCTACGATCGGCTCCGTGCGGCCGTCGAGACATCAGATAGCCCTCTATGTAATACACTCAGGAGCAAATATAACGGGTCAGAGTGCGTTTTTCACACTAAAGAGGCTATTTCGAAGCCTTGGTTCCTCGCCAGGGAATGCTTTTAGTGAAATCTGATGATGAATACCCCGACTATCGATACAGGACTTCCAGAGTGCCTAGGATACCCAACTGAATAAATCTGCGGTTAACGCCGGAATTGTTCATCATCAGAAAAACATCTAAAATAGCAATAAAATGTAAGGAAATCCAAGTACTGATTGTGCGATCAGTTAGGTATCTTAAGAACTTTTGACCTCCTCTATTGAACCTCGCAGTATCCACCATTAAAACTCACTCAAAACAACCCCTGGCGAGGAACCAAGGCTTCGAAATAGTCTCGTTAGTATGAAAAACGCACTCTGACCCGGTATTTTTGCTCCTGAGTGTAGTAAGCGTCTCCCCACACGTATCGACGCCGAACGGCTCTCGCCAGCTCTATTCGGCTCTCATTGTAGCTACTCGGCCGTGGTCGGAACTGTTCAGCCCTCGCCGGCGCCGATCGGCGGTATTCGGCGATGTAAGAATGCGAACGCGTGCGGTTGGCTGCTCTAACAGCGTCGTACGGATGCGAAGCGAACAGAGGCTCGAGAGGCAGGGATGGAGCTAACGTAACTTCGAACCTCGGTTTTCAAAGTAGGGCCTCAGAACGAAGAATTGCCGGTCGATAGACGTCGTTTCGCGTCGCGTCGATACGTTTGTTTCGCACTTATTGCGTAGACATAAAGAGTTTTTTGTCGATTCCGAGATCCTAAGTAGTACCGCAGTCGAGCGGACTGTTGAGGAAGTGTTTAATAGATGGTGAATTTATTCCAATATATTTTGATAGATAGTGTCGTAAGCGATAAGGCCGGTTTGAAGTTGTTATCTGGTTTATTTGATACCAGTGGATTTTTAACTATACTTAGTGCGTTTTTGATGAAATCAGTGAATCAAATGTTATATTCCAGGTAACTATAATCTTATACTAATATTATTAATGAAAAAGTGTGGATGTTTGTTACACATTTTGCGGGTGGTAGGGCCTTGTGCAGGGTCCGTCCGGATCGCTACCGCCATCTTATCCATTAACCTACCGCCAAACGGCAGTGCTCGCATTATTGTGTTCCGGTTTGGGGATAAGACAGCCGGTGGAATGACTAGCATAGAGGCATTCCATCTTAGTCCTCAGGGTTGGCAACGCATTTGCAGTCTTGTGAATGCGAATGTCTAAACTGCACAAAATAGGGCAAATGTCTTCTTTTTGTATAAACATTACCAAATCAAATCGTCAAATTAATATATTATATACATGCCATAACTAAAGGAGGAGAATTAAGAATAAAAAGTAGGGGTTTTACAAAAAGGGGGCAAATCTCTACAAATAGTATGGGCCTCACACTTAGTAGGCAAAAGCAGAAGGGAGGCAAGTACCAAACAAACCATTAAAATGTCATTTAGCACTTCGCGATGGACCTATAGTTTTAAACAAAAATAAAACAAGGCCATAACATAACATAACATGTCATTTTCAAAACGAAATTTTGGCGAATTACTTACTTTTCAAATTAAAATTTACATTTAAAACCGCATGTGGTTTACGAAATCTGTTTTAATTTTAATTGCACTGTTTCTCTTTTAATGTTTTCGTTTGGTGTACAAAAGTGTTTAATATTGTATTGTAGTATACTTTTACACACAACTTTTTTTGGCATTTCATTTTTAATCGACAGAGAGTTTAAATGTTTTTGTTCCAGATAATTCACATTCAAAATGGAGGAAATGAAAAAAGTAATTAAAACCGAAATTATAGCTGCGACAGCTAACATTGATACTAGAATGGAAATACAAGACCTGAATACATTGAAAAACAATCAATGGGGAAAGGTATGGCGGGGGAAACGCTGTCATGAATACAGAAATAGGAACACTTCTAATTTAATAACAATAATTCCATGTGATTCCAATTGTTCTTGTTGGAACTATATTGATCAACACGTCAAATTAAATACAACTGTTAGTTCAGTGCCTGAAACAAAGGCAGTAAACAATGAACGAAAAATGTTATCAAGAAGGGTAAGAAGGAAGCGACAAAAACTGAAAAAAAAGAGCTTCACTCATAAAACTCACGTAATTTCACAAGATAATGTTCGTGAGAAAACAGATACTTCAAGTATGAAGGGATATGAAAAAGAAGTAGGTACAAATAATCAAACAAGTGATTATTAATGGAATGCTGAGTTGGGACCGTTTCGCAACAAATTTTCTGTCTTGATATTTTTGTATCTATGTAATGTGGTTTTGTTTTGTTGCGAATAAATATCTTTTTATTGTTATCTTTATCTTTAATGGTAATAATAGTAATCCAAAAATGAATAAATATAACAAAAACATTGTAAAAGTAATTTAAATTGATACACAAATCAATAAAGTTGTAGATAACATCAAAATTAAATCTGAAATTTAAGATAGTGAAATGTACATAGTTAAATCAGGAGGGTGAAATTTAGGAGCTATGTCCTAAACTTGGTTGTGCTTAATAGTATTCTGCTTGCCATTTTGAAATTAACACTTAAGACTTACCTACGCTTTCCCAAACTAATGGCCAGATATGCCTTCAATTGTTATTAAAACCATTGTATGCTTATTGTATGGCATAACCAGAGATCAGAAAAAAGGGATTCATTACTCGCAAATCGCCGCAATATACAGATATGACTCCAAAGAGTTTAATTTACCTAACAAATTAAATAACACCAACATCACAAACCTACCTTACATTAACCTCAGGAAGAAAAATAAGTTAAATAGCTCTTTTACCTGGGCCTGGGACACACCACATGACTGTAAAAATTTGCAATAAAATACCTCTTACAGTCAAAAATATAACAAAAGAGTCTATATTTTGTAGTAAGTTTAGGAGTTTTTTGATCTCAAAATGTGTTTATAATTTAGAGTTTTTTGCGTTACGAGAATGAATAAATATGATAGCCTTTTACTATTCAATTTAATCTATGTAATATATTATAATGTAAAAATGTGTTTTTCTAAATAGACATGTAGGTGTATTATTGTCCTGTTGCAGTGCCCTTGCAGGGTTTATGTTGTAACTACCTACTGTATTTTGAAGATGAAAAGCTCCTTTCGCAATCTAAGAATGTTAATGGAGCCAACTTAAGTAGATTTATATTAATAACCATTCCTCTAATCTTTGTATTATTTATTTATTACTGTCTTGCAAAGGATCAAAATTATTTTTAGGGCAAGTAATCAATTAATGTTAGTGAATTTATTTAATAAAATCTTTGGAGTCAAGTTCACATTATTGAGAGCAATGACGCCCATTTTTTCGATCTCTGGTTATGACATGTATGTAATTGTAAGCTTTAATTAAGTCACTTTTTATTTTTAAGTTTTATGTTGTAAGTATTCTCAAGTAAATAAGAGCTATTATAAAGTTTGATGATACGCCAACATGCCAAAAGCAATATGGGTTTGCCCAGTAGAACAGAGCCCCAGAGGTCCTACTACAGTTAGCTCCATCCCTGTCACTCGTTATTCGAGACTAAATCGAGAGAAAACGATGGAGCTAACGTAATTGAGGCACTGTTGAAATATCGGCTGTTGTTATTTACCGCTTTGCGTGGCATTTCAAACTATTAGTTTTAATTAAGTTTTATTTTATTTTATGTTTTATCTAGTTTTATGAGTATACGTGTATGCTATGTATAAAACCTCGGTTTATTTTCGGAAAATATTAAATGACTTTTCCAAATACATTTTGACGTTATTTTAATATTCTGTTCCAGTTATAATTAAGGTAAAAATAAATATTTTAATAAAATACATCGGACCCGATTCTACGAGGGGCAAACCGAAATGATCGGGAATTTAAAAAACTATGTACTGACACTGTATATATAAATTATGTTTTATTGTTTTTCGAAGTATTCTCCGTTGCAATTGATGCACTTTTGCATTCTTTTAAACCAGTCATTGAAACAGTTATTCCAGTTTGAACTAGACATTGCCAGAATGGCCGAATTATAGGCTTCTACGGCGGCTTCTGGGTTTTCAAACCGCTGACCACGCAATAAATCTTTAATTCTAGGGAACGTAAAAAAATCATTTGGACTTAGGTCAGGGCTGTATGGAGGATGGGACATCAACTCGACGTTTTCCTCGTTCAAAAACTGTTTAGTTGTATGGGCGGTGTGGGAGCTCGCATTATCGTGGTGTAAGATGACGCGGCGTGTCGGGTTCCCTCGGCGAAGATCGGCCAGCATCTCTGGCAAACAAACTGTGATATACCAATCAGCGGTAACCGTTCTTTGTTCTTGTAAAGGAATTGTGGCAATATATCCTTTTTTTGAGACGAACGAAGCAACCATCTTCTTCGACACGCTGCGGGAACGCACAACTTTCGTTGGTTTGACCTCGCCATCAAAGACCCAAACTGCCGACTGGTGCTTTCTTTCAGGCTCATAGGAATAAATCCAGGTTTCGTCACCTGAGACAATATTATAAACAGCTTTTGACTTTCCTCCATTATAGCGTTTCAGAGTAGATCGGCATCAATCAACACGAACCGCCTTTTGCTCTTCTGACAAGTTATGGGGTACCCATCGGGAAATCAATTTTCTGACACCCAACTCACTATGTAAAATAGTATGGATTGCAGTCATTCCAATGCTTATGGTTGCCCGAATCTGCTCGTATGTCACATGTCTGTCTTCTTTGAGTATTTTTTCTACAGCCGCGATGTTTTCAGGTGACACCGCTGTTTTCGGCCGACCTGTTGAAGGTACGGTGCTGAGAGAGGCACGACCCCGCCGAAACTCTGCATACCAACGATATATTGTCGTTTGACTAGGTGCTTCAATTTTATATATAGAAACAAGCTCATTGAGACACTCATCTGGAGATAAGCCTCGACGAAAGTTGTGATAAATAATTGGACGAAAATTTTCACGCGTGAGCTCCATTTTGTTCACCGACTTGCCAACTTGAAAGTGGAATTAAAAAAATATTACGTTATTTTTTTAAATTGTTAAAATGGCATCGTGATTGTTAGTGGCCAGTACGCATATGATAAAAAAGGTTTTAATGTAACTTAGTTTAAAGTACTCTATTCCCGGTCATTTCGGTGTGCCCCTCGTACGTGCACGTCGCTTAAATAGCCTAAAACTAAATAGTCTAATTTTTAGACATAGTTCAGACGGCAGATTTGACAAGTGCTATTCCAGAATGTCAATTTAAAGTTGAATACACCGCCTAAAATTAGAAACGTCAAATTCAAATGAACGCTGTCATAAATTAAATTAGGAAGTTTAGAGGCCACTGTAGAATCGGGTCCATTGAGATGTTTAATTATCTTTTCCAAGTAACAAAACTCTTAAGTATCTATTTCTAATATTCGTTCATTTCAAATTCATGTTTACTATGAGACATTACGTATTCTTTGTTCAAAAATGTTCTTTGTTTTTTGTTAATCTTTACAAATAATGTGAATTTGAACCCAGATGTTTAGAAAATGCACGTGCTTAGTCGAGTAACTGTGTGTTGTTCTGCTAAAAGAATAAAATGGTGCAGATGTTGGTTACTTTATTATTTGTAAATGGATTCCAAGTGCAAGCAAGCTCTTCATTTTTTAGCTTTCCCCTATTTCTTCTTTTTGTAAAGGCAACAAGTTCTTTTAGATTTCGTATTAAGTAAAAATGAAATGCCATTATAAATATTCGTGATTTAAGGTCACTTGCAGTAAATTATTAAAAGTCTAGATTCCCTTATTAACAAACGCAACTATAAAACTGTATTAGTTAATGTATACTTTATCACTATCACTATTATTTTTTCAACGTATTAGTGCCAAATTTTCATTTTAAACATTTTTTATTGCGAATCTCTTGTCTAACCTAACCTAACCTACGTGACGTGATCAAATTTTTTTTTTTTTTATGGCATTGAGAAGGCAATCGAGCATACAGGCCACCTGATGGTAAGTGGAAACTGTGACCCATAGACATTCGCATTCACAAGACTGCAATCCTAAGACTGCAAATGCGTTGCCAACCCTGAGGACTAAGATGGAATGCCCCTATGCTAGTCATCACATCGGCTGTCTTATCCCCAAACCGGAACACAACAATGCTTGCACAGCTGTTTGGCGGTAGGTTAATGGATAAGATGGTGGTAGCGATCCGGACGGACCCTGCACAAGGTCCTACCACCCGCAAAAATGTTATCCTGAAAACATCATGGTTTCTATAGAAAACAGCGATCGATGAAGTGGAGTTCGATAGAATGGGGTTATCAAGGCCAAAGCATATGTTAAGCATGTTATTGTGTGTTTAAGAATAAAACGGTTAGCCTACCTTACTACCTTAGTTTAGTTCTGTCAAAATGTATGAATGTTATATGGAGTTGGTCTTAAAACTTGGCGAAAAAATGATATTAAATTTCATTTCATCAATTTGATGAGTAGGTACTTTGATATAGCTAAACTGCTTGTCTTATGGCTGCACTTCACGCCACGCTTGACGACACGCTGGCCTAGTTGGTAGTGACCCTGCCTACGAAGCTAGCGGTCCTGGATTCAAATCCCGGTAAGTGCAGATGTTTGTGTGATGAGCGCGAATATTTGTTCCTGAGTCATGGATGTTTTCTATGTATTTTAGTATATATTTCTCTATATGTATAAGTATTTATATCGTTGTTTAGTACCCATAGCACAAGCCTAGAGCTTAGTTTGGGACTAGGTCAATTGGTGTGACATTGTCCCCTGATATTTATTTATTTATTTTTACTTCACGCTCGCGCGAGTCGAGATACACTGCCGTTTTTAAATACGGGACGGACTGTAAGACCTCTGTAATAACATCAATGTATTTCGGCCTCGTCTTCGCGCGAGAGTGAAGTGCAGGCATATTTTTCCTTCAAATGGCCTAAGTCATAAAAGTTAGCATGGTTCATTACATTAGTTAACAAGGCGAATTTCATAGGAACAAAGTTTTTAATCAGGGCAACCCGTTATCGAGTTATACACGTTTTGATAGCACTTATTTACTTGACATTAATGGCGGTTCAGTTAAAAACAAAAAACAATACCAAGGCCCTTAGACAAGACGCATTCAGCGTTCGTTATAGTTATCAAAATATATAATTATGTAGGATTGACGTAAGGCTGTCAGCCGGTCTGTCGAGCAACCACGTCGATTTCATACATATTGACGGAGGCCATTTGCAACGTCAAAAGATGGCGTATGTGTAATTTGTTTTTATTTTTATTTTTGTGTATTTAGGTGTTCAAAGTTATTTTTTGTTAGTGATTTGTACTTTTAATGCCTTTGTGTTGCACAGTGATAGAAGATTTGGACTTATTTCGTGTATCTGTGAGTGTTCTGGCATCTAACTTCTCGTTTCAAGTGGACTCGCAGTGGTACAGAGGTTAAAACTATCTTGGCCTCTGTCCTACATATCACCGTAAAACGTTGCCACAAATCTTCCTAGAGAAGATTCGATTGTGTTTTATTGCTATATTGATTTATACTTATATATACTAGACACTGGCGAAATCACTTCATTGTGGAAACGCCATATTCCCGCGGTAGTAGCTGATCAAGTCGCCCCGGGGCAAAGAAAAAAAAAACATAATGTCAGTTTTCGAAAATCCTAATTGTTAACTTGTCAAGCATCACGCCGGCCAAGGACGATATGGTTTACCGCCTAGAGTAGAGGCCCAGTTTTTTTTATAAAACCACAAACCATAATAAAACAAACGCAGCAACAAAACTGTCACACAAGAACAAAAAACGGTGTTATTATCAAGACACACGATAAATCCCGCACGCCGCCCGCTTGCGTAAATTTACGCCCGTTTTGGGAAAAGTCTCTTCATAATGTTATTCTGCGGCCCTTATCTCGACGTTGCGAGAAAATATTCATGCAAACGAAACGCCGAAACGTAAATTGCTTTGCATGTAGACACACGGTAACGACGTTTTGAGAATAGCCCCCTTTGTGTTTAGGCTTTTTTTCAATCAGCATAAAAGGTACCGTTAGATTCCACGTTTTTACTACTTAGCTAGTTTTCTCGGTAAACTAAGTAACGATGATTTAAAAAAAAATGGCTGTTTCGTTCGCTTAGAATTGTCATTTGTCCGAATAAAATTAAATAGTTCAAAGAGGTATACCAACTGAACCTGTAGCTTAGCTTAGGTTTAGTTGACTAGCTGCTGCCCGCGACTCCGACCGCGCAGAAAAATAAAACATAGCCCAAGTACATCAGTTCAAATCGGACCAGTAGTTTCGGAGCCTATTCATTGCAAACAAACAAGATCTTTCCTGTTTAAAATATTAGTAAAGACAATTCGCATAGTTAAACGGTGTTATAGACAAATCATTTTGGGCCAATTGAAAAATTCCGAGAGTAAATTCAGACTATATTTTGGTTAGTGGAGAAGGCAAACAAACACACGGGCCACCTAATGGTAAGCATACTTGAAGGCCAAAGACTTATTCAAGCTTCATACAATTATGATACAAACTTATGCAAGCTGCTTTAAACAATCATCTCACAGAGAGTCTCTTATTTGGGATACATTCGACTCAACAAAAGCATATTGCTTTTGACTGTCATCGTATTTTTACTCGGCCGCGATGTCAGGCAAATTTAAGAGCTATCAAAACGTTGACAACACGATAACACATCCAAGGCGTTTTGTTTTGACCAATCGCGTCACTGGTTTTTCAAAGGTCGACGAGGAAAAGAATTATGTGTCTAATGTACAAACCTCCTTGTAACAAGGCGATGTATGGTAGGAATGTGTACAACATGTGTATAGTAATTTATAGCCATTTACCAGAAAGTATGAAGTCACTTACAGGAAGCCTTTTCAAGCGCATATTGACTAAATGGCTCATGGATAAATGTTTTTATAGTGTTCAAGATTATTTAAATTTTAATGTAAATGTGTTATAATATAGTATTATTAGAATTATATATTATTATTATTATTTTTTGACATGTGAAGTAGATTTAAAAACAAAAAAAAAAAAAAAAAATTTTGCACGCTTGCATGCGGGCTGAATACACTGGAACATTATTTTGTAACACCTTATTTTATTACTGTATTCTAGCAAATAAACTAATTTTGATTTGATTTTGATTTTGATTTGGTAGATCACGTGACCTTTCGTATCACGTCATATAACAGTGACGCGATTGGTTTAAAAGCGAAACGAATAGAAACGCTCGTTAGCGTAGTGTACTTGGGCCCTAAGGTTTTCCCAGTAGAATAGATCCCCTGGTCAATTAGTGACTGGTAATATTCTGTTTTTTTTTTATGGCATAGGGAAGGCTGACGAGCACACAGGCCACCTGATGGTAAGTGGAAACTGTGACCCATAGACATTCGCATTCACAAGACTGCAAGCCTAAGACTGCAAATGCGCTGCCAACCCTGAGGACTAAGATGGAATGCCTCTGTGGCTATTACCTGGTGTTATGCGGGAACGGCTTGGTGAATAAATAAGTAAGTCCGGAACACTCGCACAACACAGTTTATTGTATACACACGATAATATTTACAAGAAGGAGAAAGGATAATTTGGCATAGAAAGTTCGAAAGCACAAGAAGAAAGCGACTACTATTAACGCTAGCAAAATAAGCTACGCGTCCGAATCGGCAAGCAACAATAGCAAGTAGCGAGGGTCGTGACGTCACGCGAGCGCATACACAACCGTGCGTCTAACGTCTTAGCAGTAAGCGGACTGGCGCGCGCGCCCGCGCATCACCGCCGAGCGGTCACGTAGGCCGCGCGTGGATACGAGAACAAAGGAACAGATTAGGGTTCGTCGCTCGCTATTGCAAAACCGCAGTTGTAATTACATTACACATGAAATTGATTATATTGGATATAATGCAACAGTATAATGATTCTAAATAATTATTGATTATTGATTATGACTATATTGATACATGCGAATATTAATTAAATTATCACAATTATTAATTAGATGATTTCATAATTAAAATGATTGAAGTAATAAATAATCTTTACACTATCAATTACGCTACATCACCCCCTTCCAGAGACCGTCAAGGGCGATAATAGTCGGGAAATCGAACAATGCGACCCGATCGCGTCTTTTTGACG
Source organism: Acleris sparsana (assembly GCA_923062465.1). Classification (NCBI taxonomy): domain Eukaryota; kingdom Metazoa; phylum Arthropoda; class Insecta; order Lepidoptera; family Tortricidae; genus Acleris; species Acleris sparsana. Next base: position 2,766,790 of record OV281303.1, read on the forward strand.
ATCCTATCGTCGGCTCTTGGTAGTACCTGGTGATCTGTACATGGTGTTTGAGGATGACTATGGTTACGTGTGTCAGGTGATGTATGGTGTGTGGTGTCGGAGTCACGCAGTATAAAGGCCGGTTTGATACGGTCGAGTGATACTGTGACTTGTTTACCATTTACTATAATTTTAAAGACCTTTTCCCCTCGCGCGATTACTTCGTACGGACCACAATATGCAGGCTTTAGGCATCCGCCTACAGTGTCGTCGCGAAGAAATACGTGTGAGGTCGTGGACAGGTCCTTAAAAATAAATGTTTTGCGCTTCCCGCCGCCGTGGCGTGAGGCTGGTGAAGGTTGCAGCTCTCTCGCGAAACTGCGCAAGCGTGACAAATAATCCGTCACGTCAACAGTTTCCTCCGCCTGTGGATTAAAGAGTTCTCCCGGTAGGCGTAGGGGCTGGCCATAGACGAGCTCGGCTGACGAGGCCTGTAGATCCTCCTTGTAGGCGTTGCGGATACCTAATAGGACAACAGGCAGCGAGTCAACCCAATTGGAGTTTGTGTGGCAGGTAATGGCAGCCTTGAGCTGCCGATGAAACCTCTCCACGAGTCCATTGCATGCAGGGTGATATGCAGTTGTCCTGCGGTGCTGAAAACCAGCGATTTCCGAAAGATGCTGGAAAAGCGATGACTCAAATTGGCGTCCTCTGTCAGTCACTATGTTAGTGGGGCAGCCGAAACGGGATATCCAACCACTCAAGAGCGCCTTCGCCACCGTTTCTGCCGTGATGTCCGTTATCGGTATTGCCTCTGGCCATCGGGTGAAACGATCCACAGCTGTGAGACAATAACGAAAACCATGACATATCGGTAACGGACCCACCAGGTCAATGTGTATGAATGTGAACCTTGACTGTGGTAGTTTAAAGTTACCTATGGGGGCGGAGACATGGCGCGTGACTTTAGAACGCTGGCACGGTAGGCAGGAACGAACCCACTCTCGGCAGTCCTTTTGAACACCGGGCCAAACATATCGGTCAGCGACTAATCTGGCGGTGACATTGGAACCGGGGTGACTTAATGAGTGCAGACTGTTGAACACCTGCCTGCGTAACTCCCGCGGAATGAACGGCCTTGGAGTGGAGATACTTACATCGCAGTACAATTGACTCCGCGTGCCGGGTACTTCTATTTTTTTTAGGCGCAGCGAGGAGTCAGATGTGAGCAGCTGCTCCAGCTCTTCGTCCGTACGCTGCGCGATAGCGATTTTTTGGGCGGTGACTGGCTGGGAGATTTCCTCTATGCGGGAAAGTGTATCCGCCACGACGTTATCTTTCCCCGAGATGTGCCTGATGTCGGTTGAGAACTGGGCTATCAGATCCAGGTGTCGGAATTGTCGTGGGGAACAGTTTTCTTTACGAGAGTGAAAGGCGAATGTGATGGGCTTGTGATCGGTATAGATTGTAAAGTCCCGTGCTTCTAACATATGCCGAAAATACTTAACACTCTCGTAAATGGCGAGTAGCTCACGGTCGTAGGGAGAATACTTCACCTGTGCTGGGCTAAGTTTACGCGAAAAGAAGGCGAGTGGCTGCCATCCATCGCTGCTCGACTGCTGCACCACAGAGCCAATTGCAGTGTCGGAGGCGTCTGTTACCAACGCTAGTTTTGCGTCGCAATTTGGATGTGCCAACATGGCTGCTCGGCAAAGACTATCCTTACAGTTTTGGAATGCCTCCGACTCCCGCGTGGAAAAATGCACAGGGTGGGAACCTTTGACCGAACCCACCAGCAAAGCGTTAAGGGGTGCTTGATCTTTGGCCGCTCCAGGGATAAATCTGCGGTAAAAATTGAGCATCCCTAAGAATCTACGAAGCTCTCTTACCGTTTTTGGAGTGGGAAAAGACTGTATAGCCTCGACCTTGGAAGGCAGTGGTGTTGTACCTTGACCAGTTATATGGTAACCGAGAAAAGTGACTTCGGATACACCGAAGTTACACTTTGCGGTATTTATCACCATACCATACTCCCTGAGCCTGGTGAACAGCTGGTGCAAATGTTGCTCATGGGTCTTCTGGTCCTGTGAAAATACCAAAAAATCATCCAGGTAGGCGTACACAAAATCCAACCCTCTCAGCATGTCGTCGACGAAACGCTGAAACGTCTGCCCGGCATTACGAAGTCCGAACGTCATGTACGGAAATTCGTAAAGGCCGAACGGCGTTGTTATTGCGGTTTTCGCGATGTCATCAGGATTTAGGGGGATCTGGTTGTACGCCTTTACCAGGTCGATGGTGGAGAATATTGTACAGCCAGCCAGGTTATGTGCAAAGTCCTGGATGTGGCGTATGGGGTACTTGTCCGGGATGGTCCGGGCGTTTAGCATCCTGTAATCGCCACAAGGACGCCAGCCATCGTTTTTCTTGGGGGCTAGATGGAGGGGAGAGGACCAGGGAGATTCCGATGGACGGCAAATACCGCTCCGCAACATAGCCTCGAACTCGGCCTTGGCGATCTTCAGCTTATCGGGTGCAAGTCTACGTGGTGTACTGGATACAGGTGGCCCTGGTGTGGTGCGTATGTGGTGCACCGTATTATGTGCTGGTGTGCGGTGTATGCCAGGTGGTCGTGTCACTTCGGGGTAGTGTTTGAGTATGGTGTGATATACAGAATTACCAGATACTACCTTAACTGAAGTGACGTCATCTGCTTTAACTGCCCGTGAAGCCGGTGTAGCTAGCGACGTGTTGCCGTCGATAAGGCGTTGACGCTTCACGTCAACAACGAGGCCGTAATGTGACAGGAAGTCGACCCCTATTATCGCCCTTGTTACGTCTGCTACAATGAATCGCCAGTGGAAGTCTCGGCGCAAGCCTAAATTTAAATTAAAATTAATAAATCCGAATGTGTTTATTACGGAACCATTGGCTGCATTTAATATTAAATCGGCTTTGTTGTTAAAATTTTTTAGCAGAGTTTTAGGATACACACATAAATCACTACCAGTGTCTATTAAAAACGGAACCCGCGACGTTTTGTCCGTTACGAAGAGGCGACCTGTACTAGGGCATTCCTCGGCCGCCATTAGTGATTGCCCTTGTCGTTTCCCGCAAAGTCGCAAGGTTTAACGCAACGAGTTGCCTTTGTACCAAATTTGTGGTGATACCAACAGGTCGGGAATTTGCGGTAGCTCGAAGAGGACCTATTTGCCGAAGATGTAGACCTCCTTCGGTGGTGGTTTCGATCGGGAGTTTGCGGTCTTCCTCTGCTCCGCGAAATTCGATCCACCTTCGCTGTGAGCGCTTGAATTTGCTGCGTCAGTGCAGCAATGTCGTTGTTCTGGCAACTGCCTGGGATTGTTGACGACGTTGATGCTGCCGCTACCTGCGGGGTTGGCACCACTATGTCGTGGATCCGGTCAGCCAGGTCCGCTAATTCGTCCAAGGACATATTTGTCTGCGAAACAATTATGGACTGTGTGTGGGTTGGGAGTCTGCTGATCCAAATACTCCGCAGAAACTCCTCTGGAACTCCGGGTCCTGCCAGATGCTTGAGGTGACGCAGGAACTGGGAAGGTTTCCTATCACCCAACTCCTCATGCATAAGGAGCTGCTTGAGCTTCTTCTCCCGCGACGCTGACAAGCGCTTGATCAGCTCTTTTTTCAACAGCTCGTATTTGTTTGAAGCCGCCGGTGCGTTTATTATGTCCTCCACTTCTGAAGCGTAGATTGGCTCGAGGTGGCCCACGGCATAGTGGAATTTGGTAGCATCGGCCGTAATATTGGCCAACACGAACTGGCTCTCCAACTGCGCGAACCACAAGGCCGGTTTTTCCGGGTAAAATGGAGGTACCCTCACGCCAACTCTAAACGTCTCGAGATCCTTTTCGGCCATGACGTGCTCTTTCTCGGGGTCACCAATGTGGCTATTACCTGGTGTTATGCGGGAACGGCTTGGTGAATAAATAAGTAAGTCCGGAACACTCGCACAACACAGTTTATTGTATACACACGATAATATTTACAAGAAGGAGAAAGGATAATTTGGCATAGAAAGTTCGAAAGCACAAGAAGAAAGCGACTACTATTAACGCTAGCAAAATAAGCTACGCGTCCGAATCGGCAAGCAACAATAGCAAGTAGCGAGGGTCGTGACGTCACGCGAGCGCATACACAACCGTGCGTCTAACGTCTTAGCAGTAAGCGGACTGGCGCGCGCGCCCGCGCATCACCGCCGAGCGGTCACGTAGGCCGCGCGTGGATACGAGAACAAAGGAACAGATTAGGGTTCGTCGCTCGCTATTGCAAAACCGCAGTTGTAATTACATTACACATGAAATTGATTATATTGGATATAATGCAACAGTATAATGATTCTAAATAATTATTGATTATTGATTATGACTATATTGATACATGCGAATATTAATTAAATTATCACAATTATTAATTAGATGATTTCATAATTAAAATGATTGAAGTAATAAATAATCTTTACACTATCAATTACGCTACACCTCTATGCTAGTCATTACACCGGCTGTCTTATCCCCAAACCGGAACACAACAATGCGAACACTGCTGTTTGGCGGTAGGTTAATGGATAAGATGGTGGTAGCGATCCGGACGGACCCCGCACAAGATCCTACCACCCGCAAAAGTGGTCTGTGTGAGAGGGACGTCTAAACATGGCCGACCATTAGTCTGCCGTGGTTAACTTTAGTTTTCGTGAAACATTTGGCTGATTGCCAATAGACTGAGGTCTAGCCAGCGCATACCTTACCACCTACCTTACATACCTTGTGTGTACCTACGCACCTTGAATGAATGAATGAATGAATGATTTATTTATTTGAAACCACACAATAACATTACACTTGATTAAAACTAGAAAGAAGTAGGTAAATAGTACAGTTTTGAGGGTGGTCTCAAAAAGGAGTCCACTCAGCATGTGCCAAGGCATGAAGTGCCTCGACGCTGATTTTCAGTGAATCCATTTATACAATACAAAACAAAACAAAACACAAATAACAAATAACACCAAGCGGTGCAGAATACTACGGTCATTTCAGCGAAGTTACAGTTTCATAAGCAGATTAGATAAAAACATATAAATAAATAAATAATTGTGTTTATCAAGTTGGTACAAAAATAGTTACAATATATATATATATATATATATATATATATATATATATATATATATACAACAGCAAACAACAGTGTTTTATATCATCGGCTAGACAGAGGACGTTTGTGAACGAAAGTGCTTTGTCTGACTTACAATCGAGATAAGCTCACAATTGTACATGCATTCAAACACCATTTAGAGAAATAGGTTTAGATACTGAGTTTCTTCACTTAATTTACAAAATTAATATTTTTTTCGATAGATTTCAACATGAACTAGGATATCCTAATTTAATATTAATAATGCGAAAGATTGTGTGTGTGTTAGTTTGTTACTTCACGCTGCAACGGCTGGAGGGAAATGGTTGAAATAATAATCTTAGTCTAGTTATAGTCTAATAAATAATATATTTTTTTTTTTTAGCCTAGTCGTGTATCCCACTGCTGGGCAAAGGCCTCCCCTCTTTTCCGCCATTCGTCCCGATTGAGTGCATGCTCCCGCCATTCGCTTTGAAACGCGTCTAAGTCATCCCGCCATCTCCTTTTTGGTCTGCCTCTGCTCCGGTGGCCATCTTGCGGAGTCCATTCGTAGGCAACCTTGGCCCATCGTTCCGGATGCATTCGGAAGACGTGTCCAGCCCAGTCCCACTTCAGCTTAGCGGTCTTGGCACCCACATCCGCAATACCAGTTTTGGAGCGCAGTTCGGTTAATAATAATTATAGGTTTTAATAAATTTAATAAATTTTAATAAATTTGAGGTTATATGTAGGTTACATCTTTTGCTATTTCTTCTTACCCCGACTTTAGATTGGTTTTAACGTCGCAAATGTTATCACAATCTTGAAATAAAATGACGTTTTAATGTCATACCAGTGATCTTAGATTTTCCAGCAAAACCGGTGCAATGACGTCACAATGACATTTGACAGTGACCTAGGGTTGTCGAGGTGTATAATATGTAATTGTCGTTCAAAACGAATAATTAACCCAATAATCAGTTAACGCTAAAATAAGTAGTAAATAAATTAACCCTTCATTTCACTATGCAACGGTATTGGTTTTACATATATTTTCTGAATTTTCGATTTGTTAAAAGTATTGAACGAACTCTTTAAAGCACACCTCATAAAAAGATACAAACAGTACAGAACATACAACTTAGAACTAGAGGTAGATAACAGGCGGTCTTAATCTTATCTACATTATTACTTAGTTCTAAATGGCTTTGATTTCATTTGATTCTTGGTTGAATCAATTTAATATTTGCCACTACTGTCAACACTAGCACTGCACCAAAAATGCTGGAAATTCAAAAGTTTGCTTTACAAGATTTGTAGTTTGTTTATTGTTAGACTCGTAGTTAACTACCAGCCTTATTCGCTTTAGGTGCTGTAATACAAACCACGCAATTAAAGAGGGGGGGGGAGGGTTAGTTCTTGCCCCTACCCTCGTTTAATCTTACAGATGGGTCCTGTCAGACACAGTTACCCTTCAGGATCTTTTGTGCAGCTTTATACTAGGTGACTGTGATGGTTTTTTTTAGGATTTTGTAGGGTTCCATAGTCAACAAGGAACCCTTAAAGTTTCACCATGTCTCTCTGTCCGTCTGTCCTCTGTTTTACTCAGAGACTAGGTAATACAAAGATAAAATACTTCCTATACGGTCGTTTATACATTAAAAAAAAAGGGGTTTTGGGTGAAAGTTGTCATTTGTAAAAGTGGTAAATTATGATAGATTTATTATTTATAATAAAATAAACATATTTTGTTATGTAATGTTTGACTGGGATCTGTGATTCTTAGTACGGTCAGCCTTATAAGAAGCTGCACACTTTAGTACTCTGTCACTTTAACGTCATGTTTGAAATGATGGACTAATCTGTCAAAGGCGTTTCAGCGACAAGGTACAAAAGTGTGCACCTACTTATAAGGTTGACTGTACCTACATAAAATTACAGTTGTTAATCAATCAAAAATGAGAATACCTATTTAAATTTAAACATTACCTACTGAGGTAGTGTTTAAACAAGCCTCTCTTAAACCTATTTGTGTTAGGTTCCAATCTAACAGCCGCAGGGAAGCTGTTGAGGATGTAAGGCAAGCGCTTCTCAGTAAGCCTATCCTCATAATATTTACTCACTCTGGGTACAACACCTACAACAAATTTATAAAAAAAACCACCGCTGGTTTTTTTTATATATTGTAAAAAAAACTATTGCTTCAAGTTCTACACTATACCTACTGCCCTACTAAGACAAGAGGTGGTATCTCAGACAATACTCTTGTAGCAAATGCAACCTCATTTTTAACGGCCGAGGATTGAATCTGCTTTGGCTATTGAATTTGAGATACTGCCTATTAGCTAATGTAGGCAGTATATCTTTCATGATTTTATTTACGAGTCTGTCGGCGTAATTTTATATAAATGTATAACTATGCCTAATTACAGCTTTGTAATACCGCTAACCGACGGACAGAGGGACAGACGGACATGTCGAGACTCTTAGGGGTCCTTGTTGACTACGGAACCCTAAAAACGTGACGGTTTAGGAACATCTTCATTACAAAACCGGAGCAAAGGCGCAAAACTTTAAATTAAATAGTGATTGAAGGCGCGTTTTCGAAACACAAAATCCAAATACGACTGCTTAAAAACGTGTTCCCCAACCAACTAAACGACCGTGAACGTTCTACGTTTTTCTCGGCGATGTAAGGTAGCGTTACATTTTTTATGTAAACGCTGTCTGGAACGCCGCTAACTCTCGCCTTACGATATTACGTTAAGCCTTGAGCACACCGAAGGCAAGTAAGGAATATGATACTATAAGCGTTAAAATTTCGGATTATTCGCGGTAGTTCCTTTGGATGTTCTTTCGAAGGAACTATTGCGATTTTTTTTGGCACTAGTTCCTTCACAAGAGATGAAGGACGTACTGCGACCTTGTTTTCGCCTTTTTTCCTTTACAAGAGCTGAAGGAACAACCCTTTTATTCGCACTAATTCCTTCAAATTACCAGAAGAAACTTTCTTGCAGAGGAACTAATGCGAATAATCCAAAAATTTCAACTCAAAGCAGTACATAGTATTAACCAGTTACTTTATGTAGTCCCGTCAGAGCGCATAAAATACATTTTAGCGCGTGCATTCTTGATGAGGCAGCTGTATTGTCTAGTGTAAATGATCCCTGCGGAAGACCCGCGCTGGTTTTACTACCGGCAACATGCTGAGACTCGAGGGTCTGGTACACGATCAACTTTTTACGGCAATGTGTATCCGGCAACTATTGCTGTATTACTCTTATTTCGTACGTTAAAACAAGATGTATATTAGTTGCCGGCCATACATTGCCGTGAAAATATTGGTCGTCTAGGGTTACCAACTTTTTTGTAGGAAAATAATGTATGACGAATATAATATAAAAGTATTTTCAAATAAAAATGTACTTCAAATCTATTTATTTATTTGTTTGAAAACATACTTTTTGTGCTCTTAGCGTACTGTACCTAAAGTAATGAAACATCACGCACGTTCAGAAATTTCGCAGAAGTCTTGATTCTGAGTTCCGGTCGTCAATTTCGATCTATTCCACGCATAAGTCAGAAATAAAGTATTTTCGATACTTTTTTTTGTTCAAAAGTAAAAAGTATCATGAAGCAAAATTTAAGGTATGGTTGACAACCCTCTGAGCTGAGAACATTTCATGTCATCTGGCATTAGGTCAGTCACATGTATTTCTCTCTTTTGTTTCCTTTGTGTTTTTTGTTTTGTTAGATGTTTGAATTAACATTTTTATTTTCTTCCTTTTTCTTTCTTTAGTCAATACGCTCGGCCCAACGTTCAACCTGAGACCATACTTTGAAAATCGCTGTTACGTTAGCTCCATCTCTTTCTTTCGATTTAATCTCAAGTGACGAGTGACTGGGATGGCGCTAACGTAACTTAAAACTTCGATTTTCAAGGTAGGGTCTCTGCGCTAGTTCCTGACCTGCTTTTGCTGTGCTGAAGCCTTTAAGATATTACGTTAACTAGATTTTCACGACCTACGTTGAATATTTCGTGTTATTTACTGATTGTTCTTTTACCGCTCCATCGAACAGATACGATATTTGCTCTGAAGTAGGCAATAGGCTGTAGAACGCTACGAGCATAGTATTAAGAGGCATGTTACTAATGCGAGCTGAGACGTTACAGTTTAGTATTTTCTTGATTATTGTAATTAATTGAGTTAAAATATCAATCCAAATATTGTTTTGTATATTACGTAATCAAAAAAGTCAAATAACGACATCATTATAAACATTTACTCGTATTAAATACACTGAAACCAAAGAGTTAATAATTGTGGCCAGCCAGATCGCCAGCTCTATTTGTAAGAGAATGTTCTGACGAGTAGCTTGCAATAAATACAGAGTCTAATCTAGTCTTATTCCGTACGCAAACAACACCCAACGGGACCCTATTAATAAGCGTAACCTGTCCGTCCGTATGCCTGTCTGTGTGTCTGTCCTAATTTTAAAGAGCTGTATATTTAAACCGTATTAGAGAGCGGCATTGGAGGTATATTAATTAATATACCTCAATGGATAGCGGCATTTTTTTCAGAATCATCATCATCATCATGTCAGCCGAAAGGCATCCACTGCTGGACATAGGCCTCCCCCAAGGCTCTCCACTCAGACCGGTCTTGTTCTCGCATCCACCGCGGTCCCGCGATCTTGACGAGGTCGTCACTCCATCTTGTTGGAGGCCTACTTACAGCTCGTTTTCCGGTCCGCGGACGCTACTCCAGAACCTTCTGGCCCCATCGGCCATCAGAATATGATTGTGATTTTTCAGAATATGATTGTAACATTAGGACAAATTAACAAACTTTTAACTAAAGAAAATGAAGATTAATAGATTTTAATAGGAGAATTTAATAAGGTCATGTTGAATTATATTTAAGTTTCGTCATTATCATCACTCGAAGGCGTCACCGTCCTCCTTCCGAAATCCTTCCACGCTTGTTGGGGTGTTCTGATGTACCCGTCATTTTTGGTTCTTATCGGTTATTCCCGAGCATATTATAAAGTAAACGATTATATCATGGATAGGGATGTTTGGCAGTGAGTCGTCCGTCCTGCATGAGTAATCTACGCTAAAAAAAGGTGCACCTACTGTACAAAATACCGTGATATTGTAAACTATTTATAATTATAATGTAATGATGTAAACCTTTTTCTTGAAAAAAATATACCTTGCCGAGTTTCTTACGCCGGTTCTTCTCGGGGCAAAGGTTTTATTTTTCGAACCGGTGGTAATGCTTTTTGACATTCATAGGTGCATTATATTATGCCTAAATTGAAGAATAAAGAACTTTGACTTTGACTTTGACTTTGACTTTTATTTGGAACCTTCTATAAGTGCCTCGGTAATGGGTACACCTTAAAACTCCAACTTTTTCTTCCAGTATTTAATTGCCTGATTTTTTTTCGAATATGCTACTTGATGGCTATGCTGTAGGTTATTGCATTCGGAATAATAAAATTAGGAGTTTCGATCAATTCAGAATTATGACTATTCGGAATTATGTACCCCTCGGTAATAGGTGCCTTTCCCAACTTGGTAAAATATCCTAAATTAATTTCTCAATTTAACTATTCAAAGCTGAACATAAAACCTATAACCGTAACATTTAGTCTCGTTATTTTGTCCCAATTTACATTGGGCTCGTTTACACGGATCGTTAACATTTACAAACGGAGTTCCAAACGGTTTGGTGAAAATAGGCCAATTGCTGAATATAAATAATATATAGGTACGGTAGAATTATTTATTTTTTGTTAAGTCAAAGTCAAAGTTCTTTATTCTTCAATTTAGGCATAATATAATGCACCTATAAATGTCAAAAAGCATTATCACCTGTTCGAAAACAAATACCTTTGCCCCGAGAAGAACAGGCGTAAGAAACTTGGCAGTCGGTGTTGTCTGGGTATTTGCAAACCTCGCAATATTCTTATAGAGTGCGAGGGAGAGCATTCGACTCGCGAGCGAGTACGGTAATTGTAACTCATGGTAAGGTAAGTAAGGTAAGACAAAGCACAAAAGTGTGCCCTTGTAGAAGAGAGAGGACAATAGAGGGATCTCTCTCCAGGCGGATGTTATGCCTGGGGTCCGAAGTCCATTGGGATGAAGTTGGAAGTTGTATATATGCCAACTGACTGTAGAAACTTCGTTAGCACGATGTAGAACACTTTAGTTCCGCTGGCTGACACTTATGGCGCTAGTGGCGCTGGCGAGTCGGTTTTTACAAATTGTCGTTAGATGTTGCTGGGTCGCCACACCCTCATAGGTTAAGGCTGACCGTAGGATGATGACACCAATGATGGACACTATTAGCTCTCGGTACCAATAACGGACACTTAGCTCTTAATTCAAAGATCATAAGGTTATAAATTGATTGTCACAAAACAGAAGGCAACAAATTATAATCCCTTGAGCACCAAAATTACTTTCGAGGACCAAAAATAGTAAACGATCACCAAATTAGGTTAAGTAAGTTAGGTATTGGTGATCATTTATGTAAATTGTTTTATTGGCATTATAATTTACTATATGGTGATCCGTTACACGCCTGGGGGAGGGTTTGGAGTGCTAACCGAACCCCCCCTTCTTAGGCGCAGGTGCCCCAGCAGTAAGCTGGAACAGCTCGGGGGCACCCAGTAGTGCATAGTCATCAGCCCACGGGGCCCTAGTTAACAGCCGAGCGACAGCTGAGGTGGTTGAGAGTCCATCAAACTCCTCCCATAAGGCTACCTAAAAAAAACCCAGACAAGTGCGAGTCTGACTCGCGTACCGAAGGTTCACACATGACACGGTTAACTCTATTCAAAATCTGGACCGCCGTTCCTTGCATAAAGATCCTGATTTTTTTTGTGATTATATAAAAATGTACAGATTTCCAGTGGACGGTGGAGTTGGACGGTGTTACATGCCAAATTTCATAGTTCTAGATCCACGGGAAATACCCTATACATTTTGATTCCCTCGAGAGTGCTGAAATAAACGTTTTTTGCGGCATAAACGGCCGTATTTTTTTTTTACGTTTACGTAGAAGTTTGATTTTTTCACAGCTTCAAGGGACTCCAGACTGGAGTATATAGTTTTAATGTTAACTCGAAATCTCCACGCGTTCCCGAGATAAAGGGTATTGACAGAGAGACGGACAGACAGACGGACAACAAAGTGATCCTATAAGGGTTCCGTTTTTTCCTTTTGAGGTATAAAAACTCTACGAAGTGATACGCTCTATGACTTTAGTGTCGACATAACCGGCAAACCGTTTAATATACAGACAAGCACTCCAAATGTTGAGCCACTGGAACCCTGTTGCACAACGTTAATCATAAATTTTAGCGTAATTTATTTCATGTGGCTTGACGCTGTCATTATGACAGGGTTCCATAGTGACTCAACCATTTAATTCCTTGACAATGGTGTCCAAATAATTAGTCGTAATTCCCCAGTATCAATATCTTCACGTTGAATATTAAGCTTCGGATAATGTTTCCTATTTGTACTATATGATGTATCTCATTATCTTCAACACGGTGACGTTAAATTGGTGTCATCATTCATCAAACTCAGCTCGATACAGATTAAGCTGGGTAGGAAACACGAAAAGGGTATATGTGTACAGTCGAACTCATAAGTAGCGGAACGATTTAGTACGTACCTTGTCACATCAATTAATGTACTAAATTAAAACCACTCTCACGTAAATACGTAACTGCGACAAGGTGCTACTATGTACAGTTGCAGTATGTATTGGGCGAAGGAACGGCTCGTCCTTTGTTTGGTTCCTACCAAGGGTTATTTCTTCTCGGAACTATGACTAACTTGCGTCGTCTTGTGCAATTGCTTCCAGATGTGGTCGTTGGCCGTAGGGTAGGTAGAACCGAAGCTTGACTTTTTTTTCCCCCAAGGACGTGACCAGGCCGGGTTTTTTCTTTCTCCTAACTGATTTGAAGTATTACCTTATGTCTTCACCCTAATTTGGATAGTGTATTTTTAAAGCTGAAAAAATGTCTCAGAGCAATTTTCGAACTAAGACAAATAGACTCGTGTAGACTTTAAAACTTCTAAAATTCTCGCAGTACCCAGCATTTATATTTTTGATGCGTGCTTGTTTGTGTCTCAGAATGGGAATTTGTTTTACCGAGCAAAGGAAATGTATAAAAACCCTGCACGTTCACATAATATAAATAAAATATTCGTGCCATTATCAAACCTATCACTTGTATCTAAAAACAGTTACGTGATGTGTATAAAGATTTATAATAAACTGCCGGACACCCTAAAAGATTTAACTTTCCGTAAGTTTGAATTAAATTTAAAAAAAGTAGTTTTTTAATTATGAGCTATAATTAAGTAGACTTAAGTTTATCTTCAAATTCCGCATGCCTTGTTTGGTAGATTTTAGTGTATTTGCCTAATGTTTCTTCAATGATCTCATTCTACCTAAAATCAAGTGAAATAAATATTTTGACTTTGACTTTTATACTAAAATAAACTTAAATGCCATGAAGAACGTGAGCTCATCACGTATCGCACTAACCTGAGTCCTGTTAGGTTTCGTAGGAGACCTCTTTGCATACCGTTTTGCGCTATCTCAATCCTACTTTGTCGTATCGACTAATGAATCTAATACACGTACTGTAATATTCATCATGTCAGCCGAAAGACGTCCACTGCTGGACATAGGCCTCCCCCAAGGCTTTCCACTCAGAACGGTCTTGTGCTTTTCGCATCCACCGCGGTCCCGCGATCCTGACGAGGTCATCACTCCATCTTGTTGGAGGCCTAGGTACCTACAGCTCGTCTTCCGGTCCGCGGACGCCACTCTAGAACCTTCTGAGCCCATCGGCCATCAGTCCTGCGAGCAATGTGCCCCGCCCTCTGCCACTTCAGTTTAGCTATTCTTCGGGCTATGTCGGTAACCTTAGTTCTACTGCGGATATCATCATTTCTGATTCTCATCGAGAAAGCCTTTGATTCGATCGAGACATGTAATATTCGCTCTACTAATAATATATAGTAAAATGGGGTGAATAGAGATTCGCGGGGTGAATAGAAATACTATCTAAAATAAGTCATAATTTGTTACAAATAAGAACAATTATTACATTGACAAGTCTTTTGGACAGTTACGTTAAAATCTCAGTATTTTAATTAGTAGCATATGCTTCATTTTAAGTTGTATTTCTATTCACCCCGCGAATCTCTATCCACCCTATTTTACGTATTGTAATTAATCGGGTTCTCAGATTCATAAGCTATTCGTAGATAGCAAAAATGGGAACATAATGAAAGTCCGTTTTTTAACAAATATTAATTTCTGATTTTTCCGAAAGCTATGTTAATGCATAATTTAATTGCTGTATGTTAGGTTAGGTTTGATTCATAGGAGATATCGAAAAATAAAGTCTTCTATCAAAACATTCGGGGACATTCTTCCAAAATATCCATACTGTCTAGGCCACTACACCAACTCTCGTTTTTCAGGGTTCCGTAGTCAAAATAGGAACCCTTATAGTTTCGCTATGTCCGTCCGTCCGCAGCCTAACTTAGAGTCTCTTAGTACTAGAAAGCTGTAATTTGGTATGAATGTACATATTAGTGACACCAACAAAGTGGTAAAATAAAATATTGAGTAAAACATAATATTTTAGTGTAACACGTTAGGTTTGGATGTTTTTTTTTCTTGTGTTCCCCATAGTGTGGGGTGTCGTTGAATAAGCATTTAAAAAATATTGCGGGTTTCTGAAAACAATTTTCCGATAAAGCATCCGTTTATGAAATATTAAGCTTTAAAGCGGTATTTTTTGTTAGTCAAATGCCCCCCTTATCTTAATTAATTAGAATTTAAAAGAAAAACTATCATCACTAAGTAGACATCATTGGTTTTTGAGATACAGATGATTAAAGTGTTTATATACCTACTAAAAATCATTTAAAACGGCACCAAGACTTAAAATAGAAAAAATATTATTACTTGTTGTTTTTATGTTTGTAGTACTTCGGAACCCTACATTGAATATGGTCCGACATGCCCTTGCCCGGTTTTTCTTAGATATTGTTAGCTCTCAGGTTCACCAATGGATCACCCCCTTAAAGAACCGCTAAAATAAAGTAAAACAAACCACATTTGGCTAAAAACACGCAGTTTTGTAGTTTCGCTTCAACTTCGCCCGTATTTTCCCATTATGGACACTAAACCCGCTAGCGACGGGAAAAGGAGCGTATTTAATACCTAGTATAAATACTTTCAGTACTTTCAGTAACAGTTATATATACCTACATCTTCAATAAGCGGCGTGGTGTTAAAATTAAAGTAGCTATACACATATCATCATAAAATATTGGCCGGAGGTTGCAATGCAATGGACAGGGAGTTGTGGAAATTTAGGGAAGACGCTTTTGCCCAGCAGTGGGACACAATTTATCGGCTTATATAATAATAATAATAACATCTTAAAATCCAAATGGTGTAAAGGTTTTGCGGGTGATAGGACCTTGTGCAGGGTCCGTCCGGATCGCTACCACGATCTTATCCATTAACCTACCGCCAAACAGCAGTGTACGCATTGTTGGAGTCCGGTTTGGGGATAAGACAGCCGGTGTAATGACTAGCATAAAAGTATTCCATCTTAGTCCTCAGGGTAGGGTTGTAACGCACGCAGTCTTGTGAATGCGAATGTCTATGGGTCACATCACAGTTTCCACTTACCGTCAGGTGGCCTGTGTGCTCGTTTGCCTTCTCTACGCCATAAAAAAAAAAAACAAGGCGGTGTCGGCGACTTCGAAGTCTTGCTATGCACACTATTTGTACGAACGAACTGTAGTATCAAAGGTAAAAAAACATGCATTATAATTCTTTATAAGCATTTATTTAACTTCACATGTATCCTGGAATTTCGCAAGTCGGTTTTGAACCAGTTCCCTTCAATGGAATGGGCTGAAATTTGGAATACATGTGTAAACCCGATGACAGTGCAATATTATGGTACCATCGAGCTGATCTGAAAATAATCAATGGCCATTAGTAATTTATCATTAATTATCCCCTTTAATTTTTAAGCATAAAAAACACTCCTTTTGTCTTCCATTGTTCTTCTTAAAACTGTAGTACTTTAATTCACGATTCAAATTCTTTAATTACTTAAACCTTTGTAGTAAGATCTAAAACGCTGAAAGCAATAACACAGTAATAACACTAATATCATGGCTACGTGAGCATGTAAAGATATAATATACCCATGTTAATCGCCCACAAACCAAGGCTAATAAAAACAGGTACGAAGTGAAATAAAAGCAACAATTTCATCCCTAAAAAAATCTAGCAGAGTGAAATTATTTTAAGCGTAACGATCTTTTGTATACATTTTTCAACTCGCGTACTAAAAACCGCTAATATTGATATCGTTTACGGTGTCAGAATACCACCTATTGGGTAACCGAAGAAGGAAAACAATTCTATAATAAGCGTTGCCATGGTAATAACAGAAAATAATTATAGCATTGTTATTACCATGGTTACGGTCATTCCGGATATTAATGTTGGCGTTTAGTGAAGACTTGGAATCCTAATTTGTATAATAAACCTTCAAAATTATTTTAACACGAAATAAAATTACGTATATTAAAAACAAAATTAATTATAAAACTAATTGCGTGTTTAGATTTTTTTTATAAGAAATTACTAAAAATAGACGGTTAATATCCATCGATTTGTTATTTGGTTACGTTCAATATGGATATCAAAAAAAAAATGCATGACATTTGTTAAAAATTATCTAACAATGAACTCAGAAACTATTAACGTCAATCGGAATAATGAAATTGACTTTGCTGACAAGTAATCTTTTAGCAGAAAAATCGAAAGGAAAGTATACAACAAAAGTTAGCGATTGTTTATTTTTGTCATTATCATTTTAAGCTTGTAGAAAAAGTTATGCGTGCAACGCTACGCTCTCAAGCTCCCGCTCTAACCTCAGCACTCGTACCTTAAGAAGCTTCATTATGAACCAGTTACATAAATAACTATTTTGACACACCGTCTGCGTAATTAGCAGCTAAAGCATTAAACGAAGTTTCTGCGTACCTTCATTTTTACGTCACGCAAGTAAGTATTGTAGGTATTATAAATACTAGGCACCTTAAATACCTTAAAGTACTAACAAGTAAAAATACTGTTTTCTATCATCACTAGAACAAACAGACCCACGTTCGGCCTAAATGCGCGAAACCCATTTGGGGCGGCCATCTTTGTATGACTGTGACGTCATTAACGCTACGTCATGGGCTCAGTCTGAACGTTGTTTTTTACATCATGTAATTAGTTCTAACCCAAACCCTATTACTAAAACTAAGCCTTCCGTTTGTCCGTCTGTCTATCTGTCCTTACTTTACAGAGCTGTACCTTGTGAACCGTACCTAATAGATAACGGGTTGTTATTTTTCAGAATGTGTCGTTACAACGGAGATAAAAAAATTGGCAAACATGATAATGTTGGAAAATAATTAGCAAGGCCATGACATTTATTGGCCCCATGTCTCGTCAAAGTAACCAAAATACATAATTATGAAGATCAAAAAACGTATGCAAAGGGAAGTATAATATACAACAACGTATACCTACCTTATAGCATATGAGTTAATACGTTCTCCTAACTTTTAGCATATAAGAAATAAATAATATATAGCTAAAGTAGGTATCCAACATGTTTATTGCAAAAGTGCTTTTCCTGTTTTTCGCGAATTTATTTAATCGTGAGATTGCCGACGCTACGTTTAATATATAAAGTTTCGTAATATCGGGGGAAGTTTTCTGTTTAATTTGAGTTTTTCGGGTCGAAAAGTCAAATTGAGAGTTAAAGTGGCCCTTATTAAAAAAGATAGGTACGGACTTTAATTGATGTACCACTATAGAACCTTGTCGTATAAAACCTGCGATTAATTACCATGTAATTTTTATCTCGTCACTTGACGCTGTCATTATGACAGGGTTCCATTGTGGCATAACAATTAAAGTCCTTGACTGTACTTAAAGTCTTTTGAGGTTCATGTTAAAAAGTTTCTGTATGAGTTTTTTTCGAGCCTAGTCAACTTATTCACCTTTTTACTCGAGCCATGGCATCTTTTATTATTAAATGAGAATGTTTGGACGTTTAGATGTTTGTTACTCAATCACGCTTGAACCACTGAACGGATCGAGATGAAACTTGGCACAAGTATAAGTTAGATCCTGGAATAGTTCATAGGATAGTTTCTAACTCTTAATTTTTAAAGTTCTCGATGGAATAACGATAGTGAATATGGGCAAATTTGCATTTAACAGAACACATACTTTAACTAAAATAGGTTTATAGTACGATTATGAATAAGGCGTTAACAATTTGAGGACTTTTGAACGTTGCGACAAAACGGTCATGCCGTTCTTCGTACTGAATGCGTCGTTGTCCAATATCCATAATTGAAACGGTTTAATGAAATGATACATAATCTACATTGTCACGGGATGATAGATCGTAGACAGTAAGCGCGGTATTCATGTTAATTAATCAGTAATATAGCATTGTTGGGAAAACAAAAGGGTTATATTTCGAAGCCTGAGGTTAGGCTTGCTTATGGATGAATTTATCGGAAGTCGATCCTGGTGGCTATCATCAGACTTTAAACATTGATCCACCATAGAACCTTGTCATGATGAAAACATCAAGTGATGAGATATAAATTACATGGGAGTTAATTGTTGGTTTTATGCGAAAAGGTTCTATAGTGTTTCATTAACTAAACTATATTGTTAAATAATCAACATACAAGTAGTTTCTAGTTCCAGTATAAGCGTTATACTTTATAAAGACCTTTTCAAATCTCATGAAAATATTTCCAAGGGTGCTAAAACTTTTCCTCGTAGTATCGACTGGGTAAACACGACCGGAAGTGTAAGTTCGACGCCATTTGCAATCAACGCACGTCGCCTTCTTTCCGGCAGCGCACTCGCATCCAAATTATGTCTAAGATACACTTTTTACACAGCTTAAAACAAATACAGAGAGAGTGTCGTTTAGAAAACATTTTTATTTTAATTCTCAATTATTTTTACTAGAATTCATATTTAATATAACATACGCGTATATTTATTAATTAGCATTATTCCACTAATATTATAAATGCGAAAGTTTGTGTGTGTTTGTTACTTTGTTAAGTAATATTTCCACCAAACTGCCCGCATCGGATCGGATCGGAAAGAATTTTATAGTCTTTAAACGATACTGAATCATATGTGTACTGTTTTTAAGTCTACATTAGCAAGTTGCGCACAACAGCTCGACCGCGGGCGTCTTCCGCGACACGCGTACGTCGCCGTAAGTATGCCGCGACGCGCGATCGGCTCCGTCATAAGTAGACAATAATAATTTCAATAGAGCCGTACGGCTGCCGCGGCATCCGTACTTATCCTTTCCGATCCGATGCGATGCGAGCCGTTTGGTGGAAATCATCCTTGACTCCTTCTCGCTGCAAGGGCTGGAAGGGTTTGATGAAACTTTATGATGACAGCTTATACCCTGGATTGACAAATTGACTACTCTTCATGCCGGAAAATTGAAATCGTCGTGACCATGCTCCTGAACACGTCGCTTGATCCTGTTCATTTGTGTCCAGTGCTTAGAAAATATTACCTACTTACCAAGTTGATGTTTTATAGGGATAGTCTCCACCAAATAATGAGTGCAGTTAGAACAGTCAAAAATATTTGCTTTCATTTCTATCGTAACGAGCAAGTTACGGTCTAAATGAAGATTACGTTAGCGTTACTTGATGATTATTCGTTCAACACAATATAGTTACACCGATGGGATAAGGTGTCTGATTTATAATCGTGCATTAATTATAGTGCTTTAGAAGCGTTTTCAGCAGGCTAAAATATCGTTTCAGTCCATTTGAGAGGTAGCTCTATCACAAAGTAAGTAGATTATCACAAAATTCCACCAACTTTCCGTTGTTTTCAAGCGCCTGAAACATGTGTTCTGTCCGTTTCAGGCCACCTTCTATCAGATTACGCAATAATATGAAAACCGACTTCGAAGTTTGGGTCCATGGGTCACAGATCCCACTATGCCATCACGTGGCCTGTGTGCTCGTTAGACTTCTCCAGGCCATAAAGAAAGAAGTTTTTACAACAAATGCACTAGCTGTAAAACAAGTAAGCTGTGCCCCGAAGTTAACTTGTATCGTGCGTACTCCTGACTTGGGATGGATTTTAAAGACCGCTGTCTTACTTAAGCCTTCACTTACATCTTCTCTTTACTTGGAGCGATTTACAAGCGGTCGCGGCGTTTGTGTGTGTATGTGTGTCTGTGTGTGTGCGTGTGTATGGTGTGTGTGTCTGCGCGCGTGTGCTTTAAATAGCTGAATAGGGCTCTCGATAAGACTATACTGCGCATGTATTTAAAGTACTTCTTAAGAGCGATAATGCGTGACCCTCATATCCCCATACCTTCAGGTGGCCTGTTGTCTCGTGTGGCTATTCCGTTTCATAATAGTACATTATGATACAAGTGTGCTAAGTTGACCATTGTATACAAGGCGCTATTGTGTGCGCACGAGCGATAAGCGAGTGCGCCACAAGAAAGCCGCGTATATTATGGTCACAGGCACACGTGTTACATACGACGTTTTTCAACACACTTGCGAAAAAAAAACAAGACTCTTCATTTTCTTTACTTAAAGAAGACATTTTTGTTAATATTAAACTTCACAATAATTAATCCAAACTATCTTGTCTTCGTCTTGGGCAGGCCACCAGCTCGTTGGTCTGATGACATTTGGCAGACAGTTGGGAAAGGATGGATGGCGTTAGCACGAGACCGGGAAAAATGGCGTGGAAATGAAGAGGCCTTTACCCTGCAGTGGGTGGATGTGGGCTGAAATGATGATGAATGATGATGATCTTCGTCACAGCCGTCAATTATTTACGAAAAATGGCGGCTGGCGCGTTGTTTTTTTTTCTTGCCGCGATACCGATGCGCGCGCAAGGCTAGGGCGCGAACGAGATCGGCCAACAGCCAAATTTAAAATGTAATAATTCATGTTCAAAATACAAATTACAGAAAAATTTAAATGATTTTAATGAAATTGAGTTATTTTTTAGTAATAAAGCTGATTTCACCAATTTATTGAAATAAATATGTAGATAATGTTATTTGCCGCATAAAAACTGTTTGTTGCTAAGAAAAAAAAAAAGGTATAACCCGACTAAATTATATCGCTTCTTCTTCGTACTTACAACTTGGTACTAGGCTACAAATGTAAATTGTTTGGGTTAATAAACTAAAGGCACTTGTGCGTAATATACTGAAAAAGCACGCGTGTTTAATATCTAGGTTTATGAGCCAAAAATCGGTGCAATAAAAAGGTCGTTTTGAGCAAGTGTGTTGAAAAAAAAAAACAGTATTGAATTATAAATAATAAGAAAAAATAAAATCATTTATTTCGGACTCTGGGTCCATATTTATTTATAATTATTTTAAACAACTAGTGTAAGTAGGAACAACAACAAACATTAAACAACTAATAACACCGGACAGGGCACACACCGGTGCAAGCGCCTCCGACCAGCGTCGCATCATAGGACAGTGAGACAGTCTGCCCGTTCTACAAGCGCGCTCAGGATGGTGTTGGAGCCGCCGCGCACCCCGTTCATAAGCGTGGGTGGTTCTGGCGCGGATGATGGCGTGAAATCCCGGCTCGCCCGCCGCCGCGAACATGTCTGACACGCTATAGTAGCGCGGCAGTTCCTTCAGCACCCTGAAGACGTTGTTGTACTCTTAGAGCAGTGACGGCCCTTTGCGTATACCGAATATGCATGGATTTTTTAAACCGCATTTCTCTACAAAATATGACAGTACCGTTAAAGTCATCATCCGTCCGTCAGGATAATACAAACATTTTACACTGCTCATGTGACAGGTCGGCCATTTAAAGTCTATGTTAAATTCTGTTTCGCTAGAAAACATTTTAGATGGCTTATATCTTGATTATTATTATAACTATTAAAAAAAATGTTGTGTTAGTTTGTTACATGAGCTGTGAAAACAAGTCATGAATATTAAAAAAATAAAAGAAAAGAAATTTATTCAGTAAGTAGGCCGCTCGGGCACTTTTACACGTCAAGATACTACCAGCGCTTCCCAAGAGGAGACCACTGCTGAGAAGAAACGCCGCAAGAAACTCAGCAGTCACTCATTTTTTAAACATATTTCATATTACAATGGTACAACTTAGTCTAGCATTATATAAAGCTACAAGTATTAAATTAAATATAAAATCAAAAAACAGTAGTTCAGCAGGAAAACATGCCAAAAATCCTACGGGAGAGAAAGATAGAAAAGAATAAAATAAAATAAAATAGAATCAACCATTTATATATGTGTATATGAGATGGTGCAAGATGACCACATAAAAGTTTCGATATGTATTCCTGCATTAACGGTGTCCCCCACACAAGAAAAAGCAGGATAAAGCTTTTGCATTTGAACAAATTATTATTGACTAAGTTTCGGGTGTAGGCCATGCATTAAATCGCTGTGGAAATATATAACGGTTTTTTAAATTATTCACGAGCCTGGCAAATATCGAGCAGAGCGAGCGCTTCGACAATATTTGCCTACTAAAGAGACAATCAGGAACTGCGCTGTACAATTTGCAAAATGGCTTGGATATTCTGGAGGACTGACAAATATAGAAATGTGTGCTTTTTCATTTTCTGTATTGATTGTATATCTGTTTTTTTGTCGGTCTGTTTATCACATTAGCTATTATACATTAGGTACTTTGAAGTTGAAATGAAAAAAACTTTTGTAAAGAAGCTGAAGTGGGGGTTGAAATCAAAAGTAAGGCTTAGTTAGTATACAGGTGGTTGTGTGGGGTATTTTGCAAAAATATAAAAAAACACTATTTAAATTATTGAAACACGATAAATGATTACGAATATGAATGTATTTAATTATATTAAGGATGTATTCATTTTGTTATGCAAAATACAATCACTTAGTTTTAAAATAGTTTTTAAGTTTGAATCTGTTGGCTAAATATGCAAGGATTAAAAGCGTCACTTTACAAAAAAGACCGCGGAACAAATTTGTACGAAATATGATTATAACTTTGTATAGAACGTTTTTTTTCTTCTTCGAATTCTAAGTGAAAAGTAGTGTTCGAATTCTAAGTAATAAAGCGATCGAGCGTACAAGCAGGCCACCTACTGATAAGTAGGATATGTGACCCATAAGCATTTTGAATTCTTAAGCCGACAATCCAACGGACTAAGATAGAATACCTCCTTACGTCCGAAAATTTTAAAAATAATGCTGAAATATTTACAGTTTACGTAAAGCACAGTCAGTTTAAAATCGACTAAGTCCTTTAGCACTTTTGGACCTTAGTCTCATAGAAATAGAGTTGGCCTTTTATGATCAACTATACCTACATAAGGCTCAAGGAAATTTAAATGAAATTCTACGCCAGCTATCTCCTATGGCGACCACATTGTATTCGACGCACCAATTAATTCCCAACCTGTCCGATGTCATTGAGAACGGGCCCCTATTCTGATCGCGCGATAAATTAACGAGCGACATCGATTAACCGTTTGATTAATATGACGCTTTGTCTCTTTGTTCGTCTTGTTGAGGAAGGGTGTATTTGAATTGGGACTTTCATGGCTTTTGAGTGGCAATGGAATTCTATTAACACCCTGTGTCATAAAGGGTCTACAGGAAACGGATAATTTTGCTTCATACCTTTAGGCTTTATACATTAGGGATGAGATTCTAAAAAATAACCATATCGTCTTTGACCCTGTTATCGTATTGACAACGTTTTAATAACTCTTGGGTTATTTAATTGACAGCAATGGCCGCCTACAGAGGCCGGGAAGTAGGGGGTTGCCGGCCGAGTTCTTATAGACAAAGTAAAGCTGGGCATTCACCGACGCGCCGTTTGTCTTGGCGTTAGATGTTGTTTGTATACAACTGGTTGGGCGTAATATTTTGACCACATTCATGGGCGCGCCACGCCTCAACGGTGCGACATCATGAAGCAGACTGATTAGAATATTTAGAATATGGCAGCCAGAGAATGCATTCACGACGACGCCATTTGGCTTGGTGCGGAGGCGTGGCGTGTTTCAACGTTAAATTTCGAAATTTTACGTTGGAACTATCGTGAATGTGGATCGGATTTAGTGGCGCGTCGCGCTGGCTTTCCGGCCATTAGAAAATGCAACCAATCGCGCCATGCACTTTTAAATGCTGCAGTTTTCACATTTACAGATTCTGGCGCGGCGCTGCTCTATTCGGCTTGTTGGAGCGGTCGTGAGTGCTATAATTATCTTGTCGCGTTGTCGTTTTTGTAGGGTTTGTTATTGTATTGTAGATATGTCAATTTAAAATTATAATGTATATTGTTATGTATGTTAGTCAAAGTCAAAGTCGAAAGTCAAAGTTCTTTAATTTATCAAATGGCAATAAAAGAACTGTAACATAACATGGCAATAAAAAACCAGGCGAAATTTTCAGTTACTATAAAAAAAATATCAACGCAAGTCTATAATAATAGCCTGACAAGATTTTATTTGGCCTTCGCCATATTGTGGATTTTCAGTGGTACTAATATATTTTACTGGCAAGTACTCTTTGACAACCAGATGTCAAACGTCATCGAATGTCACCGACGTATACAAGAACATATTTCGCAAACGATTTTACCGCAAAAATGCCAAAAAAGATTTCAAATGATGCAAGAAAAAATATTTTGAGTACGTAATATTTTAAGGACGAAGGATTGCGTAGCATTCCAATCAAAGACGTTTTGAAATTGGCCGTTGACATGACTGGTTGACATTTTATAGTGCGTTTGAATTAAACTGGTTAGTAGGTTAGATAGTTTTCAGGTATAAAACTAATTTTAATGCTTTTTGTCTTTTTTTAAGTCCTTTAAAATTAGGATTCAATTTATCTCAGTTATTATTTCCTATTATCCTCTATAATTTATTATTATATAGGTATTCACTCAACAAATTTGGAGTTACTGCTGTGAGCGTGTCAAAAGAAATTGAAGACGAATATAGGAAATAAGATTCTCGGATAGTCGAATCCCGGACCGATCGTTTTATAATCGAGGTCGGTGGTCCTGAAAGCGACATTATCAACTGAAGAAAATTGGAATCAGATTTTGATGAATATGTAATTATTATAAAGCTAAACATGTTTGCTTCGATTCAGGGCCAAATAGAATCTTGTCAGGCCTTGTTGTTGTCGTCGGCCTTGGGTTGTTCCAAATAGGCTCGTGATTCCCAAATAACCCCGTTTTACGGTAGTCGATAAATTAAAACACTCAAGCTTAACAAAAAAGCCACGACAGTGCGACAAAGGTTTAACTATAATATTCCAAGTTATAATTGTATACATATATTGCTCAAACCGTGTACTGAATGAATACATCTTACATCATTCACTCTGCCTATAACCAAATAAAATGCAAAGGAATGCGCTATTCAACAGAGTTATTCAAATTTGGAGTTCCAAACAAATTAAATTTGAATATCGAATCGCGCCACAACAGAAAACGTTCTCCGCGCCATCTATCTTTGCCGCAATAAAACTGTCAACGGCAGGCGTTTTCCGTTGATGTTGCCAACTTAATGAAATTCCGGGTACCATTTAGTTCTTATTTAATATTGTTATAATTTATCTATGCATTTTAATAATGTATACAGGTGCCGAGCATAAATCCGATTTCCATATTGTTGGCGCTAAAAAAGTAAGAAAGTAATGAAGAAAGAAATAATGCAAGAAAAAACATTTATTCACCACAATAACACACATACAGAAAAATAACATTTAAAAAAAGGAAAAGTAACAATAAGATACAGGTTAATGTAGTTATAACTATTTACCACAAAACGGCCAAAGATACGAGCGTTAAATTTGGTATGATACACGTTGTTTTTTAACAAATATTGAAAAATGTGTGTGGTTTTTTTGCTCGTACACAACATACGTTACTCAATAACGTGGTGGTCTTCGAGTAGATATTGGCCTTTTGTTCCTTATTGGCAATATCGAGAATCGTACTAGACGCTGAAAACTGTTTAAACTTCGAAAATAACATACCAAAGTCAATCCTGTACAAGCCATTTAAGGTTAGAAATTGCAGTAGACAATGCATAGACTTATGCTTTTCCTGTTCTAAATGAACTGTTATAGCCGCAAGTGTAATTGTGGCTCATAATTTAAGCCGGTTGATTTTAGTGTAACGTCAGCAATTTACAATCAGCTTTGGACTTGAAAAAATGCGTTTGTAAATGTTATAACAAGAAAGAAAGTTAAAAAAAAACTGTGTAGCATGCTGTTACATCTAAAATGAAGACAGGTTTAATGGATATATTTTATATCACTGTCCCTCCTTTGTCACAAAATAATAGGCACAGAGCTGAAATGATTACACATAATAGATTAGAAATGGGTTTTAATGGCAGCCCTTTCCTGTTATCAATGGGTTTATCTTGTGTCACATCGTGTAGGGAATTAATTAATAACTCTTAAAAACTATAAGGACCTATTTTTTTTAGCTTTGTCCTCTATAAAATATTAACCTCTTGGAATTTTCACTAGAGTAACCGCGTTTAGTGACCACTTACAGCCAAAACGAAAAATAAAATATTGTTTGCTCGTTAGCCTGCTCCTCGTATAAAAAAACTATAAATCTGCAAAATATCTGAACTTAAAGGATAGACATTTTTTTCAAAGTTAAAGTTAAATTCATGTCTAAAACAACATTTTACTTACGGGGATAAAATCACTTCTCTCAATTCTTCTTCAATGCTTTGAATGATTAATGAAAGGCGGGCATCTTTTGTGAATAAAAAAAAGATCTCTTGAAAAATACCTCCATCCAATCGTAATATCGGATATTTCTCAGCTATTAAATAGAAAAGAATATCCATTTTCAAATTCGAATCGCCCGTGTAGCAACAAAATTATTTTCTTGCAGCTGAGATTCTTTTATCAGAAAAATAGATCGTCTTTTGTTGTTTTTATCGAATTCCAAATTCGGTTCGATTGTAGAGGATAAAAGGCAAGAAAACGTTTTCAATGATTTCATCTGACTATGGAAAATTGGTTCTTTATCAGAAATTATATCAACATGGCAATATAGTTAGGTACCTATACTTTATAGCTGGCTGAATATAATAATGTGAAAATTTAATGTTCGTTTTGTCTTTTAATCTACAATTTGGAAATTTTTATCTGGAAAAATGTATTGTATACGTGGGTTTTTTTTTAATGAGTTCTATGCGGACTGCACGCATCGAGAAAACGTTTTTAGAAAATTTCTTACTTTCTTATAAATTTTGGGAAACATTGCCCGCTCAAATACTTTTTTTATTTGATATCGCTAACGTCGTTTCGCCAATAAGAATATTACCGAGATGAAAGACGGCAAAGTAATGTTATGCCAACCGTAAAGTAGTATAATATGACGGTGTTACTGGAGTGGAGACCCCGGCTAGGCAGGAGAAGTGTGGGCAGACCACCTGCCCGTTGGTCCGATGACATTAAGGAGACAGCAGGCCCAGTCTGGACAAGGAAAACGGATAACCGTTCTAGATGGAGGATAATTGGAGAGGCGTATGCCCAACGGTGGGCGAATACACGCTGATGAAGAAGAAGATATTTTACAGCTTTTTTACTTGCCGTTTAACTCTAAAGGATTGTGAAAGAGGATTTCGTGAAAGAAATCTTCTTCACGCGGTCACCTTGGCGACGCATTTGCGGTCTTAGGATTGCAGACTTAAGATTGTTGTCTTGGGAATGACTATGTCTATGGGTCACATGGTCCTTCTACATGTCAATAAAAAAATGCTTTCTTATTCTCATAGACTTGATTTATATTTAATACATAGTAGATTGTTCAACGAGGGACTGAAACAAGCCATAATAACACGAGATGTTTAGCTACGTGAGCTGAGCGAGGGTGGCTATAGTTCGAGTGTCATTATGGTGGTGTAGTCTCGCGTTAAACACTACTTCACTTTGAATGCGAGGAAAAAACAAACGACGTTCTACACAAAATTATAACCAAGTTTATTACAAATTTGTTCCGCGGTCTTTTTTGTAAAGTGACGCTTTTAATGCTTGCATATTTAGCCAACAGATTTAAACTTAAAATCTATTTTAAAACAAAGTAATTGTGATTTGCATAACAAAATGAATCATCATTAATACAATTAAATACATTCATATTTGGAATCATGTATCGTTTTACAAGTTTTTTTTTTTGCAGTTGTCATTTTGAGATTATTTCCACGTTTTAAAAATTTATACACAATCACTGAAAATGGCGATAATCCTCCATTCACAAACACCGTGATTGGATGTTTAGGGGTATCAAACGACTAAAGTAACATTTTAATAATGTGAGAAGTGAAAAAGTTTAACGGCAGCGACCGCGAAAGTTTACGAAATTTCATTACATACAATATGTACTCTGATTATTCTAAAATGATGCCCGTGACAGCCGTATTTCGTAATTTCAACCACTTAATGTTCTCACAAGCGATGAGATTAAAAATAGGCGATTAAGTATTTTAATTCCTGAACCGCGTCGCTAGATGAATAATCAGAGATATAAGAGGTATAGAATACAAGTGGAAAAAAGGCAGTGAATATATTAATGTTTTTTTTTGTCATAGAGTAGGCAATCGAGCACACAGGCCACCTGATGGTAAGTGGAAACTGTGACCCATAGACATTCGCATTCACAAGACTGCAAGCCTAAGACTGCAAAAACGTTGCCAACCCTGAGGAATAAGATGGAATGCCTGTAAGCTAGTCATTACACCGACTGTCTTATCCCCAAACCGGAACACAAAAATGCGAACACTGCTGTTTGGCGGTAGGTTAATGGATAAGATGTTGGTAGCGATCCGGCCGGACCCTGCACAAGGTCCTACCACCCGCAAACTGTGACTAACTGTGAGGAATTCAAAAGTGGTACTTTTACTGTGTCATAAATATTTTTAATTTAATGTTATTTAATTTAGTACACGACTGGATACGTTATTGCATATGCTATGTTTATCCACGTAGATGTAGGCGTCTATAACCCAGGGGCTGTGAAGATAAACCCTAAAGTTTGCTTAAAGATTCAAGAGGTAATTAAGGAGAACGATGAACTCACTAGAATATTCAAATCGTCATGATTGTATCAAATAGTTAGAGAGGATTCTGTGACTAATCTTGTACGAACAGTTCTTGAATTCGAAATGGCTTTCGAAACTAAGTGATAACTGCTATCAGGGATATAGTTAAATTTATTAGGCTAGTAAAAGGCAATTTACAAGAGCTGCCAAGAATGGATTGGATGGGTAAGTGAAGGGAATGCCTGAAGAGGTGGTTAGCGGGCAGAGCCGTGGCGAGGTCTGCTAAAATACGAGTCAAGCAATCCCGTTTCCTAGGCATACTAATACAATAAGTTTCTCAAAAAAGAAGGAAATTATACAAATACATTATAAATACCACGAGCGATCATTTCACGCGCAACGACCCCCTCCCACGGCTACACTCTTATTTTATGAAGTTTGCTGTATGAGATCTTTTTCATGGTCCATCAGAGCATTTTTCCTCACTTATAAGAAATAATTCTCATAATATATTATATTATTAATCATAGGTACTTATTAAACTTACTTAAATTACTGATTCTAAAGTAAAACAGCTTCTTAGTTTTCCGCGAGAGCCATTAGCGGCGCCAGCGTTAGATGAACGGGTGGCACGCCAGGCGCAGAAAAAGCCGGGGTGCAGTGCGAGTTCATGAGGAGACACGCGACGATGGACAGCAAGATGGCCATGGTGGACCAGAATACTAGGACCAGGACGAGGCGAGAGCGGCGCCACACGCAGCACTCACGCACGCGGAGAACCTCCTCGCGGTTGAGAGGTCTGTAATAAACGGTTTGTTAAGTAAAGATGTTCTAAAGATTATTGATGCCTTTAAACGTTCGATACAGAATCGGTTGTGGGTTTTGTACTTTTAACGTACTTTGGCTGTAATAAAGATGATAGTTTGTGCGTTTCTTTACAAATCAATAATTTGACGAAAAATAGTGATGCAAAAACTAGTTACTGCAAACTTTTTTCTATAATAAGTACAGTACCTAGTACAGTTAAGACCTAAGTTATTTTATCTTCATTTATCTTTTCACTATGAAGTAAAAATAAATAATTAATAAACTGAGAATAACTATTATACATATACTTAGGCTGGTTTTTTCAATCCTCAGATTAATTTATCTGATAGTTTAAGTTACGCTTTCCTTTTTCTTGTCATATGAAAGAAAAGGACAGACTTAAATTTGATGTGTCGAATAGTACTATCTGGTGATTGATAAATCAGCCCTTAGATAAATAATAGCGAGCTGTTAACTTTTAAACGGCCGAACAGATTTAAATCAAACCTAGCTATGAATTACCCTAGTTCAACTAGCTTTTTCTTATAAAAATCGCATCCGGTTTGGTCTATTGGTTCGGGAGCTACGATACCACAAATAGATACATACAGCGTCGAGGTTTAAAATAAATCGGAGTTCACTTTTAGAGTCTGGCCATCGAAACGTGATACTGAAAATGACCGCGAAATTTAAAAATGTAGCTATAGTATGTCTGAATGAGCTACAATTAAACAATGTTGATGCTTTTGTCATTAAGTATTAAGTTATAAGTTAATGACAAAAGCATTACAATTGTTTAATTGTAGCTCATTCAGACATACTATAAACTGTAATTCTATGGAACTTGCTAACTATGTAAACAAGCCGCCATACTAAAATTGACATTAGATGTCAATTTCAATATAATTATTTGTTTACATAGTTAGCAAGTTCCATAGAATTACAGTTTAGCTACATTTTTAAATGTCGCGGTCATTTTCAGTATCACGTTTCGATGGCCAGACTTTAAGAGACAGGTGCGTGGAGTGCTTAGACCGTCCAGTGGCGCACTCGTTAGTTCTTTACTAGGTATTGTGTTTTCTAGAAAACTAAAGTAGGTATTGTTTAAAAATCCAAAGATGATTATTTGTTGATATAATATGACGTAACTTAATAACAATTGAACTATGAGTGACTTGATAGAAAAGTACAGTGCGATAGCTCTTAGGTGCTTCGGCTTCGTACTTGTCTCTCACTCGCTCTAATACGATCTTATTAAGAGCGAGTGAGAGACAAGTACAAAGCCGAAGCATCTTCTAACTGCTCACAGACTGTAGCCACTTGATCCGTTAAGTTGACCACATTTTACAGGTTAATTAAACACATATATTGTGTATTCATTTGTACAATAAAAGCATCCTTCAATTTCAAGAAAATACTTGTCTTTGTTTTATTAGAACACCATCATAGTTATGAAGGCGCCACTGGACGCTCGGTGCAGTCTAAAATAGATTAATAAGGTAAGTAGGTAATGGTTCAAATTCGAAAAGCGAATTAAGCATGTGTCAATTTTGTTTAAGACTCAACAATTGATGATCATTAAGTACAGTCAACTGACTCCAAAAATCTGCCCTTAGAAATAGGTAGGTAGAAATAACATAACATTACCTGAACTGCCTGCAACTCCCATCACTCAACAGTGGCTGCTTCTCTGGATCCATCACAACATTATTTACATAGAATAAAATAATAAAATAACTTAATTATTTTCCGCTCAATAACACATTAGCGGGCGACCGAGCGATATGAATCGAAGTGGTTTATTGTTTATCGATAAATTTATCTGAGTCTAATAATAAGCAATGCATTGCGCGAGATGACTAAAGAGAGTAGTAATAATACCTACTATAATTATTGTGTGTACACATGATGTACACTGAACCAATTTGATTCATTGGCTACTATGGAACTACGTAAAAGTGTCGTTTAAATTCTATTCTCTACGTTTTGTATCATTACGTCACTGACATAGGTCAAGCGGCCATTCGTAAAAGTGGTATATTTTGATAGATAAAGTCAAAATGAATCAACATAATATGTTAGATAACGTGCGTACTTTCAGTAGATACTAAAAACTTAATCTTAAATATCTAAACCTTGTACTTACTTGTCTTAGATGTCCAAAATGTTTTCTCAGGTTACTTTACTTACGATAAAAGATATGTTTCAGCAATGTTTCATTTTGAGGTTAAAAAGTAAAAGTCTGAACATGGTGTAGGCTCCGATACTAGGTATTTAACTCAATAAAGTTTATTAAATATTTTGTATTTAGAGCCATAAATTAAAATCAATGGGCGCTGAAAATTAAATGGCAATAATCTTCATACAAACTTACCTAATGCCCTTCAGATTTGTTTTGTACGATTCATTCAACGAATGATTAATTAAGTATTGGATTCATATATCATTTTAGACTGTATTCAACTCGTTTTTAAGTTAAAAGTCAAATAATATATTGAACCTGATGTTCAGTGCTAAGGCAGACAACAGGGGGGCAAATTTTGTTATGAATAAAAAAACAATATTTTTTTTATGTGATTTAATCATAAATTACGAATTTTCATTTGTACATCAACTAATTATAAATATTAAAACATTAACAGTTACTTTTAATAATAAACTTATTTAATATTTAGTGTTTAGCTAAGGGCATGGGTTGGATTTTATTCCAAGATGACACACCGTATCACTTAAATTGACGCTACACTGCTGCGTCAATATGGGTAAAATATCTGCTGCTTTTTGCGTCAAAGTGCGTAAAATTGACGTTGAACGGTTGCGTCAAGACACTATAAATAGGTACGTATGAAAATGAAACTTTTGGTTTCTGAGACTTTATTTCATCACTCGTTTGTGTATTTATATACTTAATTAAACAAAACAAGAATGGCTCCGTAGCCTCGTAAATTATAAATAATAAGAATTAAAGTAACGAGGCTTAAAATTTTAAAATTTTAGTTAAAAGAACACATTTAATTATCAACAAAAATATATTTAATAATGATTATATTACCTACTTAGT
Organism: Acleris sparsana; assembly: GCA_923062465.1. NCBI lineage: Eukaryota > Metazoa > Arthropoda > Insecta > Lepidoptera > Tortricidae > Acleris > Acleris sparsana. The sequence continues at coordinate 2,800,018 of OV281303.1, forward strand.
TACTATTTTTGGTTAAATATTTGATTGTTATATTTTTTAACCTTTGAATGCCAAGCAGCATATCTCAAAACCCCCCTGTTTCTATAGTACCATTGATTTGTACCATCAATGGTACAAGTGATACTACCTACTATGTGTCCTTAGTACCATCAATGGTACTACCGATACTAGCACGTGTCGCTAGTACCATTGCATCGAAAACATACAAAAAATATATACATATAACAGGGGTTTAATAGTTATTCGTCAGAAATCATTTTTATTTCGCAAAAGTAGGTAGGTTAGGTTCGTTAGGTATCCTAAGATGCCCGAAGATGATGCTCCGTCGAAAGGCACTGGTGTGACAACCTGGTGTGACGACGAGTCTGCACCCTATATTATGTATTTACTTGTGAAAATAACGTAGTATCTTAATTAAGACGAAATTATTATTTTTAATTTGTTTTTTTTTCACAAGTAAATACACGGTATAAACTAGTATCTTTTTCAATGGTACTAAGGACACATAGTAGTATCACTTGTACCATTGATGGTACAAATCAATGGTACTATAGAAACAGGGGGTCTCAAACTCCACAATCTTGCGAGTTTGATGGCGATTGATGACATTTGGCGCCAGTGCCACGAATTTCCAATGACGTAATTTTCTGTCGTCGGCGTTCAAAATCTTAATCAAAATTATCTAAATAGTAAAACAAATCTCGGAGGCCATTTGCAATGTTAAAAGATGGCGGAAGTTCTTTTCTGTTAGTGATTTGTCCTTTTTATTGCAGTGATAGAAGACTTGGACTTATTTCGTGTATCTGACTCGCAGTGGTACAGAGGTTAAAACTATCTTGACCTCTAACTGTATTTTACCGATTGGATTGTATTTTATTGCTATATTGATATACTTGACATTGGCGAAATAAAAAAATAAAAAAACAAATCTCATTCAATAGTCTATCAATGAAGGATACAATAAAATATAATTAAATGCGGTTGGAATTAAGCAACAATCCGAAATGTATACATATGGGAATAATAATGATTTAATTAAACACACACATGAAGTTACATAAACAGTGAAACTACTTGTTTCTAGTTGTCATGATATAAAATACGAGAGCGATATATCAAACGCTTCACAGGTTAATGAACTATCGCCAGCGTCCTACCGACTCTGTATCAATCCAATGAATTAAAAGTAAATGTTTATTTAATAATACTTATGTAACAAATTGTTGTTTGATTAACTAATTGATAACTCTCAGTGGCTTTGCTTCTTTAATGGGTTTACTACTGGTTTATCAGTTTGAAACTTTTGAAATACATGTTTTTTTTTATACAGACTTAAGTTCAACTGCCTAAGATATCTACGATATCGAACATTTATAATTTCTATAACTGGCTATAAATCGAGACAGCTTATCACAAAAATTGCGTATGTGGCACATTTATTTCAAAGACAAAATCAACCGTAACTTAATAAATATAAAGTGTAATATCACGTGATAAGTCGACACAGTGAGTCCGGGATGGAATATAGCGCATACAGTAGAGTGTCGTCTGTAGATCGATTCTGGTTGCTTTGTTTAGTAATATTTATTAGTTCCTCTTGAACTTCTTCTAGAATCTTCTGCCGTTTTGGGAAACTGAAACAAGGTAATAAAATATTTGATTTTTTTATGGCAATGATAAGGCACGCGAGCACTCAGGCCACCTGATGGTATGTGGGACCTGAGATCTAAAGACATTTGAAAAATCAAGACTACAATCTCAAAACTGCAATCCTAAGGCCCGTATTAATAAACTGATCTCAACTCTAACGCTCGTCTCGAGATGCGTCAAATATGACAGTGTTCTATGGTTTGGCGTTTATTTTGACGTATTTTGTGACGGGCCTCACAGTCAAGATGAGTTTATTAATACGGCGCTTAGACTTCAAATGCGTTGCCAACCCTGAGGACTAAAATACCTGTATGCTAGTAGGGCGTTAAATATCAGGGGACAAAGAGACTTTAATGAGACGCTGACATTCGAATAACGCTATATGTGAGAATGCCCTAACATGCGTATTGTGCTCTGGCATAAAAAAGTACAAACAGTTACAGTGCGACAAAAAAAGGCAGAAATTAAATGAGGGCGCCACTTTCTACGTAACTGTCACATTTTTGACGTAAAATGCTTAAAAATGGCAACAATGTAATATAGAATTTGTACAGTACTTGAAATGCCTAAGACTTGAAATGCGTCAAATGTGACATCGGCACTATCAATGTCAACTATGTGAATGTCAGTAATGTCAATGAGTGAGTTGTCAACAGTAGTACATTCAAGGCATTAAATTTGCCACCTCCTTAGTTCCACAGTCAATCTGACATTCAACATAAGGTTCAGTTTCCTATCAACTACAAATGACTTCTCTAATGACAATGACGTCTCCATGCTGATTTTCTTTGAAACGGGTAGCAAATTAACTTGTCAAAGTTAGCTACAGTTGTCTTTGTCCCAGTTGGATATTCAATTCCATCATGACAAATGTACAGTGGAGAACTTAAATTTGTGACCCACAAGTCAATATAACATTCTACAACAATAAGGTTGAGTTTACTATAAGTTACAAATGACTTGAACTCTAGTGACATTGACGACTTCATATTTTTCTTGTAATGGGTCACACATTAACGTTCGTGATAATGATAACGTAACTCTAGACTTGTACTATGGCTACTTGGCAACGATAAACATACTATTTGGACACAGTCAGCTCTGTTCTTGTCTATATGAGATACTCTATGTATGACATAGCCCGAAGAATAGCTAAACTGAAGTGGCAGTGGGCGGGGCACATTGCTCGCAGGACTGATGGCCGATGGGGTCAGAAGGGGTCTGGAGTGGCGTTCGCGGACCGGAAGACGAGCTGTAGGTAGGCCTCCAACAAGATGGAGTGACGAACTCGTCAGGATCGCGGGACCGCGGTGGATGCGAAAAGCACAAGACCGGTCTGAGTGGAAAGCCTTGAGGGAGGCCTATGTCCAGCAGTGGACGTCTTTTGGCTAACATGATGATGATGATGAATATGACCCAAGCAAGTATTCAGATTCTCAACGCAAGAACCTATGTCAGTATTGTCACTGTTAGTATTTTCAATGTCATAATTGACAAACAGGAACTTTTACGTGTTTTGAAAAAAACACCATAGTTATAGAAATTTATCACAAAAGCATATGTAATTTTGTATTTATTTTGTTAATTATTTACCGAGTAAATAAATAAACAAATTTCTGCTACCGGCTAAAGAGCTTAACGTCACTCCCAGTGCTACGTAACGCGGTTATTTAACAGAATGACGTCATTCAGACCACTAGTTCAAAAGTACACATGAATACATTTTTTTTCAGAGGAGTTTAAAAAAAGTTTCTGTTTTCAATGATCAATGTCGGTGTACTCACTCGGCCGTGACCGCGGCGACGGCGGCGGGCACGTCGTGCGCGTGCGGCGGCGCGGTGAGCCGCGCGCACAGCCCGCGCACGCAGCCCGCCTCGCACGCCAGCGCCACGGCCAGCACGCGGCAGCGGCTCAGCATCGGCTGGAGACCGAGGTTCACCAGGATGTCGGTGTACTCACTCGGCCGTGACCGCGGCGACGGCGGCGGGCACGTCGTGCGCGTGCGGCGGCGCGGTGAGCCGCGCGCACAGCCCGCGCACGCAGCCCGCCTCGCACGCCAGCGCCACGGCCAGCACGCGGCAGCGGCTCAGCATCGGCTGGAGACCGAGGTTCACCAGGATGTCGGTGTACTCACTCGGCCGTGACCGCGGCGACGGCGGCGGGCACGTCGTGCGCGTGCGGCGGCGCGGTGAGCCGCGCGCACAGCCCGCGCACGCAGCCCGCCTCGCACGCCAGCGCCACGGCCAGCACGCGGCAGCGGCTCAGCATCGGCTGGAGACCGAGGTTCACCAGGATGTCGGTGTACTCACTCGGCCGTGACCGCGGCGACGGCGGCGGGCACGTCGTGCGCGTGCGGCGGCGCGGTGAGCCGCGCGCACAGCCCGCGCACGCAGCCCGCCTCGCACGCCAGCGCCACGGCCAGCACGCGGCAGCGGCTCAGCATCGGCTGGAGACCGAGGTTCACCAGGATCGAGGTTATTTGGGTGTTGATCTGTAGGATATTATAACATTTATAAACTAGCGACCCGCCCTTGCTACGCTATAAAAAAAAAAACCGGCCAAGTGCGAATCGGACTCGCGCACGTAGGGTTCCGTACCACTATACATCTAAATAAATGTTTTTCTTTATTCTTTATTATATTGGAGTTGATTGAATGAAAGGTAAAATGCGGTTTACGATTTATAACGTATTAAAAAAAAACTAATTATTAGATCTCGTTCAAACCAATTTTCGGTGGAAGTTTGCATGGTATCATATATTATTTTTACATTTATCATGGCGTAGAGAAGGCAAACGAGCACACAGCCCACCTGATGGTAAGTGGAAACTGTGACCCATAGACATTCGCATTCACAAGACTGCAAGCCTAAGACTGCAAATGCGTTGCCAACCCTGAGGACTAAGATGAAATGCCTCTATGCTAGTCATTACACCGGCTGTCTTATCCCCGAACCGGAACACAACAATACATTACTAATATATTACTTCAATCTACTTATATAGAGAAAATGACCTGTATACATCTACAGACGTAAGAGGGGCGTATTCGTAAAGTGAGACTATTCTTAATACACAAAATATGTACTGATTTATAACAAAAACTGAATATATCTTCATACATATTTGCGGGTGGTAGGACCTTGTGCAGGGTCCGTCCGGATCGCTACCATCATCTTATCCATTAACCTACCGCCAAACAGCAGAGTTCGAATTGTTGTGTTCCGGTTTGGGGATAAGACAGCCGGTGTAATGACTAGCGTAGAGGCATTCCATCTTAGTCCTCAGGGTTGGCAACGCATTTGCAGTCTTGTGAATGCGAATGTCTATGGGTCACAGTTTCCACTTACCATCAGGTAGTCTGTGTGCTCGTTTGCCTTCTCTACGCCATAAAAAAAAACAAATAGTACGATAGTATAAAAGTCTAATCTATCTTATGCCTTCGTTACCATATTGCATCTGTTATCTGCCCTTTAAAGATCATATAGTAGACACAACAGTATCAAGATATTTATATACAAAGTAATGCGGGGTCACCTTATCAGTTTGGTTCAAAGAGAAAACAGCAAAACATAGATAAGTAAATATTAATAGGTACTAAGATATCAGAGCTAGGGTTAAGGTGCCTTCCTATTGGCGATGCGAGGCGAGACGGGAATTGAAATGTCGCCGGCCAATTTACACTAAATGCTCCTAAATTAAAGTCGGATTTTGTAACGAAAAACATTTGAAGCATTTAAAATATTTATATTTTCCACGTTTACAAGAAATCGTCTTCCTATAAAAATATAATATAAAACGAGAATACGCATTTTTGTATGCATAATATATTTATTGCACTGGTAACATTGACTCGATACACCCGTGTCAACAAGTTGACGGCCGCTTGATTTATGTGAGACGTCACTTTACTCGCTTCGCTTCACAATTCGTGCTACCGCCGTAATCGCTTTCCAGTGATTCATTTGTGTGATTTTAATATTATTTATTTCTCAAATTCATGTTTTAAAACACGTTTCGAGCGATATGAAAACTTTATATTCTTGCTGGCCCAATATTTGAGATCGCCTAAAATGTCACTTGGACAGTCAAGTAACTTTGTTTATTTTTTTATGTGGAAAAAATCCGATCTTACTGTCAGTAGAGTAGATAGGTAACTGTCAGATCGCGAGAGAGTTTGCGGGTATGGTTTCTTTATCAGAGGTAAAATTATATGTATGTCAAAATAATATAGTTCAATATTATAAACACATATTCATGTCTCGCACATCTTCGCCAGTTTAGAATATTTCCATCGAAAATGTTATACAATCCTCATGTCATGAAAAAGTTTCCGGGTTGATATGCATTCACAGTTCGCATTCTGTGAATCATTAAATATTGGACAAACTTTGCGGTAACTATCTCAGTTTACCTCGTCTAAATCTGTTTTGTGGAAATATAATGAGTATTTTTTGGACTGACAATAAACTAGATTATTTTTTAATATACTATTAACTATATTTTATATAATCTACAGTAATTAACATACAAACTAATAGTTGGTGGTCTTTCTTACCTGATTCTCGCAATATCTTTTTGAGTTCTTAGTCATCTTCTCACTGGCAGTTATAAATGTAACCGATATAATAGGACTGTTTGATTTCTCGACATCGTTCCAACTTTGGTACGCCAAACGAGTATTAGAACCTATAAAAATAGACAAAATATTTTTTTTAATAACACTGCCATCTAGGGAGCAAACGTCCCAAACAACTAGAGGCAAAAGTTGTCTAAGGACATAGGAAGTTCGTTCGCTAGCTAGTCAAAGCAGTAGCAAGTTGTGACACGAGATGGCGTTGTAGTCAACTTACCTTCTGGAGTTCTCATAGTTTCAGGATTTAGGTTCTGTTTGATAAAGTCAACGACATCTATGTATGGCACTTTGACTTCTTTGACTCTGTAAAAAACAGATGTTAGCGCAGAAGATGGTCAACTCTTACACCAAAAAATATTTATTCATTGGCATTACATTGTCATAATCAGGGTATGTGATTAAATAAGTTGTTTTGTGTGTGTTGTGAAAGAGATAGACCAAAGACTTGTATGTTACCACGAATATTCTTCTAATAATAATGCCGCTGTGTCAAAACAGTCTCCTACCGTCAGTATAATATTATGACATAATATTCACCTATCCCCACTCCAGCAGGCGACCTTAACCCCTAAATCGTCGTGTTCCAACACTATCGCAGCCCCGCTCTGCTCGTGTTCCACCGAGGGACAAGGACAGCAGCTAAAGCCCGCCGCCCACAGGTCTCGGGCGAGCTGCGCGCGTTTAGAGGCCGCTAGTCCGTCGCGGCCGTTGCCAGCTGTGCCCCATACATTCACGCATATTAGGGTAGACTGGAAAAATATATTGTTTTAATTAGTTATTAGATTATAAAAATATAAATATATAACTGGCCGGAAGTCACCAAATAGGGACTTATGGAGATCAAGGGGAGAGTCTTTACCGAGCAGTGGGATAGGCTACAAAAAAAGGTGCAGATCATTTTATTGCGAAACGATTAAAAAAAGGGTTCTAAAAGTTCATTCAATGTTATTATTTTGTATATTTTTTTAGGTTTAGTACTTCCGAATGAAAGAACGGAAACCTTATAGGATTACTGATGAGTCTGTCTGAAATTTGGTACACACGATTTTTTTCATTCCTCGAAGGTCTTCTTACATTTTTTTCGTAATTGTATCGATTCCTCGAGTTCTCTGCTCCTTACGTTATAATATCCACGTACCTCGCTAGCCGGCACCACGTGCGGCATATCAGCCTCCATTTTCTTCACAATGGCCGCCATTCTTTCCAAAGACATAGAGAAACCGACGCAGGAACTTTTCTGTTTGGCACCGTCTATGTCTTTCCGAGCCACTTTCCGGAACTCTTCTACCAACGCGTCATATCTGTATAAGAAAAATAACAGAGTTTTGTAGTCGCATGGTGTAAAAGCTAATGTTGATCTTGGCAACGATAATAAACACCTATAACGTAACCGAAGTATTGCAATGGTGATAACATTAGGTAGTGCTGAAATAAGCGTTGCCATGGAAGTAACAGTTGTATAAAAACATTAAAAACCATTATACCTAGTATGTCTGATTCCTTATTGATAGAAAACTGATATAGGGTAAGCAGTACTCCTCAACAGGCAATTTTGCATGATGATAAAAAGTAGGAAATAAAAAACATTTATTCGTGACAAACAACAGCAAAGAACATAGAAATGTCTCAGAATGGTTACAAATTAAAGTCAAAATTGAAATTATGCAGGCATAATAATACATCTTTGAAATGTTATTTCAAAGATTTTATTAACTTACGTTTGTGTGTTCATTGAATGTCATGTAATGAGCCGAAATTTGGACCACGAGTACAGTCGAGTTCATAAATATGTATACACTTTAGTATCTTGTCTATTTAATGTCATGTTTAATCTGCCATATATGAATTGTCATAGCGGTTAAAGTGACAAGTTCATAAAGTGTATACATATATATCAACTAAACTGAATAGTTATGCTATCTAAGAGCTAATCTGATGATGCCGCTGGTGGTAACAGGATCTCCGCTGCTAACCTTGACCCGCCGAGTTTGGAGTCACTGTCCAGAAAAAGTAGTACCTGCCGCCAGCAGCGATGAGGTCCCCGGCGCGCCGGCCGCCGCGCCCGTCGCGCGCCACGCACAGCTGCCAGAACACGCCGCCCTGCTGCGCCGCGTTGTACGCCAGGAACGGCGCCGCCGTGATGGGGCACTGTCCACAAATCATGCTTAGTGTTTTGTGGGATTAAATCAGCAAACGAGCACATAGGTGAAGCTATACTGTAGTGGGAAGTGCGCTATGACGCCCGTGGATGCCACCAGCACCTTCAAGCCGACGTACAGTAAGTTGCCTCCTGGAGTGACTAATAAACTTGCCTCACACCCCAGCGCCCTAGCGTTCCGATAGACCGCCTCGACGTCGTGCACGGCCGCCGCGACGTGCTTGGCCCACTTGCTCGCGTGCACCATCCGGCCCACCAGCTCCTTCACGTCGTACACGGCGACGTCCTCCTTCGAGCAGACGTACTGGAGTAGGTTGGAGACGTCCCGGTTGGCGATGCAGAGAGATGTGAGGTGGGTTTCGAGTTGTAGGCTGGTTATGCGGCCTGGAGAACAGTAAGGTCAACGGGATTTCGAGCATAGTTCCGCATGTTAACAATCAATACACTATCAACAAATTAAAACCGTTATAACCATCGCACCTTTAAAATTATAGTGATCTACACTCAGGAGCAAAAATAACGGGTCAGAGTGCGTTTTTCATACTAAAGAGGCTATTTCGAATCCTTGGTTCCGCGCCAGGGAATGCTTTTAGTGAAATCTGATGATGAACACCTCGAGCATCGATACAGGACTTCCAGAGTGCCTAGGATACCCAACTGAATGAATCTGCGGTTAACGCCGGAATTGTGCATGTTCAGAAAAACATCTAAAATGGCAATAAAATGTAAGGAAATCCAAGTGCTGACCCAAACTCTCCCGCTGAGGTGTTAACTGATTGTGCGATCAGTTAGGTATCTGAAGAACTTTTGACCTCCTCTATTGAACCTCGCAGTATCCACCATTAAACCTCACTCAAAACAACCCCAGGCGAGGAACGAAGGCTTCAAAATAGTCTCGTTTGTATGAAAAACGCACTCTGACCCGGTATTTTTGCTCCTGAGTGTAATTCAACTTTTCGGCTTTCGACTTCAAGTCTTTTTATTATTGTACAGACCCAACTCGAAATGTACAAATTGTAAATTAGGTCACTATCGTTCTAAAGATCGTTTTTAAGCAAATAAATAAACGTGTATTGTCAACCAAGAGATATACCCGCTTATAAATAGTTCAAGATGCAATTTAATACCAAATTTACTTTTCATTACGACTGAAAGAAAGCTTAAATAATAGTACATTATGATACAAGTGTGCTAAGTTGACCATTGTATACAAGGCGCTATTGTGTGCGCACGAGCGGCAGCGAGTGCGCCACAAGAAAGCCGCGTATATTATTATGGTCACAGGCACACGTGTTACATACGACGTTTTTCAACACACTTGCGAAAAAAAAACAAGACTTCATTTAGTCAAATTTTAATTAATTATTAAAACAGTTGGTAAACTTACAATTTCTTCATTTTCTTTACTTAAAGAAGACATTTTCGTTAATATTAAACTTCACAATAATTAATCCAAACTATCTTCGTCACAGCCGTCAATTATTTACGAAAAATGGCGGCCAAAGAGAATATAATCACTACGTTTTGATGGCGGCTGGCGCGTTGTTTCTTTTTCTTGCCGCGATACCGATGCGCGCTCAAGGCTAAGGCGCGAACGAGATCGGCCAACAGCCAAATTTAAAATATAATAATTCATGTTTAAAATACAAATTACAGAAAAAATTAAATGATTTTCATGAAATTGAGTTATTTTTTATTAATAAAGCTGATTTCACCAATTTATTGAAATAAATATGTAGATAATGTTATTTGCCGCATAAAAACTGTTTGTTAATAAGAAAAAAAAAGGTATAACCCGACTAAATTATATCGCTTCTTCTTCGTACTTACAACTTGGTACTAGGCTACAAATGTAAATTGTTTGGGTTAATAAACTAAAGGCACTTGTGCGTAATATACTGAAAAAGCACGCGTGTTTAATATCTAGGTTTATGAGCCAAAAATCGGTGGAATAAAAAGGTCGTTTTGAGCAAGTGTGTTGAAAACTATATTAATGTCATAATACGGTGCAACTTACCAAAACTAACATCAACGAGCACAGGATAAATGTCCGCATGCTTGTCAAGCGGCACTCCATAGGACAGGAGAAGGGTCTTCAACAACTCTGTATGGTTCAGCTGTATGCTCACCTTGAGCCCGCTCGCGGATGCCGCTCGGCTAGCAACCACTAGCAACTCAGCATCAGGCCAGAGAGAATCTATAAATATCCAACTAGAATTAAATTTTATCTACTAGTAACAAAGCCACTAAACGTACGTTCTTTGCTTTGTTTTTTGTCTTTCTTAGGGTGCGGCTCCACTGAGGCGGAGACGAGCGGCGCGGAGCTGTGCCAATATTAACCAATAGAATCTAAGCTAACGTGCGCAAGGCGCGCTCGACGTGACCGCACGCGCCTTCTATTGGTGAACCAACGGTGTTAGTTTTAGGTTGATTATTTAGTTGACTGGTAGATTAAAAATTAGGAAATAGCCTGCCAATGGTACGTTTTTTATTGCAATAAAGATTAATTCCGCTTATATCATAAATGCGAAATGTGTTAGTTTTTTACTCCTTCACGCTGCAGCGGCTGGACGGACTTTGATGAAATTCTATATTGAGATAGCTATACCATACCATGGACTAACACATACGTTACTTTTCATCCCGGAAAAATAATAAGTTCCCGAGGGAATAACGAAATTAACGTGGACGAAGTCGCAGGAAGAAGCTAGTAAAAATTAATATGTATACCATCTTCGGTGATACTGCAATATCGCGTAACTAACAAATTAAAAAAGGTGCAAAATACACCTTAGCAAGTGAGTCAGTAAGGTACATTTTGCAACTTATTGAATTTGATAGTTATGATGATATAGTTTTGGCGTTCCATCTTAGTCCTCAGGTTTGGCAACGCAATCTTGATATTGCACATGTCCATATGCATCAGACGCAACCTTCTTTCCCTGTGTCCTAGCTATTAGCACTCTCAATCTTACGCACCTGATTTAGGATTGAATATGTCGAATGCACACTCGATGATTTCCCTGGGATGGAAACCAGGCACATGTTTTTCTCGAAACACCCGATCAATGACGTAGCGACGCATGTATTTGGGACCGGAGTATGCCACGTGCCTGCAAAAAGTGTTGGACTTCATACTTTAATCAGCTTAAGTGGGGCTATTCATATTATATCATTTTTCAACACACTTGCTCAAAACGACCTTTTTATTCCACCGATTTTTGGCTCATAAACCTAGATATTAAACACGCGTGCTTTTTCAGTATATTACGCACAAGTGCCTTTAGTTTATTAACCCAAACAATTTACATTTGTAGCCTAGTACCAAGTTGTAAGTACGAAGAAGAAGCGATATAATTTAGTCGGGTTATACCTTTTTTTTTCTTAGCAACAAACAGTTTTTATGCGGCAAATTGTAATTTTACCAACTGTTTTAATAATTAATTAAAATTTTACTAAATGAAGAGTCTTGATTTTTTTCGCAAGTGTGTTGAAAAACGTCGTATGTAACACGTGTGCCTGTGACCATAATATACGCGGCTTTCTTGTGGCGCACTCGCTTTCGCTCGTGCGCACACAATAGCGCCTTGTATACAATGGTCAAATTAGCACACTTGTATCATAATGTACTATTTCAAGTTTATTTACTGATAATTTGGATTTTGCTGAACTAGTGTCCGTTTTACTGCCTTGGCACACTCTGTGCCTTCATTATTTTTTTGTATGTTTGTGTGTCTTATTTACTGAATAAGTGTTTTTCTTCTTCTTTCTTCTATATAATTCGTCAGCCAATAGAAGAAGACCAATAATACGTTAAACTGTTTTGATTGTTTACATTTAGTTAAACAACTATACAAATGGAGTAGCCTGAGGTGGACATGCCTGCATTTCTTTCGTGCATTGATATGATATCCAAAGACAAGCCTAAATCAATAATCGCCAGACGGATTTCACGAGTCTGTGCTTACCTAGCGCATGGCACTCAGTCAATCCCTGAAGAAGTATTGAATTTAACCCCTTTCGGGTGGGCGTTCCTTGCATTAACTCGAGGCGTCAGTAAAAGAAGAGAAGCGGCAGCTACAAAACACAAGTAAGTATATCTACTTACCTAGCGAAAGGCAGTCTCAAGTCGTGCGGCAGATGACACACAGTCCCTGAAGCAGTCATGACTTTGACCGCGTTCGGGTGGGCGTCCCACGGCTTGACTCGAGGCGTCAGCAGGGGGGGAGAGAACTCTATAGCGCCGTGACTTCGGAATACCTGCGGAAAAAGAGAAAATAACTAAATTTATTATAAGTAGATGACAAACACGAACCACCACAGACCTCAGAGGCTCATAGCCCTCGTTACCACTACCGCCCTCAACCTGCACCGACCGCACACTGACCATTTCAAACCTTAGTGGCTCACAAAGCACACAGACCACTACTAAACCTCGACCCACATAAAGCACACTAAAATTGCCTATGAATGAAAATTCCCTATGAAAATTCTGAGTTTTGACACATTTTCCTGCTCAAGCTACGCTTGTTTTTTTTCTTTTTCATTTTTTTTTATGTTAGATTCTGTGTTCTATCTAACGCTTTATTATTGTATAATATCATAAGTAGTATATAAAATATACGACTGACTGTTGAGTTCCTTACGGCGTTTCTTCTCAGCAGTGGTCTCTTGCGAAGCTCTAGTAGATTTTTGACGTGTAAATATGCCCGTGCGGGCTACTTACTGAATAAAGATCTTTTATCTTTTAACTACTACTGACCCCAGAGATCCACATAGCAGACTGACCCCTACCTGACCTCAACTCTCGAACACACTAACCACAACTGACCTCAACATAGGGCATTGATCACTACCTGACCTAAGTAACCCATAGCACACTAATCACTACTGACCTCAGAGGTTCACATAGCACACTAACCACTACCTGATTTCAGTAACCCACAGCACACTAACCACTACTGACTTTAGAGATCCACATAGCAAACTGACCACTACCTGACCTCATCTCTCGAGCACACTAACCACTACTGACCTCAACATAGGGCATTGATCACTACCTGACCTAAGTAACCCATAACACACTAACCGGTACTGACCTCAGAGATCCACATAGCACACTAACCACTACCTGATTTCAGTAACCCAGAGCACACTAACCACTACTGACTTTAGAGATCCACATAGCAGACTGACCCCTACCTGACCTCAACTCTCGAACACACTAACCACAACTGACCTCAACATAGGGCATTGATCACTACCTGACCTAAGTAACCCATAGCACACTAATCACTACTGACCTCAGAGGTTCACATAGCACACTAACCACTACCTGATTTCAGTAACCCACAGCACATTAACCACTACTGTCTTTAGAGATCCACATAGCAAACTGACCACTACCTGACCTCAACTCTCGAGCACACTAACCACTACTGACCTCAACATAGGGCATTGATCACTACCTGACCTAAGTAACCCATAGCACACTAATCACTACTGACCTCAGAGGTTCACATAGCATACTAACCACTACCTGATTTCAGTAACCCACAGCACACTAACCACTACTGACTTTAGAGATCCACATAGCAGACTGACCACTACCTGACCTCAGCTCTCGAGCACACTAACCACAACTGACCTCAACATAGGGCATTGATCACTACCTGACCTAAGTAACCCATAGCACACTAATCACTACTGACCTCAGAGGTTCACATAGCACACTAACCACTACCTGATTTCAGTAACCCACAGCACACTAACCACTACTGACTTTAGAGATCCACATAGCAAACTGACCACTACCTGACCTCAACTCTCGAGCACACTAACCACAACTGACCTCAACATAGGGCATTGATCGCTACCTGACCTAAGTAACCCATAGCACACTAATCACTACTGACCTCAGAGGTTCACATAGCACACTAACCACTACGTGATCTTAGCTCTGCTACCAAACTAATCACTAGGTACGTACTGATTTCAGAGATACACATGGCACACTAAACAATACCTGACCTCAGTAACCCATAGCAAACTAACCGGTACTGACCTCAGAGATCCACATAGCACACTAACCACTACCACATTTCAGTAACCCAGAGCACACTAACCACTACTGACTTTACAGATCCATATAGCAAACTGACCACTACCAACCTCAGCAACCCTCGTGGTCAACCACTGCAGCGCCGCCCGCCGCATCCCGTTATGATACGTGATATCTTCAGCGGCAGAGTTGGTCTGCTGAAGGCATGCCGCCACTAGCCGCTGGTAGCCACGCGAGCCGCGGGAACTCAGTGTGTGAGAGAGCAGGCCTGATAGCGCGCCCTCGGCGACTGGGCGAGGGACGTGGGAGGAAGAGAGAAGCTCGGCGCAAGTAGGGCGGATGATTGCGTCATGGTTGAGGAGCCATCTGTAACAATAGAATATAATTAGAAGAACGACGAAGCTAGTCTAGCTGACTGAGTGAAATTTGGAGGGAGTGCTCCTCGGGTACCCTAAGAAGGGGTTTTCCGAAAATCTGGGGGTCGAGCGGGAAGAAAAAAGGGGAGTAGCAGTAAACTAATTCTGCGCGTACAAAGTCGCGAACGTCCTCTAGTCTTGTAAAATGATAGCAAAATTGCAAAAAAACGCGGGACGCCCGCGACTTTGTCCGCGTAGAATTAGTTTCCCGCTACTCCCCCTATTTTAACCCCTTAGGGAGTCAATTTACTTGCATCATGAAAGGAACCCCTGTATCATATTTCAAGTTTCTAGGTGGTTTCGGTGCGTTGATATCTAAGTCAGTGAGTGAGGTTTGCCTTTTATATATATAGATAGAAATACCCTTACCGTATTACATGAACCTGCTTAGCAGTCTCCTCACTCTCAAACCCCTCAGGCATAACAATATCTTTCGTTCTCAAACTAGTAAGAACCACTATTCTTTCCATGCCAGTACTGAGCGGGCGGTGGAACATTTCGAACAGTATTATGCCCAGGGAGTAGATGTCCACTTTCTGGTTGTATATCACTTTGCTGGCTGATTGTAGAAGTTCAGGGGCGACGTACAGGGCTGTGCCTATCTGGAAACAATTAAATATTGTTAATTTTACAAGGTTTTATTTGATTTGTGTGTGTCCTGGAATTTTGCAAGTCGCTTTTGAACCAATTCCTGTCAATGGAAAGGGCTGAAATTTGGAGTACAGTATAAACCCAATGTCAATGCAATATTATGGTTCCTTGAAATGATCTGATGATGGGAGTCGGAAGGTGGCAACTGTATCTTTGCTGTACTAAATATGTACCCGCCATTTTGGGGCTCGTTAGTTTCGTCCCGATATGCAGATGATGTCTGAGCGGAAAAAAATGGTCTACAACAAAAGATTGTCCCAAAAATATAATTATTGACAGAAACTTTTTTAAATTCGTTTTTATGTAACTTTTGTATGTTGTCATTCCGGTTCCAAAATTGTAATTATCTTTTCCCCGATTGAGCTGTAATTTGGCATACTTATTCAACTCCAGTCACATTGGAATATCAAGGTGTCATTGAGCTGATCTGATGGTGGAGTCGGAAAGTGGCAACATTATTTCCGCTATATTTAACTCTGTTTGTTGTGCTTTGGACTCGTTAGTTTCTGCTGACAAACTGAGATGATGATGAAAAAAAGTACAGTCGGTAATAAAATAATGTCTCAAAAAATATGTTCGAAAGATAATTATTCAACTAGCTTTGTTTATATGTCTGTCTTTTCGGTTTGGAATTTCTAACAAAGCTTTCACCAGATTCTTTCATCCGACCCTAATGAAGTGGTAGACACAGAATTTTAGATGTATTAAACGATCTTCTATCGAGTTTGAAATTGTTAGATAAAGCCTTGAATGAATGCATTTGATGACTATTATAAAAAACATTTGGTAAAAAAAGCTCGTCCCAAAATTTAATTTATGGAAACTTATTTAGGAACTAAAATAATATTACCTACAACATACCTGTCCAGTCAGAGAGCCGCTGATTTCTTCTTGTTTGCTTTTTTCTGAAAACATTGTCATAATTTGTCAATTGTTTGTTTGTTTGTTGTTTGCTTTTTTCTGAAAACATTGTCATAATTTGTTTTGTGTTTTGTCATAATTCCTTAATATTCTTATGGGCTTCTAAGCCCTCCATAGAAGAAAATGCCAATAGAATATGAACCTAATGCGAATAAAATAGAGTATTTTTTTGTATTTTATTGTCAGTTATAAAATGAAAAAAAAACCCGTAATAGTCATATTATGTAACCTTTTTATACAAGGGGCTTTACAATGTAAAAAATTAAAGTGTATATAGATTTCCAAGTATTTAGCAATGAATCACACCTGAATTTATTCGCTTGTGATCAAAATCGGGCTATTATAGGTTTTTTTTATTATTATTTTAGTTACCATCAACAGGCAATCCAGTAAAAGCCTTGGTAGCTAGTCCAAAATCACCGATCTTGACATGGTCATGAGAGTCCAGGAAAATGTTCACTGGCTTCAAATCTCTGTGGATCATGCCTCTCTGATGCACGTGGGCTAGACCTAAAAATAAAAACATAACTTTCATTATTATAAGAGTATCAGGAGAATTATGGGAAAAAAATAACAGAGTAATGGATAACTGTTGAACATTTCTTAATTTTTCGTTTGTTGAAAAGCCTTAAGTTTAAGTTCGCCGTTTTATAAATGGTCCTACCTTTTAACAAGCAATCGGGACATTTATTTCCCTTAACGAATTCATAAGACATGGCTTTTAAATAGCCTGATGGTAAGCAGTCAACGTCGCCCATGAACATCCCCAATGCCAGGGGCGCAGCCATGTTGCCTTTCAGAGAATACTTTTTTAAGCCGCGTTCAAAGGCGAACATGTCATAGCTTCAGGTAGAACAAATAAAACCACAGGCCTTGGGTCAAACCGTGAAACAAAATGGCGCTGATCGTTTTAAACAGCTGATTGATGTCATCCCACGATTTGATATTTGAAGCCATTTTGATTGATCAAAATTAATGTACTTGACTACAGTGCTTTTTTTATTCCCTCTTTCAAAACATCAATACATCACATGAATACATACACTATACACTATACTTTTTGCAATCCGACTAACACTTTTGACCACTCCGTGCAATTGATCGTCATCATGTTGCGCTATCCCAATCATTCGAGGTCGACGCAGTACGTCTTTTTCTTCAAAACATTCCTATCAGCCGTCAATCAGTATTCACTCCTTTGCTTCTCGACCCCCGCTCCATATGACTATAGACGAAATACAACCAACATACCTTCAACAATTTCCCTAAAAAGCCTCCACGCTCTATAATGCTCTTTGAACAGACCATTGTCTATGGCATGCCGGAGAGTATTTTTCTCACAGAATTCCATCTGTATATACAGCAGTTGTTTCAGCCTATCTGAAGGTGGTCTAGGCAACTCAGGAGCGGCCTCGGATGGGATTGTCTCTGATTTGTTGGAGTCGTCTTCAAATTCTATATTGTCGCTGGATTCATCTTCAGGACTAAAAAGATTTAATCAGACATAATGAATACTGTACAGTTATGGTCGAATTAATCATGGATCTTTGATGTATTGCACACAGAACCGATTTACCTTTTATACACGAATGCCAAAAATCAGAAGGGTAGTGTTTTTTATACAAAAGGGCGGCAAATAAGCATGAGGGTTAATTGATTGCTGATATTTTAAGGTATCGAAAGCTATTTCCTTGAAGGCGCCTAATTTCTAAGAATAACTGTTCGGAAACCCTGAAACTTAGTTCCACAGTTTCACGGTATAAGGCACGTGTCTAGCGAAATGGATGTTGGGAGAATGCAATTCATTTAGCATAAGGCTTAGGCTAATTCTGTTTTTAACCGACTTCAAAAAAGGAGGAGGCTTTGAATTCGTTTGTATCTTTTTTTTATGCTACCTGATTTCTCGGCCAATTATGTACCAATTTTTATTGCGAGTGGTATATTTTAATAAATAAATAAATAAATAAATAAATATCAGGGGACGATGTCACACCAATTGACCTAGTCCCAAACTAAGCTCTAGGCTTGTACTATGGGTACTAGACAACGATATAAATACTTATATAGAGAAATATATACTTAAATACATAGAAAACATCCATGACTCGGGAACAAATATCCGCGCTCATCACACAAATATCTGCCCTTACCGGGATTTGAACCCAGGACCGCTAGCTTCGTAGGCAGGGTCACTACCAACTACGCCAGCGCGTCGTCAAAAATAACGTCGTCGTAATGGTGGTCCTATTTAAATTTTGTCACGATTGTGACATGAGACTCATGAGATTCATGGAAAGTCAAAGGCACTTGTTAATAATTTGGAGTCGATTTATTTAACTTTTAATTATGTTATTAATTCTGAGAGTTGGTGATAAAGCACACCTAATAACATAATATAGCTTTTTTCCTCGATTTTTAGATGAATTGGCACTTTAGGAAGCGGTAGCAAGCAAGCTTGTTAAAACATACAGCAAAAACCTTTTTAATTTGGAAAAATCAAACACATTTTTTTATGTGTCAAACTTTATTTCACTACAAAACATACCTTCTATCAAACCAAGGATCCCCTTCATCCTCACTGTCCGAGATACTCTTCTGTACCACGCCCTCCGACATGGACCACTCAACCTTGACCTCTTGCCCCAGCTTCGCCACGATACCCTCCAAGCTGTCGCCAGGTCTCTTCCTCGTCGGTGTCTTCTCACTGGGACACTCGTCCACCTCAACCGAAGACTCGATCCAGGCGTTGTAGTATCTAACAACGTTTTCGTGGTTAAGACGAGACAGGAGCTTCACTTCTCGAGTTATCTTCTTGTTGAGATTCACGTTTTCAGGATTAAGTTGGATGCGTTTTATGGCGTAGAAGCCGCCGTCGAGTTTGTTTTTGACCTGAAATATGGATTTGCATTTTTAATTAGAGTAGCGACCCGCCCTTGCTTCGCTTCGGATAATATCGATTTTTTGGTAACACATGTATATGATACACACCGGCAAAAATAATCCTAAACCCGTATTTTGTTCATACAACTCCTTACAAGTATAACTTCTTAAATCAGACAGTAGCTTAAAAATACCTAACCGATTTTATAGTTAATTGTAGTGTTCTGTTGCTAATTAAATTACGTCCAAAATGGCCACCAAATATTCGTCTTAAAGGTTGAACTCATTCCAAAGGAACCCAAAAGATCCACAAATTTATTATGTTTTGTACGGCTCTCTAATTAATGTTTTTTTTGGGATTTTCTGGAAAAATACACGAACTTTAAAAAAAGTGGTAGCAATTTTGGACTTTGGTTTATAAGCAACAAAACACTACAAGATACATCGAAAATCGTTCAGTATTTTAGAAGTTACTCTCTGATTTTAGAAGCATGTAAACTTGTTTTCAATTGTATGAACAAACGACAGATGGGCGGGTATTTTTGCTGGTGAGTGTAGTAAACATGACAACGTTTCAGAAGAAATTCTCTAAATTATTATTGTGTTGTGATATGAACTGTAATAGTATGTTGTATCTTACTCAAGGATTGGCACCGCGGTTGCGTCTTATATCTCACTTATATCGCCTTAAAAAACTGCCTCTTTAACTTAATAAGAAGTATATGTGTCACCTTTAAGACATCACCAAAAGCGCCCTTGCCAAGCCACGCGAGAACTTCAAACTCGGCGTTAAGGCGAGAATGTCCGTTTGCTTGAAAACTTGTCTTTTGTATTTTCTTTACTGCATCATCATCCTTATGAAACAAATAAAATTTTATTATTACTCTTTATAACTGTTCTATTTCCAAGATTGGTCAGCTAAAAATTGAGATGCTGCTTCGTGAAATCATCCACTTTAAAAAAATGGCAGGTATACATTTTTAACCAGTAAAATATTCTGCTTCAACTTCTAACTGGCGAAGTCGATAGGATGAAAAGTGTCACAATAACATATTCTTATAAGAAAAACCTGTTTTTTTTTAGTATTCAAAAACATTCCAGTGCTAATAACTCAATGTAGAGTCTAGTTAATATGAAAAATTAGAAAAGGCTGATAAATGGATAGATTTATAGAAGTCCTATATTTCTTTCCCTTTCACTGCCTCGAACCTGTCAGGATTTTATAACTACGCATAGCAGTCTCTCAGTACCGGTACTGTTTTTTTAAAAATCGAACGTGGGTTTGCATTTGACCTGTCTCACCTGATGTGAAGTGACGAGCTCGAGGTGGTACACGCTTACCCTGAAAAAAAGCCCATTAATTCAATGATGAAGTGAACAGCAGTTCCTCCTACCTCAGACCCGCTGCCAGCGTCATCCTTATGGTTGGCGCTGGGTTGCACGATTGGCGCGTCGACCAGGAACCCATGATTGACCAGCTGTTCCGCCGACCATTGGGATTGCTCGTCGTCTGTCAAACACCTGACAAAATGACACCATGGTATTACATTAAAAGTTATATTTCTTATTAATGTCAATCGAGAGATAGTGTATTTGTTCGTTTCGTCAACTTTCAACGCCTAAGCCAAAGTTCGGAAACGTCGAAAAGTATAAAAACTGTGATTTGATCAAGAGAACATCAGTGAGGAGAATTTCTTTTTGTTTCATAAGTTAGACCTTGAATAAAACATGAACACCCAAACATTCTCTCATTCTCTCAATCTCTCTGTCACTCATACACCCATGCATTTCTCATATTAACGTGCGTATGGACTAGAAGCAGCCTCAGGTGAGGCACGCACCATGTTTCCTCGAATGCTCAAGTCCGACTGTGCTCAAAGGCGCCTCACTGTTATGTGCGTCACACGTTTGGAAGTGAATTGAGCAGCTTTTAACCAAAGCAATGAAACAGAATTGCCATAGAGAAAGAGGGAATAAAAAAAGCACTGTAGTCAAGTACATATAATTTTGATCAAGTAAATGGCTTCAAATATCAAATCGTGGGGTGACATCAATCAGCTGTTTAAAACGATCAGCGCCATTTTGTTTCACGGACCCAATGCCAGAGGTTTCAATTGTTCTACCTGAAACTGCCTCTACTTCATATACACCACAAATATCAAAATATCAAAATATTTATTCAGTGAATTGGCCACATCAGGGCTCTTTTACACGTCGGCAATATAGAGTGAATTTACTAGCGCTTCGGACAAGACCATCATTGGGGAGAAGAAGCGCCGCAAGAAACTCCAGCAGAAGGTAATTTTTTCCCATAATAAAGTACAATAATACTTAAAAGTAACATTACAAGGTAATAAAGTAATACATAAACGATTTAGTTACCTTAATAAGAAATCTTTTGCAGAACTGGGGAGATCAGACGGTATCTCAAAGACAGCGTCTCCTTGGGACACTATTGACAATAGCATCAGGGCTGTGGCGTGGATATCTTGCGCTTGGGTTTGTCTGAAATTAATCAAATTAATATATACATAAATAAGATTTTGGTACATGTGTGCCAATTAAAATAGGATTTTTTAGAGAGACTGAAGGTTATTAGTGTAATTTTTTTCATATTCACGTTTGAAAAAAAAACGAGTTAATTTTATTGTCACTAAAATGTCTCCAACCGGCGGATAGACTTTTGCACTCTCATAACTACAATCTCAAGACTGCAATCCTTACGCCCGTATTAAAAAACTGATCTCAACTCTAATGGTCATCTCGAGATCCGTCAACAATGACAGTGTTCTATGGTTTGGAGTTTACTTTGACGTATCTTGTGAAGGGCCTCACAGTCAAGATGAGTTTATTAATACGGCCCTAAGACTCCAAATGCGTTGCCAACTCTGAGGACTAGTTAATATGGATTTCATCTAGCCAAGCCAACACACAACGAAAAAACCCAATAGAAAATAAACTTACAGTAAACAAAATAGAATCAATTTGCTTATTTAGTTACCAGTCCCTAAAACAAAATAAATTTACCTTATTACAAATTTCTAAACTTAAACACTATTTTTTTTTTAAAGTATTCATATTCATTTTATTCATAATAATTCATATATATAACAAGTCACAAAAGAAAACAAAACAAATATAATCACTAAGAAAATCTCAAGAAGATGGGATTGTAAATAACAATAAATATTTCCACATTAGCATTTAACAGTACCTATTTGGTACATAGTAAAAAATCATTATATGTATAGAAAGTGTGCACGATAAGCCAGTGTTGGAGCCGTGATTTGAAGGCAGTTAATTTATTTATTTTTATTGTTCTGTGCTTTGCCAGTCTGTGCTTAACGTCCACAAGTTTGTGAGCATTACGCAGGTTGCGTCCGTGGACGTCGGCCCCTGTCATGTAGTCGTCCAAGTGGCAGCGCACGTACATGGCCACCTGCAGTATCACAATACAAGGTAGCGTGAGTATCCGGAGGGGCCTGAAATGCGGTCTCAAGGAGGTACCGTGGTTTACATGTGCAATCGCTCGTACAGCTCTTTTTTTGCATACGGAAGACACGCTTCCAGTAGGCAGTGCGCCCCTACATCTCCACGCCGTATGAATATGATAAGAGCAAGTGCACGGTTGCGAAGTAGCATGAGCGTACCACATGCCTGGATACCACTCTCGTTAAGCGTCGCAGTGCAAAGCAGGCGCTCCCTATTAGACACTTTATCGGCGTGCTCTTTCCACTGAAGGCCTGTGTTTAGCTCGATGTCGATGCCCAGGAATGTGGTACTCTGAGTCTGTTCTATTTTCGTACCGTCCACGAGGACCTCAAGTCCCCTTGGAACCCTTCCCCCGAGATGAAAATGGAGGTGGTGGTGGTGGTGAATGGAATGGAATGGAATCCCGTAGTGATCGACGGTAAGGTCGGCCGATCGGCGACGTGAAAAGCTTTTGACAGGTCGCAGCACAGAACAGCCACCTGCAACGATTGTTCGCGGGCGTCCACCACTCGGCGCACTACCTCCCGCGTCATCACGCTCGTCGAGCGGCCCGCTCGATAGGCGTATTGCCGCGCTAACAGAGCATATGTGGCCGTTAAAAACTCAGTCAATCGGGAACTAATGCCATTTTCCAAAACGTTTGCCACTGTAGGTATGATGCAGACAGGTCTGTAGCGATCGATGTTTTCTCTATTGCCCCCACCTTTAAATAGCGGTGAGATCTTGCTCATTTTCATATATATTTCATTACTAAACCCAAAATCAAATTGTATATTTAAATAAAAGAGTAAAATAGAGAAAACAAATTACCTCCCTTACCTATCACAATGATCTTCGCCTTCAAGCATTTCCGCCAGTCTCGAATCCAAACTAGCCCCGACCAGTCGAACACTTCCGTTATCGTCCAAGAACACATTTTCACTCCTAACATCCTTATGCACTACACCAACTTCATGCAACTCTTTTAATGCACCAAACACACCTAACCCAACATGTCTTAAGAGTTTCAACGCTTCAAATCTATCTTTATACACTTTTAACTTGGTCCGTAGATAGTTCAAAGAGCTACCGAGAACAAAATCTCTAAATATGTACACACAGTGCTTTATAGTTCGTTTGTTTGTTTCTTTCGATGTTTCCATGGCAACATATGGTATTAGGGATGTGCTTCTGATTCGACACATGCTTTTGAGGTCCTGTTGTAGGAAGTTTAGCTGGCGGTTTCGCGTTTGGAAGTCGGAAGCGGCCGGTAGCAGCCATTTTTTTGTTATAAGGCGCTCTCCAGTTTCGTCGTCTATTGCTAAGTAGGTAGTTGAGCCGTTGGAGGAGTGACCTGTGAAATGAATAAAGAGTCACTATGATCATCAATTCATCAAGCACTTATGTTCATTTAAAGTATAAACATAATCCGACAGACAACTTTGACAATTCATTTTGTACAAGTGTCGCAACAGTCAGGGTTGTTCTGTTCGTATCGATATTTAAGAAAATAAGGTTTTGGTTACCGGTGGTATTTATAAGTTACATAATAATTTCCAAATGAATTTTTCATAACACATACAATATGGCGGCCGCCCATGCAAGTAAAACCATGAACTATGAGCTAGAAATGGACTTAAGTAACTATTAAGTCAACATCATACGACCTATCAAGGGTTCCGAATCAATTGAAATGTTAGTGCTTTTTCAGAAATATCAATTTGAAACCCGTCTTCAAATTAGCGAATATAGATCTCAATCACCTCCTAAGTGACACCCGTTGGCGAAACTAACGGGTTTCGTGGAATGAGTTCAAAGTACACGATTTATTACTTTATTATGTAGAAAACGCCATTAGTTGGTGTTTTTTTGCGTGAAAATGACAATCGCACAACAATATAGCATTTTTTTTTTACAAAGAAATCTACATAACAAACCATAATAGTCGAGTCGACACAGATTATCGATATCGGCCACATCACTATTTAATTTTGTCTAACCGTAGTAACCCTTTATCTGTCACTTACTTAACCAGCTTGTCTCACTGTTGATGCTGTACTTACTTAATACTTAAATAATTCAATTTAACTACAACCTAAATATGATTGTACAAGAACTTAAAGTTTGATGACAGGTCTCCTATACATTTAGAATCATTTTTATAAAAAGCTAGCGTAAGACATACCCAAGCAGTTCCCAATGTAAACCTTCTTGTTATTTCGTTGCGTTATTCTGAGTACCAGTGCAGTTTTGAGATTGCATGTGCATTCTACTGACGTGCTTTGGCTCCGGCACTTTTTCACCATCGCTTTGTTGTCTGCGTAACTACGAAGAGATAAATAATAACAATAAATATCGGGGACAAATTGAGCTAATCCCAAACTAAGCTCTAGGTTTTATGGGTACGATAAACATACTGGGTACTCCGTTTGTTGAGGTACTTAAAAACGTAAACAAAACAACCACGTTTCTTTAGCCAATAGAAACAGAACACTGATACGTCAGTTCGATAAAATAGTTTTGATTGGCTGTTTGGATTGTTTACACTTTTTTTAACTACCTAAACAAACGGTGTATAGGCACAAATATTTGCGCTGACCAGATATCGACTCCGAGACGTCTAGCTTCGTAGGCAGGGTCACTACTAACTAAGGTGATTGCGTCATCGTCGGACTTTTCCTTTATAACCAATCTTTACTAATATTATGAAAGCGAAAGTGAGTTGAACTAATTTAAGCTATTGCTAAGACTTAAGTGGCAGTGGGCGAGGCACAGCGATCGCAGAAAAGATGGCCAATGGGGTCGGTATGCGTGGGAAGACCTCCAACAAGGTGGACCGATGTGGCTAAATAGTCTGTGTATCTGTCCTTTTTTGCTTTACAGCTATATAACCCGCAAAATTGTGGAGGCAGCATAAGACCTAAGAAAGGACCTAGGATATGTTAAATATAAAATTTGTAGTTACATCAATCCAAGAGAGACTTATTACCTAGTTGGTTACTAAGTTCTGTTACTAAGGTTGATGCAAATAAAACTAACTTATGTTTATTTTTTAATTTCAATGTGTATAAAAATTTAAAGCTTAATTAATATACATTTTGAAAAACAATTAATCATTTTTCTTAGTTTCCGCAATTCCCGATACGATCTTTTAACATTCACAGCCGGCATCGATGAAATTACGCATGACTTTTCTGTAAATTTCATTTTTTGAAATCGCTTAAAAGTTAGTCTTTGTTTACCAAAGATTTTTTTTTGTATAATATTATAAAAAATCCTATCTCTGTATATGTTTAGAGACCAAAATTATATTTCTCAACATGACTTAATTACAACTTATGAAGCAAGAGATTTGGTGTGTTTTCGTATTTCTGCAAAATCATGTGAATTCTTAAAGTCGATTTAATGAATCATCAAGATTGACCGGTGTCCAAGCGGATCTTTAGTTGCTTTGAATACATTCGTATCAGAATTTAAAGCTAGAAGTCTGTTCAATATGTCACGAAAATTTGAACTCTCTACAGGAACTCTTACAAAAGATGGGGCTGTTATCAGTAACATCGTCGTGCGTGATTTAACTATGATTTTATCGTCCGAAATGGGAATACTTCAAGCTCGTACATCAAATAATTGCAATAGTTTAGAATACATTATTTTTATTATTATTCTATATAAATCAAAGTTTTGATTAATATACAGGTTTATGCAAAACTGCTATAAAATTTTTTTTTAATTGTAATTAATCTCAGTAACAGAACTTAGTAACCGACTAGGTATAATTACATAATTGTAGCAAGACTATACCTTAACCACCAGAACACCAGTTAGAAAAATAAATTACTCACTAGACCAATTCCGGTGCATCTTGAATGTCATCACTGTTTTCTTGGCTTATGCTTGTATGATGCGTTTTCTGTCTGCCAGCACTTTTTAGAATTTCCTCCCGACGTTGAATCTCATCTTTTATCTTCTTTCTCTAAAAAAATAAAAGTAAAAAAGGTTATATGTAAAAAAAAACTCTAATAATTGGATGAGATATTCAAAGTCGCAGACAAATAGACAATTATTATTATATCCATTTTCCAACTATATCTGTCAAGCATAATAAGTAAATATGGCATTCCCCCTTCTGAACTGTTGTATGCATACAACTTGTGTGGATCTACACTGACAGTCTGCATTTAAACTGCAGTTTCTCCACTTGCATTCAATGCAGCTGCGCTTTCTATTTGTGGTGAAGTGGTAAATATAATTCCATAGATTAGCTCTATTGCACTGCCGCATAACACGGATCACAGCCATGCAGTTACAGTAGTAATTCTTGTATGCCTTAGTCTCCCCTCACACGCTAAACACGTTTGCTATGCTATGCAAATTACAAGTTACCTTGAATGGGAACACCTCAAAATTCCGTTTTTTTTCTTCTAAATATTCAGTTGTCCGAATTTTTATTTGTCCGAACGCTATGTTATGCTGAGCTAATTAAAATTAAACGCATAATTTAATTGTTGGTTAGGTAAGGTTTGATTTATAAGCGATATCGAAAAACAAAGTCTTCTATCAAAACATTGCATTAGGAATTATGAAAATTCGGAATTTTGATCAATTCGGAATTATGCCTCTTCGGAATTATGTAGTATACCTATTTTGAACTCATGTCGGCTTGTGTTGCGTGGGACGACTTTCATGCGACGTTCAAGAGTTTACAGATGTAGTGTATAATTGTTTTCTTCGTATTTTCACGGAAACGTACGAACGTGTCTTGCTATTTCAGTCGGTCACAATATAAAAAGTACTGAGGTTGACTGAAGTAGCATGACACGTTCGTACGTTTCCGTGAAAATACGAAGGAAAGCAATTATGCACTACACCTGTACCATAATTTTTGAATAGATTTAGAATAGAATAGAATAGAAAATCGTTTATTCGACAAACACATCAACACTTTAAACTTATACTTGTTCTTATTCAAGTCATGACTCCTTTTAGATTTTTGTATTTCTATTCACCCAGCGAACTATTCACCCCATCTTATTGTATACTGTTACCTCTTCATCTTCTTTCATTTGCTGATCTTGTAACTTCAGTTGTTCCATCTCGGTCTTCTGTTTCAACATTTCGTCATAGAAAGAAAGAGTAGGCTTGTTGTGATCATGAAGGAATTGCTGAAACAAAACACAACAGTAAAAAAATCTCTACATAAAGCATGCTTTAGTTATATAGCATAGACAAGGGAAACCAGCACACCGGCCACCTGATAGTAAGTGGGATCTGAGAGCCATAGACAATTAGATTCTCACGAGTACAACCTTCACTGGGGCACCATCAGGGAAGAAAGATGGCTAATTAAAAGCGTCCATCTATTTACTATTTTTTTAATTTACTAAAATTATACTTGACTCACTTGATATTGGGGAAATCACTATGGAACCGCTATAAATAAGAAGAAGGACTAAGTCAAAGTCAAAGTCAAAGTCAAAGTTCTTTATTCTTCAATTTAGGCATAATATAATGCACCTATGAATGTCAAAAAGCATTACCACTCTATTTATTACACTATCTATCTTCAAGCTGCAATCTTAAGAAAGCAAATATGTTGGCAACCCTGAGTACAAAGATGGAATACCTCTATGCTAGTAATTTAACTAGTTACCTTGTCTTCACACCCGAACTCGTTGCGAGCACTGCTGCATGGTTATGAATAATAATCCAGGCGGACCCTGCATAAGGTCCTACGACGAAAGAAACCCTTAATTTGTCCATAAGTAACGCATGATGTATGAAAATTCTTGGACAAAAACCAATTAAGATTTACAAAATCGCACCTTTCGTGGAGCAATGGCGCAATGTAGGTACAATAATGACTAAAGTGGCAATTGTGCCCTTGTCCTACTGAAGGTGCAATATTATATAAACTCTTCTAACCATTACTTAACTAACCAAAATGTATAGATTCTAACGTACCTGAGCATGCTGGGCCAGCTCAAAGATCATGACTTCTCCGCACAACTGTTGTGACAAGGCCGACAACTCGTCCAAAAGTTTTGTGGCATTTTCTGTTGAGAGCCCATGCATTTTGTGTATTTTGATGTCAGGAGGCCTGAGAATTGCATAATAATATGTCCACAATTATTCTCATTACGGTATTTACTTGTGGAACACAAATGAAACATTACTTATAGTATTGAATTATAGTATCAGTTTTCTAATTTTCAACTCGTGTTCAGTAGTAGTTAAAAAATTTATATCATTTAAAAAACATTCCTTTTTTAACATTAAACTTGGATGATTATTTTACTTGGTAGTTGCCATAAATTGCCTAGTTCATCTGATAATACAATCAAAAGCACTAATATCTCATCATACTAAATATGTATATACACATAGCCCACCATACTAAATATGCATATACACATAGACCCTAAACATCTTAGCCTAATTGTGTACGAGTTGTTGGCAATTCTGTAGCTCTGCCTACCCCACTCTGGGAATCAAGGCGCGAGTTTATGTATGTATATATGTACATAGACCCTAATATGGCTTTGGGGTGTATAGATGTTTATTACACCTTGACTGTACATTAAATATTTTAAGAATCAGCATTATTGCTAGAAAATGTGTAACCCCTTTGCATTTCATAAAAAAAAAATTATTCTCTGGAGATAGCAAGTTAATCATAACAAAAGACCAGGATTAAAATCCATCCATTCTAAATGTCACTCTGTATATGAGGGGTTAAGGCATTATATCGTCACATCCATGGCAAAGTTGCGGATCTGCATTTCGATTCAAAATTTGAATATCAGATTCGCTAGTTTACCAAGCGAAGTTTCCGTCTTTGTCTGTTGAAATCAAAGTGCAGATTCCCGACTTTGCCATGGATGTGACGATATATGCCATTTGTCTTGTTTCTCTGTTTTGTTCAAAGAAGTGTCAAGAAATAAATAATACCTGTCCGGATAACTAGGGCAGCATTTGATGTGCAGTGTGATGGAACAATGTACACCCTGCACATCAGAATTGTGCAACGGATTAAGGGTTAGCATTAAGTCCAGTGGTCTCCACAGTTTCCAAGCATTTTTTTCACGGTTGTCGGCAACTGCCTCACCAAAGATAGACTGAGAAAAAAAACTTGTAATAATAACTTCCATAGCATAATTAGTAACATTGACATAGCCTGGAAATAAGAATAATAGACTCAAGTTATGTGAAAACTATTTACTGATAAGAGGATATTATAAGGTTTTTTTTTTAACATAAATACCATAGCAATAATTCCTGGTAATCAATGATCAAGATAAAAAAGGTTTAGAAACATAAATTTCCTTAAAAAACAGTATTCATAGCCATGATAACATACAAAGTCCGTTCGTTCGTTCGTCGCGAACATTAAAATAATTGTATTATAATAGCTCTTAGCAATTTTTTATACCAATTTTACTTTCCTAACTCATCATTATAATAATAAATTGCAATAAAATTTGTATGTTAGCCGTTTTGTATCATTGTATTAGTCAAAATATGTTACCAAAATAAATAATACTAACCTCCAATGCCGCATATTCATTGTTTTGCCGTTCTTCTTTGGTTTCATCACCCATTTTACTATTTACGAAGAGCACATTTCACTTCAATGATTAATACGCACAACGTTAAACTTAATAAAATAGCTTTTTCAGCTAAAAATATAGGAAAGACTCTTCAAACTTCATACGCAAAACAAATATAAATATGTAATGGCAGCGCCACACTAACGTTACAATGTTGGCGCCAAACAAAATCTGAAATTATAGAATGTTAATAATATAAATTACAATTAGAGATATTTAAAATTAAAAATAATATTTTGTTATTCAAAAAATTATTCCACGAAATCACAAACAAAAGAATTCTAAACATAAATATCCAATGAAATTAAATCGAGACTTCTTGTCATGGTCACCGTCAGTGAGGAGGTACCTTTAACTATTTGACATTTGAGTTTGCGTTCCGGATCACGCATTATAGCGCTCACGGTCAATTTTCTGATGCAAATCTGTCACCACAGCAAACAATTCTTATACATAGTTAAAGTATGAGAGTCTGTTGATAGATAAATAAAAGACTTTGAATATTGTTATGTGCATTTTACTTATAGATGTAAATAAAAAATAGTGTTTTTAGAAGTATTTGACTCACGTACGTAGCTCGAGCTTGCACCGCAATGGTTTTCCGGCTTAAAAGACAGGGGTTTTTTTAAATATAAATGGTATTGAGAAGGCAAACGAGCACGCTGGCCACCTGAGATGGTACCTAGCACTCTGACGACTTTAGATGGCATGCCAGGATGGAAGACGGTACCCCCTCCCTCAATTATATCTAGGTTCTTTTTAAAGCTATTCAAAAATGATTTATGTTTATTAAGAAGGTACAGTCAACGGCATAAATAAGTCATCATTTGTGTACCTTGTCGCTTTCAATCGCTTGTCAATTTTGTATGACATTTCAAGCACGACGTTAAAGTGACAAGGTACATAAATGATCACTTATTTATGCCGTTGACTGTACATGAGCTTTAATTATTATTGAAGCTGTGACAAACTGTCATGATTGTACCCTGTATTGCTACTAGAGGACGCCCGCGACTTCGTACGCGTAGAATTAGTTTCCCGCTACTCCCCCTATTTTAACCCCTTAGGGGGTGAATATCCAAAAATCCTTTCTTAGTGCTCATTTACATCATGAAAGGAACCCCTGTACCCAAATTTCAGGTTTCTAGGTACAGTAGTTTCGGCTGTGCGTCGGTATATAAGTCAGTGAGTCAGGTTTGCCTTTTATATAATTTAGTACCTATAAATAGATAGATTGGAGCAGGTACCAAAATGCCCATTGTCCCTTCATCTTAAGTTTCAGTTTTAGCTTCCTTAATCTAGTTAGTAGGTATATCGCGTAAAAACATTATATAATAATATATACGAACTTTGCAACACGATCGAAACGTCGAGTTTTACGCGATTAAGCTCCGTTTTTCATAATTATTACAGTATGTGTGAACGTTGCGAAAGGTTAAAACAAACAAGTAGGTATATTATTATGAATATTATGATAGAGTAAAATGAAAACAAATAATTTAATAATTTTAATTTAATTTATTGGTTTATCTGCAGTCCAGGCATACTTGCGGAAAAGGAATTTTGTTAGTAGCAACATCTAAAATAATCGGCGCGATCACATTCCTCCCCCAGTTTGAGACGCTATCGAATGCTCGACCCGGCGTGTACTAAAAAATAATAATGAAATAGTTAAAAAACACTTAATAATAATGACGACCACTACTTTGGCCTTTGTTCAACGTGGTAAAAACGGGTGCGCTTCAATCTGTATACAAACTTTTTGCATAATTTTATTTAACTAACTACGAAATGAATAACAAACATCTAGTATAAATACAAAATGCATATTTTGTTGTAGCATAACAGTCACATAATATAATACTCACTTAGCATAATGACCTTTTGTATATCATTCATATGGAATAATGCCATTTGATATACTATACATTAAACATAATTATTAAAAATTATAAAAACATTTGCAATAATGATCAGGTGATATAACTTATTATAAATTATAATATCGACGGTAGAAAGCAATTTTGTCGTATCTAGAAAAATCGTTTTTTTTTTCTTTGCTTATTTGAAACAGAAAAAAAAAACTGCGAAGAATGGTCCAAGTCTCGTATTTCTCGGACGATTTTAATTTTAGATACGACGTCGAATTTATACAAACTTTTTACCCAAAGCATTACCTGTAATGTTGTATTTAGGACATTATTTGTTATTTAGTTTTGATAATTAGATACATCAAAATTACTTTCTATGTATTTTGATGTATTGAGATAAAATGGTTACGTTTGGTGAGTTTCAAATAGTTACCACAAAAGTTTGTTATCATAAAAACATGAATACGGAGATACAGCAAAATTGACGCTTAGATATTTGTGACACTTATCTGTGGTTTTATTTGTGCCTACTTACTTACAACAAAATTTCCCAATTTACTTTTAATTGTCTCTAGTTGCTTTAAAATGAATGAACTACAATTATTGCTTTGTGATACATATACCAAAAATTTTAAACTATTTTTTTGCTAGATTACATATACAGCGAAATTGCCGCAAATAATTTAGAAGAATTTTCCACATCCCATATATAATGACTTCGAGATACAACATAATTGAGTTCCGAGACTAAAAAATGTTTTGCTGTATCTCGTAAAAAACCCATGTTATACTAACTTTAGAATAAATTTATTGTATCTGCCTGAATTATCATTATTTTCTTACAATTTTTTATTTAGGACATATCTCTTTATCTCTTTTAGTTAAAGAATTATATTTTTTCAAAGTGTTGTTTTTACTCTGGGGTAAACCTGTATTTTTTAGATACGACAAAATTGCTTTCTACCGTCGATATGTTTAAATCAAGGTCACGCAAATCAATCTGCCAAATTAGGTCAATTTTGCTTTTACTTATAGGTTAGGTAAGGTTAGAGTTGCGTCAAGGCGCGAAGCGCCATAACTACGCAGAATAGGAGCTCCGCATGGCGGAGCTCCGTCGACTTGTTCGTACGTAGTCTTCTTTTTAAGTTACTATTATACTATTTATTGAGTTAGTAGGTGTGGTATGGGGGAAAATAAAAAGCTTGGTTTTTATTAAAAAAGAACGTTATGAGCATTAAATATTATACAAAGTGACCATTATACTGATTGTATGTTATGCAGATTCATTAGTATGCTACTAAACTATTATTGCTTTTGAAATTATGCAATTCGTTTATATGCATTTTATTATTATACTATTTAATAATTTCTGCAGAACAAAATTATGCAGTTAGTTTTATGCAACATGAAAATTCGCAAATAGTTGTTATGAAAAACATCACACACCCGTAAAAACACTTATCGATTTTGATCTGTTATCGTATTGTCAACGTTTTTATAGCTCTTTGGCTTATTCTCTTGACAGTAATGGCGGCTGACTTAATAACAATACCGTAGCAGATCAAATACGATTTGGTAATATTGTGTAGGTACTTTTAGATGTAGTTAATTAACTTTGTGCCGTGCCGTTGCGCAGTTTCAGATAAACCAGTAGAGTGCAGAATCCAGAATTTCAGTCAACTCGCGGGTGTTAAATATACCGATCACGTGTTCCGTCCAACCTCCACACTGGCAAGTTATCCAATTGGACAGAAGACATTAAAAAAAACGATTTTGTTTTACCGCCTAAAAAGAGGCGCAGATCTGGGCGGGGAAAAAGAATTGGCAAATAAAAATATAGAAAATGATGCATTCGGCTAAAATTATTCCACCCAAACGAAAAAGACTCGCGTTTGGGTTTGTAAAACATACAAGCGACGGTATGTTTATTTGAGTGACTAGACTGAATGAATGTTCTTTCCTGAGCATGCAGTTTTATCGAAAAAAGTTTTCCTTCAAAGTTTATCTAGTTTTATGCTGTCACAACGTAACCAGATAGACGTAACAAGCGTTTTCATTACCCCGGATATAAAATGAACAACCGGAAAGAGCATGACGGACCATGCTCAGTGTAGCCCTGAACTCAGTGTTCCAAAGCCGTTAGGTACTACAAACACAAAAATCTACCTAAAAAATACGACGTGGAAAAGCAATGATGTAAGTAGTCGAAGCATTGTAGACTTAATCTATTGCTAAGCACATTAAATTTATATTCCTTATGCTAATTACTATACCTATGCAGTTAGCCAACGCCTTCTTTATTATGGCAGTATGAATCCTCTGGTTCTTTTATACTTACAGATCTAGAGATAACTTCAGTAAGATTGCTAGCTGGCATGTATATCATCCGGTCCAGTCCGCCAGAGAAACTCAACAGTGTGGAAGATACAGTTATTTCTTGCGTATTTAAATTCTTCATGATCTGAAATTTTACGATAGGGATTTAGATCTTAAAGCTTCTGCTGTAGTTAGCAGCGCTTCTTCTCCGCATTGATGGTCTATTCTGAAGTGCTTAACCTTATAGATTGTTTCCATATTACAGACGTGTAAAAGAGCCCTCATGTGGTCAATTTACTGTATAACATTTTTAGTAGTGAAAACTGTTTTGGCTCTTGTATTAACCATATTATTCTATATTTCGTTTTGTAATATTTAAGCTGTTTGTTTTCCAATAAATAAATAAATAAATAAATTTGCTTTGAGTTGAATAAAGAAATAGGTAGGTACTTAAACAAATTAATATCATGTTACAATCTCACAGACTAGATTAGACAACGACAAACAGACTTAAATATAGAAATACAAAGAAAATATCCAAGAATCAGGATTAAATAATTAGCTTCCGCACATTATACAAACAATGGCAACTTTTTGTTTATTTTTTTATGGCATAGATAAGGTAAACGAGCACACAGGCCACCTGATGGTAAGTGGAAACTGTGACCCATAGACATTCGCATTCACAAGACTGCGAGCCTAAGACTGCAAATGCGTTGCCAATTCTGAGGACTAAGATGAAATGCCTCTATGCTAGTCATTACACCGGCTGTCTTATCCCCAAACCGGAACACAACAATGCAAACCCTGCTGTTTGGCGGTAGGTAAATGGATAAGATGGTGGTAGCGATCCGGACGGACCCTGCACAAGGTCCTACCACCCGCAACTATCGGAAATCTAACCAGGGACTGCTAATTTATTAGGCTTCGTATCATATGAGGCATTTAACCTATTGTAGTGGGTCATTAATGCCACTATCAAATAGTTCAGTTTACGGGAAGTGAAAATGGGAGAGCTACGACAATTACCCTAATCCCTTTTCGATATTTGTCACTGCATCTTCTTTCAATCTACATCGTTCTCGAATCACACTATTTCTTACTCCATCTATCATCTTAACTCCACACATATTTCTCTGAGTTCTCATTTCAACAGCGTTCAAAATTGTTCTTTCACCATTCCCATGATTCACTACCATGCATCAACGATGGCGTCAAAACTCCCTAAACGATGGCAAAGCTTTGCTCGTTATGATCATGTTTGCCAAAATTGATTTTCACATTTCCCATGAGTTGAATGGAATTATATCTATTATTCCGTCCTTACCACGAATTGATATTGTGTTAATGTGTGGACAAACGTTCCAGTGAATCTGCGGTCTCCTTCAACGTCAAGTTTCGCCAATATGTCATAGCCAACCTAGAAAAAGAAGTTTATTTATTGCTCACCGTGATCGGCGGTCATAGGGCCTAGCCAAGATGCATTAGGCTTTTATTTATGTTTCTATAAAGCAATATTATCATGGTAGATGACGTGGGTGATCACTTAGCAATGGCGTATTATTAGTATTTAAAACTTGCAAAGTTTCGCACCCTAACCTTGCAAAGCGCCATACTCGTACAGTTAGGCCCGGTTCCTATATTCAAGAAACGAATCGTTTTCCTTACGCCTAGTTAAAATATGACACATTTTGTACGTAGCAAATGTCATAACGCTACGGCCCGTAAGGAAAACGATTCGTTTCTTGAATATAGGAACCGGGCATTAGAGGTCAACGTCCGAAATTCTTCGTCGTTGGCGTCCGCTTAACAAAACAAAAATAATAAGTGTAGGTATAGAGCATAGATATAATACCTTAAGATCCCTAAAGTTGACCCTCCCATGGACTGTAGCCAGAGTTTGTATTACCCCACCCTCTGTCCTGGTGGTGGTCTGCTGGGCTTCGTTAGTAATATCTATCACTTCTACTGAGACCAGGAAGCCATTTGTATACGTGGCGTTGCCAGTGACATGCCATCTGTACATTTGCTCACTGAAACATAAATTAAAAGACAAATAAAAAAACTTTTTACGTTCTGATTTTTATTATGGTCAGAAACAATTTTGTACACGATAGTAGCCGGGCCAAGTTTGAAAAACTAGCATGCAAAAAATATATAGGGTTTTCTGTTATAGCATCCCAAAGAAACCCTATTACTAGGCCTCCGCTGTCTGCCTGTCTGCCCGCGAACTGTATCTCATGAACCGTAATCAAATTAATACACATGAAATTTCCCTTATCCCTTAAAGGGATAATATCGCTTTTGTACATTTTCGCTTAAATTTTATTTTTGCTATCGTTATCTCTCTTGTTTGTATAATAAACTGTTTATCAATCCAAATATCATAAACCCTCCATGATGCCTTCAAGAACCGCACATTATGGCCACGATAAAAATATACTGTTTTGTTAGAGCAAATTTCTTATCTGTAAGCTAAATAATAACATTGATTTCTAGTATTAATTTCAATAAAATTTTGAAC
Organism: Acleris sparsana; assembly: GCA_923062465.1. Taxonomy (NCBI): domain Eukaryota; kingdom Metazoa; phylum Arthropoda; class Insecta; order Lepidoptera; family Tortricidae; genus Acleris; species Acleris sparsana. Next base: position 2,837,181 of record OV281303.1, read on the forward strand.
ATCTCTGAAAAACAAAGAAATTTGATTTGACCTCTGTTCTAATATCAGTCGAACAGACGTTTATTTCGAAATGAATTGTCAATTTGCATACAAATTTGACAAATGTCGCACGTAAGTAAGATATCGATAGATAATTGTTGCCGATAGTTGGAGCCGACTCTAGTTTGTCTCTGATTAAAAAACAAACTATGACAGCTGCCAGAAAACTTTTCAATCATTTCATTTGTATTGCTGTATAAAATTGTTCGATTTGTTGAACTTAAACCTTAAAATGTGCGATCAAGATGATATAGATATTTCGGTGACGCTTCCTGATATCCGTGACAAAGCAACTAACGTCATAAAATATTTACTGTTAGTGGCCCTGAACAACGCCGCGATGCCGGTCATAATATGCGGCTCCTGAATGCATCATGCACGCTTATGATATGTGGGTAGATAAAAGTATTGTATGTAACTGTACATAATCAGGCATTAAAACACTTGTGTGATGTTATTATTACGAGCCGAAGGCTGTACAGTCAGATAAACTATTATTACGTAGGTACATACACTTTATAGCCGCTATAACAAATACAGGGGCCCTATACAAGCATGGTATGAAACCCTTCGTGTGCGAGTCCCACTCGCACTTGGCCAGTTTTAAGTATTCTCCTCGTAAATTATACAAACCCTTACTCTATAGCAATCGTATATTCGTCGAGTTTTAAACTGCTCCATCCCCGATTCTCCAATATATGAACGGTCTCTGTTATCGCATTATGGAAATATTGGGTAAAGCCGATCAAATCTACTCGGCTGGCTGAAAAAAAAATATCAGTCAATAATATTCTTGGCACAACCTTTTGTGGCCAACTATACTTTTTTAACTAAAGCAAAGATCCCATCACCACCAGACTTCACCATCAGATCAGCTCGATGGTACCATAATATTGCACTGTCATCGGGTTTACACATGTATTCCAAATTTCAGCCCATTCCATTGAAGGGAACTGGTTCAAAACCGACTTGCAAAATTCCAGGATACATGTGAAGTTAAATAAATGCTTATAAAGCATTATAATGCATGTTTTTTTACCTTTGATAGTATAGTTCGTTCGTTCAAAATTTTTATGGCATATAGAAGGTAAACGAGCACACAGGCCACCTGATGGTAAGTGGAAACAGTGACCCATAGACATTCGCATTCACAAGACTGCAAGCCTAAGACTGCAAATGCGTTGCCAACCCTGAGGACCAAGATGGAATGCCTCTATGCTAGTCATTACACCAACTGTCTTATCCCCAAACCGGAACACAGCAATGCGAACACTGCTGTTTGGCGGTAGGTTAATGGATAAGATGGTGGTAGCGATCCGGACGGACCCTGCACAAGGTCCTACCACACGCAACGCGTGTACGCGCTGCGGCGGCTTCTTCGTACTAATTGTAGCAGCTCATCAGAGCATGCAAACTATTTGAAGAAACGAACTATAATATAACTACGTTTAAAACTATAGTCAGTGTCAATGAACATGGGCAAATATGTAAACAAAATCATCCGATACAATTTACAGTGATTTCTCCATAATCACTTACTTTTGAAGATCATTGTGATGTTTTTTCTTCATGATTTATACACATAAACATTACTTATATTAAAGAATAAACAAGTATTGATTATATACTTTTTAACTGAAAACACGCTCAATGGAAACTCGAGGTTATTGTGTCGAACAGTACTAAATTGTTTATATTCTGCCCGTTTCAAGTATTGTCACTGACTTTAAGATCGAGTCGAATGCTCTGTCCTCTTTTAGAGAACGAGGCACAGAGCATTCGACTTTTTTTAGATCATCTTTTAAAAAAAAAATCTGTTGTCAATTAAGGAGTTGTAAAATTTTAAAACCGCTTGAAAAATCGCCAAGCATAGTAAATTAATAATAGTGTTAGATGAAAGATAGTGTAATATGCTATCGATATATATAGATAACTAATAGCAGAAAACTAACTTACCCCATTGGCAATAGACAACATTCACAAAAGAAAACAAAAAAACGGCGCACCAAAGCCTCATCGTATTGCTTCTGGGTCTTATAAAATATTTAATGGGCGCTTAGTGATTAATAGCTTTAATCACAGATAAGATAATTACTTATACCCGCTAAACAAAAGACGGTAGGTAGACGCAATGCACTTGACGAAAGCATGAACATTATTTTATCTCTATACATTGTAGATTGTAGACTAATTGATTTTATCTAATGATAATAAGCATATTAACTTTCAAAGATAATACAATGTTAATGTAATGAGATATAAGTGTGATATTTATTAAGGACGTGTGTCCTTGCAGTCGGCAATGACCTTATATTTTACAGCAATGTAGGTACATTAATATAATAATAATAATAGGCCGCAGGGCAGCTAGTGGCGAGCTGTGGTGAGTGGCAACACCACGGACCTGAGTGCTCCCGAGGGTAGGTCCTGTTCCTCACCTCACGCTTGCCTTCACCGGCCGGCTGCGGTGTGCAATGACGAGGAACAGACCCTCACCTCTGGCTTGCCTTTATTGGCCGGTCAGAGTGGAGTCGCAAGAGCTATATGCTCGAAGGGTGGATGTGTTGCATAAGTGGTGAGTTGGCACCTTATGGTCGTTTAAAGTCCAGAAGCACCTCTCCACCCTTAGCCTCTGGAACTGTTGCCTCCCTGCTGCTATATATATGTGGCTATTTCGGGAGGTCCATTCCATTGAGTTGGCGAGTCACCACCTGCCATTTAAACCAAAGTAATTAGCATTGGCCAGGCAGGCGCCGTAGTTTCATCAATAGCCTAGTTCACCAATCCATATCAGTTCATTCATAGAACCTATTATTAGTATTCCCATCCTTCTTAAATAGTCTTTACACTGACCGGTGGTTTTCCGTGGGAGCATACTTCTTTAGTTTGAACTCAGGGACAATCGCCGGTCGGTGTCCCATAACTTTACTAAATTAAACTTGTCTAAAGGGCCTCTGCGTGTTGGCTTCGGCTCCATGTACGCCTTCCAAAGGGCCGGGACTCCCATAGTCCCGTGATTGGTAAAGACATAAAAATAAATATCAGGGGACAACGTCACATCAATTGAGCTAGTCCCAAACTAAGCTCGAGGCTTGTACTATGGGTGCTAGACAACTATATAAGTACTTATATAGAGAAATGCATACTTAGCGAAATACATAGAAAACATCCATGACTCAGGAATCAATATTCGCGCTCATCACACAAATATCCGCCCTTACCGGGGTTTGAACCCAGGACCGCTAGCTTCGTAGACAGGGTCACTACCAACTAGGCCAGCGCATCGTCAACATTTGAGCATCGTTTGTCTTTTAAATTAAAGCTTTATTTTAAAGTAATGTCTTGGGAGTATAATACTGTTTATTTAAACAAGCATTTTGAAAAAAAATATTATTAATGTCAAGAATGAATCATATTATGTGTGTCAATGGATCACTCATTCCGTTCGGCTAGACTGTTTAATTACAAATACTAGAACCAATTGCGAACAAATAACTTTTTACTTATAAATAGCTAAGTATTTATTTATAGTCCGAAATAGGCAAATAAGTACACAGACCATTTCTAACTGACATTCCAGACCAAACTGTTATAAGGGGCCCGTTAGACGAGCAACATTTTCACGGCAATGTGTGGCCGGCAACTATATGCATCTTGCTCTGACATACGAAATAAGAGTAAGACAGCAATAGTTGCTACAAATTACAGTAAAAAGTTGATCGTGTACCAGACCCTTAAAAGCTTAAGATACGTACTAAATATGTAAAGTTGACTAATATTTCTAGTCATGTCATAAATAGTATGTTATAACACCGTTTAACAATAATGCGTTTTAAAGAACTTGGCTTAAGCACTACCTTGTGTCCTATATAACGTTGGAATCAGGGGCATTCATACGAGCGTATTCAAGTGTACACTAAATTGGCGGTATTACTGCCAAGTCACGTACACCCAAACGGTGCCGGGGCCAGGATAACCAAACAAGCTATTTGTAACGATACTATTAATGGTTTGTGTAGTGATTAGTTTCATGTAACTATACAGACATGGAAGGCAACTTTAAATATTGGAATAATAAAATTGTACGCAAAGGCTTCCTTTTTTTTTTAAACAAGCGCAAAGCGCCTCTATTCTACTGGTTAAAACCACATTGCCTTTGACATTGTAATCGTATTGTCAACAGTTACTTGACAGTAATGGCGGCAGTTAAAAACAATACTGTAACAAGTCAAAGGCGATATGGTTTTGCCGAGGAGAATCGGCTCTGAGTGGATGTTCTTTATGAAAACGTTTCGTTCTTTTCGTTACGAGGGAGTGTAATGTGGATATAATAAAATCGCAAGTGTTACAAAATTACAATTTTTATTAATAAAAAACATATATTTAAGTTAATAACGAAAACGTTAATAATTTATTAACGAGCTTCTACCTAACATTGCTTCATCTGAAAGCCCTTGTATGAGCATTTTTGACATGGCGCAAAATAAAAATGTTTTATCATAAATGCTGTATTATACGTTAATACTTGCTGGTGCTGGTAAGGACCAGCACCAGCCTGGCAGCATGTCAATCCTAAACATCTTCCATAACGATAAAGTCGATAACGTTCATATAATGCATCTTGTATAGAGCCAAATTAATTAATATTTAATTATGTATTTTCATAAATTAACACGTTTATTTTTTAAGCCGCGCAATTGTAGCAAATTTGGGGGAACGGCACCTTATGCCTTGCTACGTCTAATAAAATCGGTTGAAATACGTTTGGACCCCAATCAGCAATGCCCGGACCAGCACTTGTAACGTCATACTGCAACAAACAGAACATAAAACCATTATTAAATGGTCATTTTATTAAGGACTTGACGATGGCACTACCGTGTACAGAAATAAGCAGTTATGATACTTATGAAAGTAATTTGAAACAGACACTATTCTTAATTTAAACCAAAAGAACTGTGAAGTGTGTTTGGCCAAGTCCTGAAAGGCTATGCTTACCTGATGTGACAACACTTGTGATATGGGATTTAAGGGGGCAAAAACTAGTTTGTTGGTACTTCTTGGCAGAGCGGTCATTGTCACTGTTGCAGAGAACTCTTCGGTAAACATGTTGTATATAACCTGAAAAAAAAAGGTTTGTAACGATTAAAATAAGGAAACTTTTTTGGGTGTAGATGAGGTTCAAATGGTTCAACATTCAGAGCATAATAATTAAAGAGTACCTGATATACATAAAAATATATAACACGTTAAATCGTTATTCTATCATGTATCATGTTTGAGTTTACCAGCGCTTTCTAAGAGGAGGCCTAGCCTAGCACATAACTGCAATATACATTTTCACAGCAGCATTTGTATGACTTATTAGAGTTTACTCGCGCTATAAAAGCTGTATAGAAAAATACGAGGCCCAATATAACGCTGTTTGCTGTACTGTAATTGTATTAAGCACCACACTCATGCCAATGATTCTCTGTTATTCAGCGTTTAGTCGTGCTGTACTCTATCAGCTGCAAGAGTGAATGTTTGTGAATTTAAATAATGCATTTTTTGAATAAGAGTCCACGCGTGTACAATAAAAACTGTTGCATTTTAAGAGGGAACATGTGAACTCGTCAGTCCTTTTTTCAGTTAAAAAATATACGTTTTCACACCGCATGCTCGAAATTGACCAGTTATATAAGGTGCTAACAAAATAGTCACGGATATTTTAAGAGATAATAGATTACATTAAATCAATTAACTTTTAACTGTAATTAAGGAACCTTTGTATATCATTTTATTGTTTTAATTTACCGAACAAAAAAAAAATTAATCTTTAAAATAATCACCCTATTATGCCCTTGTCAAGATGTTAAACACTGTCTGTCATGTCACGTCATGACATTGACATTCAAGTATTTTTTCATCACACTTGCTCGTAAATGGTGTTATTCCATGCCTGTATACAGAAGGACAATGGCCTAAATTGTTCCCGCGGGAATTATGGCGAGTTTTTAGTCCCTAGGGAGTAATGACTTTCTTTTTAAAATTTGCAACTCTTTCGTACATCATTTCTGACTAAGGAGGTTTAATTTTCAGCCAAAAATGAAATCGGTTTCTAATTTCATCTTTAAAAATTAGCTATAGACTAACTTATATTACACAAAACCTATACGCTTCATTAAACTTCATTATTTTTATACCTATTTCAAGTTTATATCAACATTTATCATTAATTTTAGTAATTATACATTTTTATCAAATTGGCTAAATCTGGCTCGAATCCAGGTCGAAACTAAACGCAGTTATTATTTGTGGTAGAGGTCACACAAAAAATATCGTTTCCATTTACATTCCCGTTCGTCAAAAGTTATTTCTTTATATTTTGCAGAGTTAAAGTGTTTTCTCTTTGTTTTTTTTCCTCGCAAATGTGATGAAAACCATTGTGTGTATCACAGGCAGTAAGGGGATTACTAACTCGAGTCATTAAAAGCCCTCCGCCTTCGGCGTCGGGCTTCTAACACTCTCGTTAGTAATTCCCATCATACTACCCTTGATGCACAATGTACTATAATTATCAACTTTTAAGAGGCCTTTTGAATGATTACGAATTCAAATCTCACTAACTTGTTTTAAATCGAACTGGCCACTACAAGCCATAAAAGCAAAACAAAGAAAATAAAACTAATACCGCGAGTGTTGTAAAACGACGCAGTATTAGTTAGCAAGAGGTTGAAGTTGAAAGATTTTAGTTTGAATAAAAATATCAATTGAATGAAAGCGAAAGCGTTTTGAGATTTGACGTTTTTCTAGAGAGAAAAGTAGATTATTCTCCTTTGGGATAAAGCTGTTTTCGTCTTGGGCGAGCTTGAATCCCTCGCTGCACCCAGGACTCCGTTTTGATTCTCTCGCTCGCTCAGGAATGTACTCGTAACTCCGTAACTTAAATCTGGAGTCCCTTGTTTGCTCAGGATTCAATATCGCGCCCGTGACATAAAACAGTGCTTTAATTTATAATCTACTAATTTATACTCGTGACCCAACTTCGGTTTATGTAAGTTTTCTTCAGCACATGTACATAAACCAGAATTCAATATACATAACAACCATTATAATTTAACTGATGGTGTAAACCGCATCAAAATCCGTTTTGTGGACGCGGAAAATGACTTTTGTTTTGAACTATTTGGAATATCTGTCTTCATTGCAGATTTAGATATACTGTCCAAAATACGGTCGGGCTTATAAGTAGCTGCACACTTTAGAACTTTGTCACCTTAACGTAATATTTGAACTGCTGCACTAATCTGTTAAAGATGTAAAAGCGACTAGGTACAAAAGCGCGCAGCTGCTTATAGACCGTCAAAATATCGACAGTATCTAAAAGTACTTACTGCAAACGGAAACTGCACTAAATTATGCTTAAATGTCGCAGTATAATAATAATGGCTGCCATCCTCGCTTTCAAAATGGACGTCGTATCCCAACGTGAGCTCCACCAGCCTAACAGTGGCTTGTACAAATACGCTTGAAGTGTTGTCCGTATTGTCGAATCTCCAGACTTGTTGCACTGTATGTTGGACGATGTCTACATGTTGAACGGCTGTTACAAAGGCTTCGGAGAATGTTACTCTGCCTTTGACATGCCAGTCGAATACATCTTCGCTGTAAAAAAGTGTTAGCAGAGTATTAGTGGAGAAGGCAAACCAGCGACCCACCAGGGCCTCTAACTCTAGGCGGTAAAAACCATATCGTTTTGACCTGTTTTTTTTTTATTTATTTTTTCTTTGCCCTCGGCGACTTAAACCGCTACTACCGCGGGAATATGGCGTTTCCACTATGAAGTGATTTCGCCAGTGTCAAGTATATATAAGTATAAATCAATATAGTAATAAAACACAATCCAATCTTCTCTACGAAGATTGGTGGCAACGTTGTACGGTGATATGTAGGACAGAGGCCAAGATATTTTTAACCTCTGTACCACTGCGAATCCACTTGAAACGAGAAGTAAGATGCCAGGATACACGATATAAGTCCAAGTCTTCTATCACTGTGCAACAAAGGCATTAAAAGTACAAATCACTAACAAAAAAGAACTTTGAACAACTAAATACACAAAAATAAACTAAAACAAATTACACATCCGCCATCTTTTGACGTTGCAAATGGCCTCCCTTTGACCTTTTATCGTATCAACAATGTTTTGATAGCTCTTATTTACTTGACAGTAAAGGCGGCTGAGTTAAAAACTACTATAACACGTCATATTCAGTATCTGAAAGGCTCTGAGATCTATCAAGACTCAAATCACATAATGCCTTTTAGTTTTGTTGCACTGAACTTGATTATTTTATGGCATGGAACGCAAACGATCTGGCCAAGGGGCCTTATATGGCTGCGTTTATTGCGTGGCAAAATGTGAATAAAACATCCGTCACTTTTTGACATATATGTAAGTACAAGAGTGACAGATAATTTATCCACATTTTTTGTCACGCGATAAATACAACCATACCTCCCGGCAAACAGCAGTGTTTGCATTGTTGTGTTCCGGTTTGGGGATAAGACAGCCGGTGTAATGACTAGCATAGAGGCATTTCATCTTAGTCCTCAGAGTTGGCAACGCATTTGCAGTCTTAGGCTTGCAATCTTGTGAATGCCAATGTCTATGGGTCACAGTTTCCGCTTACCATCAGGTGGTCTGTATGCTCGTTTGCCTTCTCTATGCCATAAAAAAAAAAAAAACTTGACGCGCTGTTGAATGCTGGTGAATATGCAGCCTTTTCACAGGCTGTCGGGTACTCGCCCCAAGAATAAAGGCTAGTAATTATCTCTGATCTTTTGCCAGGGTTAAATGACGCGCGTCTTCGCGGCATTTCTAATCCTAAGTAGTTAAGTCCTTTAAAGATTTCGGAAGAAGGGTATGACATCTCAGTTTAGACGAGCTTCTAAATTTTCTTCAAAAAAGTTGTGTCTCAGACCCGTGTTCCAGTGTTGGAATGAGACAACCGGGCAAATTACTAGAATAGAGGCATCCATCTTAGTCGTCAGGGTTGGCATTGACAACACATTTGCGTTCTTAGGATTGGAATCTTAAGATTGTAGTCTTAAGAATGTACAGTCAAGGAATTTGTTTGTTGAACCACTAGGGAACCCTGTCATAATGACAGCGTCAACCCACATGAAAGAAATAACGCTAAAATTAAGGATTAACGTTATGCGACAGGGTTCCAGTGCCTCAACATTTAGATTCCTTGACTGTACACCTTTAATTTATATCGTAGATTTCTTTAACATTTACCTATCATGATTGATCATGGTAATCAAGCATAGATAATAATGATTTATAAGTTATTTTGATTATTGATCCATATATTTTTTATCATAATTAAAGTCATATGCATTTTAGATAAGATCTTAGACAGTATATCTGCTAGACGGATGTTTAAACGTCTTACGTACGACCTACGTCACAGTACAAACGGTAGTTCGTCCTTAAACAAAAGAATATGAAAGAAAGAAAGAAAGAAAGAAAAAAAGAAACATTTATTCGGCTATAACTAAACACATACAATTATAACAAATCAAATAACTTCTAAAATTAACTGAACCTATGGACTAAACAACTAAAAACACAAAAAAAAAAAACAACTATAGCCGAAAAGGCTGACCAGCTCAGCTTATTGCTGGGCAGAGCCTCAGCGCTGGTTTTCAGCTGGAGCCTGAGATGAAAGGTAGATGGCTGTCATATTCATTAAGTATTAAATAGGACTTTAGGAAAACAGTGAACTAAAATAAAACAATTCAAGTTAAAATACAGTAACATCATAATGCAGTGTGCCATTAAAGTTATCATGTACAACGTCCGATAATTATATACATAGCCTAATTTTATGAAAATAATAAATATAATCTGTAATTTTGCCCTAGTACTTAGTTTATTTACGTGCACAACATTTCAAAAATAGCGGAAGCTAACGCCATCCATTTGTCGCTTTAAAGTAAACTCTTTTATTTTTTTACGGAATCCAGAAATAGATGTTGCGTTACGAATAGGAGGTGGTATGTCATTCCAAATTTTTTCAGCGGCGTACTTAAAACTCCCCTTAAATGCTGCTGTTCTATGAGATTGGCCTAATAGCCTACCAAGGCGAGTTCGTGACGACCATGCTAAGTTTTATATAGGTATATCGGTTTTTCATATTTTACTACACCAAATAGAAGCGTAGCAAAGTGTATATATCGGCGCGAAGACATGTTTAATAGTTTCCCTCGATTTAAATATGGCGACACGTGACTTCTAGGTGGTATTTTATAGCAGAATCTTAAACAAGCATTCTGAACTCGTTGTATTAAAACTTTAGTTTTACCTAGAAGTCGAGGACTATACACCGTATCCGCATAATTAAATTTGGATAAAATTAGAGATTCAACCAATTGCAAACGTAAATCCGTACTTAAATAGTCACGCATTTTATATAAGACTTTTAAGCGGTAAAAACAGTTACGAGCAACTTCCGCTATATGGGATTCAAAACGTAACTCTGAGTCCATTACGAGCCCTAAATTGCGCGCTTCATGAACACAATCAATTTTTTCACCGGATATACTTATTTGCGGGTCTTTAGCAGCGATTTTTGTGATTTGCTGTCTTGAGCCTAGTATAATAAACTTGGATTTGTTTGGATTTAGTTTGAGTGAGTTACTGTTTGACCACTGGCAAATCCTTTCCAAGTCTTCATTAATCTTTTCTAGTGTCATATCAATATCACTTGGTTTACATGACAAATACAATTGTAGGTCATCAGCGTACAGGTGATATTTGCAGTTCTTTATGCAGCTAATTATATCTACAATGTACAATATGAACAAAAAAGGCCCTAAAATAGAGCCCTGGGGAACTACACAGCTAACCTGGGCAAGTGATGATGTTGAGACAGAACCATCGCTCTTAGTAATTCTCACAAATTGAGAACGATTAGTCAAGTAGCTTTCAAACCATTTTACTGCATGATCGTCAAAACCATAATAAGCCAATTTGGCTAAGAGGACCGAGGTGTTTATGGTATCGAAAGCACGGGAAAAATCAAGTAGTACAAGTATAGTACCCATCCCGTCATCTTGAGCTTGTAAAATATTATTTGTGACATCAATCAAAGCCGTCGACGTGCTGTGTTTCTTTCTAAAACCTGACTGACCCTGTGGAAGAATGCTATTCGACTCCAAGAAATCTATGAGCTGCTGACATACGACCCTCTCCAGGACTTTAGACATACAGGGCAGTATACTAATAGGGCGTAGGTCCTTGAAAGTAAGCGGATTTGGATTTTTAGGAAGAGGTCGTACAATGGCTGTTTTCCATGAATCAGGAAAGATTGCTGTGAGTATTGAGGTATTGACTATTGATGTAAAAGTATCTAGGGTATATGGTAGCGTTAGCAGTACCATGTCTAAGGAAATCATATCGACCCCCAGCGCATTAGACTTAAGACCATTTATAATATGCAAGACAGTCGCTGGTGAAACGGTTTTCAGGGTAAAGATAAAGCTTCCGGCTCTGTGAGACTTAAAATATGTTAACGTTGCTACATCATCATAGGGGTCGGGTAAGTCGAGGAAATGCCTATTTACATCATCGGCAGAGCAAAGACAAGATGGAAGGTCGGGCTCAGGTTTAGGAGGAAGTATATCGCGTGGCTTGCATGTGTGCGTGCCCCCACCGTAGGCGACGCGAGCCACCGCAAGCAAACTCAACAGGACGGACCAAGGCGGTTTAGTCAGGGCCACCTTGTCGCCGCATTTGCTTGCGTGCGTATTAAGTATCAAGTGGCGCACATCAATGCAACCCTAGCACACGAGCAGCAATAGGTAACAGGAACTCCCCTAGAGCTGGAGTCGAACTACGTTTCTATTTATACGTACATTGTTTACGTCCGCTATTACACATTTAAGGGCTGCATTAAAACCATTGCACTGTCGGTTTAGGTTGATTAAAAAGTGATTATTGTAAATATGTAGTCACTGTCCGCTTATAATGAGGCCTGTGTGCTCGTTTGGCTCCTCAATGTCCAAAGAACCAGCCAAGTGCGAGTCGGACTCGCACGCAAAGGGTTCCATACCATTCCTGGGCCGAGACTCTACACGATACAAATATTGCCTTTGACGTGCTAAATAATTGTTAACGTTTTATTGCTCGCTCTTATTTAATTGATAGTAATAAAAAAAACTCTAATCTAGCAAAAAAATGCAAGAATATATGACCGCCTTTGATTTTCATTATTTGCTGTTATAGAATGTATCATGGTTATTTTAAATAAATTATTTGAATTTGAATAGAGGCAATACCCTTCTGGGGCTTTTGTACTTCAGCAAAAGTAGGTACATAATACGGCTGTGTGTATTGCTATGGAAGTAAATAGGAATGTCCATTGTTTTTATGACTCATTACCAAATTATGAAATAGACTTTATTTTATTCAAAAAAGATTCATATTCAAATAGCAATTCGTTGTATGGTCAGCCTTAGGAGGATCGAAAATACACCTTAACTACCCTGCCTTCATCCCAAAGTGAGGTAGGCAGAGCTACAGAATTACCAACAACTCTTGTTCAAACTTGTTGTTATTACTGTAACCACATTCACGGTACCCTCTTTCCAATTATGGAATGGGCTTCCACCGTGCTTGAGGCAATCTGGATCTGTCGGTTTATTTAAGGAAAGGTTTAAGAAGCTGTGGTTAAATGAACAAGATGAGTCGTGAGTGTTGTTCCTTTGCTCTGTTTTAGGTTTTAATTGCTGTTTACGTATGTGGTAGTATGTAGTATATGTAGTATTTTATGAAGTAAATATCCTTACTTTTTATTATGTCTCTGTATGGATGTATGTATTTTTATCTTTCCTGTTATTTTGTAAATTTGCCTATCCTCTTGTATTGCCCTTGCTTATTCTACTCCAAGGTTAACTGGAAGAGATCCCATATGGGATAAGTTGGCCTATGTACATTATTTATAGTGATGCAACGTGTTTTGTAATTGTTTATGTGCAATAAAGAGTTTACAAACATCCATACACCTTTGCACAAACAGGCTAGGATATTTACCAGTGCACATTAGTAACAGGTGGCAAGCCCATACAAATATACTCTGTGAAAATTTCAACTGTATAGCTAATACGGTTAAAATGATACCACTGGCAGACAGACGGACGTACAAAGGGCCCTCCTGGTCAAGATGCATTACGCTAACGCTTCTATTCGTTTCGTTTTTAAACCAACTGGTAGATCACGTGACTTTTCATCTACCAGTGACGCGATTGGTCTAAAAGAAAAGAATAGAAACGCTGATTAGCGGAATGCATCTTGGCATAGGTGCTCTCTCTAACGGGCCATTTGACTGAGGATGCCTCAGACCAGCGGAGGCATCCAATAGCCGAGAACACCGTCAGGGCGTCATCGTCGAGTACTGCGAAGTGATCCAGTGGCGCCCCAACACGACGGAGACGGCATCCCGTTTGTTTTTTAGACGGTAGTCTGAGCCTTCTGCTCTGGAGTCACTCATATCCACCCTAGCTCCCGACGAGAGATGGAATGCGTAAAGGCATTTCTCCAACGAAAAAAAAAAAGCGCCTTATAGGAATAGGGTAGGGTAAACAACACTCTTCCATCCCATGTAATAGTTATAGGGTTGTTTTACGTCAGGAAGAAAAATATATAACATTTGTTAATACATTAAAAACTCTTATTTGTAAATGCCCGTACTCTGTGCAAGAGTTTATGGATTATTAATAAATAATATTAAGAAAATAGAATTATAATAGATACAGAATAATTAATAAGGAAACGCAATATTAGATAGTAATTCTCAAACCATTTATTTTATAATTGTACTTAGTTTTTAAACAATTTGCGATGCCCTAGCAGGGTCCATGTATGTACTTTTATTTTTTAAGACCACCTTATAATACCATGGTTATGAAAATAAATGAATATGAATATGAATACTTACTCAATGTCCGCCGTAAACCCGGGCACTTTGAGATTACACCATTCGTACGTTACCATATCTTTCATGAATGTATCAACGACCTCTAGCATGTATGGAATATGGCCGACCAAGTGGACATTTCGGACTGGAACAAAAACACAAATTAATAAAAATATTTTTTTTGGTAGATACCGATTTTCGCCGTGTTGCCAGCTTAGAATAGTGACACTTCGTGTCTTCCCTTGCAAGTCTGAAGATAATAAAGAAAGAGACTTGCAACCTGTCACACATGTACACTGGTAAACATCTTAGCCTGATTGTGCAAAATGTGGTTGCAGAATTAGCAACAAGTTTTTAGAGTTGTTTGTGATTCTGTAGCTCTGCCTACCCCTCTGGGAAACAGACGTGAATTAATGCATGTATGCAGGTATCTCTTAACCCCGATTCATATTGGTAAAAGACAGTGGAAAAGTACCTACAGTGCCAGGGGCATTGGAGAGAAAAAATAGAGAGAGATTGTATTTGGAACCACTGGTACAGATGTAGTGCATAATTGTTTTCCTTCGTATTTTCACGGAAAAGTACGAACGTGTCTTGCTACTTCAGTCAACCTAAATACTTTCTGTATTGTGACCGACAGAAATAGCAAGACACGTTCGTACGTTTCCGTGAAAATACGAAGGAAAACAATTATGCACTACATCTGTAAGGCAACTTGACCCGCTACTGTCCGACCGGTTTACACTACTGCACTGTCCACTGTCCACTGTCCTTGACTAATGTAAATTTAAACAGCCCATCCAATTTTTATAAAACCTTGCTCAGATGTATCCCCGATTAAACTAGTGTTATTTTAATGGACAAGGCGTTTGGATTAGTCCATCCGTTTGACAGCTGCGTTGCCACTGACAGACATACATATACAAGCGCACACATGATTAAAATACTATTAAGTAGATAAAAAACCTCGATATAATGGTGACCCCTTTCAGAGCTGATATCTCTTAAATGGCCGAGCCGATTTTAATGAACCTTAGCTAACAACCGCCGCTAGAAAACCAGCTTTAAACTAAAAAAAAATGCATCCAAATCGGTCGATCCATTTAGGAGCTACGATGCCACAGACAGATACATAGATACAAACGTAAACTACGCAACTAGTCAGCGCAATAACGGGTCAGTTTCTATGGTAATTGAAAACAAAGTGCCCCGTTTTCATTGCTCTTGACTATATAACACCCCTCTTTTCGCGTCAGGGGTTAAAAATAATAAGAAACATACCTGTACTCAAAAGTTGTGAGTAAACAAATCCCCCATTTAACAATATAAAACACAATAACACTCTACCCATTTTTTTATACGTAAAGCGTGAAAGCTGGAGTCCTTTTGAATAAAGCAAGATATAATTAAGTACCTACACTAGATAACGTTATCAATGAATAGTTCACAATAATATTATTAATGCAGAAATTTGTTATTCTGTTTGTTTGTGTGCGAGTTATTATATTTATTGCCCTTTACGCTTAAATAAAGGGATGTCAAAAAAAAAATTAAAATTAAGCTAACTTATTTTTTATCAGTAGGTAAGTAAAGCTAGGTATATACGTTTCGGATTTTCTTATTTGGTAATAAATATTATTTTACGGAAAACAAGGTGTCCCAGAGTTTTTTATGGAATAAACCACTTTATGTGATTACCTATTTAAAAAAAATACTAGAAAAAAACGAGCAACAGATTTAAAAAATTATCTGATTCAAATCAAATGCAATCAAAATCGTTTATTTGGTGCAAAACACAAAACATTAATAATAAAATGAGACAGTTAAGAACGTAATGTAGAACAAAAACTTAACACTATTTTTAATGCACCAAATTGCGTGCCACTCAGCATTGTGTCAGACATGTAAATGCCGTGACGCTGATTTTCAGGGCAACCATGACGAGGAGGGGGGAGGGGGGGGGGGGGGGGGGAAGCGCTTCTGGTCGTTTCACATATATGTGTATGAGAGCGTAGGTATAGGTAAAGTAACTGAATTAAGGGAACTGTAAACAAAATGCACAAATAAATAAATAAATAGATTAATGGGATAAATAGGATAAACATACATAAAGAGGTGCTTTAATACATAAAATAAAACAATGTGAATGCGACAGTGCAATTCTGACAAGTGCAGCTGCTGCGTATTGGATAATTATAGGCCATTCAGATGCTCTTTGAGGTTATTCTTGAAAGAGATCAGAGATTTGATTCGTAATGATTGTAATTATGTAAGATTTTTCGTGACATGGAATTTTACAAAGTACGTAAGGGAAAATTGCAAAAAATCAGATTGCAATCTACAGGCCCGTACTTTTCATGCTGTTGACGCAGAAATGACGTCACGCTACATAGCGGTATGATTCCAAATGGTTTTATTGTAATTATTAACCATTAGTCGGCAATCATTTAAACATGTAAAAATAAGTTAAGGTAATCTGTTGACGCGTAGAAAAATAAATACCTACTTCATACCTAAAACGTAAATGAAACTATTTGATTGAGAGGGACAGTGGCAAAAAACATCGAGAAACATTATCATTAATAAAAACTGTTCATAATGTTATAATAAAAATTAATATGATTAAAATAGTCACAAATACAATTATGGAATTGACATTCATAAAAGTTTTTAGTAATCATAATAAGTAAAGAAGAAAAAAAATATGCTGCCGTGATCCGCATTTTGATTGCCATTATTAGTATGTATACTCGTATAACTTGAATCATTTTACCGCTTCTCATTTTTCATTTTTTTAAACAAATAAAAAATGAAAAATTTAGTCAGTACATACCTAAAGACAAACAGCACCCTGTGTGTAAAATTTCGTCATTTTGACGTCATCGGCATGAAAAGTACGCGCCCTGCTCATCAATATCTCCGAAACTAGTAAAAATCTCTGAATATACGGTCACGGAAGTTAATTTGTTATTTCAAAAAAAATCTGCTTGAAGATGTCCTTGACATTAGAGATGCCAAGTCATTTGGAATTGATAGCAAACTCAACCTTATTGTCAGATTGACTTTGCAACTAAGGTGGGTGACAAATTTAATTCCTTGACTGTACATAGGGGTTGCCACTTCAGCATGCTAACTCTCTGAGCTATGTCGGTGACCTTGGTTCTCTGGCAGGCCACATAGCTCGGAGAACTGATAACCGTTGGGGAAGAAAAGTTCTCGAGTGGCGGCCCCGCACCGGTGGACGGAGTGTTTGGACGGCCTCCCACCCGGTGGTCTGACGACCTGGTTAGGATCGCGGGGAGCCGCTGGATGCAAGCGGCTCAAGACCGTGACTTGTGGCGCTCTTTGGGGGAGGCCTTTGTCCAGCAGTGGACGCCCCCGGGCTGATGATGATGATGATGACATAGGGGTTAAATTGATAGCTTTTTAGCTGCTCTATCAGCCCTATTCGTTTTTCAACTTTATCCAGGGGCACCCTGTGCTATGTACAGATGTAAAGATATTTAACCTAATATATAAAATTCACGTGGCACACTATTTATAACAAAACTCCTCCGAAACGGCTTGGCCGATCCTTATGACATTTTGCGTATATTCAGTGGGCCTGAGAATGGGATGTAAACTATTTTCCATAAACATATTAAATTCTCATATCACAGTGTTTGTAACAAAACTCGTCCAAAACGGCTTGACCGATTCTTATGAAATGTTGTTGTTTTTTTCTTTTTTTTATGGCATAGGGAAGGCTGACGAGCACAAAGGCCACCTGATGGTAAGTGGAAACTGTGACCCATACACATTCGCATTCACAAGACTGCAAGCCTAAGACTGCAAATGCGCTGCCAACCCTGAGGACTAAGATGGAATGCCTCTATGCTAGTCATTACACCGGCTGTCTTATCCCCAAACCGGAACACAACAATGCGAACACTGCTGTTTGGCGGTAGGTTAATGGATAAGATGGTGGTAACGATCCGGACGGATCCCGCACAAGGTCCTACCACCCGCAAGTTTAGTATAGTAGTATTAGTAGTGTAAGTATGGTAGTATAGTAGTAGTATAGTAGTAGTAGTGTTGTGTGTATATTCAGTAGGTCTGAGAACAGGTCGCAAAGTAAACCTATTTCATAAGGTTTGTATAAAAAAGAATACACCCGGGCGGCGCCGGGCGGGGACAGCTAGTGCATAGATAAAGATAACTCATAACAATAATTTATACGTTGTTCATCATTCACAATCAAATATAAATAAAGACATTTAAAGGGTTATATCCTTCTCGTCCTGACGAATTATCCTGTCAAGTCTGGATTGAGACACGAAGGCTGTCAAAGTTCTGTCAATTTACAGACCTCTGTCAGAACTGGATCCATGTCACCCGAGGTTTGAAGACTAGGTACGGTACAAGAGTGGCGCTTCAAGCGGCGTTCTGATATATGATTTAAATAATAGATTGCGCCTGTCACTTCGTATCCATGCGTAGAATTAGTTTCCCATTACTCGCTATTTTTTTCTATTTTTTTCATAATATTTACATTATACATATATTATTTACTACTTTGGAAACTCGTATCTGATATTTCGAGTATGAGTTTGAACTAAGTTTTCATCACGTTTAAGTTTACAATCGTACATCAAGAAATATGTTATACGTACGAGGATTTTCCATGATGATATCATTGTTTTATTATGTATAACTAGAGGACGCCCGCGACTTCGTAAGCGTAGAATTAGTTTCCCGCTACTCCCCCTATTTTAACCCCTTAATTTCAAAAAATCCTTTCTTAATGCTCACTAACATAATGAAAGGAACACCTGTACCGAATTTCAAGTTTCTAGGTACAGTAGTTTCGGCTGTGCGTTGATATATAAGTCAGTCAGGTTTGCCTTTTATATATACTTATAGATAGATGGTAGGTTAAGTAGATTAAGTAAGGTTGGGTTCGCAGTTTTAACAGCTCGTTTGTGTTGCCGTTGCAGTCCTAACCTACCACGACCTACTTTTTTGGCTCAGTATCGTTTCTGTTTGAGTCGCAGTTCTAACCTAACAGAACCAACTTTTCTGCCTGCAAAAACAAACACTATGCCATAATAGAAGTATGCCGTACGATTATTAATTGCAAGGTAGTCATTTAATCCAATACATAACAATTTTTGATGGCCACTATGTCGTCACGCTAGGATTATTAAGTTAGACAAATATGGTAAACGAAAGTCGACCAAAGTAATATTCTGCTAAATACTACGCTGCAAAATTGGTGTACGGGAAGTGAAAGTCGTGCCAAGTATACCTTTATGAAAAATTAGCGGTAATCCATCATTTTATCGAAAATAATTTCATCGGTTATCGTTTCCCATAACACTATTCGCAGAATTTATCGAACTCCGTTAAATCGCTCATACGTTTCCTCGAATTGCCTTTTACGGAAGAATCAATTTATCGAATTCTACTTCATTATTTTATTTGTTCAACGATATAGTCGTTCATCGAATGGCTTTTACTATAATTTTGGTCTAACGTAAGTTTCAGTACTCAAAATTCTTATTACATAGAAAATCGATTCACCTGTGTTACTATATTTGATAATACGTTTCAACAACAGTACATTTTAACGCCCTATTTCGCATCTGCGACGTATTATTATAAAACTAGAAAGTTAGGTACGACGACGAGCGCAGCGAGGAGGAGTGTCAGGTTTAACTGCGACCAAAACCGACTTCATTCAATTTGCATACAAAATATTAGGTATTGAAATGATTTTACATGAGGTCAGTCTTATGTGATTTAAAGTAATATGAAATAATAAAATATGAAATGAAGCTATTTACGGCTGACCGCAACATTTTTTCCTAACTCGCTGCAATAACAAATGCATCGTTCGATGAAACGTTACTGCGATGAAACATTGTTCGTGGCAATAATTATATATGGAACGTACCATCTGTGAACCATGTTTCGATGAATTAATACATCGACAAACTAATTATTCTATGAAAGGTAAATTCGATGAATAGTTAAGCTACGACTTGAGACAAATTCGAAATTATTTACGATGAATAGTTGATCTATGACTTGATAAGCAATGAATTGATAATTATGTGATTAGAAAAAAAAATCGTGGAATAGTTTTCGGCGATATGAAATTCGATGACAGGAATTTCGATAAAATGATAGACACCCAAAACTAGCTTCTAGCTACATTGTCCGCGTAGATTTTATGCCCGAGTTCCCTGTATGTTATTTCTGAAGATTGATAAGAGTGTGAGAATATCGATCGATATTTTTATATCGATTTAGATCAATAAAAGAAACGTAAGAGTGGCCAGGGAACGATACCAAAAAGGAGGTTGTAACCACCTTGTTGCAATATATGCCAACCCGCATGACTTGTACCACAAGCTAACACCTGGGCCCCTGGCATACTAATGAACTTTTTGTATCAGTCTCCGTTCGAAGGGTTAAACTGTCAGATTAGACGTCTGAATTATTCAGATCTAACTTGACCAAAATGAATTAAAAAAAATATATACGCGTAGAATTCGTTTCCTGTTATTTCCAGTTTTGCTCCTGTTGGGGGTTGAGATAAAATTTTATACAGTGTGTATTTGGAAGTGTGGATCAAACGAAATAGGTCGGTAGAGGACGTCTAGACCTATCCAATTCACCCCCATGTATGTTCAGCAATATTTACCTTTATTTTCAGTATTTTTTAAGTAATCACATAAAGTTGTTTTTTCCATACAAAGTGAAAAGCAAACACTGGGACACCAAGTATGGAGAAGCAAAGTTTATGTGATTATTTAAAAAAAAAAGGGGAAAAAATCGAGCAAATAGGTTTAAAAACTTCGCTGATTCGTAATGACTCTAATTATGTAAGATACCACTGAAAAACTTGTGAAATAAAACATGAAATTAATGATTTTTCGTGACAAATTACAAAAATTCAGATTAATATGCTCAATATCCCGCGACATTAAAAAAAATCGCTTAACATACATGGGGGTGAGTTCGATAGGTCTAGAAGTCCTCTATAGACCGGCTTCGTTTGATCCACACTTCCAAATACACCCTGTATAATTGAATCATTATTGTTAATGACGCATTTTCTTGTTGATATAACATTGAAACACCTTTAAACGAAGGTATTATTATGCAGATTTTTTATTTAGACCCCGCATGAGTTATTTTTTTTGGCACTCACAAGTCTCACCTAACCTCATGTAATTAACGTTTGACATATTATCCTGAAAACATTATGGTTGCAGCAGAAAATATAGTTCGCTGAACTGATGCGATCAAATGATTAATTTAAATTTGTGAAATAAATCCAAGAACCATTCCGAATAAACTAGCTTTCCTTTGCTGGCGAGAAAAGAGTAGGTACCCTCGTTTCTTGAACCCGACGTTAAAGTGACAAAGGACCAAAGTGATCCCTTTGCAGCGTTGACTGTCTTATAAGCTGAACACTGTAGTGCTTTGTCACTTTGACGTTATGTTTGAACTGCTGCACTAATCTGTCAAAGGCGTTAAACCGACAAGGTACAAAAGTGTGCACTTATAAGGCTGACTGTACATTGTAGCCTGTTTACAGCTTATTTTAACGGCCGATTAAAAAGTCCCTTAGTGGATCGAGAACGAATAAAATGGAGACATTTTTATTTCCTCTTGTTAAAAGGAATTTACGATTTTAAAGCAGTTTAATTTTACTTTCTGACTTTATTGATGTAATTATCATAAAATATCCAGTATTTTATTGATGTATAAAAAGTACAGCCATCAAAAAAGTGTTTAAATTATATTACTATCTATAACTTCTTCCAGTGAGTGTGTTAAAATAAAATCTTGTTAAATTTAAAAAAAAAACGCCAAAATGGCGATTTGGTGTTATAGCGGGAACAGAAATACATCATCCGTGAAAAAATAAACTGTCTAGCTATCACAGTTCTTGAGATACATCCTGGCGACAGATAGACAGACGGATAGTGGAGTCTTAGTGATAGAGATTAGAGTACCGTTCTTACCCTTTGGCTACGGAACACTAGAAAGTAGCAAAAACACAACGGCAAATGAGTAATTTAGTGTTTAAAAATATGTATTATCTTTATTACATAGTATGGTTAAAGAAGTAAAAATTATAAAACAAAGTCAGTTTCCGCTTCTGTCTGTCTTCCTGTCCGTCTGTCTATGTGTGCGATAACTTAAGTTTTCTGTAAAATCACTTCATAAATCAGAATTTATTATACATTAAAACTTAAATAACGGGGGGAAACGCATCGAAATCCGTCACGTGGGTTAGGAGGATTTAGCGGGTATACAAACAGACGGACGGATTTTGTTTTATATGATATAAGAAGATAATTTTGTCATGCTTAGTTTTAAGGTATAGACATTAAAATATTGTTCACTATAGTTAGAAATGCTATAGATTTAGTAATTAATATTAATACACTACATATCATCTTTATAGTCATGCAATAAAGAATTTAAATTTGACAATGTCACATAATAAAATAGTTTGAAACCCTAAAAAGCAGAAAATAACACTTCAAATCACAGTGTAACCATCACAGGCCCTTTGGTCCAGTAGCGAGGCATAAAACATGCAAAATACGGGGGAAAAAACGTCAAACACACGTCCTTTAAAAGAGCTAGAGTATGCTAAACTGCCTCGCTAAGCTAAATTGTAGCATCTCAAATAAAACTCTTGTAGAAATAACAACCTTTTTACTAAGAGGACAGGATTGAATCTT
The DNA here is from genome assembly GCA_923062465.1 of Acleris sparsana. NCBI lineage: Eukaryota > Metazoa > Arthropoda > Insecta > Lepidoptera > Tortricidae > Acleris > Acleris sparsana. The sequence goes on from OV281303.1 coordinate 2,859,934, forward strand.
CTTTGGCTATTGAATCTGGGATACTGCTTATTGGTTTAGAAGAGCACTCTGGTGGTAGGTTTATGTCACTTAGTATAATGTAGGCTTATAACGGCGTTATTAGCTACATAGTTAGAGCCATAAAGGCGTGTTAGTTGAAGAGCTCTTCGTGGTACCAGAATTTCGCTGCTTATAATACTAAAGTGCCACAAATCAAAAACAAATGTGGTTTGATTTAAAACTTAAAGTACATATAGATAGCATTCTGATTTTAAATGCAACAAAAACACATTTTGTTTTGTGTCGCTTTGGTTTTAAGCAACGATTTGTTGACTCTCCTGTTAGAACGTAGCGAACAATGTTTCAATGTCTATCTTTCGAAGAAATCGAAAGTCAGTAAAAAATATGTTGTCAAATAATATCATACATAATAATTATTGTGCGGTAGTACGGAACCCTCAGTGTGCTAATTTATAAGATCAAAGATCATGTTAGACTGGTGATATAGATCGTTAACGTAATCTTCGTTAAAAAATAGCAAGCGCATAAAAATACACTTTGTTTTATTAGCTGTGTCATGAAACCACTTGGAGTTTTTATTATTTAGTTTTATATTTAAATCTGGGGCCCTTGTGAAAAGAGTACAAGTTGACTTACCTCATAATTAATAGAAAACACAACTGATGTTTAAGAACAGCCTGCTGGTGGTAGGACCTTGTGCGGGGTCCGTCCGGATCGCTACCACCATCTTATCCATTTACCTACCTCCAAACAGCAGAGTTCGCATAGTTATGTCCCGGTTTGGGGATAAGACAGCCGGTGTAATGACTAACATTGAGGCATTCCATCTTAGTCCTTAGGTTTGGCAACGCATTTGCAGTGTTAGGCTTGCAGTCTTGTGAATGCGGATGTTAATGGGTCACTGTTTCCACTTACCATCAGATGGCCTTCTCTTTCAACCAAAATAAGCTTTAAAAACATAAGTTGTAAATATTTTTGTAATCGTCTTGATAGGTTTTGTTTCTTTCGGCCTAGCAATATGGAGTATTATATTCCGCCATTTTGTTTTCATTTGAACATCACATAGCCTATGTTACTTGGGATCACATAAGGATTCTAACGATACCTCACACATCTAAATCGGTCAAGTGATTTGGAAATTATAGTGGAATAAAGAAACTCACATACCTACATACATACAAACATGAACCCTGAAAACATTACACTCCTTTTTTGGGGCAGTCGTGTAAAAAGGGTATATACATAAACGGAGTATACCAGACGCATACGTACACCCTTTTTCAATTGATCTCCAGGACTTGTGCCAGTTTCCACTAGGACCTGAATTATCATTCTGTGCTAGGGTTTGTTTAATTTTCATGTCTTCGGCAGCAAGCACAGGCCACCTGATAGTAAATGGGAGCTGGGACCGATACACACAATTACAATCTCAAGACTACAATCCTAAGACTGAAAATATGTTACCAACCCTGGTGACTAAGATAGGGTAAATTCAACTTCTAAGGTCTAAGATAAGGTCTATTACTACTGCATTTGTAAAACCAGTATTTTTAATAATCCCTGAGTCCAAATTTTAAACCGTGAAAATTAGCAACGCACAAAACATATCATGACTGTTTCGCTCTGCAACACGTCAATTCAAATCTCGCTATCATTGCATATCTGAATCTCTGGTAGCCAAATCTCCAATCGCCCACAAAACTCCTATTACCTACGGACAGACGGACATTCGTCATGAATATGCATGGGCGGCCATTAATGGAACATTTGCAGGCAGCTGCTTGTCTTTAATTCTGCATTTCCGTCGGATTGGAAAGGATTGGGTGTAGCGTGCACTTTGCTGAGCGGAATACAATATACATAATGTACTAGAGTGTGTGATCCATACGTACATATATTTTAAGGGCTGGAAGTATAATGAATATTATTTAATATCTTTTGTTTTCTTATACAATTTAATTCGGCACGCAATGTATCAGTATAAAAGGACACGACGACCGCTGAATTAGGTAAACATTAAAATAGAAATGAAAGTAAGTCTGCTTCTCAGAAGTGTCAAAACAAAACTTTGCATTACATTGCTGCTCTTGAAAACTTGAAAAATTAGTCGCGCTATATTATCAAGGGTTCGTTATTCTCTCTTTTCATACGCTCTTAATACGAGTCTCTATACTTTTTAAGAACTCTTGCACAAAAATAAAAATACAATTTAATTTTTAGTAATTATTATCATTATTATTATCTGTATGTCTCTTTGTGGTATCGTAGCCTCAAAAAAGAATGAACCGATACAGCCACATTTAAAAAAAAAACTACTTATACGAGATGGTTCTATGAAAGCTAGGTTTTGTAAAAAATGGTTGGTCAGGTTAAGAAATAAAGGAAATATTAAAATACGGGTCGCCCCGGGTCCGATTAGGAATGTGTTTTCTTATAAACGGAAAATTCCATTCTAATCATTCATCATCATGTCAGCCGAAAGACGTCCACTGCTGGACATAGGCCTCCCCCAAGGCTCTCCACTCAGACCGGTCTTGTGCTTTTCGCATCCACCGCGCTCCCGCTATCCTTACGAGGTCGCCACTCCAGAACGTTCTCTTCCCATCGGCCAATAGTCCTGCGAGCAATGTGCCCCGCCCACTGCCACTTCAGTTTAGCTATTCTTCGGGCTATGTCGGTAACCTTAGTTCTACCGCGGATATCATCATTTCTGATTCTATCACGCAGACAAACCCCGAGCATAGACCTCTCCATAGCCCTCTGAGTGACTTTGAGCTTCCTTATGAGGCCCATTGTTAGCGCCCACGTCTCAGATCCGGAAGTCATCACTGGCAATACATACTCGTACTGGTCAAAGACTAATCGTAGTTATATTAAAGTAGCCAAAGACATTGTCACACTAGTAGTGTCTGTCTGCCAAAAACAGAAGAAAAAGTTTACACGCCTGCCAGATATTAATAATAAATAGTAAAAAACTTTCCCCACAAAATATTCTACGAAATCGTCTAGACTGCAGCCACATCTGCTACGGATTTCCAGCAGTCTCATTACTGTCTCTTGATTTGGTCTAAGCTGAAAAGTTCATTGATATTTTACTTCAAATAAAATAAATAATAATCACAACTCATTTACGGAATCACAGCGGAATACAATGGTGGGCCGTCATTGATAAAAAAGTAGAAGAAATATTAGGAAACAATCACACACAAAATTATCTAGTCCCAAACTAAACTTAAGGCTGTATTATGCCCGAAATCGTACAGTTCCTAAACAACGATAAACATATTTTAATAAATAAAATAAGATTAAGTGCATAATCATACGATATCGTATTTTATATTGTTTAAATACGAGATAAATACAAAGTTTTCTGTTGAAAAACGATGGTTATTAACTCTGTAATCATTTATTATAATCTAGATACAAAACCAGCATGTGTTGCCAGTCATGACTTACGGATCTAAGACGGGCGCTAACGATGGGCCTCATAAAGAAGCTCAAAGTCACTCAGAGGGCTATGGAGAGGCAGGGCTATGCTCGGGGTTTCTCTGCGTGATAGAATCAGAAATGATGATATCCGCAGTAGAACTAAGGTTACCGACATAGCCCGAAGAATAGCTAAACTTAAGTGGCAGTGGGCGGGGCACATTGCTCGCAGGACTGATGGCCGATGGGGTCAGAAGGTTCTGGAGTTGGTTCCGCGGACCGGAAGACGAGCTGTAGGTAGGCCTCCAACAAGATGGAGTGACGACCTCGTGAGGATCGCGGGAGCGCTGTGGATGCGAAAAGCACAAGACCGGTCTAAGTGGAGAACCTTGGGAGGCCTTTGTCCAGCAGTGGACTTCTTTCGGCTGACATGATGATAATGATGATTAGATACAAAAAAGAAACCAACCTCTAAACATTAGCTGGGATAACTTAAGTCTATTAAAGTTATGTTAGTACATGTTTTACTATCATATATTTGCCAAAACTTTTTTTTTTTTGCTAAATTTACTTGCCTCGCAGTTTTTTTTTGTCCTGATCAGCTCAAACTAGATTTTGGACGATCGTGTAGAGCCATAAATTATTTCGTGGATCGAATGCGCATACCTTACCCAAAATCTCACGTTTTCATAGCTGGTATCACTGATAAATATTCACACCGAGCGACATCCAATCGCACGAGTTTTAATTGAAGCCCGCCGATTATCCGCCCAACTGTCGCATACATTTGAATAGAGAAATGTCGACGGTTTTATTTCTTCGGGTGCAATAATCGGATTTGGGTGCGACGTCGTAATTTTATAGTGTTGCAGGATAGCCCCCGTTTTCAAATAAGCCTACAGATAAGATATACATATCTAGTTTGTGAAAGTAGGTGTAGGCGCGTATACGTGCGCCTTTTGCCACATGCGCTATTCGTACGATCGCATCATTAACGCGTTTATTAATCTTTTGAACGCCACAGACGACTCAGGGGCTATTCAAGATGCACACAATTGTATTTTTTATTGTTGTTATGGATTATGTCCAAAATAAATCATTTGAATTGAATTAAGAAATCGACAAAATGGAACCCTGACCGAAACAATTTGTTTCCCACTTTTCACACACACAGTTCTAGTGGGTCGGGAGTCCCTTTTGCCCATAGTATATACTACTATAGTAGGTATAAAGCTGTTATAGGAGAGCAGATGGGCATACTTAGATATTGAAAGATATATTTGGTTAAGTAACAACTACTTTTAACTCGATTATATAATCATTATTAGGTAGTTTTTTATGATATAGAGAAGGCAAACGAGAACACAGCCACCTGACTGTAAGTATTGAAATACTTAGTGGATAACAAAACTAAAAAGAAACTTAAGGGCGACTACGAAAAACTTTATAAAATGTGTAAAATACTGCCATTGACTCAAAGAGTACAATATTTGATAGCTGAAGATAATTACTGTGATAATAAACATAAGGTGCTTAAGCAGAGCAGATATGTAACAAAGAATATTAGAATGAGGAAATATGTGCAGCATTTTGTCAAAAACTATTATGGTAGAAGAGCAGATAGGTTTTTGGTCCCAAAAATATACAGGGTGTCCGGTAAATAATGGACTTCCTTACAGGGCTGGATAGCTTAGCTCAGGAGTGGCCAAAATATGATAAATCATGTTTAGTAAAAGTCGCACCAAAAACGAGATATCTCAACATTTCAAAATTTTAGAAATGCGGTACCCTGGTCCACCATTTTCGATGCCGTGGCCACATTTATTAGTATTTTTAGTTTCGTTTGCTGTGAAAAATTGCTGATTAAATTTGCTATAAGTCCTTATCAACGGAATTAATAAATTTTAGCAGTTTTTTTAATTTTTCAAATCAAATTTAAAGTTTAGGAATCTGAGTTTAACTTGCGGCAAGTTTAACATCGCACGGTGTAAAAAAATTTTACTAAGACTTGTAGTGCTGCTTTCCTAAAAATTGGCCTGGTTAATGGAGATTTTAAAATAATATAACAATTGAGTTTATTGACTACAACAGCGAAGTTATTATTAAGTTTGTCCAACAAAGACTGAATTTTATCAAACTAGCGAATTTAATAAACGACTTTTACTTCCGTTTAAAATGAAGTTAACTGATTTTAAATGTTTTAAAAGATAGTTCACCTGAGTGTGAAATGCTACAACTCTACGATAAAAGGTAATACGTAGACTACTAGGTCGATAAAAAATGTCACATCATCAACATAGAACTAACGACTGTGGAAATGGAATTTAGGATTACAATCATTATGGCAGAAATTAGTTTCTGTTGCATTTAACATTCACGTAATTTGTCTATTAAAACATTTCAACTCAGTCGACATGATTTTAAATGGAAACAAAAGTCGCTTTTTAATTTCGATTGTTTGATAGAATTCAGTCTTTGTTGGCCAAACTTAATAATAACTTCGCTGGTGTAATCAATAAACTCGATTGTTATATCATTTTAAAATTTCCATTACCCAGGCCAATTTTTAGGAAAGCAGCACTACAAGTCTTGGTACATTTTTTTTACACCGTGCGATGTTAAACTTGCCGCAAGTTAAACTCAGATTCCTAAACTTTAAATTTGATTTGAAAAATTAAAAAAACTGCTAAACTTTTATTAATTCCGTTAATAAGGTCTTATAGCAAATTTAATCAGCAATCTCTCACAGTAAACGAAACTGAAAAATACTAATAAATGTGGCCACGGCATCGAAAATGGTGGACCAGGGTACCGCATTTCCAAAATTTTGAAAAGTTGATATATCTCGTTTTTGGTGCGACTTTTACTAAACATGATTTATCATATTTTGGCCAGTCCTGAGCTGAGCTATCCAGCCCTGTAAGGAAGTCCACTATTTACCGGACATCCTGTATAATAAAATAGATTGGTTAAGGGAGGATAAGAAATTTGGCTTAATGGAAGTTAAGAATAAATTAAAGAAAACGTTTTTAGATAACTTGCCTTGATTTCAGCTACTGTGAGTGGCAACTTAATTTTGGATCTATTCTATTCTATCTACTCTAGTGTATGGTACCTTCTTGACTAATTTAGGTGCATAGTAATTAAGGAATGAGCGTTGTCTCGCCAACAAACTGCGTAAGCAGTTTGGCGAGTAACTTTAGTATTAGCTATGTATATGTGCCTTTGAAAAAATAAATTAAATTAAAAAAAAAAGTATGATTTGAGATTGTTTCAAATTCTGCAAATGGGTCAATCAACTTTTCTTTGTAGCTCGTTGCCATGGTGACGTCTCCTGGGTCACTCTTTAAAACTATGATTTTAAAGGCTATAAATCCACAAAAAAACAGTTTTATTGGCAATCACAAACCCATTATTTTATGGCCTTTCTCATGAGTGTGCTAGAATTATATATATTATTATTTTTCTCAGAAACTCTATTACTTTTGTCTCCTGGCTTACGGGACAGAATAATAACAACAAAATGATGATCCATCCAAATGCGTTGCCATACCTAAGATTACTAAAGGACCAAGATGGAATGCCTCTCCACTAGTAAATTCATTAGTCAACATACTGTACGGTCACGGATTTTAATTGAAATACCACTATAGAACCTTGTCGTATAAAACCTATGATTAATTCCCATGTAATCATCTATCTCGTCACTTGAAGCTATAAATTATGAGGTGGCATAACTGTACAAAAGGGAGCAATCTGCAAACCAGCAGCAGCTGAGTTTGTTCCTTTTTCAAAATTATAACTTTCATTTTTGCTTTGCCGAAGCGGGGTTTAAACTTTAAACCAGAGCCAAGTTTTCTCTCTACTCCCAAGTTCAACTGAATGGCAAACCGACGTAACGAAGCATAAAAATACCCACTGAGACCTCTTTTCATTAACGTTTTACCCATTTAAAATGTATGTTGTGACATTAGACCGACACTCAAGCCGCCAAGTTACTCATGTTGTTCACCACGTCGCTAGCGTCTTGAACAAGTCACGACTTTAGTACGAAATGAAGGTAGTTCCAAGTTTCACCAGTGGCAAATGTAAGTTGGTAATATTCAGTTTCTTTGAGAGGCAACAAGCCGTGCACATAAAAAGCTTAAGAGGTGTTTCATCATATTTACTCATTTGCAAGATGTGCGGTTTATTTTTCAATTAAAAATGTGAAGACATTTTGTTGAAACGTGAATAAACTTCTAAGTAATGTATGTTTAGGTTTTGTTGTGGAAAAACATACCGCGGCAATGTTTTCCGACGATTGTACTTGAGAAAATACAGTATTTTAAGTTATTTTATTAAAAGACTGAATTTATAAAATGTTATTTTTTATAAATTACGTAAGTAAGTACGGGGATATGTTTTTTTATGGCAATGAGAAGGCACGCGAGCACTCAGGCCACCTGATGGTAAGTGGGATCTGAGACCCATAGAAATTTGAAATCTCAAGACTACAATCTCAAAACTGCAATCCTAAGACCCTAAATGCGTTGCCAACCCTGAGGACTGAGATGGAATGCCTCTACGCTAGTCATTTCACCAGTTGTTTTATCCCCACACACACTGCTGCTTGGCGGTGGGGTAATGGATAAGATGGTGGTAGAGATCCGGACGGACCCTGCACAAGGTCCTACCACCACTAAACACACACACTATATACACATTACATACACTATACAACAGTCGCGAGGCGTTCGTACAAGCCGATTATTTACGGCTTTACCAAAAATGCCTATGCATAGAGTAGGTATACAAACAAAACGTAAAACCGACACACGCCATACACCGTTTTTTGCTCCGGCTTGTCTATTTATTTACGTGACGCTTCGCCACTGCTATACAATAATTAGAATAATTAAGTACTAATATAACCTATCTATACTTCTTAAAATTAGAATTATTAAATATAATTTATGTACACAACTACAAAAACAATACCCCCTCTAATAAATCTGTTCGCGGCATTGTACCCATGATGCTGGCTGCGTTACCTCTCTGGATAGTTAATACTATCCTTTGGGAGAGGTAAGCGCCAGCTCTGGGATCCCCGGAGGCGTCTATAAGTTTGGCAGACAGTCTTTATAAAACGTTTCATCGATCAGCAGACGAAGGTCCCAGTCTCCACTGCAAGCGCCGCAAATTCGTAATCGTTAATGAATGATAAAAAATTGCGACGCTTGAGGGTCTGGGCCTGATCAGCTGCTGGTATGTTATTTGTCACATTATTATTATAAAAACGCGCGCATAGTTACAAAATACTAGTATCTACATAATTATTATTAGCAGCAGTGTTCGCAGTTTTCTTTATACTTAAATACCTACTCGTAAAAGATAATAATAGATAGATAGATAGATAAATCGTTTATTTGCGTACTACAAAAGACACATACAATTATCAAAAATTAAAAATTAAAAATAAATTAAAATAAAAGTGACTCTAACATTACACAAAAATTTGCCAAAAGCACAATTTGCAGCAGGGCAAAAGGGTACGGTAAGGGGGCTCAGTGCACAACTTTGCTCATCAGAGAAAAACACTGGTATTCTGCCACAACCCCGAGGAACGACATAGCAACAACAAGCAAAAAGGACAAGAAAATAGTTAATATGTTTATACATACATACATACATACATAAACTCACGCCTTCATTCCCAGAGTGGGGTAGGCAGAGCTACAGAATTTCCAACAACCCTAAAAACTTGTTGATAATTCTGTAACCACACTTTGCACAATCAGGCTAAGATGTTTACCAGGGTATATTAGTGACAGGTTGCAAGCCCATCGCCTAACAATACTACAAGCCTTTATTCCCTTAGTCGTCTCTTACGACATCCACAGGAAGACACGGAGTGGCACTATTCTAACCCGGCAACCACACAGGCATGTTTATACATTTAGGTGTGATATATGTGTATGTGTGCATGCGTGTGTGTGTGTTTCTATATAATATAGGTATGTGTAGTATGTGTTCGTTAATTAAGAAATTTTGCATTTAATTAACCTAATTAACCTGTTCAAATTCAAGTCCTACATTACTTGCAAAGGTTAATTTCCCCTGAGCTTCAGAATGTTACGAGTACATTGAGTAAGAGAAAGATATACATTGTTAATTTAATAACTTAAGTACGGTTTATAGAAAGATTGCATATCGGAAATCCTAAGAAAATTAAAACAAGATTACTTAAGTTTAATGTTACCTATCTTAAGTGTTAACAGTGACTAATAAACAAGCCACCCTGTCCTCGACTTCGACGTTGGGTGAACTAGCGTTATTCCCACGAGAACTGTACAATTTTCCGGAATAATAAATACAATTCGATTTGTTTTGTGTGATATTTTGTTATTTTACTTTCGTGAGGGGTTAAATCAAGAAAAAATCGTGACACTCCCAGTTAAGCTCTAAAAGCCTTATCAAATAACATAAATCAATTTTCTATCTGTTATAATATAAAACATCTGCAAAAAAATAAATTAAACGACAAAACATGACGTTTCCAATCAATTCGTACTTCAGCCCAATCGTTTGTGGTTCGCCAGTGAGCCATAGACCTCAGCCATCATTCTATAGACCTCAAGCAATCATTCCATAGGCATTGTGTATGACAGTCCCGTAATTGAACGGTTTTGGAGGACCATTAGGGTTCCTTGGGGAGTTAGGCGTGAATTGAAAACCTTTTGGCGGCGTTACGAACTTAGCCGGGTTTTAGGATTCCGTAGTCAAATTAGGAACTCTTATAGTTTCGCCATGTCCGTCCGTCCGTCCGTTAGCAGTCTAACTCAGAGACCCTTTGTACTAGAAATTACGCCAACAAAGTAGTAATTTTTTTTTTTTTTTTTTTTGTACTTACTCGATGTGGGTATTTTTTTTTTCTCGTCTATGTTCACGTAGACGTTGTCGGGTGTCGTTGGAGTGCTCTTTCAAAAATATCGCGGGTTTGTACAAATACATTTTCAAGTAAGGGATCCGTTTATGAAATATTAACCTTTAAAGCGCAAAATTTTACATCAAGTGTCCTTCTACAGCCAAGTCGCTGTAGGGGGGGGCTACAGCCAAAATTACAAATCATAAAAATCGGAAAAATATCTTAAATGAAAGCACCTATAATATTTTTTATACGAAAACTATCACGACTAAGTAGACTTCGTTGGTTCTTCAGTTACAAACGGTTTAATTTTTTATTCCTACCGAAATCTTATTGGCGGGGTTGGTAAACTGACTGGTTGTATGTCGATGTATGGAGACAACAGTTTTCCAACGGCATAGTTAAGTTTGTCGCGAGCTCTAATTTGTTTGTAGTATCGGCTTCGGAACGGAACCCTACACTGAGCGTGGTCCGACATGCTCTTGCCCGGTTTTTAGCTCTTGATATTTGTGATAAAGAACTGCGACATTGCAATATATTTCTTGCGTATTTTTTTTCATAAAATGTTTTTTGATAGCGAGTCGAAATGCATTAAAACATTTATGAAAAAGAAAGAAATAAAGGAAATCTAGTGTTTCTAACAGTTTCATCATTAAAATATAGAACCAAACCAATTAATACTCTTCATAATACTATCACTACATACATAATATAATCAAGTACAAGAAGCTGACGGCCAACCTTCACGATTGAAGAAGCACTGGAAGAAGAAGAATGAACATACATAATAAACATACTTACCGCAACTAAATGCTTAGAAATGATGGTGCATATATTTGAAGATAAGTAAAAACGATAGCACACGGAACCCAGTCGTTTAAAAGAACTCATTCGATTGACCTTTCGTCCCTTTCCTAAATTTTAAATTGGGGTTGATAAATGATTTAACGTTCAAATGAACATTATTTGCTATTTTTTAGGACACTGTATGTTATGAATTTGTATAGGGCTAGGTAAATTTTATAGGTCGGTTTTGTACTGCAGTACTTAAAAAAAGGTTTACACAGTTCAGTTGGCAATATAGGGTGTATCTAAAAGCAGTGAAGATCACCAAAGCAAAGATTAAAAAGGACACTACACGCCCCTTGTCGCGCGAAGTGCATTCCCGTTTGCGACTGCAAATGCACTTATTGGATATAATATTTTTCACCACATCACACGTTTTTACATATCATTACATAATATAAAACAAAGTCGTTTCCCGCCGTCTGTTCATCTGTATGTACGCTAAGATCTTAACAACTACGCAACGGATTTTTACCTTAGTAGGTAGATGCATTTTTGAGAGTGCGCTGTACGAGTATATTCCGAAAATCGTTTTTTCCAACCATTCATTTTTTTTCCAATATAATTATTTCCCCTTCTTCCCCACTGCTCAACTGAACTGCTCGACCAACTCAACTGACCAATGTTTTTAATATTAAAATTAAATTTAACAGAGTCGACGGAGCTCCGCGTGACCGGAGCTCCTATTTCTGGGCGGATTTGGCCCTCCGTGCCTGCTGCAAAACTAAAATAATCTAAACCTACCTCATATTTATGATAGTTGAGCAGTGGGGAACCACCCAATTGAAAAATAAATATACTGGGAAAATATGTGAATGGTTAGAAAGCCCTTCGGGAAAAGTAGCTATTGAGAAAAAATAAAGTGGTAAAATATGCGAATGTTATTAATCGCCACTTAGAAAAAACGATTTTCGGAATATAACAGTACGAATTTTTCATGTAATATTTTTACATCTAATACATTTTGCTGTATGTAGGTAGGGGTGATACAGAAAACTCACTTAAATCGAAACAGAGTGAGGGCGGGTGCCCAGTATATTATAAGGAATGGTGTTTGTGCTTGTTTATTTTAACCCCTAGGCTAGGTACCTATTATTTACTCCAAAAAGAACACAGTTTCCGTGGAATGGTCAACGCGGATGAAGTCGCGACAAGAAAGTTCTAGAAACGGCCGTTTTCTGGTGAACAAAGCAACTAGAAACCACATTCTGCACACCATCTTCCTGGTTTTACATCTTGGATGGTCTTTATTATGACGACATTGCTATTTAAAGCAAAAGGGAGCATTTTGAGGTTATAAAAATGTTAACTAAATAACAAGTCGGGTGGTATGGACTGCAGTTATTCCAACATTCATTGATTCAATCACGCTTCACCAGTCTCACCACTTACCATCCCTCCTAGGAGCAACCCCATCGACTCCGGCTATCGTGGTGCCGTGGGGGTGTTTTAATAAACGGAAAACTGATTTATCGCCCTCGAATAGGAATTTTCCGGCGCGGTGAAAGTTAGGGTGTGGGGCGACTACGCCGATCGATGCGACCAGTCGCATGGTTTAGTCGCAAGGTACGATGTTTAGGTAACCGCGGGTGGTAGGACCTTGTGCAGGGTCCGTCTGGATCGCTACCACCATTTTATCCATCAACTTACCGCCAAACAGCAGAGTTTGCATTGTTGTGTTCCGGTTTGGGGATAAAGCAGCCGGTGTAATGACTAGCATAGAGGCATTCCATCTTAGTCCTCAGAGTTGGCAACGCATTTGCAGTCTTAGGCTTGCAGTCTTGTGAATGCGAATGTTAATGGGTCACAATTTCCACTTACCATCAGGTGGCCTTCTCTTTCTACCAAAATAAAATAAATAACATAATGGAAGAAAGAAATATACGTAAAATAAAGATAGAAAGAAAGACAAAAACATTTAACGGCTTTAAATAAAAGGAATGCAATTAAAACTAAATTAAAGCAATAATTAACTTAAAATATGAACTACACAATTAATAAACAACAAAAAACACTACTAAAGCTGAAATGGCTAAACTGCTCAGCTTGTATCTATGTTTACGTTTATTTCATAGTTCTTACCGTCCTCGCTATGATAATCGCGTTCTTTTTCATTTGCAATGGAACAAGTTTTTTTGTTCAATATTGATATTTATTCTGCGCTTTATAATTCTTGCATATTTTACTCCCAACTTGATGAACCTTCCATGTTGTTCATTATAACAGCCCAAAAGCACCTAGGGTAGGGGCACCAAAAGATGAACGACACCCAAAAGCTGAACACTCGATCGAAATAATGACATAACTAAATCGTGACAAATATTACATAGCTCGGAATTTATTTTTCTTAAACAGCAACTCTTTGCTTACACCTCCATTAAATCTTAACATAGTATTATATTCTTTTTGGCCGTGATCGGTCATCGTTCTGGAGCTTCCCGCCGAAAATGTCGATAGTAAGGGAAAATACATAAGGGCAGTGCTCTCCAAATTTAAGCTTTTAATTACGTATAAAATTCAATAATTGTCAGTCTTAGAAGGATTTGCTTGGTATGTATTCTTGATTAATCACTCTTTTATTGGAGTTATACGATATTTCATTTTTCTTGTTAGTTAACGAGAAATATGCCGTTCAAGTAATGGTTTCAAAAATGTATACATAAGCCAATACTTGAACGGTGTTCAGCTACTAGGCAAGGCGTACTTTTTTTAAAGCTTCTTAATAAATCGTACTGAAATCACAGATGGAAAATTTAGAACTTAAAATGATCGTTAAATGCTCTTGTATCTTTAAACCAAAAGATGAACATAGCTTTTGATGTCTAATCCAATGATTTTGGAGTTTTAAATACTATGAAAACTATCACTGTTCAATATAAAATGTGTGCCTAATACTTGAACGAATTAAATTTACTAGTTCATGTTTTGGATTCTATTCCATTACGTGAACACCTAATTGATTTTGTTTGTTCATTTCATAAATTCTGTGTCCTAAAATTGAACTAAGTAAATTCAGTCGTTCAACTTTTAGGCATAGTTTTATAATATGAACACTAGTAGTAGTATACTAGTAGTATTTATGGAAATGTTTACTAATATTATAAATGTTAAAGTAACACTTTTTGTCGGTTTATCTGTTTAAAAAGATAAGTAACTAAGTAGTTTTGCTAATGATTATTGATAAAAAATACTAATTCGTTGTTTTTATGACACAAATAACCATAAAAAATAGGAAACTTATGTACGTAAGTAATATAGTAAGTAATATTAAATAAATGTAAACAATTAAAAAATAAAGAATATTTCGTTAACTCGCATTTTATTGCTAAAAGTGAATAGAATTAAAATGACATAGGTATTTTATTATGTTAGTTCAACTTTTGGGCCAACTTTCAAGACAACCCATACAAAAATGAAGTTCATATTAAATTACTCGATCCTCACATAAGTACCTATTTTTGTTACTTATTTATTTAGGAAACGAATCATAAAATGCGTTATAATTTATACCGAGCAATGTTAAACAAAAAATTATAATGTGGATTTAGATTGTAAAAACGACAAACCGAAAATCGCGATACATTTTCATATTTTTTTAAAAATATCATCCATGACATAAAGTTATACACTAGTTAGTCATTAAATGTTAATCATTAAAATCAATTGTCTAAAAGAGAATCATTAAACACCCAAAAAACCAGACGAAAACCTCATTTTTTTAAGTTGGTTGAATTTGTTCTAGTATTCAGCCAAGATATCCTGAGAGGCATGCGTCTGAGACGACGCGATAATTGCGCTAGCGGAAACGCACCCTAAGCGTTAGCCGTAATTGCACAGTCATCCGGGAAAGAATTTAGGGGATCGATTTCTTAAGAGATTTCTGCGGTTTTTCAGAATTAATAACGCTTGAAGAATATTACCCCCCAAATTGCACTTTTTCTAAAACAGGCCAAGTTTGAGTCAAAGTTTTTAAGCAAGAGTTCCGTACCACCACATGATATAATCGCAAAAAATTACGTTACTCGTTGAAAATTATCTAACCATGGAATTGACATAAGCGATCGACGCAATAGGTCATCCACTTACGTTATTGATCCTCTATATTTTGTAAGTTGTAGAATATCGCTACAGGGCAACATACGCTAAATAGTCCGCAGGCCGTCTCTATGGCATTAAAATAAAAACACAAATAAACCACCCTTTAAATACAGCATGTATAAAAATACAATAAAATGTAATCGATGTTTGTGGTACGGTTACGGACTTTTCTCAAACATGCTCGGAAAAAACGGTTTTCCGATTGAAAGACAAGGACGGAAAGAGCCTCATTTTACTCCTAGGAGTAAAAAAACCATATGAAAACACTTTCCGTCCATGTCTATATTTTTCTTAAAAATGCTGTCAATTTGCATACAAAATCAAAAGGACCAAGACAAAAATTCCAAACAGCCAAGGTAACTGCTCGCTTTTTTAGCACAGTGCGTGTGTTTCTTTTTGAATATGCATTCCAATTTCTATGGTTAGTACCTACCTATTTAAAAACAATTGACAGTCGGTAACATTCGTTCATTCCGCATAATTAAATTACTTGCTTTTAAAAAATGTATTTGTATTATTTCCTCACATGTTTGAGAAAAGCATTATGTATGCCTCGGCGGAAACGAGGATTTCCTGACTCGTATTTTAGCAGGCCTCGCTATTGCTCGGCCTGCTAACCACCTCGTCAGGAAAACCCTTACTTTCCGCGCCTAGGCAAAAATGTACTATTAAATGATGAAACACTATAGTGTCTTGCCGCATAAAACCGACAATTAATTCCTGTTATTTCTATCTCGTCACGTGACGCTGTCATCATGACAAGGCTCTATTGTAGATTAACATTTAAAGTCCTTGATTGCTACTAAAACTCAGTATTTATTACGATTAGAGACCAAAATCTGACAGTTCTCATCTTAATTATTTCGTTATATTAACATTATTCATAAAACATGAATGAGAACTCGTGTAATAAGTAATATTAGGGTAAGTTTTATTGATAAAAATACCTACACTTGAACTAAAATGCAGTTTGGTATCATTTTGGTCTCTAATTAGATTTATTTACCTATTTACGTCAGTTTTTTAATTATCTTTAGTTGGTGTAAAAGTTAACATTACCTGAGTAATATTACCTCAACATTTCAAGTCCCTTGGTCCATTGTTTTGGCTTGTAATGCGTTGTTGTTTGTCAGTCAGTCTGTCAGTCACGAAA
Organism: Acleris sparsana; assembly: GCA_923062465.1. NCBI lineage: Eukaryota > Metazoa > Arthropoda > Insecta > Lepidoptera > Tortricidae > Acleris > Acleris sparsana. The sequence goes on from OV281303.1 coordinate 2,876,364, forward strand.
GAGTTTTCTGTGTAGGTGTAGTGTAGATAAATTTGTGTAAGTATATACAAAGAAAATAAGAAAGAGGAAAGAGGAATTACTATCGTGGGGCTGTAATTTTTTTATTATTTCCCTGTGGATTGATGTTTATGTATTTATTTTAAAATTATCTGTTTATTTATGCAAGTATTTGTATAAATTTACTTGTCTTTTTATTTGTTTGGTAAGCGTATATGTGTGCCTTTTTCTAGTTTTTTTAGCATTCTCGTTTAATTATTACCATAGTTTTTTGTAATTGCTCGAGTGTCGGCACCATCTATGGTGTAAAATATTCTAATTTGACATCATGCCCCCCACTAAGGTGGTCTGGAAGAGATTGCTAAACAGCGATAAGACCGCCTGTTGTTTAACTGTATCATATTAATTAGCATTCTTCTGTTTTTTTTTTTTGGTGTGCACTAATGAGTTTTATATTGTATATACAAGAATACGTTACCATAATAATAAATCCCTTACCGTTTCTGTTGGTGATAATTTTGCAATCCAGTGTATTCGATTAAATACACTGGCAGGCATTTGAATACCTAGTCTAAGACTAACACGTGCCTGAGGTTCCTGGGTTTGCCTAGCGCTCAGACAACGCTGGAATCCGACATCCTTGTATACAGGCTGCTCTCAAATGGGTGATATAGGTTTAGAATTGAAAATATTTAACACGGGAACACGCGTCTCATCTATTAATTTATTGTTGAACGCAGTTGAGCGCATCATTGGGAATGGAATGAAATTAAGTTCTTTTACAATCTAACATTATAAAAATGTAGTTTGTAAGTGATTACAATGTCGGTCGACTTATACCAATTACATCTTTATGATTTACAACAAAACTAAAAGTATAAAAAAAATCTAGACTCCACAAGTTCAGTTATTGTAGCCATACGACACATGATATTAATGATTGTGACTCTATTGCACTTTAATTCGGGAAGTGATTCTCGGTGTCATTGCTATTTATTTCTAAAAGCACGAGATACTGTCAGCTTAGTATTATCTAAGTTATACAAAACATTAATATCGTACAGCCGTACACGTGTATCTGCTGTAGCCAAGCTCTAAAATTCAGAAAATCGACCTAACCTAAGTAACCTGAAATTGTGACACGTAATGGGAAATAGTTCTCTTATTAATGAATACCCAAAATATCTCACCTTCCGTAAATTATATAAAGGGACCACTGAATTACAACCCCTTATCCATTGACAGTCAATCTACACACTCAATAAGCACATATCCTTCTAAAATCAACCCCTCAAATACCTTGCTAAAATTAAACGATATCGAAATTCGAAGTACGTGAACTATTTGAATCATCCTGTATGATATCGGATGCCGTTCAGATGACAACGTGGCTGGAGTGCCGAACATTCCGATACACAGGGTTGTTTGAGATACTGTTAATTATTTAATATAGATGTCTCCGTAAATTAACACTCAAAGATTAAAAGGGCAGGCATTTTTGTTTATTAAATATTAAGTGTTTAAAGCCAACAGGAGTGCGATTTTTTAAGTCACAGCAAAACTGGACTGGTAAGCTACTAGGAGTTTTATTATTTGGCATTGTCATTAAGTTTTTTAGTTTGGTTTGTAATTTGTCGTAACGTGATAAAACATTTCGACCTACCAAGTGGAACTAACCTCTATTCGTTTTTGTTTAAAAAAAAGATAAAAGATGTTTATTCAGTAAGTAGGCCGCACGGGCACTTTTACACGTCAAAAATCTACCAGCGCTTGGCAAGAGACCACTGCTGAGAAGAAACGCCGCAAGAAACTCAACAGTCAGTCGTTTTTTTTAAAATACTACTTATTATATTATACAATTATAAAGCTTAACCTAGCATATAAAACAATGAATTTAACATAAAACAAAAAATAAAAAATATTCAAGCGTAGCTTGAGCAGGAAAATGTGTCAAAACTAAGAATTTTCATAGGGAGTAATAAGTAGTAGTAATAAAAAAAAAAAATTGGCCTGTTGACTGACTAATAGAAAATTCTTAAGATTATAACTTTTAATCTAATATTTTAACATCTACATTCTACGAGTTACATTTGAACGAACAAAAAGTAGACCATTCATTAAAATTCACCCAAAACCTCCGAAAGCCACCATTTGGAATCACTCAACTCCTCAAAGATAAACACTCTGTATAAGTCTCTACAGGGTGTTCCCCTTCATTATAAGCGTCACAGCATCCCATTTTTCTTCCCGCAAGTTGTGACTTTGACACTTATAAATAGGCTTCGTTTATCTGCGTTGTCACCTGTGCTGGTGTCGGATACATTATACACCATCTCTTGACACAACAAAACATTCTGAACCTTATAAACCACAACACCAGTGTAACTTGACACTCCGAATCCCAGAAATGTCAACTCAAAATGTTAGATCCAAAGTTCTTTTTAAACTGGCGTTTTACCAGTCATTGTTGGTAGGATAAGTGTTAATAGAGACGGTATTCGCATCAAAATTTGAACCCTTCAATGGAGGGACAATATTTTGTGATGATCATCTGTCAAGCGGTCTCTGGAGGTTTCCTTAACCCCTTGAGTTTTAGGGCGTTTAAAAGCAAACACAATAATAGTACTAGACAACATTTTCACAAACCATGGCATTATAAGGGATACTAACTACACTTAATAGTTCCAATGGTAGTTTTGGGCGTACTGATTTAATTGGTAGTTTCATCAAATTATATTTGTGTAAGGGCCCGATATAAAATTTGATAACTACAGGCTGTGTCCTTTGCGTTTAAAGAAAATAAACATATTATAGTTAATAAATTTAAATCTGTCAGTTTCATAATCGATCGAAGCGCGAGTTGACACAAGTGCTGGCGATTCTTAAGAGTAAACTTCAGAGTTGGATACATTAGCGTATTATTTTTGGTTGAGAATGTTTGACTTGGTTTAGATGTAAAAATGGGTACTATTAATGTGAGATTATCAAACTTTAGCTTTAAAACTTAAAAGGCAGAGAGAAAGATCAAAGAACATTTACATAAAACGAAGGAAGTAATATTCATCGCATAGGTTAAAGAGCTTTGTAAATAATTACACGAACAAAAGCGCAGTTCCAATATTAATTTAATAAAATAAAGATCTGAATACGCCTTACAAAAATCCTAACATAAATCACGCCCCAACTCACAAAATATCGCACTTTTTCCACCCCTGTTATTGAACGTTTTGACTCTCCCCTAAAGATCAATATCCCTTATTGAAAAATTCAAAACCCCGATTTTCTATACTATATTAACCCTTGAATTGCTTAAATTTACTTGTAGGCCAAAGTGAAAGCTAGGGCGTAAGTAAAAAAATAACCCTTTTTCCTTTTTCTTGCCTGGATTTTTATACTAGGGCTTAGTATTTTGAATTCACTCAGTATTAGTAATGTCGTCGGTTATCATTGTTTGGTTATAGTTGTTTTAAAATAACCAGGTATATTATTTAATAAAATAAACGCAACGTCTTGTTGTGTATATAAAACCGGTCAAGAGCGAGTTGGAACAGCGTACTTAATTATTTATTGTTAAAGATACAGCTCTCCAAAGGTAGGAGGATGGACGGACACCATTATGCCCGTATGGCACCTTTTAAATAACAACTTCTTGAAACAAGTAACTGCAAAATCTCGAATCGGAGATAATCTGCCGTCTGTTATTTTATACCTTTACTGAGTTAAATTATGAAACCTTCCGTTTTGGAAACATCTTATTACTTACACCACACTCCAGCACTGTGAATGACACTTCCAAACAAGAAAGCCCCCTTTTTCAAATATCTCTCAGGGACAAATGATGCACGTAAACGATTTACACCCTGTAGATGCAAAAAATAGATAAATAAAGTACTCAAACTGTATTTGTAGCAGTATAATATCGCTGGAATCATTTGACTTAATGAACTTAAAAAATGACTGAATTAATTGAAGCAATCTGCACAGAATATTTTTGCAAAGTTTATAGAAGACGATTTGACCCGGGCTGTTTATTCGATAAAAATAATTTTTATCGAATAAACAGCGATGTATGGCGAATAGAAAGGCTGAAAAATGTCAGTCTTGTATAAGTTTTTTTTTTTTTATGACATAGAGAAGGCAAACGAGCACACAGGCCACCTGATGGTAAGCGGAAACTGTGACCCATAGACATTCGCTTTCACAAGACCACAACACTAAGACTGCAAATGCGTTGCCAACCCTGAGGACTAAGATGGAATGCCTCTATGCTAGTCATTACACCGGCTGTCTTATCCCCAAACCGGAACACAACAGTGCGAACATAATTGATTAAGAAAAAAAAATTTAACTCTGATTTAAAAAAGGCAATTGGTTGTTTATTAGACAAATTACATACAAATCGAAAGTATGAAGCCTATACAATAACTACTCAAACGTCAAACTATTGGGTAGGCCGGTATAAACAGGTAAGTCGGTAGTAATAATTTGCACCAAACCTAACGTTTACATATTGTATAGGCTAAATTCATACTTTCGATTAGTATGTAATTTTTTTTATTAAACAAGCATTCGCAGTTTAAAAATATAGTCTATTTTTTTTTTTTAATGATTTAAGTACTGGACTGATATATTAGCCTACCTACTCGCCACATATTATTTAGCGTATTAAATTTGATATAAAATACTTTTCATCGAATAAACTGCCAGGTGCAAATCGTCTCCTATTCGGATCTCAGACCATTATAATTGAATCTATTTTAAAGTCGGATGTATAGAGTCTAAAGCTTATCCGATGGGTCCTGGTCAGGTGGGTCCTGTTCAATAATAAGTTAAGGTTACATTGCAAATTATAGGAATTAAATAAATAATAATTATATTTTACAAATATTATATTACTAAAGAGCATGAAGTTTAGTTCATTGTGCAAAGGTATACAGCAAATTTTACTTTTAAAAAATCGCTTCTATTTTCAACGCAAACAATTTTCGAAAATTGTCCTTATGTTAATTGACATAAGCAATGACGAGACTGTCTTGTTTATTACGATAACTATAACATATTAAGGGTAGGACCACAGCTATTTCTAATTTTGGGTAGTGACTTATTCGTTGCAGCCTCCATTTTAACTCAAAGCACTTTAATATTAGGTTTATTTTTGAACAAAGTTCATAGTTCTGTTTTTTTTCTTTCATTATTAGGTTTCACCGGTTTGTCTTTTAATTCAGGAGCAGGAACGTTTTCTTTTCTCACTGTCGATTTTGGAACATTATCATTTATCGTTTTCTTATTTTCTGCTGTCTTCGATTCATCAGTCTGAACTTTTTGTGTTTTATCCGGTTTCTCTTCTATTTTTTTTTCTTTTTTTTCTTCTACCACTATTTTAGGTGCTTTAGGATCCCATTGATGTTTCTCATATACTTGACTCCAGAATTTGTATCCATCTTCAAAAATACCCTTAGCCATCTTCACTTCGTCACCAATTTGTAAGTAGTTTGGTTCTTTGTTCGTGTACGGAACCCACTTATAGTCTACTAAGGAACTTTCTATCGCTGTTGGATCCCTGAAAAATAAAAATATGACTTTGGTTACCTTAATAATTAATTCAGAAAAAGATAATAACGATTGACGTCCCAAAACAAATGCTAAAAATAATATCCAATTAATGACCTTGTTAATTAGGAGTTAATTTTTTTTTTTATGATCAAATGTTCTTAAAATATACATCAATACAAGCTAAAGAAATGTAAATAATTTTATGACTTTTTTTTTTTAGTTTAGTTGGTGGCACCACTGTTATGCGTCTTTCATTCATAACTTTTAATTTAAATGCCTACCTAGTTCTTTTTTTAAATAAGAACCAAGTAAGTAACATAACAACTAATATATAAATATAGCTCAAATAATAAATAACCTCGTAAGGCCCAGGCAATAGATGTGGTAGTGTTGGCAACACTACGAATTACTGACAATATTTTTTTTAAAACAAACCGCTCTTACCCCGGCCATGACACTTTTTGTGTTTGGCGGTCGTCGAGTTCATGTGAGTTAATTGTTATTGCAAAACATGATTTCATGTGTAATTCGTTCGTAACGGCTAATAATTAAATTGAATTGTTTGTATTGTTGCTAAGCAACCGGTCTTGTTGCTGCTTATAGTAGATTCAAAATCCTACTCACAAAAAGCTTTTTATTTGTTGTATTGTGAGCCTTACGAGGATGACAGCCAAATATTAAAAGAATAAATAAATACAGTTTTGCGACTGCACCGGCTCCACGCAGGCTTCCAATTGAACAGTCTCTTTGGAAAGCAACCATGCGTATGAGCAACAAAAGTACTGGTTTGATCAGTGTACCGGAAAATATTGAGAATGTATTCACTTATGCTTTTTCCGGTGTCTGACAGTCCCATTGCACAACATTATGATTATTTAAAGTAAAATATTATTTTAAAAATACCTTAAAATTGGTTAGCTAATTTTTTTTAACAGAGGGCTTTTGTGCATATTTAATTGGTGTATGTAATGTACTTTTTATTTTATTGGAGGCTGGGGCCCTAGACAAAAGCTAGCTAAAGACACGATTCTTGAAAGCTGCCCAAAGGTATGGAGTTCGCTAGATTTCGAGTAAGATAGGAAAATATAGTACAAATTGTGAAGTGGGTAATGTACCTACTATGATATTTTGATGTAAAACAACGAAGAGATTTATTGGCTGTTTACAAAAAATATAGTTTGATTAGATCATTAAAAATAATACTCACTCATATTTTACAAAATCAGACCACATTAAAGTCATCCTGTCCCTCATATTCAAGTCGCTGTGTTTGTGAGTAAAGGTGAAGAAATCCAAAAGATAAGCGGTTTGGTCTCTATGGCTGGCACCTGTCATCTTCTCCATAAACATATGCTTAAAGCTCAGGTCTCCAACATATGAAAACTCATATAAATAAACAGGTCTCTTATTTCTATCTGCATGCTCCTTAGCTGATTTCATAATAGAATATATAAACATAGAATCTGAGAAGTAATCAACATAACCATGTTCACCGAATTCTTCTGGAAAGTACAGCTCTTTGACTCTATTAATAACTTTTTCTTTTGATATATCATCATCAAATTTCAAATCAGCAGGTAGAAAATCATCAAATTTCTCACTCATCATTTCGCTCCATTCGTAATATTTAATGGATCTGCTTAAACCTTCCATGCTGGCAAATCCAGTTAATATTGCGACATTTTTATTTTTTCCCTCTTTGATGATCTCTAGGGGAGACTCTGTAAGAAATGCTTCTATGCCATCATGAACGTTCTCAACGCATGGGGCATACCCAAATGTGCTATTAGGTAAAAAGAAATTCTGGCTTTTCGACGCTAGAGTTTCTAGCGTCGAATTCAAATAAAATTCAGTCAAATCTCTTAAACTGCCAGTATCCTGGTAACCAACTGCTATAGCTATATTCCTTGCTGTATTGACAGGATCTCTATCTACAGCAAATGGGGACAACGCAGAGCCACTTTCAAGAATGATTTTATCAATCAAACCATCAGTTGTTTTTGATAGTGCCAGTAACTCTGCCATTGCAGCTCCAACACTAAATCCTGCAACAGTCACTTTCTCAGGATCACCACCAAACTTAGCAATGTTTTTCCTGATCCATTTCAATGCAGCCACTTGGTCCTTCATACCAGCATTTCCTGGTATTTCTTTGTTACCGAGACAAGCGAATCCTATGGCTCCTAATCTGTAGTTAAAGCTGATGACTAGAATGTCATGTCTAGCTAAGTAGTGGAACTGAGCCATGTTGCCATTGCCATTCGAAAACGATCCACTGTGGATGTAGACTAGAACTGGTACTAAGTTCTTTTCATTGGCCACTTCAGGGACCAGCAGATTCATGACGAGGCATTCTTCTATGCCGTCGACTATAGCCTCGTCACTGTCTGCTGTTAAGAATGCTTGATAGCATCGATCGCCTCTGTAATTTGCAGTCATTACTCCGTCCCATGGTTCCACAGGCAACGGACCCTAAAAATTGATAATTATTTTTATTATTATATATTTCTTTGAAATTATCTAACGAGATTGCAGGGATCAAATATTTTGGGAAAAGTATTGCTAACCGAGGTTTTAATTTTAACACTTTTTGGGTTTTTTCAAAACAGGTGATGTTAGAACTTAAATATAAAAGGAGATTGAAAGGAGAGATGCAAGGCCTTTGCCCAGCAGTGGGACAGACAGTGGCCTGTTGTTTGATCAGTAGTTAAAAACCGTAACTAACGGTTGAATCTCAAGGAAATATCTAAAAATATCGATTCCTTTTTCGAATTTTAACAATTAGTTGAGTTAACTACCTATCAAACAACCGTCCCCAAGTTTGAAAGTTTTGTAATTATAAATTGTATTGGTTCACAACATTTTTAGTACCTTCTTTCTCCATAAGGAAACTGTTTGAAAACTCCTAAATAAGAGTAAATTTTTAAATGAGATAAGGTTTTAGTTGAGTTGAGGTTTTAGATGATTTGAGGTTTTAGTTGGCTTGAGGTTTAAGTTGAGTTGAGGTATTAGTAATTTATAAGTTTTAATGTAAACTAACCTGAAATCTATCTCTTCCCTTTGGCACAGTTGCGTACGGCACCCCATAAAATTCATAGAAATCGCCATTCCAGTATTTAATACCATTCACTCCCCCTTCATTTAGAATAACCAATTTTACATCTTCTTCACCAAACCCAACATTAATAAACACGCACAGCAATATAAAACGCAACATGTTGTTGAAAATCTGACACCGAAGTGTTCTTATCACTAATTACAGTTAGTAATTTGATAAAGATGCGATTTTGTTTATATATCTCGAAACCCCTTGTAGATAATTCGCTTTTTTACTAAGTTAATCCTTATCTTTTGTTATCTTGTTTTTAATCTGCCCTGTTTGAAATTTCTTCGTTAGTAACATATTTTTACCAATTATTATACTTTATTGTGTTATAGGTAGTAAAATACAGGGTGTTACATTTTATATAATCCCAAGGGCATGCAAGCTACTGCGCTTTGTAATTGGTTTTCAGGAGGCAGTAAAAGGTTATTGTTGTTGGTATGATTTTTATATGGACTCCTATCTAACATAACTTCGTTAGACAGTGTAGTTATTTCAATAAAAAGGCAAGTTAACAATTTTACCGACTTGTACGAAAAAGTTATTTTCGATATTTAATGCTTGCCAAGCTTTGCTGGGAGCTACTCGTATTATACTCTTATGAAAAGTATGACAGGTACAGTTGAGTTAATCTGGCATTCTACAACAATAAGGTTGCTTGGTTAGTTGGTTGGTTGGTTGGTATGTGAAAGGTTGTTGTAGGTAAGGTTGGTCCTATAAGTTACAAATGACTCGACATCTCTAGTGACATTGACGTGTTCGTGATAGTACGTCTTTATCTATACATATTGTAAAACACGTCAAGTCTGTTTGTCTGTCTGTCTGTCGGTTTGTGCTTACGAGTATATAAGCTAACTACTAAAACACTGTGTCCGTTGTACTTGGAAGGTGTCCCGGTACAGTCGAGTTCATAAATACGTGTACACTTTAGTACCTCACCTACGCTTTAGTAAATCTTAATGTGGCCATCTCAAATATATAGGAATATAGTACCATTAATAAACGGGTTAAATAACAATGTCAAAAAATGCAGTACGATTTTTTTTTTATTGCTTCAAGTAGGCAAACGAGCACACAGGCCACCTGATGGTAAGCGGTAACTGTGACCCATAGCCATTCGCATTCACAAGACTGCAAGCCTAAGACTGCAAATGCGTTGCCAACCCTGAGGACTAAGATGGAATGCCTCTATGCTAGTCATTACACCGGCTGTCTTATCCCCAAACCGGAACACAATAATGCGAACACTGCTGTTTGGCGGTAGGTTCATGGACAAGATGGTGGTAGCGATCCGGACGGACCCTGCACAAGCTTGTTTGGTTTTATTGCTTTTCATTTAGTTATTTATTTACACTCCTGTTCTGTGTGTGTTACCTTTCTAAAAGCCCTTAAGTTACAAAAAGCTGAGGGATTACTATTCGATCTCAGAAACCCCCAAACCTACGTCGTTAATAATGTACAGAAGCCCCAAAACCATGGATATGAGGCGTATATTATTATACAGTTGCGCATTCGCGGAAATAACACAGATAGGGAGTGCAAAATATATATTACCATAAGAAATCCGTTCCGGACACATTTCTGGTGTCCGGCTGGCAAGCAGGCGCGTTTACACTATACGATCCCTTACGCCATTTTTGATTTAAAAAGCATACTGTGTATCCAGATTTAAAAGACCAATTGACTAGTAAAAATTAGGAAAAAAAAACAATTTTGAACAAGACTCTTTTCGAGACTATAATATTTTTGCATGGAGGTAATAATCATAGTTAGATTTTTGACGTGTAAAAGTGCCCGAGCGGCCTTCTTACTGAATAAATTTATTTTATCTTAATCTTTTATCTTTTATCCATTTAGGCCTTCAAAAGAAAGATAAAAAGGTATTGACCCAGTTTTAGGTCATTATTCTTAAGATGGTTAATGAATAATACTAAGTATTGTGACAAAGAAAAGCAGATAATTCAACCGCTTTATCAGCGTAACCTTAGGGTGCGGCTCCACTGAGGCGGAGACGAGCGGAGCAGAGCGGAGCGGAGACTATCAACCAATAGAAGGCGCGTGCGGTCACATCGAGCGCGCCTTGCGCACGTTAGCTTAGATTCTATTGCTTAATATTGGCACAGCTCCGCTCCGCTCCGCTCCGCCTCAATCGAGCCGCACCTATCAGCTCACTAAAACTGCCTATCAAGAAACCCAACTTCACAGAACCTCACAGCAGGTCCAATTTTGTCCGACCAAATCGCAGCATATAAAAGCACACAGCACGCCTCTTTGTGCGGAATATATTCGGTTTAGTAGGTTTCCATGTCGACCTGTTCATAAAATATGGTATTCTCGCCACTTTTCACCGCCGACTTGTTACAAATAATATTTATGTTTTCTCTCGCTAACGTATGTCATTGCGGAATACAATTTTACCGTTGTGTTGGTACGATTCTCTAGATATTTTTGATGTGGTTAGGTTTTAGTGAAGTATATGAACTTTGGCGCTGTTGCAACTCATAAGTTTCATATTATCTTTAGCTTTAGATACTCGATGTGAAAGCGATAAATGACTAAATATTAAAAATAATACAAGAGTATTTCTACATACACATATAATATTAATATGACAAATATGACAAAGCACACAAGCCTTAAAAAAACTACTTAAATGTAACATATCTTGTAATCCTGCATTTCAATCTCAAAGGACGGGGTAACAGTATAGTCCGATATTTTTTTTATTAAGCTTAAAGAAACGTACGACCTTAGATAACTTTTATTTCATCATCATCATCATGTCAGCCGAAAGTCGTCCACTGCTGGACATAGGCCTCCCCCAAGGCTTTCCAGAAGACGAGCTGTAGGTAGGCCTCCAACAAGATGGAGTGACGACCTCGTCAAGATCGCGGGACCGCGGTGGATGCGAAAAGCACAAGACCGGTCTGAGTGGAAAACTTTTATTTAAATCACCTTAAAAAATAAAACCAAAGTATTTTTGCAGATTGAAGTGTCCTAATACACACACATGCACACATACCAATCTTTATCCCAGCATCACCAAAAATGAAACAAAGTGCTGAATAACATACTCATAATACCTAGGCAGGTAAACACAGAAATGTTTTATGCCTCGGCGGAGAGCGTTCGTGTGTTTCAGAGTTTATGGACGGAAAATTGGCTTAAGTCGCGAAACAAGCTTTGTGAAGTTTCCCTCAGTTTATTTGGCTATGTTGTTATTTGTTTTAGGTATATTTTAGTTCATATTGTGACGGTAGTTGGATGTATGTTACTGGTGTTGTTTGTGACTTGATGACTTGATGGCATAAAGTTATTATTAGGTGTGTTAGAAGACCATTTTAGTCCTCAGGGTTGGCAATGCATTTGCTGACTTAGGATTGCATATCTTGAAATAGCTTTCTTTGGAATCAATTTTTTTTTACACCACCTTTATGAGCATGTTTGAAGAGGCACCGAATCACAAATTTAGATGAGATTATTCATTTTTTCACGATAGACGAACTCGGGGAAATTCTTGTGTTAGAGAGGCGAGACGTATAATATTAACAGTAACGTGTTTTATTACATACATACATAAACTAACGCTTTCATTTCCAGAGTGGGGTATTCAGATACAGAATTACCAACGTCTCTAAAAATTTACTGATAATTTTGCAACCACGCTTTGCACAGTGTATCTGTGACAGGTTGCAAGCCCAACGCCTAACAGTTCTACAAGCCTTTATTCTCTTATTGACTATACATTTTGACTATAACTCGTTCAATTTTATGTAGAGTTTTCAATAATAACTTTAAATGATTTGATAAAATCTAATCTAAGTACACGATGAATAATAGACGAAACGAATCCGAATTGTAACAGAGTTACGGCATATAATTAAAAAATATCTCTGGGTGTAGCTCAGAATTTATTCGAGGTGGATCTAATTGGTGAAAGCGGTAATTTCCCGCAGGACCTCGGGGTGTAAGTTGGGAGATACAGGTGGAACGAAATATTGCCATACTTATTTTTTTATTATTCAATTAAAAAATATTTCATGGTGTTATGAGAAATTAAATACAGCGAGGGGAATCGTAGTACTATTCGTGTAAACTTTACTGTGGTTTTATTATGAGCAATAAAGAAAAAAAAAACATTATTATATGTGTGATAATTATCTTATAAATGAATATTGTAAATAGGAATCCATTAACATCACATACTACATAAGTAGGTACATTTCACTTTTCGATTCACGCAATGTTGCCATTAAGGAACTTCGATTCTCTGTATAGGTTTTATCATAACTAACCTACAAGTTCATATTGGGCAAAATTAACGCCAAAAGATAGTAGTTTTCGTAACATAACAATATCTAATACAGATGTATACACAATGTATAAAATACTCATAAGTGTATGTTTATCGTTCTCAAGACAAGAACCCTTTGTACAACTCTAGAGCTTACACTCGCGGACAAATAATACGGGTCAGAGTGCGTTTTTCATACAAACGAGGCTATTTCGAAGCCTTGGTTAATCGCCAGGGGTTGTTTTGAGTGAGTTTTAATGGTGGATACTGCGAGGTTCAATAGAGGAGGTCAAAAGTTCTTAAGATACCTAACTGATCGCACAATCAGTTAACATCACAGCGGGAGAGTTTGGGTCAGCATTTGGATTTCCTTACATTTTATTGTCATTTTAGATGTTTTTCTGAACATACACTATTCCGGCGTTAACCGCAGATTCATTCAGTTGGGTATCCTAGGCACTCTGGAAGTCCTGTATCGATGCTCGAGGTATTCATCATCACATTTCACTAAAAGCATTCCCTGGCGAGGAACCAAGGCTTCGAAATAACCTCTTTAGTATGAAAAACGCACTCTGACCCATTTATTAGTCCGCGAGTGTAGTTTAGAACTATTGGCGTCGTCACACAAAAACCACTCTTACCAGGCTTTTGCCCAGTTGCACATCCACGTGGGACCCCACCGCTGCGTAAAATATGGTATCTTTGCGTAAACAAAAGACGGGCCATAGTAACAACATGGCGCCGTTTTGGACGCACCGTTAAGCAGCGGTGCGGTCACACCTTTAGATCGCGTGCTGTTACTTGCATTTGCGAATTAGAATGCCAAGTGTACTAATGGGACATAAATAATAAATAATAAGTCGAGCGGCTGCCTCGCTCCGAGGCCGCGCAAGTGGAAATGCTACCTCAAGCTGAGGCACCCCACGACAAGGAGGCAAATTCGTCGCCGTGTTCCGAGCCATATTATGTCTGTTTTTTCGTCGTGCTCAGTCCGAGCCGTGCATTTGATAAAGACGGGCGTGAAAACTGCGCACATTGGGGATCGTGACTCGAGTCTGCCTCTGTGCGAGCAGCCTCAAACTGAGGCTGTTTGACTCAAGTCGAGGCTGCACGGCCTGTCAGCTCAAATGGATACACGGCCCAAGACTATTTTTTGAGTTTTTTTTTGGTGAAGAAGACATCCTCCTTTCACTCGCTCCACTCGCCCCAGTCCGATAGTATAATTCTCAACCCTGAATTATTTCCTAATGACTAGCTAATGGGGTTACTTTTGATTACGATTAACCGGTTCTCCGTAATTGGAGCTTCTGTTTCTTTACGAACCGCCCTTCCTTTAATTGCGAGATTCATTGTGACGTGAAATAAAGAGTTAAGATTATCACGCAGTTAGCCGTCTCATTCGATTCTCGGTATCGATGAGCATAAGTCTTGGTGTGTTTTGTTTTTTGTAATCGCCTGAAGGGACAAGACGAAACTCCTTGCTTTTGTTTGCTTCTTACTTGACAAGGGGCAGAGGTGAAAATCCCTTGCGGAGACCTAGGAATGGAGGGCCCAAGTACTGTCTTGGGTGTTTGCTATGTATGTATCATCATCATCATATAAGACGTTCACTGCTGGACTAGGCCTTCCCCACTCGCTGTTATTTAACGGACTTGTAATACGAACGAGAGCGACGGCACATTTCTTCTCGCAACTATCCGCGCTGCGGTCGGACCGGGCGACAAGGACTCTAATTAAATTCGCCTACTTTGCGAATTTCCGACAAGGTTTTTAAATGCGAGTTGAATATGCAGTTTTAATTAGTGAAGTGGAAAATAGAGTGTAGTAGTAAAGTAGTGTTGAGAGAAATAATTTTCCGTCCAAAATAGAATTTTGAGACAAGTTTTATACCGACTGTACCTCTTTTGCGTAGTCATTAATTAAAACGAGGGTTAGTACCAATTTCACTAAACCATGTTAACCACTTAACAGACGATTAGAGCGTTAACAGCTGTGAAAAGGTATCGTTTGGTAAATGGTACTGTATGTATGTATGTATGTAAACTCTTTATTCATCATCATCATCAACCCGGGGGCGTCCACTGCTGGACAAAGGCCTCCCCCAAAGAGCGCCACAAGTCACGGTCTTGAGCCGCTTGCATCCAGCGGCTCCCCGCGATCCTAACCAGGTCGTCAGACCACCGGGCGGGAGGCCGTCCAACACTCCGTCTTTATTGCACATAAACAATTACAAAACATTTTGCATCACTATAGATAATGTACATAGGCGAACTTATCCCATATGGGATCTCTTCCAGTTAACCTTGGAGTAGAATAAGCCAGGATAATGCAAGAGGATAGGCAAATTTACAAAATATCCGATAAAAGAAAAAAGAAAAACGGTACATACATCTGAAAAACAGACATTAAAAAGTAATAATATCTGCTTTAATAAAATAAATAAATAGGTAATAAAATATACTAATATATACTACCACATAATGTAAACAGCAATTAAAACCTACAACAGGGCAAAGGAACAACACTCACGAGTCACGACTCATCCTGTACATTTAACCATAGCTTCACGACGACATGCATGAATCGTTTGATGTACTGAATTTATCCATTGTGGACGTCAAGCTTCTGATCAGATTTTGAACTGCAATTAGGTATTATGTACTCAGAAGCATTTGATAGTACTTTTTTCGTACTTTTTTTATGGCATAGAGAATGCAAACGAGCACACAGGCCACCTGATGGTAAGTGGAAACTGTGACCCATAGACATTCGCATTCACAAGACTGCAAGCCTAAGACTGCAAATGCGTTCCCAACCCTTAGGACCAAGATGGAATGCCTCTATGCTAGTCATTACACCGGCTGTCTTATACCCAAACCGGAACACAACAATGCGAACACTGCTGTTTGGCGGTAGGTTAATGGATAAGATGGTGGTAGCGATCCGGACGGACCTGCGCAAGGTCCTACCACCCGCGAATTCGCTCTTTTTTCAAACTCGTATATTGAAAAATCGTAAACAAGGAATGACTTGGTCCTCGTTAACTGAGTTTGGCCGTTACTCATTAGTCTGGGGAACCTTAAGAGAATTGTGAAGCCCCGCTAAAGCGTAGCTGTCAAAATAACTCCATACAAAGAATGATGGGCAAATAGGCCCAAAATAACCAATGCAAATCTCATGTACACCACGTGAAATCTAGTTACATAAGCTTCATTTTCTAATACGGGGACAAACTACAAAAACACCGGAGAAGAGAGTTATCAGCCTTCCAATATTCACACACACACAACGTTTATTACTACACTAGCTGTGCCCCGCATGCGTTGCAATGCTATTTCCAATATATCCGACTCACGCTTAACTGATTCTACTATTTACAACAATTACAGCAAATAGTGGGATCAATAAGTCTACCTAAGACAGCCGGTGTAATGACTAGCATAGAGGCATTTCATCTTAGTCCTCATCTTAGGCTTGCAATCTTGTGGATGCGAATGTCTATGGGTCACAGTTTCCGCTTACCATCAGGTGGTTTGTGTGCTCGTTTGCCTTCTCTATGCCATAAAAAAAAAAACCTAAGTTATAATTATATTGACGATTGGGCTGGGTTCCATATATTGTTGCCCATCATTCTTTATCTCCGGGCGATAACGTTTTTACCCCCTAAATAAAATCCGATTTCCACGATTATTGAATATGTATGTTGTAGGTCTTATAAAGAACTTTGCCTGTACGTTTTTGTTTTTTATTTTTTTAATTTGTTACATTCTAAGAAATGTTTTTTTTGGAAATGAAAACGTACAGAAAATCGGACTAAATTTAGAAAGAAACGTTATCGCATTTTATATGCAATTTTTTAGCTTCACAATCCTTTTAATGTCGCCATCATATTTCTAACAATGTGCCTTATAACGTTTCATAAGTATTTAAAGTCATGTCTCAACCTTAATCTCCTTAATTCTCAAGCACAAACTCAAGCATAACAAACGAAAGTCCAATTTCCACTGTCGCTAAAAGGGTGGCTATTCCAACCCCGCGTCTCTTATCATTCAAACCGACACTCTTTCGAGATTTCCTCGCTCCCCTTTTGTTTTTTTAAAGAACAAAGGTATTAGCTTTATGACAACTCGTAAACATGGCGAGATAAAACCCTTTCATAGAAGTTTGTGTTTTATTTGATCCCGGTTTAATTATAAAAATAAATTAAATATTAAAGCGGATTGACGTTTTTAGTTGTAGTTTTTAAAGCTTTTTTAAAGTGAATTTGTATTTAACGTTCACTTTTTCCCTCTCTTTTAATAAACTGATTAGTAGCCGTTGACGTTATTCTTATCGAAAATGTAAAAGATTGACGTAAGCTGCCGGATTGGCGTGTCGAGCGCTTATGTCAAATCCGTTCTCTTCGACAGTTTTCGAAAATCGTTTACGTAAGCGTTATGCATTTTATCTGGGGTTTTTGTGACCGTAGATAAGATGCATTCTACGAGCGATATCCTTATCCTATATGATCGATAAGACGTTCGTGTCGAGCGCCTTTCGTCGTTGAATATTCATTCGAAAAACATGATATTCTCAAAACATCACACGAGCAAAACTGGACATTCGCAAATCATCAAAGTAGCAAAACATCATTATTAGTAAGACATGAATTAGACAGTGTCGACGAAGGACCGCCCCGCGGAGCTCCTATTTCTGGGAGGTTTGGCCCTCCGGGCCTACTCTGAATGTAACATAATCTAAACCTACCTAAGATTGTAGGACCTAATCGGACTATTTGTAAGTATAATGTTTTGCGAATATCGTGTTTTGCCACCACAAGTTGTAAGATCCCTTTGAGATCGATTGCTGCATGATATATGGAAATATCATTAAAGGCCTGTTTCACAATCTGTGACTAAATTTATCTGCCATTTAAAGTTGGCTCTCTCCTTGTCTATTTTCAAGTGTAAGAAAGAGAAAGGGCTTAGTTTATCTGTCAAATATGTTTTACTTGTCCATTTTGAAACATTCGGTTAACTCTAGGTAATCAAAAGTTTTATATTTATTATAAACAACCAAGAAATCAGGTTCAAGTACCCACCCCAAGCAATTACAAACGTCCCTAACTAGTCCCTACTAATTAAATAAGGTATTTTATTACAATTAAGTACGGGTCTGCCCGGTCACACCTGCGGTAACTTTGCGACGTCCCGTCCCTATAGAACGGATTCAGATGTTTGCTGTAATGTTATTGGATTAGATACTGTTTTTTTATCGCCTGCAAAATAAGGAGGGTAATATTTTTGAGGTCAAAAAAGAAAGTAAGTCACAAGTCTCACAACAGTTTTTGTCAAAAACTATAGAAGCTAGGGTAAAGGCACCAGTGGTCAGCCAGAGACCAATACTTGTCCTTATATGAGTGCGAAGAGTGGGAAATATGTCTTCCGTACTCTTTCCACTATACAAAGTATAGGCAGAGGCCGACTACACGTCTCTGGCTGACCAGTGGTGACTTTACCCTATCAACTTGAAATTCGGCATTGTCGTTTTTTTTTTAAAGGGGTCTAGAATGAGGGGGCAGGTGATTTGATTTTAGGGAACGTAGTGTAATAAATATGAAAGGGCTGAGTCTGCATATTTCAAAACTATTTATTTTTATAATTTTGCGTGACATACTTCTTTATTTAAAGCCAAATATGACCTTTCTCCCCTTATATACAAAGTGTATGGACCAAAAACTCTGAAATTAATCGTTTTCTTCAAAAATTAACAAAACAGTGAAGGTAGCATGGAAAGCATGCAATGTAAGTGTCAGAAACCTATAGCTCTGGTTTTCAGCCAATACCGGCAGTGGGTCACGGAACGCTATACAAACATACAAACATACGTGTGAACTACTTATATAATACCTATTAGTAGCAAGAATATAAATAGCACTCCATACCTTCCTGTGGAAATCGTAAGAGACGACTAAGGCATTAAAGGCTTGTAGTATTGTTAGGCGATGGGCTTGCAAAATGTGGTTATAGAATTAACATGTTGTTAGAGTTGTTGGTAATTCTAGCTCTGCCTACCCCACTCTGGGATGAAGGTGTGACTGTATGTATATATGTGTATAAATGGGGAATATTTCGTTATAATATTTTGTGGTATAGTCAAGAATTTTTTGAATGCGTACACTATCAAAGCATCTAAAACACTGTCATTACTCGGAATAACTAATTACACTAAGCGCGTTGTTTGGAACTACGCAAACTTGCCTAATTGAAATCCGGTCCACCGGGGCAGTTATTCAATAACATAACTTCGCCTAATAATGTTACGGTTACAACTTCAATCTATCACGTCCCTGTGGAAATAGTTTCAACCTGTCAACTTTGTACTCGGGAATATGCATAGTTGTTCCACTTCTAAGCAACCAGGTGAATGTAGGTACAACCGCAGTTGTTAGGGTTGTCACGTCTTGATCTCTTTACGTATACATGAGCGTACCACAGCAATTTTTCCGAGTTATCTGCTCTAAAACAAGTTCGTACGTTTGTGCTGTTTTTTTTTTAATTTACTTAGATATCTACGTAGGTATTTTCTTTGGATTCCGTCGTTTAGCGAAGAAGAATTTGTCGAAAGATTTAAAGAAATTTTACTCCAGTACTCAACTATAATGGCCTCCATTCTTACTCTTAAAATAAAACTTTTGTTTAACATATAAACTGCAGAAAAACACACATTAGTACACAAACATCATACTGCTTTACCATCCCGCTATAGAAATTGTCGTGTAATCTTAGTTTTAAGCAAGACGCCAGACATTGTTTACACTACTTAAAGTCAACATTTAATTTACACAGCTACACGACATTTATCGTTCTTCTGTTTGCTACAAACAAGTCTATACAGATAAGTAGGTGCTATTAGAGCGAGAGGACACAAAGGGACAATATTCCATTTATTTCCTTTGAGAGTTCACTGGCAAACAGTGCTCGCTATAAATAATTTCCCGATGTGGAGTCAAACGGGCTATTTGAAGAGAATTTAAGTATGCTTTTTAGCTGCGGAAATGCTTATTTTATGCAAAGACAGCGGCCCAGCTTTGGGACTGCAGTGGAATAATAAAAAAACACAGGTGTTTAGAACATGCATCAGTGTAGAAGGTTTGAATTTTTCATTTTTATCAAAATTCAAAAAAGAAAGAGATTCACAATTTGTGGGAATCTCAGAATCATATTACAGTACCAAAGTAAGGCCAACGAGACGATTAGACGTGATTCTGATTCCAACAATTTGAGAACCTCTTTTTTTTGTTTAAAGTTTGATAAACAAGACAAAATTAATGCTGTTTTTAAAACCTTTTATGTTCTATGGATGTAAAGCATTCATGTTATAAAAGTAATAAAAAGACAGCCTCATTTTGGAATATTCATTTCTTTATGGCATAGTGATAGCAAACTAGCTTGTAGGCCAGTTGAGTGGGATCTGACATACATATATAATCTCGAGAGTACAATCTTAAGACTGCAATAATAAGATTACATATTTTTAAAGTGCCAAAATGCGTTACAAAATTATGCCATCAAAATTAACTTGTAGTGCATAATTTGCACTCAGTAACACAAAAAGTCTAGCCCAGTATCAAAATACAACTGTGTCCCTTCACAAATAAGTACCTCCACGACTATTTTTTTTATTTTATTTTTATGGCATATTCAAGGCTTCCGAGCATACAGGCCACCTTTTGGTAAGTGGAAACGGTGACCCATAGACATTCCCATTCACAAGACTGCAAGCCTAAGACTGCAAATGCGTTGCCCACCCTGAGGACTAAGATGGAATGCCTCTATGCTAATCATTACACAGGCTGTCTTATACCCAAATCGGAACACAATAATGCGAACGCTGCTGTTTGGCGGTAGGTTAATGGATAAGATGGTGGTAGCGATCCGGACGGACCCTGCACAAGGTCCTACCATCCGCAAGAAAAACGAAAGACGATAGATTATAACGATTTCAGAAGAACGTAATCGTTTAACGCGAGGGTCGACAAATAGTGGGGTTATCGACGGTTTGGCCCACAAAGGATGCAATTTGTCAAATCAAACAACTCTTTGTTGGAAATGACACGCGACCCTGTTGCGTGAAGAAACGCAATATGTGTTAAATATTTCCTATTCATGGTATTTACCTAGTCGGTCCTTAAGTTCTATCATAAAGTTTTAGTCAAATAAAACTAACTTCTGTTTATTTTTAATTTCAAAATATATCAAAATGAAAATCTTAATTGATGTACATTTTTAAGAACTCTTTTTAAGAATCATTACACATTGTTTCCGCAATTTCCGATACGATCCTCTAACATACACGGCCGGGAAAGATTAAAATACGCACGAGTTTTCTGAAAATAACACTTTTTGAAAACCCTTCAAAGTTTAGTTTTCGTTAAGTAAGAAACTTTTTTGTTTAATATTTTGAAGCCATTCATTTGTGGGTATGTTTAGAGATCGGCATTATTTTCTTAACGACACACAAAAACCAGCTTATGGAGCTCGAAAATTGGTCGTTTTCGTATTGCTGCAAATTTATGTGAAATCGTAGGGTCGATTTAATGCCTCATGAAGATTGACCGGTGTATAACTGGATCTTTAGTTGCTTGGAAATACATTTGTATCAGAATTGAAAGATACAATTCTGATCAATATGTCACGCAAATTTCGACTCAATACGAGAACTCTTACAAAAGTTGTAGCCGTTATCAGTATCGTGGTCGTGCGTGTTTTGACCCATGATTCCCTGCCTCGAATGGAATGCGAAACGAAAAGCTCGTTCATCAAATGATGGCAATAGTAAAGATTACAAATGACGCTTCTTTTTATTCTACATAAAATAAGGTTTTGATTGATGTACTACAGGTTTATGAAACTCTTTTACTTTATTCTTAAATTGAAATAACTTTCATTGACAGAACTTATGAACCGACTAAGTATTTACAGTCTTCCCCGTGTGGTTGCCAGTTTAGAATAGTGCCACTCCATATCTTCCCGTGGATATCCTAAGAGGCGACTAAGGGAACAAAGGCTTGTAGAACTGTTAGGCGATGGGCGTGCATCCTGTCACTAATACACCGGGAAACATCTTAGCCCACATGTGCAAAATGAGGTTAAAGAATTATGAACAAGTTTTTAAGTTGTTGGTAATTCTTTAGCTCTGCCTACTTCATTCTGGAAATGAAGGCGTGAGTAATATGTATGTCTGTAAGTGTATGTAGTCTTACAATATAATTAGTTTGTGCTAAACTTTGTAGTAATGGGAACTGGTTTAAATTACATGATTTGAAGCTGTTTATGTGTTTTTTAGACAAATGTACATTTACAATGCAATCTTTATTGCTTGTATTTGTTTGACTAACTTTTATAGCTAAAGATATCCACTGATGGATAGAGTTCCCGCCAAAATAATCTTGGTACAATGATGAGCGGGAACGTTTCGTTTCAAACTACAATAGTTCCTCTTGTGTTTCCAAATTCTGAAGAAGTCTATGGGTTGAATAGAAAGATCCGACTATCGGATTTTAAAGGACATTTTCCAGATCAAGATTTTCCGAGTGTTAGTCGAACTTAGCTCTTACCGAATTAGTTTATCTTCCAGCTTGAGAGCTGTCTTGTAAAATGTATTAGTTGGGACTTCCGTATTCATTATTTAGTTTTAGTTCATGGAACGGACGTGGCTACTTGAAACTGATAGTCTAAGGGTCGTATTAATAAGCCTTTTTATAGTGTTCAGGAGTTCCTTAGTGAAAATTAACTGTTTTATTTTATTTTTATTATTGGAATACTTTATTATTACGCCAATATTATTATTTTCCCTTAAACTTAAATATGACTGAATGTGATACATGTATGTTCCTTCTTTTTATTCTCTATAATTGTTAAATTGTTGTTTGTGATAGATTACGTCATTTCTAAGTAAATGTTATATAGTTTAATAGTTACGACCCCACCTTCCTAAATTATTTAATTGCGCATGTTCTACTACCATTGCTGTGCCCCTGCGGGTTTACGTTGACGCTAGACTTAAGTACTTTAAGACCTCATGTACAGTCAGCTGCAGAGATAAGTATACCCCCCTGCATAGGAAACTTGTATGCAGGAGGGTATACTTATCTCTGCAGCTGACTGTACCTACAACGTAAAACGCAATAAAACATTTGAATTTGAATTTGATTTTAAACTCATCTTGACGGTGAGGCCCGTCACAAGATACGTCAAAGTAAACGCCGAAACATAGAACACTGTCATTTTTGAAGCATCTTGGGACAAGCATTTGAGCTGAGATCAGTTTATTAATAAGAGCCCACGACACTAAACCTAGTTTGATAAAACTACCAGATGATATACCTAGTCCACAGGTTATGTTACTAAGACTAAGTCAAATAAAACTAACTAATGTTTATTTTTTAATTTCAATAATTATAATAATTAAAAGCTCAATTAATGTACCTTTTTTAGAACAAATAATAATTCTATATATTCGCCACAATTTCTGATACGATCTTCTAGCATTCACAGCCGGTTAAAATTACGTATGACTTTTCTGTAAATTTCACTTTTAAAAAACGCTTGAAAGTTAGTTTTTGTTAACCACGGAACTTTTATTGTTTAATATTATAAAACTTCCTATCTCTGTGTATGTTTAGAGACCAACATATTTCTCAACAAGACTCAATTTCAGCTTATGATTTGGCAAGAGAAAGATTTTGTGTGTTTTTCGTATTACTGCAAATTGTCGTGAAATCGTAAAGTCAATTTAGTGAGACATCAAGATTGACCGGTGTACAAGCGAATCTTTAGTTGCTTGAAATACATTTGTATCAGAATTTAAAGCTAAAATTCTGTTCAATATGTCACGCAAATTTGAACTCTCTACAAGACCTCTCACAAAACTTGTGGCCGTTATCAGTAACATCGTCGTGCGTAAATTAAACTATGATTTTCTAGTCACAAATAGGAATACTTCAAGCTCGTACATCAAATAATTGCAATAGTTTTAGAATACATTATTTTTATTTTTATTTCATATAAATCAAAGTTTTGATTAATATACAGGTTTATGTAAAACTCCTTTAATATATATTTTTTTAATTTTATTTGTAATAAACTTTAGTAACAGAACTCATGGCCTTACTAGGTATATGTATATAAATATATAAAATTATTCACGTCATTAATGGGGGAACATGAAATGGCGATGCTGCAATGCAAACCTGGCTGCGAGAAGGGGGGGGGCTTCAATCGCTGCAGCAACCACTTTCTCCGCTGTTTGGAAAATGCAGCAGTCGTTTTTCCTACACAAAAATTATACTTAAGTACGAGGCGTCGTTTGATGCTGCTGCCACTGATTAGGCCAATCAGCGGGCTTGCAGCACTGCATGGTCGTTAAGTCCTACCCCTCCCCTGTTCCGAGGAACAAACAAACATTATTATTGCAGCATTGCTATTTCATGTTCCCTAGTAATGACGTTACTAACTAACTTATTATACACTTTGTTTTTTTTGATTTACGATAACTTTAAGGGAACGTTCTTTAGGTCAAACAAAGTTAATTTCCCGAAGACAGACAAATGATAAGTCTAACGGTTTTAAAGATAATTAATTTTTAAATTTAATCAGTTAATCACGTTAAACTAGTGTAAAAGGCTCTTAATTCAAATTCAAATTCAAATTCAAATAATTTATTTCAGAAACATGTCCATATTTGTTAGTTACATAGTTGGCTTAAGTCTAATGTTAGTACAGAAAATAATAAATAATAATAAAAATACATGTCAATTTTAACACAAGCAGTGCACATTATTCCAGTGCTCCTGATATCGACCCTGGAATTGGTCGGCAATGGTGCAGAGTATGCTGTTCGGGCTGCCCCGAATCCTCCGCACGAGGGATGCAACCCTTTTGCGCATGATAGCCGCAAAGCCATCAGTGTGTGCCTCTGCGAACATCCCTGATGCGCTGCAGAATCGTGGCAGCCCCAACAGCATCCTAAAACCATTATTGTATTGAACACGTAAGGCACTGATAGCCTTCTGCGTATAGTTAACCCACAGGCTGCAGGTGTAGAACGACTGACAGAATGCTTTGAAAAGCGTCAATTTCACGTTATATGAGCACCTTGCGAACCTGCGGGCCACCATATTGCATCTGACCGCCAGCGCCCTACGTTCTCGTTCTATGTCAAGGTCATCAGACAGGGACTCGGAGACCCAATGACCAAGATATTTAAAACGAGAGACTTGCTTCAGAGGAGCGCCATTCAGTTTTACCTGCGGAACAGAGTAGGTTTTGCTTCCGGCCTTGAACTGAAGCAGCTCACTTTTGGCGACATTATACCTTAGGCCATGGGTCTCCGCGTACCTCTCACAGATGCGTAAAAGTTTCTCGATAGCACTGATTGATGGGGCGAGCAGCACCATGTCGTCCGCGTAGCTAATGTTGTTGATCATTTTACCGTTAATCGAGCATCCGACCATGGCGCTGCTAAGCCCATCCATCAGGCTGTTCATGTACAAGTTGAAGAGGCTGGGTGAGGTTAACCCGCCCTGCCTCACCCCACACTCCAACCTGTACATGCTTGAGTGTGAGCCGGCCCATCTGACACAATTGCTTTGATGCTCATACCAGTACCTAAACAAGCTGATAAGCTCCCTGGGAAAACTGGTTTCATCCTCCAGTTTTGCCCATAACCTGTCATATGAAACAAGATCGAAGGCTTTCGACAGGTCCAGGAAGCATGCATAAACTGGTGTATTCCTATCGGTGTAGTATTGAACAGTATGCTTGAGGCACAAAATCGCAGTTTCGGTTGACAACCCTGCTCTAAAACCGAATTGCGCATCGTGTAGTTTAAGGTGCGCATTTAGTTGTTTTTCAAGCATACTGTCCAATACCTTACCTATTATAGTTCCGAGAGAGATGGGCCTATAGTTGCCGATATTTGAGGCGTCGCCACCCCTATTCTTTATGACAGGTACTACCACTGTTTTCATTAACTCGCTAGGTAAATAAGAGTGACCTATACATAAAGAAAATAGCATGGCGAGCACTCTCGGCAAGTGTACGCCCGCGTGCTGGAGATGCTCAACACTGAGGGAGTCATGTCCAGGAGACCTTCCACGAGTCATACCACTAATGGCCTTTTCTACGTCCCTAGCCGAGAATATAATGTGTCGTTCATGCGAGTGCGTTTGACAGCGATAGGGCTTACTCTCGGCAGACCCCAGACAGGACTCCACTCTGAAATGATCTTTAAACAATTTAGCTATTTTCTCTGGCTCGCTCACTCCCTCGACACTCACTGGCAGGCTCGACCTAGGATTCAGTTTATTGGTCTCTTTCCAAAAATTCGAAAAGTCCTTATTAGAATGGTGGGAAGCAAGTAAATCCATTTTTATTTGTTCTCTGTTATCTTGGCACCACTTCAACTTAGCTTTAAAGACTTTTCTGGATTCGTGCATTTTTAGGTAGATAGGTCCAGAATTAGGTTTACCATAAGAGAGCCAATGTTGAAAGCTAAGACGAGCCTCCCTGTGATACACACTCACATGTTTGTTCCAACCCGTCACATAAGGCTTTTTAATAAGTTTATTCACTTTACGTGTACAGTTACAACTTAAAAAAGCTGCATCAGTTAATACACTCACGATAGATTTATATAGGTCATCTAAAATATTCCTGCAGACGGCCTTATTACACAACTTATCGCTGCACTTACCAAGGGCGGATGGGAAATCAATATCTTTCAAATTATTATTACAATAATTAGTATACAAAGTTTTTTGATAGGCATCTCTTTCACCCCAAGTTATGTCATTACGATAGTTAATACTAATAGATATATTAGGTCTTAAAATATCTAGTTTGCAGCGTACCTGAACGGGAAAATGGTCAGACCACACTACATAGTAAAGGACATTAACGCTAACTACAGACTGTCGCGCTGCCTGTGATACCACACAGTGATCCAGCCATCTACCCGTGCCATGTACATCACTTACGTAGGTATATATTTCGGAAGATTGACCGAGAAGTTCCATATCAGCACAGACCCACTGATGCTCACTACAAAAGTTCAACAGCTCAATGCCAAAACGAGCACTAGGGTGAGCGTTAAAATCACCCAAAATAAACACCGCGGCCGCATCACTTTCATCGGTAATTGCTTTCAATTCACTTAAGCACTCAATAAAATCCACAAGGTTCTCCGACGAGTCAGTCGGCATGTAGACGGAGAATACTAGAAACGTCCTATCTCGGTGCACTATTTTTATAGCCGCTAAACGCACGTTCTTACACTCGATGACCGATACCGAAGTAAAAATTGACTTGCGCCATAGAATCGCCACTCCGCCGTACGGGCGGCCACGAATAATGCCCGTCGAGGTGTCCACAGCAGACTTGCCCGTGAAGGCAAAATCCAAGTCAATTGATCCTAGGCATTGGATATCATGCGGAAGTAGCCATGTTTCTTGAAGGCAAATAATATCAGCTCGCTTACAAAGATCCTTTACGCACTCCATCGATCTAGTAACGGATCTGCAGTTAAAACTAATAAACGTTGTATCGTAATCGTAATTATCCATTATACGTATTATGTTGATTTATTACGGGCAATTCTCCTCTGTTCTTGCGGTACGGTGGGCTCCTGTTTTTTAATGTAAACAAACCGCCGACATGTTACTCCATCGGGCCAAAGAGCATCATTTAAAAATGTAGCAAGTTTGTTGTGAGGTACAAACATTTTGAAAGCGTTGTACGCTTTATTCGTTTTCATGTTAATTTTTTTTAAAGTCACAACAGTTTGCGTTTTTTGTTTCATGTGATCGATTATATCTTGCTCCGTCGTTTGTTTATTTACCTTATTTATATATAGAGGTATATTAAAATCTGCCGCCCTGAACTTGTCATCGGGTTCCACAGATGCTTTTCCCTTTATTCCGTGAAAACGCTTTTTCTTCTGGTACTCCACGAGCTTCCACCCTTCATTTAACTCATCATTTTTGTGACCGTTAAGCGTCGAAACATCTTCGTCTGCCTGGACCGTCGGCCGCCGCTCGAGCGATAACACTGTAGACCGGTTATTGGCCCGGTCAGCTGATCCCGGCACTCCGTCCACGGTGCTTACGCTGTTCTTAGGTGAGCTGCATGGCGCGATAATTTTAATTTGCTTAGATGCATCGCCCGCCATACTGGAACGCTGTTGACGTTGCGCGATAGGGATAGAGATAGGATCAGCGCGCTCGTTAGAGTGAGAGGGCTCAGCGATCGGAGAACTAATTTCACTGGTTTCGAATCCGTTAACGGATTTCGGTGATTTATCCAGAAAAGGTAAACCTATTGGCCCACTGTCGACACAGTAACTCGTCATCAAGCAGGCTCCTCTATTACGATTCACTTTGTTAAAGTCGAAATTATTTATAACTGATGCCTGTTGTAAATTCGTCACTTCTTTCTTTAGCTCATTAAGTTGAACACCAGTCACATACGTGTTCTGGACCTCCTGTAAGTCTTTTCTGATGATTAATATATCTTTTAGTAGCCTTGTCACATCCACATGATCGAAAGAAATTGGGGGTAGTTTATGCAATTCTTTTGCTACAAAAATTGGGATTTCTTCTGTATCACATTCTTTGAACAGTTTGATAACATCGTGTAAATCTCTTAAAGATTTACCCGTCCTTTTACGAACAATTTTTTTTCTTCCTGTGGGCAGGGAATCAAATAGCAGCGATTTTGCCTTGTCGATATCTTCCGCCGTGAAGGAGGAAGAGCAAATGCGCACTAAGCTGTCTTCTCCCATCACTTCTATTTTATTTTGTATAAAAGCTAACACTTCACACACGACTAGGTTGCAGTTATTGCATTTTACTATTTTCGAGGTCATTTTTACTGGCTCGAGCCGATACAGCGTCCGAGCGGTTGTGCGCGCGCGACCATTAATTGATAACAACAATTTTCTTTTAATACTTATGAGTAAAGAGTTTCCAATTGTTAGGTTTGTATACGCGTCAATCTAAAGTGACAATCTTGTACCTGTCAAGTGTTATCTTTACTTGTGTATGTATGTCACGCCAACATAGACGTATTTGACACTGATTATTAGTTAACTCTAAAGGCCCTTTTAGAATGACCAAAGATAAAAGATTTCATTACTTTGTTCTAAACTGATTTTTTTTTGCAATATTTAAAAATCTAATCTACCAATTAGTTTCTATGGATAGACCTAGTAATATGCGGAAGTTATCGAAAATCAAAAATTGGTTTATTGTCGTGGGCTCCCTTACTAAGGCTATCAGAGAGCCTACTCGAGATGCGAGTTATTTTAGCGATAACGATAAATTAGCGAATTTCGAAAATCTATATTATGTATAAGATTGACGCTAGTTTATGACAGATCGCATCGAGTTCTTTATAAAAATAAACACGTTAGGAGTGTTTGCATCTTAGGTCCTGATGATTGCATTGATGATTTGTTGCATTTAAAATATTTTGTGGGGTGTAGGTGGTAGGACCGGTGGTGGTGTGTCTGGGTGGTAGGATCTTGTGCAGGGTCCGTCCGGATCGCTACCACCAACTTATCCATTAACCTACCGCCAAACAACAGTGTTCGCATTGTTGCGTTCCGGTTTGGGGATTAGACAGCCGGTCACTCGTGCGTCTGTCTGTCTGTCCGTCTGTCACAGCCGATTTGCTCCGAAACTACTGGACCGATTGCGTTGAAATTTTGTACACATATGTAAATTGATTACCCAAACACAGACGTGCAAAGTAAATAATTTTCTTATTTAAATAAGGGTCATTTTCAGGGGACAAATTGAAAAACAACTTGCAAATTTTACTGTGTCACGTATCAAATAAAAGAATTTGTTATGAGGATCTTAAATATTTTTTTGTTATTATTGTAAAATAGATAGTTTTTATTTTATTCATGGAAGAAGACTAAAATTTTCAAAATTTACCAAATATAGCTTTTAGATTACAGAAAAACCTATAAGCCTATAATTTAAAATAAAATGCCAAAGTCAATATAAAACGTTCACTTACGGAAAATAGTTCACTAAAACACCACTAGATAGCGCTAGTAGTAGTGAACTCGCGATTTACTGTGAGGATTTCAAATGTGATACTTATACTGTGTCATAAATGCACGGAACCCTCTCCACCCGAGTTCAACTCGCAATTGGCCTGTTTTTATTGAAGTCATGACTAAAATAAAAATACGCTAAAAATACGTTTCTAGTAACAGTACTCTCTTTTTTATTATAAGAAAACCCTAATCTCTAACTGTTAAAAAGATACAGCCCTTCATAGTTAGACAACCGAACGAACGGACAGAAGGACGAATAGCGGAGTTCGGAACCCAAAAAAGTAAAATTGACTACAATTAAAGCTAACGAACCCCATTCCACATTATATTTAATCGAATACCTAGCTGTAAATTGGACCGAATACTCGTAGAATGTAATTACGAGCAGATCGTAAATATGTCCATGTCAACACTCGGTAACGGTCTTAAGTTTCCGCGATTCTTGAATTTCTTGAGTTAAAGTTAGCTAAATTGAAAATTTAAATGTACTTTCTTTGTGATATATAAGCGTTTTATCTAGTGTTTTGAACTATGTGCGTAATTAATGGAGAGGTCTTGACCTGCTAATGTGTGGCATTTGGTTTCAATGAATTCTTAGTAAACATGTTAGCCTGATTCTGCCGCCCAACGGCAAAACGCTGCAAGTGAAAATAGTTTCGAGAAAAACACGTCCGCGATTCTTGAATTTCTTGAGTTAATGTAGCGAAAATGTTATTTCTTTGTGATATATAAGCGTTTTATCTAGTATTTTGAATTATGTGCGTAATTAATGGAGAGATCTTGACCTGCTAATATGAGGCATTTGGTTTCAACGACTTCTTGGTAAACATGTTAGCCTGATTCTGCCGTCCAACGGCAAAATGCTGCAAGTCAAAATAGTTACGAGAAAAACGCGTTTTAAGATTTAATAGATTAACACTAGAAATCATTTATTATTTTTGACTCAGTTGCCGCGTGTTGATTGATGGTGATGCAGATTAAGCCAAACGCTGCAAGTGGTGCGTTCCTTGTTTCGAGGTAGTAGTACTTACAGCGTTCTGTTGTGACTAGACGGCATTAACGGTCTTGGTATAAAACATCACAATTGCAGTCATGATGTTTTGGCTAGTCTTATGCAGAGTTACTGCGTTTTGACAGTTTTCTACCGCCTAAACAAGAACATATTTTTAAAATTTCTTTTGTGGACATGATAGAAGCGCTCATGAGGAGTCGTTTGATGCAAGTTGAGATAAAACGCTGTAACTCGAGTTGCAGCGTTCTGCCGTGTGAGGGCAGGTTTGTGCAAAATGTGGATAAATTTCAAATTCTAATTCTAAATTGGCACATTTTTAAAACATTCGGGCTTGTTTGTTAATAAAACAGGTGAAGCTGTCATTATTATTTACAAGCTAACCGGGCAAGCGCGAGTCGGACTCGCGCACCGAGGATTCCGAACCCTAAAAATAAATGCAAGCTTCGTCGTCGATAACACGAAGAAAATAAAGTAATTATTCTTTTAATACTCATTATTTTGATTTCAATATAATAGCGCCAAAACCAGGACATAATTAACCTCACTTTTAAAGTCGGTCAAGCCGTTGAGCCTACTCAAGCTCACAATGGAATGGATTTACGAATATACATACATACCTACATACGAGCGAAATGACTCCTCTTGGCTCCGGCAAAAGATAAGATAAAAAGATAAAAGATGTTTATTCAGTAAATAGGCCGCACGGGCACTTTTACACGTCAAAAATCTACCAGCGCTTCGGAAGAGACCACTGCTGAGAAGAAACGCCGCAAGAAACTCAAAAGAGTTGCCAACCATAAGGACCAAGATGGGCTGGCTCTATACTAGTAATTTCACTGGTTGTCTTATCCCCTCACTGGAACACAACAATGTGAACACTGCTTGGTGGTAGGTTAAACGATAAAGATGGTGGTAGCAATTCACCACCACCGTAATGTTGGTTTTATTTCTATCAGTACTGTAATTTGTTAAAGCGACGTAGGTAAATAATGGAGCCACAGACAAGAAAACGGTTCGTACGTTTACTGTAAATCGTTTTATTATCTTCCGCTGGCTTAGTTCTTGAGTTCCGAAGAAAGTGCTGATACGGTACCTGTCCTTTTTGTTAAAGGATATAGCTATAACAGTTATATAGCTCTGTCCTTTTCTCTCGGCGTAAACTTAACTGTTTAGCTGTGTCATAAAAACCACAACACCGTGCGTGTTTTCCGGTTGAATTTTTAAATGTCGGTCGATTTTCTAAACTCTCGGTTTGTAGCTATTAGGTATGGTTTAGACCATAATAAACATACTTGAATATGAAAAGGTTCAAAATTTGTTTAGACGTAATTTACTGTAAAATCTTATAACTTGACATGTGCGTTTTTATATTGTAATGTAATTTTAGTCAGCAGTAAATAATTTAAACGAATCGAATCTAGGTGAACCCCTATGCTAGGAATAATTCCTCAAAAATTCAAGTCCTAAAGATGGTCAAGAAAGAGTTTTATATAAATAAAAGATAAAAGACGTTTATTCAGTAAGTAGGCCGCACGAGCTGTAGGTAGGCCTCCAACAAGATGGAGTGACGACCTCGTCAGGATCGCGGGACCGCGGTGGATGCGAAAAGCACAAGACCGGCCTGAGTGGAAAGCCTTGGGGGAGGCCTATGTCCAGCAGTGGACGTCTTTCGGCTGACATGATGATGAGGCCGCACGGGCACTTTTACACGCCAAAAAATAAAGAAATATCACGTGACTATCTCACAATAATGAACGTAGTCCCAAACTAAACTCTATCACTTGTACTACGGACACAATTCTTCTTCTTCGTTTTCACTCTTGGCAGAGTGGTCGTGGTCATCATATCAGGCGCTGGTGGCAAGATTCACAACTCGCCGCCACTCCTCTCTGACAGCTGCCTTCCTCGTGCATTGGTTTAACGAGCTATCTACAGCAGCTTTAATTTGGTCTGTCCATCTCATAGGGGATCTACCTCTAGGCCGGGTGCCTTCAACTTTTCCTACGGACACAATAGGGTGGTCCAAAAACCAAAAGTGTGTAATATTATTCATTCTCCACAAGCTTGTCTTTATTTCAAAATACACGAAAGTACGCTATACGAAGTTTTATTGCAATAAACTTTACAGGTCGCCCATACTGTTAAACTTGTTTTATATAAAAATGTATAGAGCTTCACACATTCAAGAAAGATATCGAATGAGAAGGTCTTTGGACATATCATGAGACTGAGATGCAGCAGTAGGCAAACAATATTCTACTTCTGTTTTTAATTTTTGTTACAAAACATTTTTTTTTTTTTTTTTTATTTTTTTTTTTTATATACAGCGTATTAGCATTGCTATACAACGAGGAAATGCCGCCAGCATCTGTGGTACTTTGCCACGGGGGCCCTCACTTTTCTAGTTTTTATTTAGTTTTAATTGATTTGTATTTAGTTTAGTTATAATTTAAATAAATTTATATTTTCATTTTTGCTTAGTTTACTAAATGTCGTTTCGTATGGAGCTCTTTGAGCGACCAGTAAATGACCACTTAACACGTTTAAATTGACACATAATTAACTAATTTATCGTAAACAAACCGTTGTCTTTTGGGGCTGGCTGGCTGGGTGGTTAGTTAGTTGTTCCGAGCAGCAGCGTCCAGGCTGAGGCTGTGGCTGCCTCGAGCAGCCCGACTGGCAAGGTTGCCATGAAGTGTAGGGTAAATGGGTTGGAATGACAATACAAGAGTCTCGGAGAATACTGTGTTTTATTGGAAAAATGGCGTTAATGGGAAACTTGGGGTTAATGGGGTTAATAGTGTAGAACTTACGATAATGCATCGTAAGCAGAACCATAAGTAAATGTCAAGGTTACAACTATAAACTTTATAGCATCGTTAAACTAATGATCTGATAAGAAGTAGGTATCAGCTGTATCAGCTGTTACATTGGTGACCTCACTACAAATAAGCTATGTGAAGGAATTATTTCTCTTTATTTTTCTTCACACTATTTTGGATCACCTAGGATACAAGACACCGATTTTTTTGAATCAGATAGCATTATACATATCAAACACTCCGCTAACTTTGTAACCAAAAGGGCCCTGCCAAGATCTACGCTAACTAGCGTTTGTATCCGTTTCGTTTTTTAACCAATCGCGTACTGGTAGATGACGTGATACGAAAAGTCACGTGATTTACCAGTGACGCTATTGGTTAAAAACAAAACGAATACAAACGCTAGTTAGCGTAGTGCATCTTAGCACATGTCACTGTCAAGAAGTGCTACGCGCTACGCTCGTAGCCGATCCCAGCATTTTTCCTCTTCGTAGCGAAAACTGCTGACGAACGGAGAACCTGACTAGCGGGTTGCTAACTGAAGGTAAAGGTAAAACACGTCGTCAATATACGTTACCACATCCATCGCTTCTTGCATCCCATCAGCCCTTCGTCGCCCAATTTGACTGTTCCTGAAGGGAACGCGTAATGCTCACTGAGACGTTTTCAATCCACAAAGTAAACACATTTTTTTGCACATTTTAAGTATTTTGAATAATAGAGGCTTTTTTATATGAAAAATCAAAGAAATTATTGTTTTAGATTATGAGCTTCGTGTGCAGGTATTTAAAGGAAGAAAGAAATACATTTATTTACCACTCAGACGACACATAAAATAATATACAAAGTATCTGATATTGCTATTAATTTAAAACAATTATTTATTAATATATTTTAACAAAAAGTTATCAAATAGGTTAACATTATAAGTACCCGCAAATTGGGGTACAAGATTCAGATATAGTTTTAAAATTTAGAAAAAATCACAATATTATATTATCCTTTAAATTTCACTCC
This sequence comes from Acleris sparsana, assembly GCA_923062465.1. NCBI lineage: Eukaryota > Metazoa > Arthropoda > Insecta > Lepidoptera > Tortricidae > Acleris > Acleris sparsana. The sequence goes on from OV281303.1 coordinate 2,911,271, forward strand.
AATCAAAGTTATTTAAATCCAGAAAAGATACTACGCGTTTGAAATACGAAATTCATCTCTATAAAAGAACCTAATGAATCCCTATTTCACAAATCAGAACGTTCAACAAGACGTTTCATTCTCGTCATTCAATTTTAGAACGAATGCTTTCGAAATTCAAAATCAGCCAATCACAGGGCACCCTGCAAATACGTCATCAATCATGGCCAAGAGAATTCGAAATTTAAAATATGGTAAGTGGCAAACGCCAGTTGAAAATGTAGAGACAATATTATATTTTAAAATTTTTGCTTTGTTCCGTCATTTCTCTACAGGGAGGTTTGATGTGTTTTACTAAATTGTTTTTTCTTTATGTTCCAAATGTTTTAGTACCAAAACATGAAATTGCAACTTCCAGTATTATTTTTAAAGATGCAAAAGCTCCATGATGAAACATTGACCCATGATTCCTAAAACAAAATTACATAATGGGCCAAAAATAACAGGCGTTAACTCGCTGCAATTTACAGTGTTTTCAAATGAATCAAGGAAAACATGCATGATTAATTATGACTATGAGTCGACAAAACGAGCGAGTTCATTTGTCCAAAGTAGATGATTTCTTTAGGCTATTTTGTTTCTTATCCTAACATACCACCAATATTGGGACTTCGAATGGATGTGTTTGATGTAAGAAATGTATACTCGTACTATCCACTGGATAGGCTGACTGTTGCACATTACTCGCAATAGGTACCCACGAAATCTACCAAAAAGACCACCATCTGGTCGATTCACATGGAAGCGTTCACTTTTACGGTACGAAAGGTCAACATCCATCAGATTACTTGCATTAAGGACTGATGTTTTTGAACGCACCTTTTTGGGCTTTTTATCGACGTCGTTTGTTTTTTTACAACTGGCGATTATTTTGATGGCCGTCCATAGAGTGGCAACAAGGGGCTGAAGTCGTAAAATGCGGATCAAGCCAGATTTTTAGCGGTGTTTTTAAACGGTTTTTTTGTACGTTTTTACCGTATTTTTAGTGTGTGATGAATTGATGTACATAGGTAATAATGTAACAGTTTTACCTCATTTTTCCTTTAGTGAAAAATATGGTTTTATAGTTGAGTATAAGAACTTTCTCCTCTTGCTGTACAAAATTCCAACCCCAATATAACTGTCGTATTTTACGTACCTATTATTCGTCTTGGGCAGCTGAGATGATTGTATGTTGCTTTGTAACATCCAAACGGATAAACTATATTTCAATCCCCTTTTTTTCCATAAAACTGGTTGCTTCGACCTTTTACTAATGTTATTTTACATAGCTATACAAAGTATTTGATGACTTTAAGCAATAACTTTGTAGCTATGGGATAAAATCCATAACCAATTATACTTCGTGATAATTTTAGCAGATTTAACAATAATTAATGTTCTACAAACAGATTTATCGCCTAAAGTAGATAATTTTCGTTTGGAAAACCAACAAATCATAGTAATTATAATTTCAAATAAATTAGCCGAAACGATTTACAAATCAAAACTATCACGATCTACATTAAATACCACAATTTAAAATTAATAAATTATCAGTGCGTGCATAACGTCATCCACAATTCACCCGCTTGCATACGGGTAATGAAAACGGAACAGATTATGCAAACTAAAACCAATTAATATTTTGTTCATTTTATCTGAATTTTCTACCAAATTAAATCTCATTTGCGGACTTAATTATAATTTTGGTGATTTTAATTATTCCTGAGGATTTTTACAATTTGCGTGAAACAATGCATTTAACAACTGTAACCTACCGAGATATTAACTTTTACGCCACAGAGAGCGCAAAACTGCAAACAGAAAAGCAAAGTAAAAATCCTATTTCTTTGAATATCTTAGGATAAATAACGGCAATCGTTTCTTAATGATTACAAGTTGAGGCCGGTAGTAGGGTCTCCGTACTCTTCTTCAGCGTCAGACATAAATCAAACGACCGAATAAACAACACTGTACCATTTAATATTAAAAGCAAAGCACAGTATACACAATAGAAGGAGAAAGTAATTTTGCCAGAAGGAGTTCAAAAGCAGAGAGTAAGAAAGTTAAACAAGCACAAAAACATTCGCAGCGATCAAGCATCCGGAATCGATAAACTCGCGTACTCCGAGTAACGGTAATTCTGTGCGCGACCGGCGCGCGTTCAACCTCAATGTCTCGTGAGTACTGGCGCGCGGGCGCACGTCGGCCGCCGGGCAGCGGATCGGCCGCGCGCATGCGCCGACGTCGTGATGCGCGATATCTATATGAGAAGTCGGTCTGCTTGTCCGCGCAACATACAAAATTATTATAATTATTTACAACATCATAAATTATTTCTACATTATGATATGGCTAATATTTATGTAATAATATCGCTAGAAATATTATTAATATATTATGCATTATTATTTATTTATATTATTATACATTGATATTTATTTATATTATAATTACAAGTTTAATATAATTATAAAATAAGCAAGCTTGTAGGTAAGTGGTTACACTACATCACCCCTCCCCAGAGACCGTCAAGGGCGATAATAGTCGGGAAATCTAACGGTACGTCCCGATCGCGTCCTTCTGCAGTCATTGTTATGGTCAGGTAATGGCTGATGATTTCTGGGTGAATTTGAATTGTGAGGGTGAGTTTCGTTGTTTGGTGTGTGTAGTGCGGTGTCTGGGTCGCGCAGTATGAAGGCCGGCTTGAGACGGTCTATCGATACTGTCACGTGCTTACCTTTAACCAAAATTTTAAAAACTTTGTTACCTCTAGTGGTAACCTCGTACGGCCCAGTGTACGCTGGTTTTAGGGACCCTCCAACAGTGTCATCGCGAAGGAAGACGTGAGCTGTTGTGGAAAGGTCTTTAAAAATGAAGGTGTTTCGCTTACCACTGTGCCGTGCGGCTGGTGATGGGTGTAAGTAAGTCCCTTACGAACTTACGAAGTCTCGACAAGTAATCTGACATATCTGTTGTCTCGTCAGTTGGGGGGTCGAAAAAATCCCCCGGTAGGCGCAGGGGTTGCCCGTAAAGAAGTTCAGCTGCTGATGCCTGAATATCTTCTTTATAGGCGCTTCTGACACCTAATAGGACGAGAGGCAAGGCTTCCACCCAACTGGTACCTCCGTGGCAGGTTATTGCAGCCTTTAGCTGGCGATGGAACCTTTCCACGAGTCCGTTGCATGCCGGGTGGTACGCCGTCGTCCTACGGTGCTGGTAACCGGCCATGACAGATAACTTCTGAAATAGGGCCGACTCGAACTGGCGTCCTCTATCGGTGACTATATCCGCCGGGCAACCAAAGCGGGCTATCCAGCCATTTAGCAGTGCCCGTGCCACTGTTTCTGCCGTCATATCTGTCAATGGTATTGCCTCTGGCCATCGCGTAAACCTATCGACAGCTGTGAGGCAATAACGGTACTCTTGACACAATGGCAACGGACCCACTAGGTCTATGTGAATGAATGAGAGTCTAGCCTGGGGTAATTTAAAGTTACCTAACGGGCTAGAGACATGGCGGGTGATTTTAGCCCTTTGGCAAGCCAGGCAGGTACGTACCCACTCTCTGCAGTCCTTTTTGATGCCGGGCCAGACATACCGATCTGCCACTAGTTTGGCTGTAGCGTTGGCACCGGGGTGACTGAAGGAGTGCAGGCTGTCAAACACTGGCTTGCGAAGCTGTTTGGGGATAAATGGCCGCTGGGTGGCGCCACTTGTGTCGCAGTACAGGTAATCCTGAGAACCAGGTATTTTTACCTTTTCCAACTGCAACGATGAACCGGCTTTAAGCAGTTGCTCCAGCTCTTGGTTAGTCTGTTGAGCGGAGGCTATTCCCTCGACAGTGACAGGTTGGGCTATCTCCTCTATGCGCGAAAGGGTATCCGCCACGACGTTATTTTTCCCCGATATGTGCCTGATGTCAGACGTAAACTGGGCTATCAGGTCAAGGTGTCTGAACTGTCGTGGGGAACAATTCTCTTTACGAGAGTGGAAAGCAAAGGTCAGGGGCTTATGGTCTGTATAGATCGTGAAGTCCCGAGCCTCTAACATGTGCCTAAAATACTTCACACTCTCGTATATTGCAAGAAGTTCGCGATCATAGGGGGAGTATTTTACCTGAGTGGGACTGAGCTTTCGCGAAAAGAACGCCAAGGGCTGCCACTCGTCCTGCTTCAGCTGCTGGAGTACGGCACCGATGGCTTTGTCCGACGCGTCCGTCACGAGTGCGAGTTTCGCGTGGCAGTCTGGGTGCGCCAGCATAGCTGCTTGGCACAGACCCTCCTTGCAAGCCTGGAACGCCTCGGTCTCCTGTGAGGAGAAATGTACAGGATGGGAACCTTTTACCGAGCCGGTCAGTAGAACGTTAAGGGGTGCTTGATGCTGCGCCGCGTTCGGGATGAACCTGCGGTAAAAGTTAAGCATCCCTAAAAAGCGACGTAACTCCTTGACCGTCTTCGGCGCTGGGAAGCTCTGGATGGCTTCGACCTTGGAGGGTAGTGGCGTGGTTCCTTCAGCTGTAATGCGGTAACCAAGAAAAGTAACCTCGGGAACGCCGAAGACACACTTAGCAGTATTGACCACCATACCGAAGTCCTTCAGTCTACGAAACAGCTGGTGTAGGTGTTGCTCGTGCGTGTCCTGGTCCTGAGAAAAGACCAAGAAATCGTCAAGATAGGCGTACACGAAGTCAAGCCCCCTGAGCATTTCATCGACGAAGCGCTGGAACGTCTGTCCGGCATTTCGAAGCCCAAACGTCATGTAAGGGAATTCGAATAAGCCGAACGGCGTTGTAATAGCGGTCTTCGCGATGTCCTCGGGGTTCAAGGGGATCTGGTTGTACGCCTTTACCAGATCTATTGTGGAAAAGATAGTGCAGCCGGATAGGCTGTGCGCAAAATCCTGTATGTGACGGATCGGGTACATGTCCGGCACGGTCCGGGCATTCAACATCCGGTAATCGCCGCACGGACGCCATCCGTCATTCTTCTTTGGGGCCAGGTGGAGGGGGGATGACCAAGGGGACTCTGATGGCCTGCAGATGCCGCTCTTCAACATGGCGTCAAATTCTGCTTTGGCTATTTTTAGTTTGTCCGGCGCCAAGCGACGCGGTGTACCTGATACCGGCGGCCCAGGTGTAGTACGTATGTGGTGTACTGTACTATGTGTAGGTGTGCGGTGTATTCCGGGTGGACGTGTTATTTCGGGATACTGATTAAGTATGGTATGATAGGTAGAATCACCAGACATTACCTTAACCGAAGTGACGTCTTCCGACTTACGCGCGAGCAACGCCGGGGCGGCGAGCGATGTCATGCCATCGATGAGGCGTCGGTTCCTCACATCGACGACGAGCCCGTAGTGTGATAAAAAATCCACTCCTATTATCGCCCTCGTTACGTCTGCAATAACAAATCTCCAAGCATAGTCGCGGCGTAAGCCCAAGTTTAAATTAAAATTAACAAAACCGTACGTGGAAATAGTTGTACCGTTAGCGGCACTTAAAATTAAATTGGTTTTTAAACATCCACTACGCATTAACTTTTTTGGAAAAACACATAAATCGCTGCCGGTGTCCACTAAAAATTGTGTTTTGGATCGCCGGTCAGTAACAAACAGGCGACCGGTATTCGGGCAGTCGTCGGCCGCCATTACGGAATGCCCTGGCCGTTTCCCGTGAAATTACAAGGTTGTACGCACCGAGTAGCTTTGTCCCCAAATTTATGGTGGTACCAACACGTCGGAAACTTCCTGTAGTTGGAGCTCGACCTTCGAGCTGATGATGATGAACGGCTACGCCCTCGGTGCGCAGCAGGGGTCCTGGACCGCCCACGCTGGCGTGACATCTGGTCGACCTTCGTCATCAGTGTCTTCACCTGCTGGGTCAATGCTGCAATCTCCTGGCTAAAGGAATGTGGTACCGATGACCTTGATGTTGCCGCTATCTGGGGTCCTGATGGTACAACCTCGTGAATGCGGTCAGCTAAGTCTGCAACCTCATCTAGCGGTAGTTTCGCTTGTGATGCTATGATGCTCTGCGTACTGGTGGGTAGTCTGCTGGTCCATATCGATCGCAGGAACTCTTCAGGAACACCAGCTCCAGCCAGGCTCTTCAAATGCCTGAGGAATTGCGACGGCTTCCTGTCTCCCAACTCCTCATTCGTCAGCAGTTGGCTGATTCTTTTTTCACGCGAAACTGACAGTCGCTTAACCAGTTCGCTTTTTAACAGCTCGTACCTGTTTGCCGTTGCGGGTCCGGTAATGATGTCTTCCACAATTGACGCCGTTGCCGAATCCATCTGGGCCAACGCGTAATGAAACTTCGTGGAATCCGCCGTTATCCCAGCTAGAACGAATTGGCTCTCGAGCTGTACGAACCATAACGCTGGCTTGTCCGCATAAAATGGCGGCACCCTTACGCCGACTTTGTTCAACTCTAACTCTTTATCTGGCATGGTGTGTTCCTTCTCGGGGTCACCAGTGAGGTCGGTAGTAGGGTCTCCGTACTCTTCTTCAGCGTCAGACATAAATCAAACGACCGAATAAACAACACTGTACCATTTAATATTAAAAGCAAAGCACAGTATACACAATAGAAGGAGAAAGTAATTTTGCCAGAAGGAGTTCAAAAGCAGAGAGTAAGAAAGTTAAACAAGCACAAAAACATTCGCAGCGATCAAGCATCCGGAATCGATAAACTCGCGTACTCCGAGTAACGGTAATTCTGTGCGCGACCGGCGTGCGTTCAACCTCAATGTCTCGTGAGTACTGGCGCGCGGGCGCACGTCGGCCGCCGGGCAGCGGATCGGCCGCGCGCATGCGCCGACGTCGTGATGCGCGATATCTATATGAGAAGGCGGTCTGCTTGTCCGCGCAACATACAAAACTATTATAATTATTTACAACATCATAAATTATTTCTACATTATGATATGGCTAATATTATGTAATAATATCGCTAGAAATATTATTAATATATTATGCATTATTATTTATTTATATTATTATACATTGATATTTATTTATATTATAATTACAAGTTTAATATAATTATAAAATAAGCAAGCTTGTAGGTAAGTGGTTACACTACAAAGTTAATATGATAGACAAGTTTGAAAAATAAATGTTGTGGATAGAGAGAAATGCGGGTTTTCATTTCTTTGTACGAGTTACGGATTGCATTTGGACTAATCTCAAATCAACCACGTAGCCGGTCGTAGCAAAAAGGTAACTTCTCGCTACGTGGCGCGGTACGCGTAGCGCGTGGCATGAAATATGTTACAAGACATTACAAGGCATCGAGAAGGCAAACGAGCACACAGGCCACCTGATAGTAAGTGGAAACTGTGACCCATAGATATTCGCATTCACAAGACTGCAAGCCTAAGACTGCAAATGCGTTGCCAACCCTGAGGACTAAGATGGAATGCCTCTATGCTAGTCATTACACCGGCTGTCCTATCTCCAAACCGGAACACAATAATGCTGTTTGGCGGTAGGTTAATGGATAAGATGGTGGTAGCAATCCGGAAGGACCCTGCACAAGGTCCTACCACCCTGTTTCTTATCGCATTGTAATGTAATGCGTAAATCTAATTGGATTCGCTGGAATGTTAAATTCAACTAAACGACACATAGGACTTCGCTTAGTTATTTAATAAAACATTAAACGTAAATAATTAAAAGCTAACAAAGTACCAATTTTACACTTTGATAAAAAACAAAATAATCTGCTAAAAATAATCCGGAATTCTACAAAAAAAGAACTGTTAAAACATTTGTGAATTTTAAATGTTATCATCAATAAAGTGAAGAATTCTTCAACTAAATACATCATTGCGGCTACCTTTTTCATATAACGCCAGATAAAAAATGAAATCAACTGTAGAGTGTAAAGTCATCTACATATAGGTCACGTCACGACTCCACACAACCGCGAACACCTGACTGAGGTCAGAGCAAATAGAGGACGTCGCACCTCTTATTTCCCTGAGGGCTTCCCTCATAAGTCTGTTTTGTTTACTCGCCTTTTACTTGCAAGACGAGACGTGAAGAAAATGCGCTGAATGGTCTAAGATCTGAACAGGAGACGATTTGCACCGGGCTGTTTATTCGATGAGAAGTATTTTATGTTTTATTTAATAGGCTAAATAAAATGTGGCGAATAGGTAGGCTGAAAAAATTCAGTCCAGTACTTTTAACATTAGAAAAAAGGTATTTAGTTAAATTGCAAATGCGTGTTTAATATACAAATAACATAATGATCGAAATTATGAAGCCTATACAATAATGTAAATGTTAGGTTTGGTGCAAATTATTAGTACCGACTACGTGTTTATGACAGCAGCAGAGGACCGATCGTTGTGGAAAACCTTGGGGAAGGCTTTTGTCCAGCAGTGGACGTCTTGCGGCTGATAATGATGATGATGATGACGTGTTTATGCCTGCCTACCCAATAGTTTGACGGGAAAATAATAGTCAACCTAACGTGTGCATATTCTTCAGGCTTCATACTTTCGATTGGTATAATTTTGTCTAACAAAGTTAATTTTTATTTTTTTAATTAATTTTAGACTGGACAGAAATTTTTCAGCCTACCTATTCGCGATATATTACTTAGCATATTATATTTGATATAAAACTTTTTATCGAATAAACAGCCCGGTGCAAATCATCTCCTATTAGGATCTTCTACTCGAATGGGATTGGAATGTGTAAGAATTTGAATTGGTTATGTTCGATTTTAACTTTCGGTGTATAGTCTTTTGTTTTTTAACCCCTGGCGTCGAGAGCGTCGGTGGCCTAGTGGCTTGGGGGGTCGACTCGTGATCGTAAGGTACCGAGTTCGAACCCCCACTGTCACCATATATTAATGAGTTTTTCTAACTGAAGTACATTATGTAATCATGTTTACAATAACTTTGACTTTATTGTACAAAAGCACAGACATTCAAATACAATATTTACAGCTTAGAATAATAACACATAGAAACCTAGTCCGCGCACCAAAACCGTCAGACTTAAACTACACCATTCTGGTGTACTCGGCGATCGCCGCCTGTTAGTCGCAATCACGTCACACAGCGTCAACAGCTCCCGGATTTTTATTGATTATCACGATTTGTATTGTTAATGGGTGCCACAACACAGTATAAATAGTTATATTATATTTAATTAAATTGTAAAAATAACTGAAAATAACTAATATTAAATAAGATTAAATCTATAATATACACTAAAACATTAAATCTAAGAATGGCCCCTGCGGCATTGTACCAAAGATGCTGGCAGCATTTCCTCGTTGAATGGCTAAACTTATCCGTTGAGCGAAGAAAATGCCAGCTCTTCGGTCTCCAGTGACGTCAATGAGTCTCTTTGACAATTCTTTAAAAAGGCTAATAGCACTAGGACCCCACGGACCAAGGGTCTCGACACCGAATGGAATAAAATTATATTCTGGGCCGAGACCACTATATTTGCCAGTCTTAATGTTTTCAGCCGCTTTTAATTTTAAAATTAATGTGAAAGTAAAGATCCAGTGTATAAATCATTGCTAAGACCTCACTTGAACTTTATAAATTAATATTGTTGTAAATTGGTTCCTTTGGCTGTGTTTACATATTTGCCAATTTCAATTGTGGGCACACAACACTACAGTTGTGGGCACATTGCTCGCAGGACTGATGGCCGATGGGGTCAGAAGGTTCTGGAGTGGCGTCCGCGGACCGGAAGACGAGCTGTAGGTAGGCCTCCAACAAGATGGAGTGACGATCACGTCAGGATCGCGGGACCGCTGTGGATGCGAAAAGCACAAGACCGGTCTGAGTGGAAAGCCTTGGGGGAGGCCTATGTCCAGCAGTGGATGTCTTTCGGCTGACATGATGATGATGACAGTTGTGTACAGTCGCAGATGAAAGGTATGTCACTTTTGGACCTTAAAAACATTGGCATACTTTTTCATTCTGATACATTTATTTTGAAAGATTTTATTCCGTGAAGGGAATGTTCGAAAACTGCTTTGCGATACATCGTAAGATTTCATAATAATGTAAGGATATTTTGTGTGTATCATAACACCAGTTCAGGTGATTTTTTTGGTCGTTTGACTTACATTTGCCATTTAACAATTGCTAATACTATTCGTTTTTCAGATTGTTTTATATTGTACCAACGTATGGATAAGTTTTAATTATGATAAGTATTGGTATTTTCATGAAAAGTTTACATGAAAAAATATCTAACTTACGGAGGGCGGATCACTCGTAAATAATAAAATAACCTTCTTGATTTTAGGGTAGAATAAAGTAAAGCTTCAAGAAATATGTTAAAACGACACCCGTATACTTCTTAAATAGCACACTTGCTGTTTCGCACGTTCTGCACGAAATGATAACCTTGTTAAAATTGATCCCGTAGTTTACTACCTAAAGTGGAACATCCGAGTTTTGCTCACACACATACATGTAACCAAAACCCAGTTTAAACCAGCTAAGAGCGGTGTAGCGTTCCGTTGGTCAACTTTTATTCGACAACTTGTATGGCCTACTTATCTGAAATAGTTTTCCTTTTAACTAAACGGCCATTCGTTCTATTTACAATTGAAATTCCCGTGACTCCTTGAGATAACTTTTTAAAGAAATTAATATCTCAACTGTAGCGTCTCAATTTATTTACGAGTATATTATTTACATGTGTATCCTGCCCATCCTAACATACGGTGCCCAAACGTGGTCATTAACTGAGGCTCAAAAGTCTAAACTCAAGGTTTGCCAAAGAGCAATGGAGCGTAGCATACTGGGTGTCCGAAGATCCGATAGGGTGAGGAACACAGAGCTGCGCTCCAGAACTGGTATTGCTGATGTTGGGGTAAAGACCGCAAAGTTGAAGTGGGACTGGGCTGGCCATATCTGCCGCATGCACGATGAGAGATGGGCCAAAAACACCACCCATTGGCTTCCACGCGATGGATATCGTAGCAGAGGTAGACCCAGAAGGAGATGGCGAGATGACCTTGAGTCGTTTGCGCGGGATTGGCAGGAGTGCGCTCTGGATAGAGACGAATGGCGAAAACGAGGGGAGGCCTTTGCCCAGCAGTGGGACACAAAAACAGGCTAGGAAAAAAAATATATATTTATGTTACATAAACATACATATATATAAACTAGAAATAAAAATAAAAGCGCTATTCGAAAATTCCGAGTCCTTAAAGTATATAAATCATTTGTTGGTCAATGCATTCATTTCTATAATAAATTACCTGACGTAGATTTAAAGCTACCTTTTCCAGCACTTAAAAATTACTCGAAGAAGTCGTTAATGTCTAAAGCGTATTATAATTATCTTATAGACAAAAATGCATGGCCTAAACCCGAAACTTAGTCAATAATAATTTGTTTAAATGCAAAAATATTTTATTTTGTCTAGGGGACACCGTTGATGTAGGAAAACAATATCAAAACTTTTATTTGGTCGTCTCGCACCGTCTTATAGACAGAAGTAGGTGTTTTTTTTCCTTCTTTTATTCCTCTATTACTCTCCCAAGATGAAGTTGAACTACGCATGTTATTTGATATCATATTTAATTTAATATTTATAGCTTTGTATAAAACACCCAGTACATTATACATAAGTATTCTGGCAAATAAATATTTCATTTGATTCATTTAATTTTCATCACTTCAACTTACCGTTGGAACCCTCCTGAAATAAATAGCTCTTTTAAATAAACATGACGAAATCGTTTCATCCGTTCGAGAGCTGCGATCCTAGACGACACACAATATACACAGACACGGAGACACCGATACACAGATACACACATGCACAGATAGCTTTTGGCGGTAAAAACGGTATTACAAAGAGCACTTTTAAGAACTTACGGAGAATATAACTAATCGTTTTAAGCTCAAGGGCAAGGGATAAAAAGTTAAATCTTACTTATCTTTGAAACTTGTGGAATCGAATTTATTTTCATTTCATTATGATGGAAGATGCTGTTGCTTCAGCAGACAAAGAAAAACAGTAGGCGTGCCACAATTTATAAACAAACAGTTTTTGCCCACGACTTTGTTTGTGTACCACCTGGGGCTCTATTCTACTTTATTTTTATCCCTATTACAATCGTTTTAATTATGAGTAGGGTTTTACTGAAAAGAATAGCGCCCTAAATGTGAGCTCTGGGGTGATTATTCGGCGTTTTAACCGCCGTCATTATTGTCTTCGCATATTATTCAAGATAAACTTTTTAATTGTCTTATGATTTTAAATGGAATTAATACTACCCCCGGGTCCGTTGACTTTGACATCAAAAGTTGCTGGTAATTATCATTGTTTTCGTCAATATATTGAAGACAACCATGACGGCGGTTGAAACGCCCAAATATTCACCCGACACATTCACGTTTTCAAGATTGAAAATGAGTTATCGATTTTAATGACTAAGAGTCTGTTGTTTGATCAGTAGTTAACTAACCAATCGTTAAAATTCGATTCCTTTTCAGAATTTTAACAATTAGTTAAGTTGACTACTGATCAAACAACGGGCTGTAAGGTAGGTAACTGGAAGAATCTTTTTCTTACTATTACTGTGCTATTGGAACATACTTATTTTGCAAACAGAGTATTTACAGGTTTTAAAAGAGGTAGGTTTTAAATGATACTTACCCATTAAATGTACAACAGAAGCGCACTTTTCACCCTGACCTAGGTAACCAAATAGAAAGCAGAAAGACGTCCACTGCTGAACATAAGCCTTCCCCAAGTTTTCTTCTCATACGCTCATTATGTTAGTGTCACTAGACTAGTAAGCCAGGGGTGCCATAAAATTGTTAGTCCTAATGATTGTTTGCGCTAGTTATAATATTTTTGCCTAAAATGGTTTTTACTATTGGGAAGCCTTTTGTTTAATTATTAAAAAAAAAAACCTAATTTGCCCAATCTACGCAATAGAAGTATCTATGTAAGAATCTATGTAATTTCAGCCTAAAGGATGTTAGGCAAATAGATTTAATCCCAAAAAAAACGTTAGGCAATGCGTCATGCTCCCATAATTTGTCCTTCTGTTCCTATGTTGCTCATGCTACAAGCCAGGTGCATTTAATATCTGCACGTCCCCCGGGCGCTGGGTTTAATTCCGTAGCAACCCGGAACAAACCGGGTGAAAGTAATAGTGCAGAAAAAAAGAGCTACCTGAGACCTTTACCGGACACTGTAAAATACATATTAAAATGGTAAGCTTGTTGTGTTTAAAATTGTTAGCAGGTACTTTTAATTTTTCTTGGTAATATTTCTGAAATGTGTGGCATTTATTTTTGTATAAAATTCAGGTTGAGTTAAATGTTGATAAACTGATATAGGTTTAACATAAAACGCCTCACACCTTGCTATGTATATTGGAACTGTTTAGCCTAAAGAGTCGATACGTTTTACTTATAAACTGTTGCTCTAGTTTAGTATTTTCTGCAATTGTCACACTCTTGAAAACTTTTGGGGCTTAAAATTGTCACAATTTGAATAATTTAGAATACTTGAATTATACACTACGCCTATTTTCCAAAACAAATTTGTAAAAAATCATCACTAGATAGATAAACACCAGCAACTCAAGAAGAGTGCGTTGCCGGACAATTAGGGAGATGTAAGCTCTTTATTTGAAGGCAACTATGTCATAACTGGTGGGAAATACTGCCGAAGGGAGTTCCACAGTTTCACTGTACGAGACAAAGAGTGCCCAGGGTAACGCACGGTGGAAGAACGCCTTTCATCAAGGTGATGTTGATGATGGAACCTGGCTTCACGACGACGTTCGATGGTGGAACTGGCCGGTACAAAACCGAATAGTTCTTCAGAACTCTCCCCGTTGTAAAGCCTAAAATAATGTGTGCATTATAACAGGGCAAAATTAAAATGGCTCAGCGTAACTTTACCAATCACATGTATAATTATTTCAATAACGCTCCAACATTTGTGAGCCGCGTTACTATCTTCAAGAATGCAGCAAACGACGTAAATTGATACAGCATCGGGAATTCGCCTCCTTAGCTACGAGGTGCACTTTATCTGTAGGTACTTATAATAATAGGCCATTAGCTGCATCTGCAGGTTCAAATCAAGGTTATATTTAACTTTTTGTTCAAAAGGATGGATGAAAGAAGATTGACGAAAGAGATATACACAGCGAAAGTGAGTGGAAGGGTCGGAATCGGAGAAATACTGGAAAAGGGACGAATCTTAGGTACCCGAACAGGACGTGCGTGCTACTCGATGTATGAATGTGGAAGAAGTGGTTTCTGTCTACCCCTCTGGGAAACAGGGTGTGATTTAATGTATGTATGTGTATGTAAAAATTATAACCGTAAGTCTTGTTAATATCTAAATGTATGGTGAAAACCACTTCAAAATCCGTGCGGACGAGTTAGTGGATATAAAGACAGACAGATAAATGCGGAAAGCGACTTTGTTTGATAATATTATCTAAAGAAAATAATGAAATAGTCAAGTGGTCTTATAAGGATTGTGAGGCAACGTTAAAATCGCGAAGCTGTCAAAAATATTCCATACAAATTTAGCTCCGGGTGGTAACTTTTGTTACCCCATAAAACAAGTCCGAAATTCAAAATTTTTGAATACGTTGTAGTTATTATGAAAAAATCCCTTTTTTTTAATGGCAAAGCTAGTATTTTGCAATATTTACAACATAGTTAAAACTCGTATAAATGGGTGGGAAACGTAATAATTATTTATCATTCTGTTTGGAAATCTTCTGCTTCAGAATATATTGATCATCGCTGCCTAAATTGTCAAAAACTTGCTAATCAAAAACCGGCCAAGTGCGATTCGGGATCGCACACGAAGGGTTATGTATTTTTATTTTCATAGCAGTAGTAACCCTTATAATAATAAAATAAAATAATCTAGGTTGCCTCGTATAATAATGATACAGTAAACATCGTGGGCAAATCCGATTTTCACTTAGCCGGTTTTTTTTTATATTGACACAACCATGCAACGTTAATTTGAATGTATTCAAAACACTTTACTTCTCATAGCCAGTAAGCATAAAAATACTCATCGCTAATTCATATTTTAAGAAAAATCTTCATTTAGTTTGAAGAGATATGCTAAAATATTCCCTCGCGTATCTTAACGTTGTTGGAGGAAAAAAGGCGCCCCGTTCTACACGTCATACGAGAGAAAAAGGCGTGGAATTTTAAGCCTGTTCACTAAAGAGACTCGGGAGAAGAAATAAAGTTGAAGGTGGTATTTTATATAATACACTCAAGAGCAATGAAAACGGGTCACTTTCGATAAAAAATCTGTACAAAGTTGACCCGTATTAATTGCTCTTAATTTATTCGTTAGTCAATAGGAAGTCCACAGGAGAAATTTGTTTATTAAGGCCAAGATTTTAAAAATTAAAAATTGCATTTGAATTAAGATTATCCTAAAAAAGCTGTCCTTTCATTTCGCCAAACAAAGTTTCCCAAACTGATTCATTTCCCAACTGTTTCATTTGGGCAAATGCTTTTTTTTCCAGAACTGTACATATTTCATGATTTCAGGGCGAGCGTGTAGAACCCTGTGAAATAACTAGCACGAATTTGTTGTCTTATAGAAGTAGTTAATCTTTAGATTGTAGTCTTGATAATGCAAATGCTATGGGTCTCACATCCCACTTACCATCAGGTGGCCTGTGCAATCGATTGCCTTCCCAAAGCTTAAAAAAACAAACCTTTTTCAAAATCAAGGCCTCGGGTCTTAAATACAGATTATTCTTACTCTAATAGTCGACGTCTTCCATACTGATCTATTTGGATTGATCATTGTATATAGTTTTATTAAAATTAAATATACCACATCCACATTTTCCCACATTACGTTATAACACGCTTCCCCTGCATCCACAAAGAAATTCTTCACAAAATGAAAACAGTGAGAGACCTCGCTAAGCGCCCGTGTTTCATCTACGTACATTTCTTTAAAACTTGTTCTGGGAAATACGGACTAAGATCTGAATTGGAGACGACCTTCACCCAGCTGTTTATTCGATAAAAAGTATTTTATATCAAATTTAATACATATTAAGAACATATT
This sequence comes from Acleris sparsana, assembly GCA_923062465.1. NCBI lineage: Eukaryota > Metazoa > Arthropoda > Insecta > Lepidoptera > Tortricidae > Acleris > Acleris sparsana. Next base: position 2,927,384 of record OV281303.1, read on the forward strand.
GTGAATAGAGAGGCTGAAAAAATTATATTATTTATTTATTTATCAGGGGACAATCTCACACCAATTGACCTAGTCCCAAACTAAGCTCTAGGCTTGTACTATGGGCACTAGACAACGATATAAATACTTATATAGAGAAATGTATACTTAAATACATAGAAAACATCCATGACTCAGGAACAAATATTCGCGCTCATCACACAAACATCTGCACTTACCGGGATTTGAACCCAGGACCGCTAGCTTCGTAGGCAGGGTCACTACCAACTAGGCCAGCGTGTCGTCAAAAATAATATATTAATTATAAATAATATATATTATAATTCATAATTAAAGATTAAGAAATGCATTTTTTTTAATTGTAATTGTTTAACAGACAAAATACATACTAATCGAAAGTATGAAGCCTAATTTTAGGACAAATGATCAGTACCGACTTGCCTGCTTTATACCTGCCTACCCAATAGTTATATGATGGGAACAAAATAGTCAACCTAACGTTTGCATATTCTGTTATAGGGTTTATACTTTATTAAACAAGCAGTTGCAATAGATTTTTTTTATCCCGTTTTAATTTTATTTAAGTAATTATACAAGTGGACTGTTTTTTTTTTTCAGCCTAACTATTCGCCATATATTAACATATTAAAGTATCTAGCAGGCTAAGCAAACTAGAAGTGCCCCCAACGACGGATTTGTTCATTATTTTTGGTGGTGTACTGGCAAGTCCTAAGAACACTCCATGCTTAATATCAGTCCTCGATCTTCTTTTGTTTTCGTGTTATTCAGGATAACGTAAAATCATCAGCGTATCATTTAAAGTGAAATATTATGTAAACTGATCAATTTAGATTAACCAAACCACTACCTATAGTGGCTATCCATGCATATTTTTCCTGGAGGTGTACCTCCGTGAGAAATAAAAAAAAAATCTGAAGAAAAATAAAATGTTTTTTACATAATGAAGTATAAGGAAATGATGCGGGTTAATAATATGTATTTTGTAGCCTGTTTTGTTATTGTCAAATATTATTTTGTTTGGTTAATCTAACTTGAACAGTAATATGCCACTGAAGAATGACCAAATCGGTCGTTGGGGGCACTTCAAGTTAGCTTAGCCTGCTAGACCCTTTGATACAAAATTCTTTTTATCGAGTAAACAGCCCGCGTGAAGTTAGTCTCATATTCACATCCCCTATTATAAGTTGACTTAGTGCGTTATAAACCAGACCATAAATTATAAGCAGTGTTTTAGACTTGGTAACCCATTTTACCGAATCATCAATCGAATGTAATTTCATCGAACGCCAGTTTTTCCTAAAGCCATACATACATACACATACATACCGTCACGCCTTCATCCCAGAGTGGGGCAGGCAGAGCTACAGAATTACCAACAACTCTTAGCAACTTGTTAATTCTATAACCACATTTTGCACAAACAGGCTAAGATGTTTACCAGAGTATATTAGTGACAGGTTGCAAGCCCATCGCCTAACAATACTACAAGCCTTTAATCTCTTAGTCGCCTCTTACGACTTCCACAGGAGGCATGCAGTGGCACTATTCTAAGCTGGCAACCACACGACACCAATGTTTGCTGAAACCATGATGTTTTATTTAATTTTAAATATTAAATATGTAGGTTAGTTAAGATTGCAAATATAAAATAAGCATGCGGCGAGAAATGCGTTTCGATATGGGGATAAAAAAGTTTACACAATATGTTCGGGTAGTTGTTTGTGATAAAAAATATGGTGCAAGCCTAGAACTAAGTTTGACTCGTTTCATATTATATGACAACGTATAAATAATCGATTTTGATTAAAATACGAAATCGACTCCAAAAGAAATTCTTGTAATTTAAAGTAAAAAATGGTAAAAATCCTAAAGCGCAATCAATAACGTGGTACGGCAAATCAATCATAGCTACAACCCTAGCTAAAACCAAGGTGTTTACTGTTAAATTGCTGTAAAATAAACCATAAGGCAATTGAATAAGTCCGCTGGTAGGTGAAAAGGATACGTTTGTGATTACAAAGCCATCTGTCAAGTGAAATGATAGGATTGGGCAATGAATGTAGACTTGTGATTTATAGAGCGGCTTTGATTGGGGCGATGGTTGCTACTTCATTGTGAGAGGACATTTACTGTTGCCAGTCAAGTGCGAGGCCGATTCGCGCACTGAGGGTTCCTAAAATAATTTTAACCAGCCAAGTTAAGTAACCGCGCTTTATAAAAAATAAAGAGTTAACCGCCTTGATAAGTCTAAATAGTTTTTTAATTTTATGAATCATGTTTACTAAGTAAAAAAAAAACAGTTGTGTTGTAGACAATGATGAGCCATTCCTATTGGACTTAAAATTTCTAATTAAACATCCTACTAATATTATAAATACGAAAGTGTGTGTGTGTGTTGTTTTGTTACTTTCTTCACGCTGCAACGGCTGGACGGATGATGTGATGCCAGGAGACAAAAGTGATAGAGTTTTTTAGAAAAAATGATAAAATATATACTTCTAGCACTTATGAGAAAGGCCATCAAAAAATGGGTTTGTAATTGTCAATAAAACTGATTTTTAGTGGACTTATATCGTTTAAAATTATAGTTTTAAAGAGTGACCCAGGAGACGTCACCATGGCAACGAACTACAAAGAAAAGTTGATTGACCTACAGTATTATTTTATGTTAGCTACTAAAGCTCAACAAATACAGCTACTACATAACGATATTCGATATAAAATCCATTACAGCCGCAAACGATTAACAAAATGAACAGCGAACAACGAAATGAAGTCACAGCACGAACAATTTTGTACATACAGTGACCAACTTTCATAGCTCTTGTACTTGTGCAACAATCAAAATAGTTGATATGAAAACCAATACAATTTTCCGATGAATTAAACAGAACGGAGCTTAGCTGTGGATTTGCAAGAAAAACCCGAATAACGCACAAATAGTGGTTCGTTCAGAGAGAGCGCTGTCAGCAATAACGTTTCCAATTTAGTGATCGATTTGGAAACGCACGATTAAGTTTTTTAGGGCTAAGCTGTTATTGTATATGAATGAATGAACGAATGATATTTATTTTCCAAAGTAAGTCACAATATACATTGCATGTTGGTATGTCAAAAGTACAAGAAATTTCATTGGAATCGTCAAAAAATATACACAAATCTAACATAATCAAAAATATAAATAAGAAGTCAAAATCAAAATAAAAATAACAATACAAAACTAGAGTTATCACCGTTAAGGATCGTTGTAAAAATAGCATGTAAACAAATTAGCAAAACTTAAAAATAAATAACATTATAGGTCAAAAACATCAGAAATAATAAAAAACAACAAAACATATTAAATCAAAACAAATTATAAATTAAGGTCCATAAACTCTTTAACTGAGTATAATGGATTTTCCAATAAAAGGTTTTTCAGCCGGTATAGGAAGAGTATTTGTAAAAAATGCAATACAATTTTTAAATTTGTGAGTAATAATATATGTAAAAGCAGAGTAGGTCCTTTTCAAAATCACAGCCATTTAATTCTTTATAGTCTTACTTTACAATTTGACGAAAACAACTGCAAGTTTCAGTTACGTGAGTATTACACTTGAACTGAAAAGAATAACAACTCTGATGGGTGATCCAACATAAATAAAATCAGCCTGTATATAATGTTAACTTTGACAAAACACGATCAAAATACAATCCCTATGATGCTTAAAGTTAAAAATATAATTTTGGCATATTTGCGGGACTTTGTGAAAAAGCGTATGAGTCGACTTAACTCGTACTAAATAAGTTTCTGTGAAAAGCTTTAGTTGCCGACTACTTTTTTTGCAGAGTCATTATAAGCTTATCAAGACCAAACAAATGAGCCCCAACAAGTTTTTTTTTTTTTATGGCATAGGGAAGGCTTACGAGCACACAGGCCACCTGATGGTAAGTGGAAACTGTGACCCATAGACATTCGCATTAACAAGACTGCAAGCCTAAGACAGCAAATGCGTTGCCAACCCTGAGGACTAAGATGGAATGCCTCTATGCTAGTCATTACACCGGCTGTCTTAATATGGTGGGTCGATAAGATGGTGGTAGCGATCCGGACGGACCCTGCAAAAGGTCCTACTACCGGCAAACTAACGCTCAAACAACTAATGGTTTGATTATAAATGTTTAAGAACATGAAACAATAATGAGCACGCGTTTTGTTATATCGGCTTAAACTAATATTTAATAAAAAATACCCTTCAAAGATCACCGAAGATATACTCTCTTTGGTAAAAAATAATAATATAAGTTTTGGCCTTATGAAACTTGCAATTTTTTTTTAATATCTCTGTATAAATTACAGGGTTTTGACACTTTTCAGTTCTTTGGAGGTCAATTCCTCCCAACAGGTTGAGTTTGGGCCGCTAAAAAACAGCCGGACAGTATTTTATGGTATTTTTCCTTGTAAGTAGCTTTGCTTACCTCTCCCAAAGGATTGGGCCAGCTATCCATAGAGGTAATGCAGCCAGTGTCATAGGGCCCATGCCGCGAGCGGACCTGCTGGAGGGGGAGGTCTTTATACAGTGGTGATTATTATTTATTTATTATTTATGTTTAATTTAATTTTTAATTGTATTATTTGAATTCGTTAAGTATTGTAAACGTGACGGTAAAATATTACTTTTTACCTGTAATAAATTCCTTTTAAGACATTCTTAATTATGTACTTAGTTAAAAGGTGGAACAGAAATCCTGAGGACACCCTAACGATCCTAACAACTTCCGTTTCCTAAGCATTTTCCGCTCCTTTTTCTCAAAACCTTCCGTAGCATTATACATGATGTCAAAAATATTTTTTTATTATATTTTCATGTCAAAATATAGTATGCCGACCAAACTGACGTACGTGCGTGAGAAGGTTGATGAATGTAGAGGAAGCGAATGTTGTATGTTTAGCCCGGTGCACCTGGCGTGCTGTAGTCTCTGCCTACTCCATTGGGAGACACGTGTGAAGTTATGTATGTGAATAATAGTAAATTGCTAATTATTTTACTCTTATAAGTGATAGTTTGTCGAAATCGTAGGTACAAGCGCAGAATCAGACATTATGGTGATCCTTAAAAGAGGCTTACGTTTGGTAGTGGGAATTTATGATATTCTTTGTAGGAAAGTCACTTATCAATTAGACTAACAAGCTATTAACCCGTCAGTGCGTAAAGACAACATTTATTCAAATTCAAATTCAAAAACATTTATTTCGACCAACTGGGATCATAGTTAATTTAGGTTAGTTACAATAATTTCTTAGCCTAAAGTTAGCAAAATAAAATAATAATAAGCGCCGTAGTTTCATCAATAGCCTAGTTCACCAATCCATATCAGTTCATTCATAGAACCTATTATTAGTATTCCCATCCTTCTTAAATAGTCTTTACACTGACCGGTGGTTGTCCGTGGGAGCATACTTCTTTAGTTTGAACTCAGGGACAATCGCCGGTTGGTGTCCCATAACTTTACTAAATTAAACTTGTCTAAAGGGCCTCTGCGTGTTGGCTTCGGCTCCATGTACGCCTTCCAAAGGTCCGGGACTCCCATAGTCCCGTGATTGGTAAAGACATACAAATAATAATAATATCATAATATTTTTTTTTAAATTTAAATGAAAATAGAAGTAAAAGTAAGGACGACAGCACTTAGTAAGGCTTGACTGTCAGTACATGGATCATATGACAATGATTCAGATACTGACAAGAAAGCAATTTAAGAGCGTGCATTCTCAATTAGGTAGCTTAACCGTCGAGTGAGTTCGCTCGTATATAGGGTCACTCGCTCAATAGACCGATCGAAAATAAGTTTTTAAGAGAACTAGATTACATTTCTGGGTACATCGCTGCATCCTTGCTGTTTGATATCCCTGCTGTATCTTAAATAAAAATCAACGTGAAATCAACCCTAGATTTCTCTTAAATTGGTATAAAATGTTCTATGCCTTAAAGTTCCATGCTAGATACGAGTGGCGACGTTGCGGGATGAACCGAGAAACTGTTCTCGACAGCTGGAATAGTGGTTTTGGTCGTAGTCCACACGTGAATCTAAATGTCAGTGGGGCCGTGATTATTCGAAGGAATGGGGTAGACAACCTTTAACTGAATTTAAAAAATAAGGGTAATATTTTTGACTTTTATCTCCACACCGGGAGGCAAAATGCGAATACTGCTGCTTGGTATCTCCAGTTAAAGGACAGGATAAGGAGAAGGTACACTGCAGTGATGATGATGATAGGACAGTAGTTACAAGCCCATTTTCAGTCATATTTATTATTTATTTATTTATTTATTTATTTATTAAGGATATCAACAGCACATTACAATTCATAAAAGCAGTAAATTAACAAGATAATAGTGCCAATTACAGACATCCACCTATGAGCAATAAATAAAGAACAACAACTACAGATATACCGGGTGTACAATCCAAATGGGTCAGTATGGAGAAGTCGGAAACTATGAGAGATAGCGAGATCTGTTCTTAGGAACCATGACGTAGATTTTAGATTTAATAATAATTACATTTTAACTTTTTTATTAACTCTCATACTTTAAACAAGATTCCATTAGTGTTGTGCTTCTTGCGAGTTGCAGAATTTATACACATTGATTTTGACCTGGTTCGATTCCCGGTTATGTATGAGAGTTAATAAAAAAGTTTGAATGTAATTATTATTAAATCTAAAATCGACGTCATGGTTCCTAAGAACAGATCTCGCTATCTCTCATAGTTTCCGACTTCTCCATACTGACCCATTTGGATTGTACACCCGGTATACATGCAAGTAGTTTAGTTGTAAGTAAATAAGTAAGTAAGTAAGTAAGTCTTAGGAATGTAGTCTTATTGTGGTTCTAGTCTTCAGAATTCGAGCGTCCGTGGGTTTTTGATTCCACTAACTGCCATCAAGGATTCTACTCTGGCTCAAACTCAAGCGGTTTGTAACTCCGCCATTACACTGTCTAGTACCGATAACGTTTCAAAAGCAATTTGGGTAAGCACTTGTAGAATAGAGCCGCAGTCGCTGGGAGCTTGAGATGTAACAGCAATATACTTTTACCGAACCCCTGTATAGACGAGTTTATAAATTAATGTACACCTTAGTACCTTTTCACTTTAATTGTTGAGACAATTCATGTATGGCAGTTTAAACATGACATTAAATAGACAATGTACTAAAGTGTGTACTTTATGAACTCCACTGTACTCAAGTAATTTATCACTCGATCGAACTATTTCTATTACCTAACTTAACACAAGTTACCTAAAGTCTAAGTTGAGCCTAGGTTAAACCTAGCCTGTTCACAGGAGCTTTCATGGATGCACTTTAATGCACTTTCCCGTTGCATCTAATCTCACAGCATGCACAAAGCGGGAACTTGAATATTTACTATTGCAATAATCTTGAGTGGTCTGGCTTTGCTGTTATTATGGTATAGTATCAGGCAGGAGTAGCCCAGTTATGTAATGTGCCTTTATATGTTCCTTGTAAGTATAGGTATTACAATAACAATAAGTAGGTACAGCCAAGGACTTTAATTGTTGAGGCACTATGGAACCCTGTCATAATAACAGCGTCAAACCACATGAAAGAAATTACGCTAAAATTAGTGATTAACGTTATGCTACCGGGTTCCATAGCGGATCAATAATTAAATTCCTTGACTGTACTATACTCCATTTGTGTTGGTAGGTACTGAAATGTAAACAAACTGACTTAGAAACAGTAGAATATACGTAATATACGATGACGTATTTAGCCTAGTTGGTAGTGACTCTGAGTCTCAAATGTTTTGTATATATTTAATTATATATTTCTCTGTTAAGTTTATCGTTGTCTAGCTCCCATAGTACAAGCCTAGAGCTTAGTTTGGGAATAGGTCAATCTGTTTGAAATTGTCTTCAGATATTTATGTATTTACCACTAAAAGGTCTAATTTAATTAACAGACATTAAAAATAACCTCTAGACCACTACGAAACTACGTCAAAGTGATGCAGTAACATCTACTTATTGAAGAAAAAAAATAAAAAAAAATTAAGCTGATTATTTCCAAATGAATCAAAAAATTTAAGTCTTAGCTATAATCTTTACTTCAAAATTCAACATTCAAAATTCAAATCATTTATTCTGAAAGTAGGCCCTGTAGGCACTTTTACAAGTCTGAGTCTACCAACGCTTCCAAAGAGACCACTGTTGAGAAGACTACTAAGATTGTATTAGCTAAGATAAGTAAGAAGTAATTGTACTACAGTCTGAACGTCGAATAGCTCTCGGTACAAGCAACTACAAACTGACTGCTGAGTTTCTTGCGGCGTTTCTTGTCAGCAGTGGTCTCCTCTTGGGAAGCGCTGGTAGTATCTTGACGTGTAAAAGTGTCCGAGCGGCCTACTTACTGAATAAATTTCTTTTATTTTATTTTATTTTTTTATCAAACCCGCATCACCTTCTAAAAGCTGCACTGTACTTATATAGTACTCCGAACCAGAAAAACTTTCTTGAAATTTGATTGATCTTGTCACTATGAAATAGTTCCACCATGGCGCAGATATCGGCCCTTATTGTTTTTTTTTTTATGTGTCTTCCCCGAATACTCGAAAACCAATGGACCGATTTGAAAAAAAAAAATTTGTTTGAATGGGTTTACTTTCTAGTTGGTCCCATTGTCAACATGTCAGGATCTGATTATGAGATCTTGGAGATATCAAAGGAACTCCTCAAATATTATAGGCACGCCTATAGCGATTTCGGTATATTTCACTGTAACTCGTGCATTTGCTTTTGAAAAGTGCTATACGGTGAAGTGGAACTGATGATGAAGACCACAGATGGCCACCGGAACTCCTTAACGGTACCTATTTGAAGGGTGGCGATAAATTATCTCGATTAAGGTAGTTGAGCGACTATGACGAAACACATTTCATTGTTTAAATATGACTATGAGTTTCCCGCGGCGTTGCTTGCGGGCTTGAAATTTTCTAAGTTTCTCATTAATTGAGAAGTGGGACTACATAATAGCATAAATAGGATCCTACTAGAAACTATACAATAAAATAAAAGTTTAAAAAAACCAAGAACCCGCCTTCAAAAATGCAAAAAATAACTTCTTTTAAAATGGTAGGTATGTCAGTACAACTGAAGTCGGCGTCCTACAATATTTTAAACCAAAAGCCGAATACAGTTGGACTGGCCTACCTACCATTTTATAAGAAGTTATTTTTTGCATTTTTGAAGGCGGGGTTTTGTTCTTCAAATTTTTATTTTAGATTTTAATTATTATAAAAAACTAACCTACCCTAACCTAATCTTCTCTACAAAATATACGTTTATTGAATTCTGAAATGTAAGCCTAAAAGGGTGTTATGCGAAATGTTAATGTGTGTAAAAAAATATGCGGTCCACAGGGATCCCGCAGAAAACTACACCTTGATATTGTCTTTTGAGTCTTATTACTTGTGTAACAAGACCGCGCATTGAATAATGGTGACCTGAAGACACGGCCCGAGATCAATCCACGGGAATTTATCGCCCCATCTGCATTCCATTTGACCGGGATAGTGTCCCCGGGTGAATTACACCCCTTCTTTCGCTGGGGGAAATTGGTTACGTTCTTTGATTTAGATTGGGATGGGATGGATGTGAAAATAAGGCTTAACCTTTAGCTTATGTATTCAACAAGTCAAGATACGGAGAGACTTGACAAAAAAAATCGTGTCTGCCATTTGGCTATGGAACCGTAAAGTTTTTAGAGCTCCGTACCAAAGTGGTAAAAAATACCCTTCTGGTGAGAGTTCGGTGTCTGTCTGTCTGTCTGTCTCTATAGAACCTTAGTAAAAAGAATAAAAAAATATTTTTTTTAATATTTAAAAGGGTCTAATGGGAGGTTGGAAAATTGTAGGGGTGTCATTTGAAAGGGCTCAGTCTGCACATTTAAAATCCTTTTTTTATAATTTCACGTTGCGTGCCACAAATTTCCACAAAATGACCGTTCTTCCCCTTATCTCGGAGAAGTTTATAGACCAAACATAGATTTAAAGATACTCGTGATTAAGCGACTTATATTTTTGGCGAGAAATAAAATAAAGTAGTCAAACTTTACAGTTTTGGTAATTATATAAAAAAAAGAAAAAACTGTATTTAAATTTAATCTAGTCAGAATTAACTTTATTGCATAAAGTTAATAACAAAGTTATGAGAAGAGGGTTTCATTTAAAATAATGTATGTTAAATAGACGACAACGGTTTTTGAAGCTTGCTTCTTATTAATTATATTTTTATATAAAATATTCAAACCATTTTTACACTCCTACTATAAAAATATTCACTGATAAGAAAGGATAAGAGGGATAAGACAGAGCGGCGAAAAATCAGCGGTCAAAATTGAGTCAAATAGGTAAATTAAATATTTTACATTAAAAATACATATAACAATAAATATCAGGCGCGAATCTTACTACCAAATTATCTAGTATCAAACTAACCTCAAGGCTTGTACTATGGGTACTAGACAACGACATAAATACTCATATTAATAAATAAATAAATACTTAAATACATAGAAAACATCCAAGGCAGAGCAACAAATACTCGCGCTCATCACAAAAATATGTGCCCATACCGGGAATCGAACCCGGGACCGCTAGCTTCGTAGGCAGTGTCACTACCAACTATGTTAACCCGTCGTAAAAGCTAGCTATTAATAATTTAAGCTATTAAAATTGTTCATAATGAAGTAAACTATGCACCAAATAACGTCAAAACAAACGCGAATCGACGTCATCCAGCGGACGGCCTCTGGGAATACCCATCACAAGTTGAGACGCGGCGCGAGCGAGTTCCCAACTAGCTCGGGGCCAACTTTGATTGGGTTGCAGCTAGCAGATGCAAAATAGAGATTACTATTAGATTGTAAAACAAGATATGTTGTTATTATGTCTTGTTTGGGAAACAGGAGAAAAATATGGAAGACGTTCTTTGCATAATCTTGGATTTTTCGAGTAAAAGTATATTTTTGTTTGGTATTTTTGCATACAATACATATGCAACATTAGATTCATAAATAAATACATATTCGTATACACGAAGATACCCGCTTGCAATTGAAACATTACATGTTATTTCAAGTAGTTAAAAATGAGATTATAATGTAGACGGATAAGACGCATTCTTCTTCAACTGAAATTGAAACTCTTAGGGTCTCTTCATGGAAATCAATGTAAGAAGTCTTTACCCAGCAGTGGAACACTCAATAGGCTACTAAAAAACATATTTTGTACTTCATTAGAACGACTCAAAATAATCTTAAGTGCCCGTTGTCTTTGGCAAAGTCAGAACGTCAAAAGTTGGTCACTAAAGAATCCGAGGTCGTACTCTACAAAAGATTCCAAACTCGAGAGACAATAAGTATACAGAATTACATTTCCGAATTGTTTGTTCCAGTGTTAGATAAGACAAGTTGAAATTACTAGTTTATCCTTCTAAGGCCTATAGTCCTTTTAAAAAGCCTTCGTCCGGCCATAATATAAAGGTCTAATGCAAAGAAAGTAAAGTGGAATTTCTTTTGTTTTTCTAAATAATGATAAAATTAGAAAATCGAATTTATTTCATTTACAATAGATTCATATTGCATTGATTAATGTCGTTGTTTGGTGGGCCTTACGAGGATAGAGGCATTCCATTTTAGTCTTTATGGTGCCTATTATTTATAGAAACACCTTTCAATAAACGTCTCATGACGCAGAATTTTGTTTCATCGAAAGGAATTTCTCGGTTCATGAGTTACGAGTAATTTGGTAGTTACAAGTGTACTTTAACCTAACCTACGTTGTTAATGTTTAAGAAAAATGATCCTTAAGTATCATGGTTTCAGCTGCCCAAGCGCGGAGCGCGCGGTGCGGTGGCGTTGGATGAAATTAAATTCAATGAAGCTACACTTCTAATTCTACAAATTAGTTATTCCATTTTCCGGGATTAAAAATCTTCATTCCAATTTTGATCCAATTCCGTCCAGACGTTTCAGCGTGAAGGAGTAACAAATTAACACACAAACACAAATTTTCGCATTTATAATATTACAGCAACCACCTATGCTTATCGCGTCGTCAAATTTCCAGTTCAAAAACTTCAAACCTAACCTCGTGAGTTGGTAGAAACTGCTCAAAAGCCAACATGGGAGCGCACGTCGTTCAAGGATTACGATTGGCTAATTCTCACGCGCCTGCCCATGATTGGCGGATTGGCGGAATCGACGTCATAGAGGCACCAGCGATATTTTGTCTATTGAAGCTTCCGACAAGTTGACTAACTCCCTCAATGGTAAAGCACCAGAGCGGAATGAATTCAATTCTGAGCTGGAATTTTGAGCTGGGTTTGAAATGTTGAAGCATGTTGCATGATGTTTTTGATACGTTTATGGGGTTTCAAAATGTGTTATGCGGTATTCCATTTCGATTAAATTAATGCGTTTTTAATTAATAGTAGATTGTTTAACAAGGGACTAAAACAAGCCATAATGACACGAGATGTTTAGCCGAGCTTGCGAGCGAGGGTGGCTGTAGTTCGAGTACTCTTCACTTTGAATGCGAGGAAAAAAACGACGTTCTAAACAAAATTACAACATTTATTTTAAAAAAGTTTCTAACAATTAAAACTAACAATTAGGTATCTTAACAACGTACGCTCAATACAAGTTATGAACATCTTTTCAAAATACAAATAGGAATAAAAAGTCCCGCGGTTTTTTTGTAAAGTGATGTTTTAAATGCTTGCATATTTAGCCAACAGATTAAAACTTGGAAACCATTTTAAAAGTAATTGGACCACGCATAATAAAAGAGTTCGGCCTTAATATGATTAAATAGATTCATATTCGTAATAATTAATCATGTTTCACGAAATTAAATCCTTATTTTTATAATATATTTGCACAGTTGTCATTTTGAGGTTATTTCGACACCCAAAAATATGGTCCATACACAATCACTGAAAATGGCGAAAATCCTCCATTCACAAACACCGTGATTGGTTGTTAAGGGGTTTCCAAACTAAATTAAAAAAATATACTTTAAACCCTAGAGATTAATAAGGAGCTTTAGTCCCGATTCGCAAAGATTTAAGTAGCATTTTAAGAGCATGAGAAGTGAAAAAGCTTTTATTTAACTCAGAGAGGCACACAGATACACAGATACCATAATGTTGAGTTGATACAAGAGTTCGGCTTTTTGTGTTGAGAAGTCACTTAAACGCACTTAGAAGATGCTTCGGGCTTGTACTTCTCTCGCACTCACTCTTAATAAGAGCATATGAAAACGAGTGAGAAACAAGTACAAACCTGATGCACCCAACAGCTATGCTATACATGATCGAACCGATAGAAGAGTCGCTGCTAAATGCATAGAGAAATCACGAGAATTTTCTAAACATTTTAAGAAACAATACTATAAAATTCCATCAATAAAATGTAAACAAAATCCCATTTTAAATGCAACGTAAAAGATACGTTTAGAAACTATTTCCTTCACGTTTCAAATCTAGTTACATTCAGCTTAAACATTTACAAAACTAACCTTACTGCATAGATAACAAAGTTGAAGTTCAGTGGAAATAAGCCGGCGAGTTAGAGCGAAGAAAAGTTTGTCTTCGGAGTATCCTATTCGTCTTAAAATGTTTAAAAATTTTACTGCCCCGTAAAATGGCACGGTTTACGAGATTCCTCCAACTTTGCCTGGGATTATTAAATTGATAGGTGATAATTCTCTTAAAACGGCTCTCTGTCGAACGGTCGAGCAAGTGAGCGAAGTCTGAAAATGCATGCCTTTACATGTGTTCTGAAATATGTTCAGTAAAGATATCTTGTCTTTGGAAAAACGAGGACCAAAATTACCTTATGTTCTTCTTAGGAGTAAAATAAATGTATCAAAATACTCTCCATCAATATACCGGGATCTACTAATGATTACAATCAACTTTTATACGGGACCATTCGAAAATGTAAACACAAAATTTACGTCTCCATACAAATTATGAAACCAGCTGATTCCTTTTAGTATGGGAGGTTACATTTTTTTCCGATTTCAATATTAGTCCCCTAGTAAAGTTGATCGTAACATGAGTAGATCCAGAAAATAACATTTTGTGTTACGTCTTAGGTGTCACCGTGTATACGAGTACATATACATAGGCGACACTGAAAGTTTTTAGAATAGACCACTTATAATTCCTTTAGAAAAAAAAACAATTTGAATTATAAAAATGGAACTCTTTGAAAGTCTAACGCCGTCAACATTTTTAATCTGTCATTTGTTTTGTAATTTTCGGGGCAAATTGAAAATAGAGTGTTTGCTTAAAAATGAATTTAACACGCGAGCATTTTCGTGCCATGATTTTTTACGACTTTCGTTGCGGACTTAATCAAAAACATAGTTATGAAAGACTTATGTTAGCATCTAATAATGAAGCACCATCTATTGCCACTATTTATAACTGGTTCAATGAATTTAAAAGAAACCGTACCCAGCTCAGTGACGCTGAACGAGAAGGTCGTCCCTCTACGGTGGTGACCGAGGAAAACATTGACGCTGTGCGGCTCATGATTGAAGAGGAGAAACGAACGACATACCAGCAAATACGGACATCATTAGGGATTGGCATGAGTCAAGTTCAATTTTTTTTACATGATCACCTGCAAGTGAGGAAGCTTTGTGCTAGGTGGATACCGCACAATTTGAGCGAAGAACAAAAACTCTGCCGTGTGAATTGGTGTCGCCAAATGATAGAAAAATTTAACAGTGGTCTATCAAATTCAGTTTTTGACATCGCCACAGGCGATGAAAGTTGGATTTATTGCTATGAGCCCGAGACTAAACGACAATCAGCTCAATGGGTCTTCCCTTTCGAGGAATTACCAACAAAAGTGAAACGAGGACGGAGTGCTGAAAAAAAGATGGTTGCCTGTTTTTTGGTAAATCGGGTCATTATGCTACAGTACTACTAGAAAATAAAAGAACTGTTACTGCTGACTGGTACGTGAATAAATAATTATCTATCGTCTTACAAAAAAATTAAAGAACGACGCCCTCGCAGCAGAGTAATCCTCCATCACGATAACGCTCCAGCTCACGCCGCCAGACAAACAAATCAATTTTTGAGTTCTGAAAATATTGAATTGATGGGTCATCCGCCTTACAGCCCCGACCTTGCACCTTGCGATTTCTATTTATTCGCAAAAATCAAGGATAAGCTCAGAGGAATATCTTTTATGAATGCAGAAGAGGCTGTAGCGGCGTTCCAAACGGCAGTAGAAGAGGTGCCTAAAGAAGGATGGGCTAATGCTTTACTCAATGGTTTTATCGAATGAACAAGTGTATCGATTGTTGTGGAGAATACTTTGAAAAACAATAAAATAGTTTACATCTTTATATCATGTTTAATTTTTGAGATTCTAAAAACTTTCAGTGTCACCCACGTATGTAAAGGCAAACCTGACTCACTGACTTATATATCAACGCACAATTTGGTACAGGGGTTCCTTTCATGGATTTGTTATATGACTTTCCCAAACACATTTTCTCTTTGAAGATAATTTTTTTCGCGTTTTTTCCTGAACGTAATATTACCAGTCGCCTTTTTCCCGGCAGTTTATTTTCACCTTCGTGTTTTTCCCCTTGCAAGTTTTATCCAGTCGCTTCTTTTCCTATCATCATATTTTCACTGTAGTGTTTTCCCATTCCATGAATCAAAGTTGACAGAGTCGACAGAGCTCTTATTTCTGGATTATTTGGCCCTCCTGGGCCTGCTGCAAGACTAACATAACCTAAACCTACCTACATAACGATGTAATTACTTTTGAGAAAAAGTGAGACTGGGATAGAAATCGATCGAGAAAAAATGTGACTTGGAAAAAAGTCGCGCGAGAACAAAAGCGATGGTAATAAAATCGACCGGGGAAAAATCAAATTGGGTAAAATTAAGAATGGGAGAAAATGCGAAAAGAAATATCGCTTCACAGAAATAATAATTTAGTGACAGTTATCTAACAAGTCCTTTAATGATGTAAGTAAGCACTGAGAAAGGATTTTTGGAAATTCACCCCCTCAGGGGTTAAAATAGGGGGAGTAGCGGGAATCTAATTCTACGCGTACGACGTCGTGGGCCTCCTTTAGTTGCATATAAAATCGAAACAACCATGAACAAATCCCATACAGGCAACTTGTAAGTAGGTGCAGTGTTAGACATATATGATTATGAATATACAGCTACCAGTGCACAAGTAGCTCCCAAGGACAAAGTACACAGACTTATGCTAATGGATGCCAATTTGTTCCCCTAATACTACCCATACCGAACACTTAAGCCGCTAAAGGCTTCTGCCAAACATTGGAGTATAAACTCGTTTAAAAAGCTTCAAAATTGAAAATACACCACAGTAGAGTTTTAACAGTAAAGTTAAAACAATATAAACGCTATTAATGACAGCTGATTCTATCTAAAGAGTATCGCCGCACTTGGGCCTTGTTAATAAATTAACTTATCTTGACCGAGATCCCACAAGATACGTTAAAGTAGATGTCAATCTGTAGAAAACTGTCAATTTTGACACATCTTGAGACAAACATTCCAGTCGAGATAAATTATGAATTATAAATACGGCCCTTAGACTCCGTTAATGATAATTGATTCGCTCGTAGTGTCAAAAGGGCCAAGTAAATTTGGTCTCTAAAATATCTGAGTACGGCCGCGGTGGCGTTAAGACTGAATCTGATGATGGAGTCGGAGTTCAACAGGATTAACGTTGTGAAGTGTAGATAATGCTGACCAACCGAATAAATAAGTAACTGAGTTTTCTCAAACATGCTATGTAATGTCGGCGTTATGTTAGTTATTTTAGGCTTCAAAGTGCCACGTTTCCGACGGAACAACTTGAGAGAACTGTAAAGGAATTTCATACGAAATTGAAGGCCTATGCCGGGAAGTATTTTTTTTTTTATTTTAATTTGGCCATGGTGGCTGTGTTTATGAAAAGGCTAAATAGCTGTTTTTTTTTTTAATTTACTAAGCCGTGCATCCAACAAAGCGTTTGCATGTTTATTTGAAGTACCAGGAGCGCAGAGGTAATTAGGAGGTTAGCACGATGCGGCGAGCCCCGCGCGCGCCACCAGCGGGCCGGCGGGCAGGCGTACTGAGCACTGTAGGTTACTTTTAATGTTTATGCACTCCTAGTACCTATTTGACATTGTAATTTTTGTTTTAATTATTTTAATGAATTATGTTTGAGAAAAGCACTATACATACTTCGGCGGGAAATATGGGGTTGCCCGCCTCAGACCTATGTATATCCGGCCTTGCTCCGCTCGGCCGTCTATATAACTTCGGCCGGCAACCCCTTTTGTCCCGGCCTCTGTAGTAATGTACTATTATTTGCTGTTTCTTAGTTTAGTCGCTATACAAAACTGTTGACTAATGTGCAAAAAAGTAGAGGTGCTATATATTTTTTTCAAAACCTCCATTTTTATTTGATTTATGTATGTACGGTGGTATGACCTTGTGCAGGGTCCAAACAGTGTTCGCATTGTCGTGTTCCGGTTCGGGGATAAGACAGCATGTGTAATGACTAGCATAGAGGCATTCCATCTTAGTCCTCAGGGTTGGCAACGCATTTGCAGTCTTAGGCTTGCGGTCTTGTTAATGCGAATGTCTATCGGTCACAGTTTCCACTTACGATCAGGTGGCCTGTGTGGTCTTTCCTTATTCATTTTTATGTCGTTTGTAAAGTATGCTATTTTATTTATTCTTAATTTTTGTACAAAGACTGAAAACTTTAATATTTTCCGCATAAAAAAACAAACTGTTAAACATAATGTTTCATAATATTTTCCAGATAATCTAACCTTATAATTTATTTTTAATTTTCAAACAACACTGCACTGTCTGTGAATTTGAGTATGACGAGTTGTGGAAGTTTGAGAAGTGTAAGCGTGACGCGTCGGATTACTGACGTGTTGAGACACAGGCCGCGGCGCAAGTGGGAGGTGGTGGCGGATGAGATCAAATATTAAAAAAAACTGTATTGTTGTTTATTTATGTGGAAAAGGAGGCAGACGAGCAAGCGAGTGGCCCATAAACTCCCGCAACACCAGAGGAATGGCAAGTGCGCTGTCAGCCTTTGAGAAAAGAGTAGGATCGTTTTTTGAACGCCCCCAAGTCGTATTGGTTTCGAAATACAGACGCCTAGAGCTGACTCTGTATATGGATAAGGTGCGTAGCAAAAATATTGATTGAAAAACCAAAACAAACTATAATATATGATCTAATAAAAATGAAAGAGCAATGTACTTGTAAATAGAATTTAAATATTGGAAACACCGGGAGACACAACTTAATAGTGCCAAAGTTTGCTCCTTCCCGCATTACATTTTGGAATATTCAAGGTACACATGTAACTATATTGCTGTTACATTTTTTTTAAACATTATAGAGCTTGTATTTCTTTTTTGAAATTATATTTTTATTGCTGTCTGTTTATATTTTTTTAAATAATTTAGTTTATTTCACACTTTTCATTTTCAACTTATCTTAGAATTTACGTAGGCAGTTTTTTATTTTCCTGTTTAAAATTGCAACGGGCTGTTTTTAGGGTTCCGTACCCAAAGGGTAAAAATGGGACCGCCGTCCGTCTGTCCATCTGTCACCAGGCTGTATCTCATGAACCGCGACAGCTAGACAGTTGAAATTTTCACAAGATGTATTTCTGTTGCCGTTATAACAACAAATAGTAAAAACAGAATAAATTAAATATTTAAAGGGGGCTCCCAAACAACAAACGTAATTTATTTTGCCGTTTTTTGCAAATTTTGCACATTTTTGCAATTTTGCTAATTATAATGGTACAGAACCCTTCGTGCGCGAGTCCGACTCACATTTGACCGGTTTTTTATCGTCCATTTGATACCAATATTGTTATAGCCCCGTATCACTATTATTCATGACTTAACCCACACATCACAAAGCACCTTGTGTTGATGCGAAGCAAACTTTGCGCGGTGTCGCCTAAAATTATCGGCAGCTACCCCCAGCCGGCAAAGTTTCCCAGTACAACGATTGGGGAGTCGGAGTTATCGTCGTGCGTCGACAGATGGCGCCACTGAGATTAGTTTAATTCTGATGTGTTTTAATTGTGAAAGGGAATAGGGATGTCGTTGGAGGAAGTTTGGGATGTTTTTAACGATTGCAAAGGCTTGGGTCTGTATAGGTTTCGGAGTCTAGCCAATTAAGATCTTGGCTTGTTCTATGGGTGCTAGACAACGATAAACATGCTTATATAGTTAAATAAACACTTATATTAATAGAAAACATACATAAATATTTGCAGTTACTGAAAATCGAAGCCAGGACTGCTAGCTTCGAAGGCAGGGTCACTGATGAACTTAATGATAAACTTAACATTGTGATCTCAACACACCCATTTAACACTTTATGCCTAAGCTAGCGGCTTAGATTTAGCCACAGTAAACATATTTCAAACAATAAAGTAAACATAATTTCTGCAAAAATGCAGAAACAAGAAATTTTAATGGTGGGGATGACTATAAAAATCAAGATACCTTTTTTTCACGGTAAAACCTGAAAACTTATCAAATACGGATATTAAATCTGAAGCAGTAGGACACAGAAGAATTGGAACTTAAAAGTGTCTGTCTGTCTCGAAACTAGAATAGTGTTCGTTTGATAATAATCAACACGCGTTTTTGGTGGCTACAGCATAATAATACGCCCAAATAATATAACACATCTTCAGCCCAGAGTCGTTGTTCCTGAATTTACCTTATTTTGAGCTGTCAAGGCTTGGGACATCTTGTAACACTACGGCCATATAAACTTGCTAAATTCTGTTTTGCTACAGAAAGATAAGAATAAATCTTTGTTTGCTTATATCCCCTTGGTTATTTTTTATAGCTATTTAAAATATGTTTATTCTCAAATGTTTGTTCGTGTAGAATCAGCTTTTATTGAAGCTGTATATAAGTCATGAATATTTCCTATCGAATTAGTCTTCAAGACATTTCGTACTGTTTAAAAGCTGTGCCCTAATCTAGGCATAACTGCTGGCTGCCTCGCCAAGATATTGTCGTATATGAACCGGATGTAACTCGGTTCACGATCAGGCATCCAAGTTGAAAATTTGGAGATTACTACATCAAGATCGAGGTCTTGAGTAGGGGGATAATCTTGTACGGTTGATGAGTTACGTTCTAATGGAATTCAGTTTAGTTTTGGAAAGTATTTCCATGTCTTAAAACGGGATGAAATGGGACTTAAATGCCTAAGGAGGAAAGTTATTTTGTAGTCCACTTGATCATGGAACAATTTATATAACCACTTAGCAACTTTGGCTTAGTATTGCTCTTTTTTAAATAATAATTGTCATGAATTTCATCATCATCATCATCATGTCAGCCGAAAGACGTCCACTGCTGGACATAGGCCTCCCCCAAGGCTTTCCACTCAGACCGGTCTTGTGCTTTTCGCATCCACCGCGGTCCCGCGATCCTGACGAGGTCGTCTATCCATCTTGTTGGAGGCCTACCTCATGAATTTAATGATACTTACCTAATTTAAGATCGCTCATAAATTCTGAAGAGTATTTTTTATTGTTTATTTTCCTCTTAGTTGAAGTGGAAAGCAGAAGGTTAAACTTGAGTGAAAATTAGTTTACACGTAATAGATTATTTATATACGCTGTCACAGCGGCATCCCCTCCCCCTACTGCCCCCGTATAACAGCACCAACTCTGTAAAGACCTTAAAAAATAATTAGTTATGGCATCCCTGCCATATGCATTATAATAATTTTTAATCATAATAGTTTTCACATTTAAGACTGGGCCACTATTTGCTGAATATGTTTTTTTAATAATTCAGACTGGCTGAATACGAATTTAGATAATGGCACTCCCAAATTTCGACCAAGAACCCATAATTCAAGATTAACCTTATTTAATTGTACATTTCTATTTATGAACTGTCTAATTGCTCTTGAATTATCTAGCCTTCTCACCAATAATGAAAATTGACAGATTTTGATCACTAATAGGTTATACAGAAGTAATAAAGGGTGGAGGGATAGATCGCGTACCCTTGTAATTTCCATTAGTTTGACATGATAAAGCTTTTAACACTGAACAGGGCGTCAAAAAGACTGAAGTGCGTCATTGACGCAGCTAATAAAATATTAATAATAAATAACAACACTACAATAACGGTCTATTTCGTAATTTATTAATCTATGCCAAAAAAGAAAACGTGATATTTTTTTAAGACAATCAACCTCACATGCCACTTTTAATAAGTGGGATCTGAAACCAACTGTAACTGGTGGATTATGCGGCAGATAAAAACACAGAGTTTAAATAGAAATGTGCCGAAATATGAGCGAGAGAGGTATGTATGCTCGCTGTCAAAGTGTAATGGCGTGTCATCGCAATCCAGCCACACATGCATACCCTTTTCTCCCATATTAACTAGCTTTAATAAAAACAGTACCAATGAAGTCGCGGTAGATGGCGTTACTAGTAAGTACAGATCTTAACTTTATATAAAAAATATATCTATTTGTAGATATGTTAGTCTATGAAAATATATATGTATCTATGTTTATTATCTAAGTAAGTTTATTACATTTATTTTTAGGTTAAGCTTTATGTCACACAGGTGTGCAGCAGATTCTTACGTCAACACCAACTTATTGACGTTTATAATCTTGAGATTACAATCTCAAAACCTTTTTTAAAATAATCTTACTACAGACAGGCTGTAATAGGTTTCTGCTACTGAATAGATCCATTGTCATTTATTTTAAACTTTTCTTCCCTAGGGTTGACTCGCATCACTTCCAACCCCGTTCTAAGAAACAATAGCCTACTCTTAAGAATCTATCTGACGTCACATTCTAAGCTTAACTATTTCACGACGCGCTGGCCTAGTTTATAAAGTTAGCGGTCCTAGGTTCAAATCTCAAGGGTAGATATGTGTTCCTGAGTCATGGATGTTTTCTATGTATTTAAGTATTCTCTATGTAAGTATTTATATCGTTGTCTAGTACCCATAGTACAAGCCTAGAGCTTATTATGGAACTAGTTCAAATTTTGTGACAAGTCCCTTTTTTTTACGTTCAGTGGTTGAAACATGAACAAATTTATACCTATATCACAGATTAATACTCAATATTAGCCATTTACACGAACTTCGACTTGTTTTCAAACTCCATCGCAACTTATTTTATTAATTATCAGCATCAGTAAGTACGTAATTGCTTTGCCCCTTTGTTCTCTGGCCAAGTTTTTATTGGTTGCGTAATGCGATTTTTACTAACGCAACAAACTTGTAATTAATACTGGCAGGTTAATTAGGTTAGGAAGTTTAACATTAATTAGAGTATTTTTACATACTTCCTTTGTTTATCTTTGGGTGAAAAAAACGCATCAAAAAAAAATCTGGAGCCTAAAAAACTTAACTGCATGGCAAAAAAATTAAATGTTCATCAAAAGAGTACGTCCCTAGTTTCGTGTGGGTTCCGTTTTTTTTTTCGTAGTGCGTTTTTAGTTTTTTCTGCGTAATTAAATATTTTTACATTTATATTTATTCTTAGTTTAATAATTATTTTTATATAATATTGTAAGTTGGCATTTTAGTTTTAGTATTTTTAGTTGTAAGTATTTAACATATGAAATTTGGTATAAAATACTTATTTTAACGACTTCAAAAAAAGGAGGAGGTTCTCAATTCGTCGGGTTTTTTTTTTTTGTATATTTTCCCCGATTACTCGGACACCATTAAACCGATTTGTTTTTGTTGTTGTTGTTGTTTTAATGGGTATACATTCTTGTTCTTCCCATTGTCAACACGTCAGGATCTGATGATGGAATTTTGGAGAAATCAAGGGAACTCCTCAAATATTATAGACACAACTATAGCGATATCGGTATTTATCACTGTAACCTGTGCATTTGCTTTTGAAAAGTACTATATGGTGAAGTGAAACTGATGATGAAGACTACAGATACCCACCGGAACTCCTTAACGGTACCTATTTGAAGGGTGGCGATAAGATATCTCGATTAAGATATTGAGGGAGCATATTTAGGTTTAAATTGTCTATGACATTCCCGCGGCGTTGCCTTCGGCGAGCTTGTAATGTTCTATAATTGTAATGCACTATGTTTAAAAAAACAAGTAACCGCCTTCTTAAATGCAATAAATAATTTCTTATAAAATATTTCTACAATATTTTAACCCAAAAGCCGAATACAGTTGGACTGACCTTCCTACCATTATAAGAAGTATTTCTTGCATTTATTATCGAATAAACAGCTGGGTGAAAGGTCATCTCCTACTCGGAACTTAGACCACTAGGTTAATTCCGATAAACCACAAATTACAGTTTCCTGCACAATACAGCAGGGATGTGATAAGTATATAAACTTAATCCAAGTAAGTCAAACTAAGTCACATTACTTGTGATTCCCTCGTCGCGTTGTTTGATCTCATTTATCATTCTGTAACTTACGTGATTAATATTCCGGCATTCAGCCTCTACTGACGCTGATATCGTGATTTCAGATAATGTTGAGTTAGTTATGGCCTACGGGTTTGCCTGTGTATATTTTACATTCAATTCCCGGTATCGATAAACATTTGTGTTATTAGTGCGAGTTCAGCGAATTTTACTACACTCAGGAGTAAAAATACCGGGTCAAAGTGCGTTTTTCATACAAACGAGACTATTTCGAAGCCTTGGTTCCTCGCCAAGGGTTGTTTTGAGTGAGTTTTAATGGTGGATACTGCGAGGTTCAATAGAGGAGGTCTAAAGTTCTTAAGATACCTAACTGATCGCACAATCAGTTAACACCACAGCTGGAGAGTTTGGGTCGGCACTTGGATTTCCTTACATTTTATTGCCATTTTAGATGTTTTTCTGAACATGCTCAATTCCGACGTTAGCCGCAGATTCATTCAGTTGGGTATCCTAGGCACTTAGGAAGTCCTGTACGACTCGCGGTATTCATCATCAGAATTCACTAAAAGCATTCCCTGGCGAGGAACCAAGGCTTCGAAATAGCATCTTTAGAAAAACGCACTATGACCCGGTATTTTTGCTCCTGAGTGTAGTTCCGAAGATATGGATCATTTTAATCTGATTGTAAATTTACCTTATATATTTTCCTTCAGAGCTTACTTTGGGACTAGATCAATTGGTGTGATATTGTATATAACCTGTTCATATTTTTTTTTTACTTTTCTTAACTCGTGCTTAAATAAGTTGAGAATAAGCTTATGTGCTCATAGTTTAAAGTTTTTTCGAATAGCTTTTGTGATTACCAAGATTACCATGTGGGCAGTCATTCTTTAGTTTTTTTAATTGCTGTCTACGGGCAAACAGGCAGACGGTTCACCTGGGCCTCTATTTAACACGATAAAAACCATATCGTGTTTGATCTGTTATCGTGTTGTCACTTTGATAGCTCTTATTTACTTGGCAGTAATGGCGACTGACGTCAGAACAATACCGTAACAGATCAAAGACAATATGTTTTTACCGTCGGGAAAAGAGGCCCTGATGGTACGTGGTCACCGCCGCCAATCGAGATTTGCAACGCCCGAGGCGTAACCAATGCGTTGCCGGTCTCGAAGAAAGGAGGATGGGCAGAAATGTATGAACACTGGCCTCAAAAACAATAACATAAGCACTATATCATCGGATATGCTTTTTAATTCTACAACGATTTAGTGTAGTGGGAAACCTCAAAGAACTGAGAAATATTTAAAAAATCCGGAACATCGGGACGCCTACGTAGACGACGTTTGCATAATTACTTTGAAACACCGCTGTCTTTGCACGGCGATAACTTTTATCACACAAAGTTTTCGAACTACCTGCCATAGAAATAGTTTTACAACTTAGAATTAAATATCCGGTGACATATTGCTTGTTGTTATTGGTCATATAGGCCAATTTGCCCACCCTCCTTTAATACCATTTTTTTAAAAAACCCAATATTGGTATTAAAGATGGTTTTATATTTAATTCCAGCATTGCATACTCAGGCTTGTACAGACGGACGGACAAGAATTTTACGTGTTCAGATAAGGAAAAAAATATTGTATTCCGGCAGCATATCTTATAACAAACCATGTGCTTTATTAATTATGCTATCCCGGTCTTACGGCGATAGTTTTATTCGTTTTGGGTATTGTAACTCGTAGACAATATTTTCTTCCAGTCACATTATACCAATTGGAATCTGTTTCAGAAAATGTTAGATCTACTATTCGCTGTCAAGGGTCTACTGATTTGTAGTCCCTAAACCTTGATTTTTAATTCCGTAGAATTAGAGGCTCTAGAAAAGATGTATTTGACGATCTTTATCGTTATCCAATATACACCGTGTTTTTTTTGATTTACGATAACTTCGGCATATTACTAGGTATATCTATAGAAACTAATTGGTAGATTAGATTTTTAAATATTGCAAAAAAAAATTTTTTTTCTGTTTAGAACAAAATAATGAAATCTTTTATCTTTGGTCATTCTAAAAGGGCCTTTAGAGTTACCTAGCTAATAATCATTGTCAAATACGTCTATGTTGGCGTGACATACACACACATGTAAAGATAACACTTGACAGGTACAAGTCACTTTAGATTGACGCGTATACAAACCTAACCATTGGAAACTCTTTACTCATACGTATTAAAAGAAAATTGTTGTTATCAATTAAGAGCCTTTAACACTAGTTTAACGTGATTAACTGATTAAATTTAAAAATTAAATATCTTTAAAACCGTTAGACTTATCATTTGTCTGTCTTCGGGAAATTAACTTTGTTTGACCTAAAGAACGTTCCCTTAAAGTTATCGTAAATCAAAAAAAACACGGTGTATACATATACGATTGACGTAAGCTGTCAGACGGTCGCGTCGACTGCCTACGTCAATTCTATACCTACACTTTGTCAGTTTTCGGAAATCGTTTTCGATAAAATCTTCTTCAGGGTCTCAGAGGCTCAAATAAAATGCGTAATGCTCACGTCAGCTAAAATAAATAAAATAAAAACATTCGAACACTGAATTTCGAAATTGGAATTTATACAAACGCTCGACGTCACCAACCAACCTCTGCTAGTAGTAGTAGTAGTCTCAGTTTTCAAAATTACTCTTTTAAAAAAATATTTTCTGAGAATTCAAATCAAGTTCATGTCCATGACTTTTGCTAGCAATTATCGGTACAAAGAGTGCCGGTGAGTGAACAAGCGGGGTCGTTACCGGTACTAGAAGGGCTGGCAAGTGTCCCATTGTTATAACCCTTTCCCTAGGGACGCTAGGGTGCAACCCTACTGGAGAGAGGTAGTCGGGGTAACGAGAATTGGTTGATTTTTTAAATACGGTAACGTTGGAGTTCTTTTATCCGTTTTTTTTTGTTATTGAAAGCAATTTGAAGTTATACTGTTAAGTACCAATTTCACCAAACGATGTTAACCACTTAACAGACATTTTGACTTTTAGTTAATATATTTTGACAGCTGTTAATGCTATAATCGTTTGTTGAGTGGTTAATATCGTTTGGTGATATTGGTACTAAGTTTATGAAAATTTACTAGTAATCTAAGTGTGCCTTTGTTTATATTTTATTATTTAACGTTGATTTTTTTTTTGGCTTGGTGTTCAATATGTTGACGGGTATTGTTGATGCTTGACAGGGATAGATTCTGAAAAACAGAAAAGGCCTGTGCTCAATATTAGGGCACTCAGCTTATTATATTCGAAGACTCAGATAAA
Organism: Acleris sparsana; assembly: GCA_923062465.1. Classification (NCBI taxonomy): domain Eukaryota; kingdom Metazoa; phylum Arthropoda; class Insecta; order Lepidoptera; family Tortricidae; genus Acleris; species Acleris sparsana. The sequence continues at coordinate 2,954,254 of OV281303.1, forward strand.
GTTTATAGAAAACGATCTATTACTCCTTCCACGTGAAAATTATTGACCGCTGGTAAAAAATATCCTGTGTATTTTCTCTGGGCTTAAGCTATCTCCATGCCAAATTTCATCGAAACCAGTCCTGCGGTTAAACCGTAAGCTTAACAGACCGACAGATAAAGACCGACGGACAAAGTTACTCTCGCATTAGTAATATTAGTATGGATTTAACCTCCTGAACATTTTAAAACCCATCTTTTATTAAATTAATATGGGTGCGTAGAAGCTTTGGTTTTGGCCATCTTTAGACTGGTTTTGGCCACTCTACATTTTAACTAATATATCAAGCCTTAAATAATTTCAAAAATATTTTTATATTTTATCTTTTTATTAATCTTCAGTCTTAACTAATCATCCTCTTGCCCTTGTCCCACACTAAGTGGGTCGGCACAACATGTCTTCTTCTCCCACTCCCTCTATCTGCTGTATCTTCGATATCTGCAATATAATCTAATCGTAATCTTAACTATTTATGAATATCATTGTTAATTTTAGGTACAGTACTTATTTTTCTAAGTGGCCAAAAAAGGCACTTCTACCGTCATCAGCATCATGTCAGCCGAAAGACGTCCAGTGCTGGACATGGGCCGAAAAGAAGCACATTTAACACATTTGAGGAAAAACAAAAAAAGATAAATGTTACAAGCACGTAACATTTAAATTTAAGCCAATATCTGTCATCTATATTACAGCTACACTAACATTTGGTAATTTTAATCAGGGCCGTTTCATTTGAACTGTAAGGGTGGATTTTATTCACCCCCTTCATCCCTAATTTCGAGATTACATCATTAAGTCAAGACTTATTGGACTCAACTTTCTGCTTTTAATTACTTTTAACTACCTATCTCATTTCAAGTTCTTCCTTGCTTCATATGTAACATAAATATTCACAAACGTCCACCCATCTTGGCCTATTCTACTAAGACAAACAAAATAGCTTTTGACATGTTATCGTATTGTATTTATCTCGGTTGCTACTAACAAGTGATAAGTGATAAGATTTTACCATGTGGAATAGAAGCCCTTATCCTTAAACGTACGGTCAAGCAGCACATTCATATTGTTGTGTTATGTAGGTATAAACAACAACTCCTTCTGGACCCACCATACACCGCCCGTTCCTCTATTGGAACGGTGGGTATTTCTCTATCCCCACGGTACCACCATAGTGCTGAGGCACAACGATTTAGAACCTACTTCTTTTATGCAATTGATAAAATGCTGTCCAATTTGTAATAAAAAAAACATAATTACAATCTATTCAATCAAACACAGGAAAGTGCCACACAAAATCACAATCCAATCCCGTTTTTAGATTCCTCACATAATACGGTAATTATCTTCGCGCACAAAGGCCGTTACGTCTGCAGCAGACGTCAGCGATTTATGATAATAGCGAGCTAATAATAAGGATTTTCTGTAGGTTTGTACGGGAATTAGACTAAGGATAATGTAAATCCAGCAGTCAGATGAAATGGGACAGACGTTTTATGTCCACATGTCGAGAGGAATAGGTAGCAAATTTAATATTTATTTATTTATTTATTTTATTTCAAAAAGTTTTGTAAGTGGGCCCTGTAGGCACTTTTACAAGTCTGAGTCTACCAGCGCTTCCAAAGAGACCACTGTTGAGAAGAAGCGCCGCAAGAAACTCAACAGTAAGCCGTTTTTTCCAAATTAATCACATTACAATACTAAACTTAAGCTACACAATTTAAATGTCACAGGGATGTACAGGTCCCAGTAGTAATAATAATTAAATATATCAAAATTAAAATAAAATAATAATAATAAAATAATACGACCTGAGGGCCCTGCCAAGATGCACCAATCGCGTCACTGGTACACCACGTGACTTTTCGTTTCACGTCATCTATCATTGCTTTGCAACTACATCTCGATCTGACTACATAGCTTTGACCCTAGATAGCTATACGATCCGATCGCTTTGCAACTAAATATCCAAAAATGCGAGTCGCTATGAACACATTGTTTTTTTCATGTTATGTCTGCTTTAGCAATGTCGACAGGCCCCGCATGGCGGGGCTCCTATTCCTAGGCATTTTGCCCTTCGAGTATTTGAAGTTGCCTAACAAGCCTAATCTACCTAGTAACGCAAACGAAGTGGTCATTTTGCGACACGGAATTTTTGAAATGTAGCCGCAAAGTGATCTGGTCGTATTTGCCACCTAGTGCTAACGAGATGTGAACCTAAAGCTTCTATCCTAATGAAATGATATGAAATAGAACTGAGAAATAAACTTATCGTTATCCAAAATATATGTATAGGATTCAAGTAAGCTGTCAGACGGCCACGTCGAGTGCCACTGTCAATTCCGTTACATATTGTTACTTAAAATCGTTTACGTTAGCGGTAACTCTTCTCTACAAGCCTCATTGAACACTAAAGAAGTCTGACTGTCCCATTGTCTTTGTATCGTAGTCAAACTAGGCACTTTTCGTTTCGGCATGTCCGATCATTTTCACTTAGAAACTAAATCACAAAGCTGAAATAATGTGCATATAGATATTTATACCGTACAGTAAGACCAATAATCAAATAAGTAAAACAAAACATTGTACATTCCATACATGTGAAACAAGGGTATGATTATTATGTGCTCCCCAGCCACACAAACAACAACAAAACCACAAAAAACAAATAACTACTAAAAATCTGAAAATCATCTTAAATGAAAGCACATTACGATGAGTTTAAACTATCAATTATTTACGGTTAAGTACACTGAGACGCAGGCGTCAAACAGATATTACTTTTGAGATGTATTACTATCAAGTAAAATATAACAATCACACGGTTCAAAACCATATTAATTGCCTTTAATATTATTACCGTATTGTCAACGTCACGGTAAGCTCTTATTAACTTTAACTGTAATGCTATTTAAAAACAATTCGATAACATATCAAAGGCCATATGGTTTTACCGAATGGAATAGAGGGATCTATCGTAAAACCTCCAGTCAATTTACATCTCCTTACGCGATAAGGTAGATTAGTAGGACCATGGAGACCGAAGAATTCCCGTTGAGGACGCTGCATTAGCACCTTGTTTTTAACGCTCGGACCGAGCCGAAGGCGATTTGCATATTTATTACCACCCCGACTGTATTAGCACTTTCGGGTGAATTGGGTAAGTGGTATTGCTATTGGATATTGCTTTCGTTTGACATTTTATAAGTAATTGGGAACTAGGTCGTCGTCGGAATTACTAGGTTTGAAAAAGCACCTTTTAGTTAAACTTCGAACTTTTTACTCTTTAATATTATTATTATGTTTTTAACACAGGAAGCATTTAGGTCAATAAAAACGCGAAAGACGTCAATTGGTGTTTTTTTTAACGGCATGATGTACATAAGTAAGCAAAAGTAGGCTTCAGGAGGACTAAGCACGAATGTTTCAATGCCAGTAATTATTTTTTCCAAATGTCTCACTCCTACCTACACTACAAATCAGGGCCGCTATTCGAGGCGGTAAAACCTATTGTATTTGACCTGTTATCGTTTTGTCTACATTTTGATACCTCTTTTATACATGAGAAAACCATTCCATAACGATACAGGTCAGTGCCAGGTCAGGCCAGTGCAAACACTGGTGCTTAACGGTAGGGTAGCAAATAAAATAGAAAATGGACCACAAACACTTACCAACCACTATCCATGGACATCATTATTAACTCATAGCAATCTCGAAGTGAATAACTTAATACCTAATAAAGACCCAGGTGACACTCGGTTATGTGCCCGAGAATAACGCAATTTCTGAACGAATGGACGATTAACAGGGCAATTTAGGATCGAGTTATTCGAACCGATTCCGAGATACTTTAGCTAAAGATGTTTGTCGGAATTTGCATAGCTTTCGAGAGCTTTTGTTGAGCTTTAAGTGTTATGAGCTACAGGCTTATTTGCGACGAGGTGAATAAATTGAGGTTTGGGTTAAAAGGCAATTACATTGAGATAGAAGACGCTTGTGACTTTGTACTTACGCGTAGAAATTGTTTGGCTTTTTTTCACATTGGGGCAAATCCTAAGTAAGGATGCAAAGAGATGCACTCCTAGGGTACCTTAGGAATGTTCTCTCTTTAGAAAACTAATTTTAGAAAATCTTTTTAAATGATTCTTTATTACATAAGAAGCACGCTACATTCATAAAAATCTATGTTAAAGTTTAAATTTTCAAAACAGCTCTAAGAACGCTGTTTCTATCATGGCGCTGGCAATATGACAAGTGTGACGTCACACGCAAGTAAATAATAAACAATTATTTGTAGAGATATTCCCTTATAATCTGTGCTTACTTGTGTGTGACGTTACCAGCAAATAATTACAGCTGCAAACCCGTCACATAGCGTTTCTGCCACAGGTGAAATTTCAAAAAAATATACATAATTTCGTATGAAATAAAGTTAAATATGTTGAATAACGCTATTATCTGATAGATAACCACAATTAGTAGAATATTTTCAATGTTGTCAAATAGCGTATTCTAGGTTAAACAGTTTAGGCTGTGCATCGTCAGTCGGACAGACACGGGCGAGGGTATTTTATTTTATTACTAGCGACCCGCCCTCGCTTCGCTTCGGTTTATGTTAGTTTTCTGTAACACCCGTACATAATCCAGAACTTATTATACATAAAAACCTTCCTCTTGAATCACTCTATCTATTGAAAAAAACCGCATCAAAATCCGTTGCGTAATTTTAAAGATTTAAGCATACAAAGGGACATAGTGACAGAGAAAGCGACTTTGTTTTATACTCTGTAGTGATACTTAATTTATGTATGAATGATTATTAAAAGTCAAGTTGTGATTTAAGGTAAATTATATGTAACTTTGACGTGTAATTTCTCTGTTTCTCAAAGTCTTGTTTATTAGTCTAGTTTGCTATTTAACCTATTTAGTTTTCGAACCCATACCATACTGTTTTCTTCAAAATGGCCGCCTTTATTCAGGAATATATACGACAGTGGTTTAAGCCAAAGTGACGTGATGATATGCGTTATGAACCTAAAAGAATAAAGTACTGATAAACGACTCGCGTATGAAATGCGCGACAATTGATGCAATGTTTAAAAAAAATTACAAGTTATTTTCATCCCGGTAAACATTTCGTTAGAACACTCGAGAACAATATTTACTGCGCACTAAAATTTACATAACCTTAATGAGCTTCTGTGAAATTTACCACTCAGACGTTTAATAGTGCTTCAAATTGCGAATATTTTAACAAGAAATGCTGTACTGTGTATAACAAGAAACTTAGCAAGCGTGTTTTTACGCGACTGCCCAAAAAAATAAGTGTAATGTTTCCAGTGTTCATGTATTGTATGAATACAAATACAAAATACAAATAATTTATTATGTAAGTAGGCCCTGTAGGCACTTTTACAAGTCTGAGTCTACCAGCGCTTCCAAAGAGACCACTGTTGAGAAGAAGCGCCGCAAGAAACTCAACAGTAAGCCGTTTTTTCCAAATAAATCACTTATTACAATACTAAACTTAAGCTACACAATTTAAATGTCACAGGGATGTACAGGTCCCAGTAGTAATAATAATTAAATATATCAAAATGTCGGATTAAATATTTACGATTCTTTATTCCACCATAAATTCTAAATTCCTAAGGTAACACTTTCGCCATCCCGAAACTGCTAAAATTGAAATAACAAAAAAGTATTCTAATTATTAGGTACGAGTACAGTATAGGTATCATTTGAAAGGTCTTAACGTGACCATCTCAAATATATACGACTATAGTAGCCTTTAAAGACGGGTTTAAAAAAATTCACTCGGGTTTTGAAAGCTTGCTTTTAATTTAGTTATCTCTTGTACCTAATTGGAAACAATAATCGCGTAGTCGTGTAAAAAGGATGTCAATTTTATATTAAACTATACATAATGGTAGTATATAAAGGTAACCTTTCGATTCACAATCTATCAAAAATTTAGATTGTCATTGGAAGAATTGTAAGAAATTGAAAGATTTCTCTTCTTTGTATCCGACTACGGCGGAGCCAAAGGAAGCCTTCCTTTGCCTCGCGATGATTTGATAAAATAAACAGAGCGCCGTAATAACTTTAATATCTCTATTTGTGAATCTGGTTGTTGCATTGTAACTCCCAAACGGATGAAATCAAACAACACGGTTTTTTTAAAAATTAAGAACTTTACTAGGAAGAGTTTTACTAGGGTCGTCCTTATCAAGGTTTAATAAAAATCGCTTTGACAGAAGCAGTTACAACAATGTGGTAGGTAGTTTTAACGTTCGAAGTAGCTTATAAAGTTCACTATAGCCGAATGCCCGTTTAGGAGTCTTTTGTATTTGTAGCTTCTACAATTCTCTGCAAGAAATTTTAAACCTGCAGCAGTGTTGGCTTTGTTATGCTCCAGTGTGGGGCTAAGACAACCTGTAAAATTATTTTATAGGAAAGAAATGGATTTAATGCTAGTTCAAAAAATAAATGAGAAAGCCGATTTTTTAGAGACGTTTTGAAGACTTTTGCTTCATATTGATGAAGTCCTTGTACATAATACAGATTATATTTCAATTACTCAGTCCAAACTAGAGTAAGGTTTACATTAGAGAAGTGGAGAGAGTTGATTTTAAAGCTAAATTTATTGTTCATATACTTACTAATGTTTATTTACTAAAATCCTATCATAATCAAAAAAGATGTAGGTTCAACAAAAAAAAACTTAGAAAAAAACCTGAGGCAGTTCTGCTAATTAGTTGCTAATCAAGTCCATTCCATTTAAAAGTAAAGTTGCCTTATTCGGTTGGCAACGCATTTGCGATCTTATGATTGCAGTCTTAAGATTATCACTGATCCCACGTACCATCAGGTGGCTTCTGTGCCCGTTCACCCTCTTCATGCACAAAAAAAGGTTTACTCAGCTACCTAAAAATCCCCTAAATGCCAAAATTGCCTTTACCAATTCTGTTAAAGTTCCAGCCAAGTTGACGCCAAGTAAACAAGTTATTGTTGCGAAGAGCGACAAAGACCCGGCGAGAGGCCCGAGTGGAACTACAACGGAACTGCTTAAACATGTAAGAGCTAGATGCAAATGAATAACGCCGCACACGCGCGGTGGCGGGTCGCGCTGCTCTCTACCGATGTAATTAGTTAATTCAACAATAAAAAAAATAAAAAAATGAGAGATATAAATAATAAACACCACTGTAAAAAGAACACCCCCTCTAGCAGGTCCGCTCGCGGCATGGACCCTATGACACTGGCTGCGTTACCTCTGGATAGCTACCTACTCCAATCCTTTGGGAGAGGTAAGCACCAGCTCTAGGATCTCCGGAGGAGTCTATGAGCTGGGATGACAGGGCCATAATAAAGCTTTTAATTGATTATATTCTGAATTGAATTTCAAATGTTCGATGAAAAATATAACCTATGTTTGTGATCTGTTTGATTATATGAATCAATTTTGACTTTATAAAAGTACTTATGCAAGAAATACAATGACCATAAATAGAACTAATAGGCATTCATTTTTGTGTGAAACTAGGACGTTTTTACTCCCAGGTTTATATGAGAAACTTGAATTATTTCCCTACTCTACCGGGATTTTTCGGAACTTACGAAATATTTTATTTGATCTGTTAAATTGGCGGTATGATTATAATATTTATTACTTATTATTATGTACCCATAAGTCAAAAGCTAACGTAACTATTAAGAACACAAAAGAAAAGGAGTTCCTTAAAATTCGATTCATTTGTTGTTATGAATCTACTGATCTGTTTACGTTGAACGTAGTATTTCCAGATAGCAGAAAATGTCATGAAAAATCCAATACAATTTTGTTCCTACTTAAATAATAAAACCTTTTAACTGACTAAAGATTAGAATTGGGAAGACCCCAGAAAACTTCCTTAGCGATCTCTTGTAAATTAGTTTGAACAATGCGGTTCTGAAGTAACTCACATCAAGCATTTAATTTTGTTCGGTGACGGGCGAATGCAATGTCCTTTACGCGAGCTAAGGAAGTCCTTTGTTTGGTAATATTTATTGTAGTGTAAATATAATAGGAGGATAGTATTATTTGGTTACATATTACGTACTTAATCATTTTAAGGGTTTTATGCCCAAAGGGCAAAACAGAGTCCTACTGTCACGTGGCAAGTTTGCAAAGAATAAAAAGACTAAAAAAAAAGAGCAACGAAGCCCATAATTATAAATAGGTAAAACAAAAAAGATAAAAGATGTTTATTCAGTAAGTAGGCCGCACGGGCACTTTTACACGTCAAAAATTTACCAGGGCTTCGCAAAAGACCAGTGCTGACGCCGCAAGCAACTCAACAGTCAGTCGTTTTTTTGTTAGGGTTCCGTAGCCAAATGGCAAAAAACGGAACCCTTATAGATTCGTCATGTCTGTCCGTCCGTCTGTCCGTCCGTATGTCACAGCCACTTTATTCCGTAACTATAATATAAGAGCTATACTATGGAAACTATGTAAGTAGATGTATTCGGTGAACCGCATTAAGATTTTCATACAAAAATAGAAAAAAAACAATAAATTTTTGGGGTTCCCCATACTTAGAACTGACACTCAATTATTATTTTTTCATCAAACCCATACGTGTGGGGTATCTATGGATAGGTCTTCAAAAATGAGAATGATATTGAGGTTTCTAATATTTATTTTTTCTAAACTGAATAGTTTGCGCGAGAGACGCTTCCCAAGTAGTCCCCGTAACTTCTAAAATAAGGGAATGATAAATGTAAAAATAATATATGATGTCCATTACCATGCAAACTTCCACCGAAAATTGGTTTGAACGAGATCTAATAATTAGTTTTTTTTAATACGTTATAAATCGTAAACCGCATTTTACCTTTCATTCAATCAACTCAAATATAATAAATACTACTTATGATATAATACAATTACATTATTGAAACTATCATAAAATTAACAAAAATAAATATATTCAAGCGTAGCTTTAGCAGGAAAATTTGTCAAAACTCAGAATTTTCATAGAGAGTAATAAGTAGTAGTAATAAACATACATATATATATTTAAAAAAAATACTTACCTATGACGTTAAGTCCATAGTCGATTGTAATAATTTGCAAGATGATCTTAACAGATTGGATCAGTATTGCGCTAAAAATGGTCTTATACTGAACATTGGCAAATGTTTGTCTATATCTTTCTCTCGTAAACGCAACCTAATACTTTTCGACTATACAATTAAAAATAAAATTCTAAATAGGGTTACGGAGGTCAGAGACCTAGGTGTTTACATTGATAGTGAGGTCCAACTAGTGTCTCACATCGACAAAATTACCTCGAAAGCTTACAGGATGCTTGGCTTCATATTTAGGCAAGGTAAAGATTTTAAAGACCCTAGTACCTTGTTATTGTTATACAACGCTTACGTACGATCACATTTGGAATACGCGTCCGTTGTTTGGAATCCTCACTATTCTGTACACATCGAGTCAATCGAGAAAATTCAGAATAAGTTTATTAGGTGGATGAAATACAAATTTAAATCATTTAACACCGAGAACGTTGTGAGTCTGCAACTTCGTCGTGAACATAAGGACCAGGTATTTTTATACAAGGTACTAAATGATTGCATTGAGTCGCAATACCTCACGAATAACATTTCTTTTAGATGTCCTAATTTCCGATCTCGGAATAATAATTTATATTCTGTTCCTTTCTGTCGCACAAAATACGCTAAAAATTCTTATCTCGTCAGAGCATGCTCAACCTACAACATGAAATACTCGTACATTGACCCCTTCAGTATGCACCTTGGGCAGTTTATTTCCGCAGTGAAATCAGTTAATACAGAAAATCGTAGCTAGTTATTAGTGTTTCAGTTGTTGTTATTGTTTTTGTCTATTTTGTAATTATTATTTTTTCCAAATTTGCTGTCTAACTCCGTCCGTTCATAAATGTTATTATTAATGTTGTAATGTTATTATTCTGCTTATCACGTATTTGTATCCTCTGAGCATATAATTGTACTAACTAGTAGTGAAAACTGTTTTGGCTCTTGTATTAACCATATTATTCTATATTTCGTTTTGTAATATTTAAGCTGTTTGTTTTCCAATAAATAAATAAATAAATAAATAAATAAATGACAGTGCAAGACAACAACCACATACAAAGTTTCGATAAATTCTCCTACAGAAACCGTGTCCCCTTACCTTACCTTATAAATTAACATAGATAACTTTTGCGGGTGGTAGGACTCTGTGCAGAGTCCGTCCGGATCGCTATCACCATCTTATCCATTAACCTACCGCCAAACAGCAGCAGTGTTCGCACTGTTGTGTTCCGGTTTGGGGATAAAACAGCTGGTGTAATGACTAGCTTAGAGGCATTTCATCTTAGTCCTCAGGGTTGGCAACGCATTTGCAGTCTTAGTCTTGTAGTCTTGTGAATGCGAATGTCTATGGGTCACAGTTTCCGCTTACAATCAGGTGGCCTGTGTGCTCGTTTGCCTTCTCTATGTCATAAAAAAAGAAAAAAAGATAACAATATAATATTAAAAACTAACACCGAGTTGGCAGAGCAACATGATCCTGTGTAATAACTGTAATAAGTTACAGAATAAACTTAAACCTCAAAAATATCAAGATTATTAATAATTAACATTACAAATAGAAGTGGATTAGACGTACAACCATGAAAATGCACTGTAATGAAACCTGAGGTATTTTTTTAAATCCGTATTGACACAAAGCAAAAAGGAATTTAAACCTTTTAAAGTTAGAAGTTTTATCTCCACTTACAACTGCACGCTTCATGAATTAGCCATTAAAAACGTACCTTTTCCATTCTCCAACAAGTTAAATATAGTCTAGAGCTATGAAAGCAGGTCACTTTGTACAGCGTTTCCATTGAAACTGACCTGTTTTCATTGTTCTTGAGTGTATATCTAATCACTAGGTCATCTATTCCCGACTTGATAGAACGTTTTACAGTTTTAATGCCTTTTCTAAGCCAATTAGGCTGAGGCTTCGGCTCAAAGATAATTTATTATTCATAGGAAAAGTCCACATTAGGAGTAAAAGCGTCGAGAGCTGCCGAAACTTTTTCTCCGTCACTAAAAAGAGTGGCTAAAACAGAAATAGTTTTGCTTTGCTGTCTATTGCTCCACAGTGTATGTTTTAGGAACAGTATCAGCAAAATCCTATCTTATCTTATCTTACAGATGGGATTTTTCGGATACACTTCGACCCTTTAGGGATCTTTTGTGCAATTACCCTCTTACACACTCAGCTGTTCGAATGTGCAGGTTTCCTCACGATGTTTTTCCTTCACCTTAAGAGCAGCGGGTGCACTTAAGTTAGGAAAACTCATTGGTACATGGTGACCGCGGGCGTCGAACTTGGTACCTTACGATCACGAGTCGACCCCATAAGCCACTAGGCCACCGACGCTCTAAGCAAAACCTTAACTCTTCAAGAGCGACAGAATCAAATAAACCAAAAAAAAACAAAAAACATCGGGAACGTAATTTATTAACGCTGTGCATTTTTTTTAAGGTTTGCAATTAACGTATGTAACCCATTATGAAATTAAATATGTATGTACAAAACATAATCAAAATATATTCAAAATATATTCAGCTCTAAAACATCAAAAGAAATCCTGCTGCGACAAAATACTGTGCATATGTGTAGGTAGTGGGGTTTGATGCAGCGTCTTTTTTTTTCAGACGTAGTTCAGACACTTTTAGGTCAGACCGTAAATGTATAAATATGGTCTTAACATTCAGAAAGATCCTTAAATTATTTTTTCATCACACTTGCTCGTAAATGGTGTTATTCCATGCCTGTATACAGAAGGACAATGGCCTAAATTGTTCCCGCGGGAATTATGGCGAGTTTGTCATCCCTAGGGAGTAATGACTTTCTTTTTAAAATTTGCAACTCTTTCGTACATCATTTCTGACTAAGGAGGTTTAATTTTCAGCCAAAAATTAAATCGGTTTCTAATTTCATCTTTAAAAATTAGCTATAGACTAATTTACATTACACAAAACCTATACGCTTCATTAAACTTCATTATTTTTATACCTATTTCAAGTTTATATCAACATTTATCATTAATTTTAGTAATTATAATTTTTTATCAAATTGGCTAAATCTGGCTCGAATCCAGGTCGAAATTAAACGCAGTTATTATCTGTGGTAGAGGTCACAAAAAAAAAATCGTTTCCATTTACGTTCCCGTTCGTCAAAAGTTATTTATTTATATTTTGCAGAGTTAAAGTGTTTTTCCTCGCAAATGTGATGAAAACCATTGTGTGTATCACAGGCAGTAAGGGGATTACTAACTCGAGTCATTAAAAGCCCTCCGCCTTCGGCGTCGGGCTTCTAACACTCTCGTTAGTAATTCCCTTCATACTACCCTTGATGCACAATGTACTATTAGTAGATAGTAAATGCAACGTAAAAACAGATATTCTGAAAAATAATTAACCCGCTAGTTATTACAGTTTAAAAGATATAGCTCTTTAAGTTTAAGCTCCTTGGGTATGAAACTAAAATAACTTTGTATTTAAATTCATCAACTAATTAAAAAAGATGTCTGCGTTTTTCAAGAAAATCTCATACCATACTGTTTCTCTAATGATACTGCGGCCATAGTTAGCAAACTGTTGACGTGAAAGTTCCCTGCAAACTGAGGTACACCGCTATAAGAGTTCCGCTTCAGAGTAAAGTTGTTTTGTATAATTCATCGTGATCATCATGTCAGCCGAAAGACGTCCACTGCTGGACCGCAGACCTGCAGACCGGTCTTGTGCTTTTCACATCCAGCGCTTTCCCGCAATCTTTACAAGGTTGTCACTCCATCTTGTTGGAGGCCTACCTACAGCTCGTCTCCCGGTCCGCGGACGCCACTCTAGAACCTTCTGACCCCATCGGCCATCAGTCCTGCGAGCAATGTGCCCCGCCCACTGCCACTTCAGTTTAGCTATTCTTCAGGCTATGTCGGTAACCTTAGTTCTATTGCGGATATTATCATTTCTGATCCTATCACGCAGACAAACCCCGAGCATAGCCCTCTCCATAGTCCACCGAGTGACTTGTATAATTATCCTGCGACAATTAATCCAGTCTCTCGTCTTTTCACTGTGGGTTTATGTTAATATAATCTGTTTTTTTATTATTTTTATATAGATAGAAAAAATCGGCGAAATAGAACCTTAATGATAAAACTGTGTCACAGAAAGTGTTGTTGTGCGTTGTTCAAGAACCTCTCATACCGTACTGTTTCTTTAGTGATAATGCGGTTATAGTTAGGAAACTGTTGACGAGAAAGTTCCCTGCAAACTGAGGTACACCGCTATAAGAGTCCCGCTTCAGGGTAAAGTTGTCTTGTATAATTATCCTGTGACAATTATTCCGGACCAAGTTTTCTCACGTCTTCTCACTGTTGTGGGGTTTTGTTAACTATAAAATGGATAAAAGAAACCACTACGGTAAAATTGTGTCTCAACACTTTCAGAGACGTAATACATGTATGTAGGTATGTATACTCTTTATTGTACAAGAATAAAAAAAAGAAATACGAGAAACAGGCAACACAAAAAAACTAACGTGAACTTTTCCCTAAGGGATTTCTTCCAGGTGAACTTCTTTTTTTTTTAATAAGTAGGTCCCCTTATGATAAATAAACAGTCTTGACTAAAAAGAAAACCAGTAGTAACAATAAGTTAAGTTGATTTAGTTTAGTTTAATTTAAGTGCCAAATTATTATATTTCATTTAATTTTTAATTTTAAAAAATATCAATAATTAATAAAACAATTAGTTTTTTTTTTGTACACACATAGACATTTGCATTTTCAACGCTACGATCTTAACATTGCAATCCTAAGGCCCAAGATGGAATGCTTTTATGCTAGTAATTTCACAGGTTGTCTTATCCCAACACAACAATGCGAACGCTGCTTGGCGGTAAGTTAAAGGATAAGTTATTTATCAATTTACAAGTACAGTCGCAACGCATTCAAAATAAATCTATATTTTATTAAACATAAGTTGCTACAACAATTTGCGCACAAAGACAGAACTAGTCGAAGGAATGTTCGGTGTCGCGTATTCGTAAGTGCGGAGTTATACGGCTACGTGGCTCCTCGTTAAGCTGTCTTAGTTTCAATGTAGTTGTCTACGCCTCTAATGCGTGACCCAGACGATCGCGGGGCAAGAAGACGCGGGGGGTCATCGGGAACTGGTTCGCCGCCCGCGCCGCAGCGCCGCCACCGGAGACGGCCCGGCGCCGCCGGCGCCGGCACTTGCCAACAGATCTACAATAGGAGCGCACGCGTCCGAAATTGTACCTACTTACCTAAATCTGTTAATTTTATTATAATTTGTATAACGAAGCAAGTCTTTTTATTTTAAAACGAGTTCATTTCCGAACATCTGGCGACCGTGAATCAATTTTGCTATCATTAGCAAACGTATCTGCAAGCGACGGATTCGAGTACCTTCGGAATACCGTTACTCGAATTTAAATTTGCAACGGAACAAAGAAGCTGAATTTGGGTTGGCGCGTATGCTGCCTTCACTCCCTGGTGGACGAGACGAAGATCGCCGTTGGTGCTGGACGTCGGGATTTATCCTGAGGGAAGTGGCCTTATCCTTTCATTACTTTCTTTTTCCCCTTTAATTTGTGTAAGTAACTTTCCGCTCCGAGAACGTCAAGATAGTATCATGCTTACGCGTACTCTCTTTATATTATAGTTTTTCGGCTATTGCAATTTAATGTACCTACCTACTGCATAATAATTTCATGCTAATTTCTCTTCCTTCGCAATTATAAGTGCATAGCTTTAGCGGTGGGGACACCTTGTGCAGGGTCTGTCCGTATCACTGCCACCATCTTATCCTTTAACCTACCACCAAGCAGTGTTCGTATTGTTGTGTTCCGGTGTGGGGATAAGACAACCGGTGAAATTACTAGCACAGAGGCAATTCCACGTTAATCCTTAGGGTTAGCAACGCATGTTAAATCTTGCGGCTATAGTTGAAATTGCCCATTGTCTTACCTATAATATGTATACCTACCATTTGCTCCAGTTCAGACCTATACAAGAGTCAAACTAAATTAAAGTCCTGCTTATTTCTTCTTTGCTTGTCGAAGCGCATTTTGAAGCTTATTAATATCGTCGTTAATTTGGGGCTAAACGCAAAATTTTACCGTCCTTATAGTCCTACCTTCAAAAAATAAAATAAAATTATTATTCACATTATTTGCCGATACTTCCAGGATTTAACGGATTATCCGTCGAAGAGGCAAGTGGATCGTCTGGTGCCGCCTGTGGTTGGGGGCCCGTGCTCGCACGAGTCGTCGGCGGCTGAGACGGTTGGATTTCAGTGCCACGACATCAGCTCATCGAGAGGGTTTGCATAATTATTGAACCTACTTAATTCATTGCTTTGATTCAACATTTCGATTAGTTTTTCTCGATAATCCACTATTGTTAAGCAATGGCCACGGAAGAGAAAGACCATTTTAAGGAATTGTTGAAACGCCGCAGCGTAGTTAAAGGCAGGTTAACCAGATTTAATGACTACCTTCAGGTTTTAAGTCAAGTTGGAGCAGACAAATTAACAAATATTCAAATTAAAGAATTAACCATGAGGGTCAGTAGAATCCAGGAAGTGTTAACCGAATTTAACGAGTTGCAGGCGGAAATAGAATTACTTTGTTCTGACCTAGATGAACAAATATCAGCTAGGGATAACGTAGAATCTAGATTCTTTTCTGTTCTTTCCATGGCTGAAGAATTAATGGAATGTGCTAATATCGATAAAGGTACCGCATCTAATGAGAGTGTGTCAGTTAAATGTTCACATTCTATGAATTCAATTAAATTACCTACAATTGATTTGCCGAAATTCGACGGGAACTATTTAAAATGGTTAGAGTATAGGGATACTTTCGACTCCCTTGTAAACACGAATAATGCGATACCACTAATTAATAAATTCCATTATCTAAGGTCTAGCTTAGAAAGTGGTGCCGCTGTCGTAGTGAGATCTCTGGAGTTTACAGCTGATAATTATAATAATGCATGGCAAATTTTGTGTGATCGATACAATAATAAAAACATTTTGATTAATAATCACCTTAAGGCGTTACTTAGCATTGATCCTATAATAAGGGAATCTTTTAAAGCATTACGATTCTTAATCGATCATATATCTAAAAACTTGAGGTCTTTGTGCACACTAGGTCTTCCTACAGAGCAGTGGGACGTTTTAATTATATTTATCGTCTCGGCAAAGCTAGATTCTACTACGAGTCGAAAGTGGGAAGAATGCAAAAACAATTTAGCGCATTTACCTACGTTGGAGGAATTTTATTCGTTTCTGCGTAGTCGAGCGGATATCTTAGAGACTACACATTATAATAGGTCTGATAAACCAGATTATAAACCTAATTTCCAAACTCATAGATCTACCCCAGTTAGGTCATTTTTAACCGCATCGGATTCTATCGCAAAAATAAATTTATGCCTTATTTGTAACCAAGGTCATTTCGTACATGAATGTTCCAAGTTTAAAGCAATGAGTTACGAAAATAGAATTCGAGAAGCGAATAAGTTAAAACTTTGCACTAAGTGTTTACGTACTGGTCATAATATTTACCAGTGTCGATTAAAGGGCTCGTGTCAAGTATGTCGCGGAAAGCATAACACCTTATTGCATAAGAGTGACAATAGTGCAGCACCGGAGCTAAGCGAGCCGGGCGCGTCTGCCTCGCCCGCTCCCGGTCCCGTCGCGTTATCAGTGGTGTCGATGACTCACACGCTATTGTGCACGGCGCAGGTAGAAATTATTAACGAAACTAATCATACAAGTGTTATTGCCCGCGCACTACTGGATACTGGTAGTCAGTCGTCGTTTCTAACGGAGAATATGCAAAGCAAGTTAGGATTAAATAAAACATCCAATGATAAATTAAATGTTTGTGGTCTAAATAATATAAAAACCAATATTTCCGGCAGTTGTGATGTTAGGATTCAATCGTGTTCAACTTCATTTAATGCGCGAGTTTCTTGTTTGTTAGTGCCAGTGATTACAGGCAGTTTGCCGAGCGTCGAATTAGATGTTCGTGAGATAGGTATTCCTGATAGTATTCAGTTAGCAGATCCCAAGTTCTTCCGGCCCTCGTCTATAGATATTCTATTAGGGGCTGATATCTTTTGGAGTATTATTGGTACAAAACAAATCAAGTTAGGTTGTAGCATGCCTACGTTGCAAGAATCGCAGCTGGGTTGGTTGATAGCCGGACCGATAGGTGTTAGTCAACCTAAGGCAAAGGTCTATTGTCACTTCAATCAACTTATCGATATAGACAATTCCCTTAAGAAATTCTGGGAGATTGAAGAATTACCTACTGATACCAAAGCGTATACAGTTGATGAGCAGTTTTGTGAAAATCATTTTTTAGAGAATACCAGCCGTCTGCCTGACGGTAGGTTCTGCGTTCAAATGCCCTTAAAGGAACCGGAAACTAGTCTCGGTGACTCATTTCACTTAGCAAAGAAACGTTTTTTAAATTTAGAATGCAAATTAAATAAAAATGAGCACTTAAAACAGGCTTACAGCAAATTTATCGATGAATACCGGGTTTTGGGTCATTTAAGGGAAGTTGAACGACCAAGTTCGGGTAATTACCTACCTCATCACTGTGTCACTGTGTCATCTGTGTGTGTTCACTGTGTTTTATTAAGGCACGTGTGTTACTTGTGGAACTCGAAATAAATTCATTCTATTCTAATTAGACCAAGGAATAGAAAAAACTAGTGTCAGACCTGTCGTCACCAATACTAAAACTACGATAAAAACAACACGCCACCATGGGCAACGTAGGTATTTGGTGCGGCTAGCGTTTTTACATTCCAAAATAGCACAATAAGGCATTCATTCTGGCTTTAATTCTTATTTTGGAAATATCTAAATATGTAAATAAGCGATCTCGGCAAATGTAGGGTAGCTTGCGCAGATCTCTGCATAAGCATGCCATACATACACACCCACTTGCCACTTCTACTGTTTTTACTGTTCTGTGATTTCGCCAATGTAGAGGTATTTACACAAACACTCATACTCACACGCACACGCATACGCACACGCACACACACACATACACACACACACGCACACGCACACGCACACACACACACACACATGCACACACACACACACATGTTTATTCAAGTTCTTAGGCTTATGTAAGTATTTCTTTTAGTATCCTTTCAGTATCTTTATCCGACTCAGCTGGGCAGCGTTCGGGAAGCTTCGCAGCACCTTTACGTCCAAATTACCGCAGTGTTTGAAGTCAAAAGTCTTTGACCAGTGTGTGTTGCCGGTGATGACTTACGGATCTGAGACATGGGCGCTAACAATGGGCCTCTTAAGGAAGCTCAAAGTCACTCAGAGGGCTATGGAGAGGGCTATGCTCGGGGTTTCTTTGCGCGATAGAATCAGAAATGATGATATCCGCAGTAGAACTAAGGTTACCGACATAGCCCTAAGAATAGCTAAACTGAAGTGGCATTAGGCGGGGCACATTGCTCGCAGGACTGATGGCCGATGGGGTCAGAAGGTTCTGGACTGGCGTCCGCGGACCGGAAGACGAGCTGTAGGTAGGCCTCCAACAAGATGGAGTGACGACCTCGTAAGGATCGAGGGACCGCGGTGGATGCGAAAAGCACAAGACCGGTCTGAGTGGAAAGCCTTGGGGGAGGCCTATGTCCAGCAGTGGACGTCTTTCGGCTGACATGATGATGATGATGATGATGATGATCCTTTCAGTTGGTAGTGACCCTGCCTATGAAGCTAGTGGTCCTGGGTTCAAATCCCGGTAAGGGCAGATATTTGTGTGATGAGCGCCAATATTTGTTTCTGGGTCATGCATGTTTTCTATGTATTTAAATATATATTTCTTTATATAAATATTTGTATCGTTGTCTTGTACCCATAGTACAAGCCTAGAGCTTAGTTTGGGACTAGGTCAATTGGTGTGACATTGTCCCCTGATATATATTTATTATTTATTATTTTATTATTATTAGATACATCCATCCGTCCATGGATACCACACGCAAGTGGAATTGACAACAGCAGGCCTATTTCCTTGCGCACGCGCAATCGCAATCAACTTCAAAGCGGAACTATTGTGGATTAAACACGCACACGGGATTCCCCACGCGCTTTCCTCAAGAAAATTCATCTGAAAATGTTTGTATATTTTTCATCGACACGGCTTTTATGACGATGTTGTATGACTCGTCGGTGTGGTTTCATTTTGGAAAAATAATGGCCGATCAATTAAACAAGCCCATCTGTTTTAAAAGGTCAACTGGAAAATAATGCCATTAGGTATTAACTTCACCTTTTGCTTTCAAGTTTGTATTTTGTACGAGCATACTTTTTTCTGAAGGCAAGGTAGCTGCGATACCTCTCCTGGTGTTGCTGGTGTCCATGGGCATCGGAGATCACTTCTCATCAGGTGACCCGACCGCTCGTTTGCACCCTCTAGCTAGAATATAAAAAAATACTGCAAATGTTGAAGGTGGGTAGTGCAATGCCATATAACCAGACCTCGGAATATAAAATAAAATGACAGCAATTATCGATGCTTTTTGCCATTATGCTAGTGATCGCTCCAGGTTTTGTGTATGTGTATTTAAATGAAATAAAAAAGTAACATAATTCTGGTTATTCTTTATTTTAAAAGGATTTTTGAACCTTCACTCATCAATAAACAGAAAAATCTAATTGTGTATTTCATAATTACTGTCCCAATTACTCTTAAAGTAATTGATAAGAATTTGTTACAAATTTTCGGGCGTTAAATCTCACCGTCTCGACTGGTGAATCCAGTTCAGGTGACTAAAAGAGTTCGATTTCCGTGGAAGTAACTAGTAGGGGAAAAAAATATATAACACTTAAATATAACACTTACAAACAATGCTGGGGGCTCGATAGTTGAGTTTATCGATATAGGTGATCTCTAGCTGTCATTTAATTTCGCCCCGTAAATTCCGAGGTCTGTATTGGCAGAGTGCAAAGCGGGTGGAGGGGGTAGCCTAAACGATCACAGCGCTCGCTACGGCTAAAATTGTCATTTTTGTCGCTGACTTGAGCTGTCAAATCCATATTGCAGTAAACATTTTCTAATCGTTTTTGAGATAAAAATATGGTCCTGGTAAGATGTGTTGTTGTGAATTGTAATAACACCAAGATAAATAGCGACTGTAAATTTTACCAATTTCCAAGACCATTGTGGAAACGAGACCACAGAAATAAGTGGATATTTGCCGTAAGAAAAAAACGAAACCCCGTTTTAGTCACGAGTAGGCTCCTTTCTCACTGAAAACAACAATTTTTATATTATTGGCAATAATGTTACTGACTCCAAATTGTGTAAAATTGTCCAAAATTGTGTAATATAGTAAAATAACACAAGATTTCATTAATATTTTTCACAATATTTACTTACTTCTTGTTTGACAGCGGTGACAATATTGTCCATAATGGCCGCCTGTCACGTGGCGCTGTCGTCGCGCTCGGTCCCATGCACTTCTGTCACTTCTAGACTCCTTTCGACTTTCAGGTGTTAAGGCTAACAGTCAGCCAGTGGTAGGGGCGTCGGCACAAGGCTATGCAGTTTTATTGGTAGCTTTAATTCAAGCTAACGTTTGTACCGTTAACAACCGGGTGTTGCCTAAAAGTGTTGTATTGTTAGTGTTTCACGACGTAGCGTACGGAGCGAGTAAGGCTGCGTGTTGTTGACGAGGAGCGTGTTGGCACTATACTTGTATCTGCATACTTTGAAATGATTGCAGTATTTTGACAGTAACGTTACAAATTATTTGAGAATATTAACTATGTTATTTATAATCTGGAATCTTTTATTACGTAATTTGAATAATAGAAATTAAAATAGAATTGCCTATAGAAAATGTTGTCGAAAATTTAGTAAATTACTTGAAAAAGTTTTACTTTCTAACAGACTAAAAAGGTAGGACTAAACCAGATTTGGTGCATGCTTAACATGACTATGCTGCGGTGTGAGAATATTTACCAGTGAAAAGACTAGCATAAAGGTATTCCATTTTAGTATAGGGTATTTGGATTGAAGTCTTGAAATTGTAGCCTTAAAATCGCAAATTTAAATGGAACTCAGATCCAACTCTCTTTTATTATTAACGATAGAAACAAAATCGTTCCTCTTAAACAAGACCACGACATTAACATTACAGCCCGGACCACGTACATCGGTCGTTGGTAATTCTCCAGGGTTAGACTACAGCTGTCTCGGCCGAAGTGGTGTACGGGCTTGTAAAACAAACCGGAATATTAGCTGCTTCATTTGGTTAGCGTTAGCTTAGAGCAATATGGCGTCTTGAGGCCATGGGGATTAGATTGCAACTGTAGGTTTAGACACTTTAGACAATGACGTGATCAACTTTGACAGAGTCTAGATTTTTGGAAATTTTTAGAAAAAAAAATATCTGGGGTTACTTTAAGATCTATTTAAAATTTAATCCAAAACTGGATTTCGTATTAAGTGATAATAATAATCTATGATATGATTGACTTTTTATGACATGTTAAAAATTATAACTATCTAATTTTACCCTACATTCATGAAAAAAAAAAACTGCTGGTATTAATATTTACAATAAAAATCCGGCTTCGCTCGGTAAAATGTAGGCTCATATTAAATTCACAGTTGCTAACCTATGTATCGATATTTCATCAGTTAAGTAGATATTCCATCTAAATTATTTACCTTAATAACCATGTGTGAAATAGGAACTTAGAGGTCACAATGGAGAATGGAATACAAATCTGTGACCGTGACACTAGTGAAATAATTATTTATTGCTTTATTACATTGTAATATTACTTTTAAGTATTATTGTATTTTATTATGGAAAAAATTGACCATTAGCTGGAGTTTCTTGCGGCGCTTCTTCTGCGCAATGATGGTCTTGTCCGAAGCGCTAGTAGATTCACTCTATATTACCGACGTGTAAAAGAGCCCTCATGTGGCCAATTTACTGAACATATAGTTTTGAATTTGAATTTTTAGTTCTTTCTTTTTTACGCTCTTCAATTTGATGTGCATATCGTTCGAGTCTTCCGTAAACCGGTACGAAATTATGACTATAGATTCCTATAGTTATTTTTAAAATTGTATGTTATCGTCTGATAGGGAATACTCGTAAAATTAGGCATTTGTCCATATTTTTGTGCAATCGATAAATCATAACACAAGAGGAACTTTAAAAATATGTTTTTGACCCTACGTGAAAAATAAATGTTAACAGGCGCCTACTTCATACATTTGAGCAAATATTACGTAAATTTCCCGCACAAATACATCTTTCAAGGCGTTCTTAATATAGGGTGGATTGAGATTAAATGAATTAGAAAATAGCTAGCTGATTATAATAATAATAATATACATAGACAACATCATTAACTGAAGGTAGGTAAGGAATTGAGATTATTGACTTTGTTAAATCATCATGATCATGATGATTGGATCATGTTTTGCATTGAAGATTAGCCGAATACTTGATTTTTTTAAAGTTCTTATGCCACGTACAACAATAAAGATTTTATTCACTTAGTAATTGCTAGTTTCCGTGAGAATTTATTGAATATTTTTAACATAGTTACATACATACATACCTTCAAGTCTCTCTCCCAATACGGTGCGCTTCAATCTATCTAAAAACATTTGGTATAATTTCATTTAACTAACCACGAAGACCAATTTATAATATATTAGCATACGATCGAATAACCTAACGCTAATGTAGTATAACTATCATTTTCTTGTTATTATGCATTTTTAGCCAATTTCTTCTAATTAGGTAAGGTTAGGTTCATCATCATCATCATGTCAGCCGAAAGACGTCCACTGCTGGACTTAGACTCCCCCAAGGCTTTCCACTCAGACCGGTCTTGTGCTTTTCGCATCCACCGCGGTCCCGCGATCCTGACGAGGTCGTCACTCCATCTTGTTGGAGGCCTACCTATAGCTCGTCTTCCGGTCCGCGGACGCCACTCCAGAACCTTCTGACCCCATCGGCCATCAGTCTTGCGAGCAAGGGTAAAGGTTAGGTTAGGTTAGTATTTTTTTTTAATTTATGAAAAATTTAGTTTTTGAAATTATGCATTCCGTTGTATGCATTATGACTATTATTATATCGTTGGTTTATTTTAGAGATCGAAATTATACAATTCGTGTTTGTAAAATGAAAATTAGACCATTTGTTTTTATACTAAACATTACACAACCCGCCGGGGTAGGCAGAAACTATGAAACGCCAGTTGCACCTGTTTAAACGTATAACTACAGTCATAAACTTCTTCGTGCACGTACGACCGTACGTTAGTTTAGGGTGCTTTTGATTTAGCATAAACAAAAATGACAAAACTGGAGACCAAGTGAAAAAGGGTATAACTTGACTTAGATCGTAATTAAAAACGACCGGCCAAGTGCGAGTCTGACTCGCGCACGAAGGGTTCCGTACCATTATCTATACATTAGTAAAAAAGCGGCAAAAAAAATCACGCCCACACAGCTGAGCGACCATTGAAGATGAACAGAGAGAAAATGTCTCTGTCGTGCACATGACATTCTTATGGAAAATCTATATTCATCTCTTTCTACATTTTCTCACTTCCGTCTTTAATGGGCAGTTAAGTGTGTTGCTGTGTGTACCCCTGATATATTTATTTTATTATAATTTTAAGTGAATATACAATTTAATATTCTGCGAATATTTCAACTGCCTACCTGCTGCTCTTATTAATATGGAGCAAAAAACGACAATTAATTTATTCTGTATTTAGTATTTGTTGTTATAGCGGCAACAGAAATACATCTAATGTGAAAATTTCAACTGTCTAGCTATCACGGTTCATGAGATACAGCCTGGCGAAAGACAGACGGACAGACGGACAAGAGACAATCATAAATTAGAATAAATGCAAAACACCCTCATTTTCTTTTGAACGTATAGACAAGGCTTCGTTTGAAGAGGGAGTACTAACTAGACGGAGTCCTCTTACAGAGGGCGGCCATTTTGTATAACCAAGCCCATTTTGCATGTTTTATATTTCAAAGAGTTTTCTAGAAACTTTTTCGTAACGAGCGTAAAATAACATACAGCTAGAAAGAGGTGCATGTTGAAACTGAAGTATCTACACATATTTGTATTAAAAGGCCAATTTTGTTAGCTATCAAATAAGAACGAAATATAGGATGCCTGCGGGGTTGTGATCCTAACATATTTCCAAGTCAGTAAATGATTGAACCACTTGCTGTGTCCTGCTGCCCACGACGCAGCTGTCGTCAAGATTACAATACTCTAAGGAGGCGAAGGATCTCGTACAGTATGTACGAGTTAAGACCTGACCACTTGACCCTCAGGGTAACTGAGGGTCGAGTGGTTAGAACCCCGCCACCAGCTTAATTTTAAATCTTTTGTGGCGAGAGTACCAACCAATCTGTCGACCTTTTTAAAGGAGCAATTCTGGCCGAGGGGTGTCATATTTCGGCAGTTTTGTGGCCGCCGTCAAGCTGACACCGCGAAAGTTTAGTAGTAGTAGTATGTTGTATATATTGTTATGTATGTTAGTCTGTAATGTATTTGTAAATATGGGCAGTGTAGGCTGGTTTTTTTGTTTTGTTTTTTACTATTGAGAATCTATTAGTATTATAGTATAGTGGTTATAGAAACAATTGAAGTTAAGCGTTTTATTAAAATAATATTGTTTCCCTGAATAGTATTAAAATTATGGTCATCTACCATTTGCATGATAAAACCTATTTGAAAACCAACCGATCACGAATAAGAAATTGTGTTAACCAATATATATATATTTTTATTAGGTTCGCAAACTGGACATTACAGCATTGTGACTTATAAATAGAGGTAAACAAACAAGTTTGTCTGCATGGCCTTCTAGGTGCGAACACAACATGCACACGAGTAATCGCCCTCAATACTAAACTTAGAGATAACAAAATAAATGAAGAAATTATAACAAAAAAAAAACAAAAAAAAAAAAATTACAGTCTAATAAAATAACAAAGTAGTTGGTTAGGTACTTATAATTTAGAAAAGATAAATTGTTTAATGTTTTTAAACAATAATAATAACCAAATAATAATTTGACCACTAAATCATTTTACAAACGTTAATTCGCAAAGACGTACCTACTTCCCGCCACATTTTTTTTGTAGTAATTAATCTATTCTAACCTAACTTATTTAATACGTCCATGTAATCTGTGTAATACGTAATGGTTTAACCATAGTTAAATTTTAGCAAAAAAAATAATTTCTGATATCGTTTGTCAATTAGATTTGGTAAAAAGTCATGATACCAAGAAATTGACTATGTATGGATGCTAATGTGCAGGCACAAAATGTTCACTCGACTCCATTGATCGATCCTGCCAATGAATCCTAGTGGCCTAAGGGCAGTAAGACATTGGGGCAATGTAAGATAGACAATACTCATTTCAGTATAGCAACTAAGGATTGAACTAGGTTCCTTTATGACCACTAATTTATCATTTCAGGGGGGTTATTATAACATAGCTTTGCAGTTGATTTTACGGTGAGCGTAAAGGACAGAGCTATATAGCTCTGTCCTTTTCTCTCAGCGTAAACTGAACTGCATAGCTATCTCATAATAACCCCCCAGTTCAGTACTCAATACTAATCTATTCCGATTGTCGTTATGCAAGGTTATCAAATTTGCCGAACCAGCCACATACTCCAAATCTACGGGGCTACCATCGGAGAAACACACTTGCAACTCGCATAGGATTTACTGCTTTTTATACCTTGTGCTTGAGTAGATAAATCTTACGGAAACAACACCTTTGATGTATTTTATGCCGAAAGGAAACAACTTCGCTGTACCCCTGGCATTGCTGAGGTGGTCCGTCTGCTCGTTCGCCTTTAAAAAAAATGTAGTTGGCAGTCACTGTGCCTCAATTCCCGACGGTAAAAAACATATCGTCTTTCATCTGTTATGGTGTTGTTTTGACGTCATCTGCCATTACGACTACCTATACGATAACAGATCAAAAACAATATTGTATTTTTGCATAGAGGCCCTGCGAAACAAAGTTTAGGAAGACTGTTTTTAGGTCCGTAAAAAACAAAAATGAGTCTTCAACAAACATAATCTGTAATTTACCATCTACAAAACTTCTTAGTTGGTTTCCTGTTCCGTCCAATTATCCTTTCTATTCTTTGCCAACACCACATCTCAAACGTTCCAATCTTTCCTTATCGGTCTGTATTATTGTCCATGTCTCGCTACCGTACAATACGATGCTCCAGATGTAGACTTTGATGAATCGTTTTTTATTTTTTTTAAGCACCTGCTTTTTGTTATCAAATATTTTTTAGCCATGGCTACCCTCTGAATAATATCTGCGGTGCATCTGGAGTCATTGGCGATTAGATTTCAGGAACTTAAAGTATATAATGTATCAGAGAAAGACGATGATTGAGACACCAGAAACGGCACGAGCAGTTTATTTTTGTTTTCGTAAGGAAGCTCAAAGTCGAGAGGGCTATGCTCGGGGTTTCTCTGCGTGATAGAATCAGAAATGATGATATCCGCAGTAGAACTAAGGTTACCGACATAGCCCGAAGAATAGCTAAAGTGAAATGGCAGTGGGCGGGGCACATTGCTCGCAGGACTGATGGCCGTGGGGTCAGAAGGTTCTGGAGTGGCGTCCGCGGACCGGAAGACGAGCTGTAGGTAGGCCTCCAACGATATGGAGTGACGACCTCGTCAGGATCGCGGGACCGCGGTGGATGCGAAAAGCACAAGACCGGTCTGAGTGGAAAGCCTATGTCAATTGGGGGAGCCTATGTCCAGCAGTGGACGTCTTTCGGACGATGATGATGAGTTTATTTTTGAACATTTTGGAGGGCAAAATCGAGGGAAGAAGAGGAATAGGAAGACAATGGCTGACTTACTTCAGCCAAATAAGACAGAAGCCCAATCTCGTGACGCATTAGGAGATGAAATAGCAGTCAGGAAACAGAGAAATATGATAATTACGTTACCGACGCAAGAGATGACCTTGGTTAAAATAACTGATCCTGTCTAAAATGCTCGTCATAAGACACTTCAGAAAAAACAGTTATCTACGATTTACTTCACTGTATCATGAGAAGATCATCCCATTTAAGATCAGCTTGTTAATACGGCCCTTAGTACCACAGAACTTCTACAGCCATACTGTCTTCCTTAGAAAAAAGGGCGTATGTTTCATAGAACCGCGTATTTATTAGTGACCTTATTTCTTAATATGATGGTTAAAATTGCTTTGTCTATCAAATCGCGCATACGTCCTTTCTATTGAGAAGGGCCGCATAGGTGACTATAGGTCTCAGGATGAGCGCATACAAACGGTGGAATTATGCAAAGAGCTATAGGCGTGCTGTAGCGTTTGTTTGGTCTTTCCGTGCGAGGCGTCATGAAATAATTTACGGCTCGTATGTCTGCATAGAAGCCGTAGTGATAAATTTTCCTAACATTAGGATGAATTCGTCTGCGTGGACTTCAGAATTGGATCTCGCAAGAATGAATATTATAATTATGTCCTAGTATAATGCGGTTACGCGCCACCTCTTAATGATATGAGACTTCTTAGGATACACACTTAGGAATATTAAAAGATATTTTATGTACTGTTAGCACGTAGCTCTGAGTGTTTGATAATCGCGAGCACGCCACGTACAACTGACAACACCCAGGCAACTAGTTCGTAATGAGATGAGTGAGAAGTTATTTCGGCAAAAAAACCATCCTATTCTAGGACTTAACCTATATGTTTGCCAAGTTTCATCCCAATCCGTTCAGTGGTGTGATTAAGTTACAAACATCCAAACATAATAAACAAGAGGAGACGCTGGATATCACTGATGCGGCTCTGGCTGAGCAGACTCCTATTTAAATTTACACTTTAGCTCAACAACTTTAATAACGAACTAAGCTCTAGGCTTGTAGGTACTATGGGTACCTAGACAAAACATTAATACTTACATACTTAAATACCTACATAGAAAACATCCATGACTCAGGAACACATATTCGCGATCATCACACAAATATCTGCCCTTACCAGGATTTGAACTCTGGACCGCTAGCTTCGTAGGAAGGGTCACTACCAACTAGGCCAAAGCGTTCTCAATGACGATTGAGTCGTTCTTTTTGGTCTAAGATCCAAATAGGAGACGATTTGAACCGGGCTGTTCATTCGATGAAAAGTATTTTATATATCTATTTTGATACGCTAAATAATATGTGGCGAATAGGTAGGCTGAAAATTTTCGAATAGATCGGTGCGAATCGACTAGTATATATTTTTTTTCATTGCCCCGCGGCGACTTGAACAGCTACTACCGCGGGAATATGGCGTTTCCACTATGAAGTGATTTCGCCAGTGTCAAGTATACATATATGAGTATAAATCAATATAGTAATAAAACACAATCCAATCTTCTCTAGGAAGATTGGTGGCAACGTTGTACGGTGATATGTAGGACAGAGGCCAAGATAGTTTTAACCTCTGTACCACTGCGAGTCCACTTGAAACGAGAAGTAAGATGCCAGGATACACGAAATAAGTCCAAGTCTTCTATCACTGTGCAACACAAAGGTATTAAAAGTACAAATCACTAACAAAAAGAACTTTGAACACGTAAATACACAAAAATAAAAACTAGAACAAATTACACATCCGCCATCTTTTGACGTTGCAAATGGCCCCGAATCGACTAATATTCGGATCTCCTACTATTAGTGACATTTTTGTATACATAAGTTTGAAAAAGGAACGAGTGTCTTCTTAATCTTGTCGTATAAAACTAAGATTAATTTCCATATAATTTCTATCTCGTCACTTGAAGCTGTCATTGACAGAGTTCCATAGTAGTATACGAGTAACAATTCAAGACCGTGACTGTACAAAGGTAGGTATAAATAATTTAATACGAGTCGTTGAATCGTGTTTCGAACCAGATGTACCTCAATGCCAAAGTTATGATAAATCCCAAAATAATAGGCTCTAAGCCTCTTACACAACAAAGGCGTCTAGGAAGCGCTTCATGGGTTCTGTGAAATTTGAAATCTTGGTCCTGAACAGGGAGAAATGCTTTGAAAATTATTACAATGACATTGTGTCATCTTATTGTGTCTAAGCCTTTTACTACTATGTGGCCTGTGAGTTTGTTAGTAATTATTAAGAATCAAAAATCAAACATACAAATACAAACATTTGTCGTCACATTTTTTGTCAGTAATACGGCAATACGCCGTAACTAACGCACTAAATAATGTGCAAAATACACCTTAGCAAGTAAGTGTCAGTAAGGCATATTTTGCAACTTATTGAATTTGTTACGTACTGCGGTATTACAAATAATATGTTTAACCACTTTGAATTTCCAAAAATCCCTTCTTTGCAACCCTAGGATATCCAAGGAATATTCCCTCAAAATTCCAAGTCCCTATCTCCGGCGGTGACGGCTGAGCGTTGATCGACCAGTCAATGAATGAATGAATGAATGATATTTATTTTCCAAAGTAAGTCACAGTATACATTGCATGTTATGTCAAAGTACAAGAAAATACATTGAAATCGTCAAAAATATACACAAATTTTTGACACAATAAAAATACAGAACTATGGAGTTATCACCGTTAAGGTTCGTCTTAAAAATAGCATGCAACCAAATTGTTTTTTTTAAATAAATCATACAATAATTCAAAACATCAGAAATAATAAAAACTACATCACATACCAAATCATACCATTTTAAATAATTTATGTACCTAATTATAAATTAAGGTCCATAAACTCTAACTGAGTATAATGGATTTTCCAATGATAGGTTTTCCAGCCAGCGTCCGAATGCTTCGTCGGATGATTCATTCCTAAGTTCGGAGGGTAGACGTTCGTAAAACGTGGGACCAACCACGCGCGGGTTCTTCCCTGCAAGTGCCGGTCTACGGTAACTGTTCTCAAACGGCCCGAGTGGCGGAGCTGCTTGCCGACTGCGAGCACGCGGGCGAACATGTTAATATTTTTTCCAACAAACATTATAATTTCGTGAATGTAAAGTGAGTAATGCGTCATGATGCGGTGCGTCACAAAGAGCCCTGCACGAGTGTTTAGGTTTCACTCCAACTATGTAATGTACGTACAGCACGTTTCTGCATTAGCATAACTCTGTTGGTATCCGTGGAGTTTCCCCACATAAGAGTACCGTACGACATAAGGGAGTCAAAAATATAATAAATATAAATAAATATACTTGCTTCAGTGCGTCATCAGAACCTAGAATGAGAACCTTCGGCTTTCGCAGTCAGTTTATTGTATTATGTGCTAGTTTCTGACCGAGAATTTCGTCCGCGTAAAATTCGATTATTGTTATTCCATCTGGAACTTTCAAATTGATGAAATTGTGATGTTGCAGCCTGAAGATGTAACAAACCATTGCATTCATAATATGAGTAGAATAGAAGATTGATGGCCACTAAAATGTTTGAAATCATTACAAAACAATCGAGTCAACCTCTCACCTTAGATTATCTATTTGTACGGCAGCAAAACTTTTACTATTCTCGTTCTAACTTCTCATTAACGCAAATTAAACCAAAAGTCAACAAAATATCGGTTAAATTCACATTTACACGTTAAATCCCTGTTATTGCTGGGGTGCGTTATCTCTGTTTACACAGAACGACGTAAGTGTTAACAAGCATACAAACATGTTAATGTGGACTTACATTTGTTACGGGAAATATGTGGGTGGATCAGGGGGGATGTGATTTGTATGATATTTTAGGGGTTGTTTGAGGGGTAATTACATTTGCTTGGTTTTGCTTTGTTGGGACAATAAGGTAATTGATTAAAGAGTAAATGACTAAACCTTGAGGACTTTAATGAGGCACCCTAGCTTAGTACGTAATTTTTAGGGTATAAATATGGCTACGCTGTCCGTCCGTCTTTCCGTCCATACTTAGCTTAAATACCTGTACCTTTTTTCGCTATCATAATTATTATAACTGACAAATAAATATAATTATGAAAAAAATCGTCTGTACGTTTTCGTCTCCAAGAATATATTTGTTAGAAAGAAAACGGACACATATAAAACTAGTTTTTGATCTTATTATCTATTTAAAAAATATTCATAAATCGTAGAAATCTGACTTAATTTAAAGGGTGGGAAATTTTAATATGTTGGAGCTAAAGTATATTATTTTTGACAGCTAAGCGATTAAGGTGTCCCTTCACAATCCTCTTATACAAAGCGTGTAAATACCCTATTTCATAAAATATAGATAACTTACCTCGCCTTCCATGTATATTTTAGAATGCTGCAAATTTGTTCGCAAACACTCGCAATTCTACACAACGCGGGAAAATCTGCCCCCAACGCGTCCAATCCGTCATAAGAACATGCTTGTCACACCACCCCATAAACTTAAATTATTATCCACTGGCCCGCTATGAATGTCTATTAAAATGTGTAGTATTATACCTTTAATTTATTTATGGCGTAGCGAAGGCAAACGAGCACACAGGCCACCTGATGGTAAGTGGAAACTGTGACCCATAGACATTCGCATTCACAAGACTGCAAGCTTAAGACTGCAAATGCGTTCCCAACCCAAGGACTAAGATGGAATGCCTCTATGCTAGTCATTACACCGGCTGTCTTATCCCGAAACCGGAACACAACAATGCAAACACTGCTGTTTGGCGGTAGGTTAATGGATAAGATGGTGGTAGCGATCCGGACGGACCCTGCACAGGGTCCTACCACCCGCAACCTACAACACTGCATACCTTAGCTCTAGTGCTTACAAATAAACTTAAAGAATTGCTGATAACAAAATAAATGAAAATTAATAGTACAGTAAGTCGTCCTCTCCCATATTTACGGTGGCTATCAGGGTTGATAATGAGCTATTCTAGTGTTAACTTGTGAACTAGCGAGTAAGATCTATGTAAAACATTATGATTGCAATAAATCAAATAAATTATCAACACAACTAAAAAAAGATAAAAAGACAAAAGATGTTTATTCAGTAAGTAGGCCGCACGGGCACTTTTACACGTCAAAATCTACCAGCGCTTCGCAAGAGATCACTGCTGAGAAGAAACGCCGCAAGAAACTCAACAGTCAGTCGTTTTTTTTAAATACTACTTATGATATTATACAATTATAAAACTTAACCTAGCACATAAAACAATGAATTTAACATAAAATAAAAATGAAAATAAAAAACATTCAAGCGTAGCTTGAGCAGGAAAATGTGTCAAAACTAAGAATTTTCATAGGGAGTAATAAGTAGTAGTAATAAAAAAATATAAAATATACATAAAATATAACTGTCGCGAGACTACACTTAAATACATACCTATTATAAAATTATTACAACAATTATTACAACGTACAAGGGTTGAGTCAAAGTGGTTGTCAAGGGGAAAATTGGGGCCGACTCGAGACGGACTCCGCCGGCGACAGGACACTTAGCTTCTTAAAACTTGATTGTCTTCCGTGAATTTGATGGGAGCAGCTAGTATGTGACCTTGGGATGTGGTATCTTTACCGCGAAGAACATGTCAACTGATACTGTCCACTGCTGGACATAATAATATTACCAAAAAGTCCTTAAGTGTGGTTAGCTTACATTTAATAACATGTCACTCAATTTTATCTTTTAAATTTAATCATAGTGGGAGGGTAACCGCATTTAGCCGAAAAAAATGGGATAGTTAAACCTTGTAACTAAATATACTTTTAATTTAATTACCAGCATGAAATTTAGGAGGGTTTATTTCAAGTAAGATGTGCGTACAGTCAGCGTCATATAGTTTGTAGCATCCAAAGTAGCCAAATAGTTCGTTACACGCCCTTGTTACTACGGTAATAATGACGTGTAACGTACTATTTGGCTACTTTGGATGCTACCATCTATATGACGCTGACTGTACATTGTGTTTATTGTGGTTTTGTAGTAACAATTTATCTTCACACTCAATATTCTCTCGTCTGTCGCCAGCCTTATCCATTGTCAAGGATTCGTGAATCCATGCCGAAGGCTGTCATTGTGGATCATTGGAGCGAATTGACGGAGGCTTTTAGTGAAAATTGTGACGTCATCGCACGTTCCAACTCGCCCAAAAGTCTGACAGGATATTGAAAAGTTTCGACTTGAGAAATTTCTTTTAAGTTATCGCTGAACCGTTGTTGAATTGGGGCTTAAGATTTTTAATTTTGAGATTGGATTATTGGTAATACTCGTAGATGAATTCACTGAAAAGTTAACGGAAAATCATATTCTTGCTACTTGTAAAACGTGTTTTTTTTTTACTTACTAAATTATAACCAGTGATCGGGGGAAACGCTGCAAAACTTTAACAAAACTTGTAAAGCTGACATAAAGGACTTGTAACCAAGAAAATCAACAATATTATTAAAAAAAAAGAATAATATTGGCAGATTAGTGTTCAATTTAACTCCATATCAGAGTCTCTGATTTGGTATAAGGATTTTTAATAGTTTCATGGCTGTAATGTAGGTTTTGTTAAAGTTTTGCATAGTTTTCCCCGATCACTGATTATAACCAAATCTGTTCGCAGTTTGAATGTTCGAACTTTTAGACGATTGAGAATAGTTAAAATAATCAATAAATAAATAATATCAGTAGGACAGTCTCGCACAAATTGACCTAGTCTCAATCATAGCTCTAAGTTTGTACTATGGGTACTAGACAACAATATAAATAGACTTGGAAACAAAAACTTCAGCTCATCTTACATCAGTAGCCATTTTTTTTTTATGGCATAGAGAAGGCAACCGAGCACACAGGCCACCTAATGGTAAGTGGAAACTGTGACCCATAGACATAGCATAAGACTGCAAATGCGTTGCCAACCCTGAGGACTAAGATGGAATGCCTCTATGCTAGTCATTACACCGGCTGTCTTATCCCCAAACCGGAACACAATAATACGAACACTGCTATTTGGCGGCAGGTTAATGGATAAGATCGTAGTAGCGATCTGGACGGACCCTGCAAAAGGTCCTACCACCCGCTAGTAAAGTCGAAGAGCGGTTATTATGTACCTATTATTTTAACACAACAATGCGAACACTGCTGTTATATCGGGAATCGAACGCAGGACCGCTAGCTTTGTAGGCCGGGATCGAGGCAAAACTGTTATTGGTTATTGCTACCGAATCGTTGTTGTATTTTCTCGAGCAACTAAAGAAAGATAAAGCCGCGTTCATTTTCAAACAGTACAAAGTTGGTGAGAGGCAGGTGTGAAGCTCTTTAGCCAAACTTTATACAAAATTCACCCCTTTGCTCCATAAATATGTATGTTTCAGATGTACAGCCAGGAACAAAGGTATGTAGACAGTTTAGCACCTTATTTCGATGGGATAAAGTGAAAAGGTGTGTACATAATCTTTGTTCTCGATTGTACCTTTCAAAGCGTTCTGAGAACGGCGTGTTTTCCAAATTCGTCGTCTTCTGGCAACATATTGTGGTGAAATATTTTATACCTATACTAGTGTTTCCGGCAGTGTTGTCTTCGCAGTTGTTTATAACTATGTTCTAGGGAGCTGGACCTAAACTCTACCATATTGCTTTAGCCATATTGCCTCTGTAAAGTAGCGAGATGGGTAAAACTAAAATATCAAAGGCCGTGTTTTGGACTCTTTTATAAAGCGTCCTCTATCCATCCGTCTGTATGTTAGCGAGTCGTATCTCATGAATCGTAATAGACAGACAATTGAAAGGTTCTTGCCGCTGTATTACAAATAATAAAAATTAAAATAAAATCAAAGAGGCTGTCATACAAGAATGGAACGGAATCCTTCGAATGCAAGTCCCATTTGCACGTGTCCGCTTATTGTTTTGAGATAAACAATTGAATATTTGTGAGAATTAAACGCAGAGAACTTACAAATGTTTGTCACCAAAATATATAAACATAACCTATGTTACTCCGGAATAATGTAGCATTTTAATGGATAAAGGAATTTTTATATCGGGTCACTACTTTCGGAGCCTATTTAATGCAAACAAACAAAATCTTTCCTCTTTAAAATATTAGTGTAGATGAATATGAATACCCAAAGAGTAAGAAACTTTATTTCAATCTCTATTTCGGACGTTAATACCACAAACACTAAATTAAGGAAGATTTAAAACGAAATATGAGATTTAAATACTTATAGGCAGGTGCGGCGTTTATTTCCTTCTCGCGGGTCTTAAAGGGGTGAGTCTCAAACGGGGCGAGTGGTCTTAAGACGGATTTCCAGACTAGCACATTCAATGCCAAGCGCCCAGATTTCGATACAAACCTGACTTAACTAGCGGGTAGTTGGCGGTAAATGTGACAGAGGTGCGCAGATATACGTTCTGGATCTTATTCTACTTACTTTTATTTTACTTTTCATACCGTCCATTTTATTTATAACTAAAGTGTGCTTGAAGTATGCTCGGTCCGGGTGCGCTTTAATCAAACTAACACATTTTGTATAATTTCATTTAACTAACCACCAAAAGCATAATTAACGTTTAGCATAGAAACAATGTATAAATTTCATCCGGCATACGATCGAATCGAATCGAATAACATAACATTAATTTAGTATAACTATCATTTTCTTGTTATTATGCATTTTTAGGTTAGAACTGTGACCACATTACTAATAATGAAAGCCGTTACATATTTTTTTTAATTTATGAACATTATAGTTTTTGAAATAATGCATTATAGTTGACAAATTGCCGCCATTAAAATGGAAATTGGGACGGATTGTTGCAGTCCATCCGGGCACTGACGGCATCAGCAGAGTGGCCGACATAAAGATCTCCAACGGAGTGGTACGTCGAGCATTCTCGAAGATCTGCCCACTTCCTGTAGAAGAAGAGGTCGATGGTTGAAAAGAACACTTTCAACGCCCGGGGGCATGTTTATATTTCTAGTTATTTAAGTATCTCCCGTTGTCATCATCAATCGTCAATCATCATCATCATCATGTCAGCCGAAAGACGTCCACTGCTGGACATAGGCCACCCCCAAGGCTTTCCACTCAGACCGGTCTTGTGCTTTTCGCATCCACCGCGGTCCCGCGATCCTGACGAGGTCGTCACTCCATCTTGTTGGAGGCCTAGCTACAGCTCGTCTTCCGGTCTGCGGAAAAAATAAAATAAATTAAATAAATACTTAGTAGGATTCACACTTTTGCTACGCGCCAAGTTGCAGGCGCTCCTATTTATTGCTTTTGACGTTTATTTTAAAATGCTAGTCACTAAGCTTTCAATGTGTGTCAAGAATTACACGTATTAAGATCCAAGAGACGATTTTTTACTATATTACCTGGATGTCTAAACAGGTTTGTTATAGAGATGGAAATTATGCATTCGTGTTATTGAATGAAAATTAGACCATTTGTTGTTATACTAAACATTACACACCTTACCATTACAAACATTAAGTGTCATTATGGCAGTTTCACAGATAGAGACCAAGAATACAGACACGTACCTACATAACTTAAGCCTTCGTTCCCAGAGTGGGGTAGGCAGAGCTATAGAATTACCTACAACTCTAAAAACTTGTTAACAATTCCGCAACCACTTTTTTTGTCAATTGTTTTGCGGAAAAACTTTTCAACTAACAACGTTTGAACAAATAGTTAGTGAAATAGTGTAATCTTGTTGAACCGTTTTTTTTTTTATTATTTCTTTAAAATACTTTTCAAGTAATATTATTTGGCCGATAAATTGTTTCGCACATTTTTTAAATAGAGAAATAACAAAACATCGATATTCATATATTCGACGTTTTATTACAAAAACTGCTACCAGAAAAGTAGTGTAGGTAAGAACTGTGCCTTTGCAGAATCAAACATGTGATAATTGTGTTTGCGAAATCTATCAAATTTAAATCATACGTGAAGTTTTTATTATGTTTAAAAAAAATATTAAAACAATTAATTAGGAAACGTACTTTTGTCAAATAAAACATCTATCTAAAGACTCATCCGCCAACTGTAAAGCCATGGTTTGAAATTACTTGTATTGACATATCGACGAACAGAATTGTCGATAAAATGAAAATACGTGAAACCTTTGAAATAAAATTCCATAAAATGAGCGATTTGAAGGTAAACCACATTTTTCACAATCAGCTAAGATGTTTACCAGCGTATTAGTGAGAGGTTGCAATCCCATCGCCTAACAGTACTACAAGCCTTTATTCCCTTAGTCGCCTCTTACGACATCCACGGGAAGACATGAAGTGGCACTATTCTAACCCGGGAACCACACGGGGGACAATTAATACTTTAACTAAAATAGGTTTATAGTTTGTTTATGAATAAAGGGGCTATTGTTTATTTGTTTTGTTTGTTTTGCAAAATGATGATTGATATAAACGGCCGATGGGATAGATAGTTCGAGGGACAAGCTGATATGAGTCTGGTGACTAAACTCGTTGACTGCTTATGTCAACTCTATACATTCGGAGTCCATAGAAAACGGACGCAGCGCTTCTTGCTTACGTCGCGGCTATAGGTACATTAAAATTTCGGTAGCTATCGTTAGCGTTACGCTTCTTTTCTACGTATAGGTAACAAATGTAGTAAAAAGCCGGTCAAATGCGAGTCGCACTCGCGCACGTGCCAAAAAACCGGCAGCTTCCTTGCTTATAGTATTAGTTTAGCAATAGCTAGGAAATGCTACCATGGCAGGAAATTTTTAGTTATAGCTTGGTTTTTTTTACAGATTTAGCTAACTTTTAGATTTGATTTTTATCACACTAATGTCACACCAGACTTACAATTACTCAATCACGCCAGAACGGCGGAACGGACCCGAATGAAATTTGGCACCTCTGTGCCATCCGCCTCTATGGATTATTATATGGAACGCACATAGCACATACGCGGCTAAATTTTATCACGAAAAATTGAACAGTTCCAGAGGGAATAGCAATAAACAACTTCTACGCGGATGGCATCGCCTGAAAAATCTAGTTATTAATATGATAGACGTGAAAATTTTGCTTTGTTTGTCTGTTCCGCCTTCTAGGTCTGACGCCTCAACGGATCCTTTTTATCCCAGGAAATTTGAATAGAGCAGCGCCGCCAAAATCGATCCGAGAATGTCAAAACTGTAGCGTTTAAAAGTACTTACTTGGCGCAGTCCATTGGATTTCCAAATTGACGGAAAGCCAGTCGACGCCCCAACCCCCAATCCAAATGGAACTATCGTGAGCCTCCGGCAAGCCAAATGGCGTCTTCGTGAATGCGTTCTCTGGCTGCCATCTTAGAAGAGAATAGAATAGAATAGAAATGGTTTATTCGGTGCTAAAAATAATGTGAACATAAACAATACCATAAAAAAAAAAAAAGTAGAAATACAAACTTAGAGTACTTAATCTAAAATTAACACCGAAAAGGTGGCCACCCAGCATGGTATCAGGCTTACTAGCCTTGACGCTGGTTTTCAGTGCCACCCGATTGAAGAGAGAGGAGGGCACTTCCAATCCATCTCAATACTATTTATTAAAATAATGCTTAAACTAAATTACTAACAATATTGCGTGTATGTGTGTGTGTGTTTGTGTGTGAGTGTGCGCGCGAGTGTGTATGTTTATATTATTTTTAAATAGTAAATAAATAAATAGCACCACAGAAAAAAATAAAATAGAAATGGACATGTTATGAATACAGGACGTCTGCTAAGTGTTGGCCAATTTATTTAGTAAATATTGTTTCATTTTAATCTTAAGTGTGTAACGTTTTTAGAGTTTTTGATAGATGATTACTTCTAATCAGTTTGCTCCGTGATGTCGCACCGTTGAGCCGTGAGTGGTGTAGCGCCCGTGGATATGGTCTAACCCATCTAGTTGTATACACTCAATCTGTCGCTAAGACCGTGAATGCCCAGCTTTGAGCGGACGAAGACGCGTCCAATCTCGAATGATACATTTCTTCATAGTGT
This sequence comes from Acleris sparsana, assembly GCA_923062465.1. NCBI lineage: Eukaryota > Metazoa > Arthropoda > Insecta > Lepidoptera > Tortricidae > Acleris > Acleris sparsana. The sequence goes on from OV281303.1 coordinate 2,993,430, forward strand.
TAATTCGGGCGTAAAATATCGTATGCGCGCAGCCTAAATTTGCCAGACAAGCTTATATTAACTGCAGTTATACATTAACGTTGAAACTTGCAGTTCGAAAATTGGTTGCAAAGCTTTTAAGTGTTAATTCTGATCACGGAAGGGAAAGTTTAATATTGATAAAGTTTTGATAATGTTTGAGTTGAAAATTAAGATATATTTTACTATCACTTAAAATATTAAAAAATATTATATAACACGCTAAAGGCGGGTGATAAGACCTTGTGCAGGGTCCGTCCGGATCGCTACCAACATCCATTAACCTACAACCAAACCGCGTGTGCGCATGGTTGTGTTCCGGTTTGGGGATAAGACAGCCGGTGTAATGACTAGCATAGAGGCATTCCATCTTCGTGCTCAGGGTTGGCAACGCATTTGGTGTCTTAGGCTTGCAGTATTGTGAATGCGAATGTCTATGGGTCACAGTTTCTACTTACCGTCAGGTGGCCGTGTGCTCGTTTGTTAGTAAAAATACACTTTAGTGATTTATCACTGCATTAACCTGTCGAAGGCGTTAATGATCTAAGATCCAAATAGAATACGACCTTCACCGAGCTGTTTATTTGATAAAAAGGACTTTACATCAACATAAACATTCGCGCTCATCACACAAGTTTCTTCCCTTAACGGGGTTTGAACCCAGGACCGCTAGCTTCGTATTTCATTACCTACTAGGCCAACGCGTCGTCAAAACTTGAAATAAGTATATGGTTTGTACCGTTTTGAATGATGATTTGGTAAAACATTAGTGAACCGGTATCAATAGACGTTGTGTGTGTGTTGTCTTTTTATACTTTATATACAAATTTTCAATTCGCAAAGATGTACTTCCCACCACATAATTCTATATTTTTTGTGGTCAAAAGTTAACTCACCACCTTATTTAACAAGCCTATATACCTAAGCCTATTTACATTTTTGCGAAATGAAAGTTTGGTGACCACCTATCGCTTTGCGTGGTCAAAAATGAAAAACTAGCCAAGTTGCACTTAGATACCGACGTTTATATCGTGATAGTGCTCGTGTTGAATTCAACCTGTCAAAATAGTACCGCGTAACGACGGACAAAACGTCAAAACTATCACTCGATTAGCGCGAGTGATAGTGATCAGATTAGGTACAGCGTGTCAGTTGTAACGAGTGATCACGTGACTTACGTCAATTCCATACATTTTCGTGACAGGTGATCACACGCCAGCGTTCGTATTCGATGGCAACTTGTCTAGCCCCGCTGGATACCGTGGATACCATGTAGGTATATTCTCCGTTACCTCCAAACGATCGAAACCTTAATTTAACAATTAAATTATGGCCATACATTACCGGAAACGGGTCTCCGTTTGGAAACAATCCATTTTATAATTGATTGGCTGCGGCCGATGCGCCATTTGTATTTGCCTACACATTTGTGTCTTTGTAAAGGTGTATTCAGCACTGTACCTTGTTAGTAATTTGACGACACGTCGGCTTAGTTTGTAGTTGGAGTGGTTCAAATTCTCGTAAGGGCACATAGTTGTTTGATGAGCAGAGTATTTGTTCTTGAGTCTTACATGTTTTCTATGTATTTAAGTATGTATTTCTCAATATAGGTAAGTTTATATAAGTAACTTTGACGACGCGCTGGTCTAGTTGGTAGTGACCCTGCTTATGAAGCTAGCGGTCCTGGGTTCAAATCCTGGTAAGGGCAGATGTTTGTGTAATGAGCACGAATATTTGTGTCTGAGTCATGGATGTTTTCCCTATGTATCTAAAGAGTATATAGTGTTTTTTTTACCTATAAATAATAAATATTAAAATAATAATAAGGGAACTAAAGATTTAAGTATATATTTATTTATATAAGTATTTGTATCGTTGTCTAGTACCCATAGTACAATACAAGCGATAGAGCTTAGTTTCCTGTGCGCGTTGAATGAATCTTTTCTCTTCTTTTATATTCTAAGTAATAAGTATTTTTTTACAGGAACATAACGAACATCGATTAGTAGTGTTTCTATTAATTTCAAATTCAAAATTCAAAATTCATATAATATTATGTTATTTATTGAACACAAGTATAACTGATGTTGTACCACTATATCCCGCCTAAAGCTACATATTTTCAGTATTTGCATTTTATTTAAAAAAAAAAACCTACATAGAATGTACCGGTGCTAAGTAGAACACACCAGCCCAACCACATCTGGAAGCAACCGCAAGCCCTCTCCGAAATTAATTGTAAGCCCCGATTCCATCGCAAGATATTGGCGAACGCATAGCAATGAATCGGGTAACTTCGGCAAAGTTCGGGCAGCATTGCCGTTTAATGGGCCAAATATCTCGATACTTAGAGAAGTTTCTGGAATACTTAATTGGTATCAAATTTACAACTCAAAATTTAAAATTCAAAATATTTATTCAGTAAATTGGCCACATGAGGGCTCTTTTACACGTCGGTAATATAGAGTGAATCTACTAGCGCTTCGAACAAGACCATCATTGCGGAGAAGAACCGCCGCAAGAAAATCCAGCAGAAGGAACTGCACGAGTCTTAAAATTTGGTGCAACTCAGTATCACAACAAGGAGGTTGAGGTATCTACTGATCGCAAGGTACCGAGTTCACGCCCCAGTAGCTGCCGTGAAGAAAAAATATCGTGAGTAAACTTGTTAAATCCGTGGGTAAAAAGCGTATAGGCAAGATCCTCCGTGTTCGAAGTGTATGTCATAATAGGTACGATATATGTGAAGATTATGGAGCTTGCAGCCAATAATAAATCCCTCCACGCCAGTTCACCCAAACCCTTTCATTCCACGCCCAGTCTTAGCATCCTACCCCGCACGGAGCCTCTTCCAGATGTCTTTGGACCGGCCTGGCCTTCTTGAGCTGCTACCTGCAGGTTTCACATTAAGAGCCTTTCTGGTTATAATGATCATCACCTCTCCAGAGTGTACTCAATCCAATGCTTCATCTTGAGCATCTATTGGTCCAGTACCTATTGGACAAAATTTCGTCCTCTTCAAATTTCCTGCATTCATACCTAGATAAAGTCTCTCTTCTCTATTTCCAGCCCCTTCTTTTTTCAGCTACAGAAAAGTAATGAATAAATGGGTGTGTGTTTGTGGTGGGCCAGTGACGCTTGATGATTGTTTGAAGATAATTTGTGATGTAATCCAGCAATCGATAAAACATGGCTGAGGTATACACGTACAACTGCATAATTAATCCGCGACTGCAAATCTTAATAAAACGCGCGAGTAAAGCTAAAAAAAATACGGTCAGTCCATTTGACAGCGATTAATACAATCGTAGTTAATCAAATGGCATGACGCCAAAATGTTTGTCCTCTCGAATTCATGGATGTCAATGGATGCATGGCGTGTTGCCACAGCTCAAGCTGGGTGGGTCGTCAACTGTCCAAAGATTCACGATCATATTTGGCAGGATGCAATGCCAACTGACCCGATGGACTGACCGTGAATAGCCAACTTAAGAGAATGACCCCCTAGGAGTTCTTTATACTTAGCTAGATAGCTAGTCTATGTTACTTAACAGTAATAAGGCAGCATCTGTGCAGCTGATTGCGCATCCGAGAACTAATCTAAGCAAATGAAGAACTAAATGAAGTATAGCGGACTCGAATGAAGTTCGGGGATGCGGGCTCAGTATTAGCGGAAAAAATGACTTAAAGTAAGAATGTGGTTAGAATCAACACAATACAAACTGGACTCACGCATCAAGGGTTTTGTAGCATTGTACCGGCGAAAAACTTCTAAAATTTTAAGTTTCGTAAAATTAATTCTCAGCAACTACTAAGATTGTTTCTAATTTTTATATAGAAACAGATAATTCTAAATACTATTAAAATGATTTCGGTAATTTCTTGAGAAGATTTTTTAAGTTCTGGGAATGTCTTGCAACTTGTGCATTTCTAAAGTTCCGTATTAAGTAACTCTATGTACTTTAAGTACCTGTAACACTATTATGCAGTATACTTATATGCATTTTTTTTATTTTTCATTGTATCTTAAAATTATTTTTTCGGAATATATTCAAAAAATCGAGTTGGTTTTTAAATATTCTATATTTATACAATATCTGTGTCAAAGTGTGCTTGTTTAATCTATCTTCACGCTTCAATAAGAAAAGGGAAAGTTTAGCCCAAACATGTTCCTATGGTACTTTTATTTCTGTCTAACCCAGAAAATAGGATAGCTCCCGAGGGAATAGTGATATTACAGAACCACATTAAATTTAACCGCCTTCTTTGGTATGACTGCAGCAAAAGCTGGTAATTTATTTCTGTTATTTTCTTCTATGTCTTATGTTTCTGTCTGTTAATTTCTAATATTCCATTCTCTGTTAAGTTACAGGCTCAGCCTAGTGTGAGATCCACCAGATATCGTACCGTATCTATTTTTTTCTTCTAAGTTTATTCTCAAAAATATTTTATTTACTAACTTAAATACCTTAAACTTCAACTTCAAGACAGTGTTCTTGTCTTTTTTTTTCTTTTGTGGTGTTAAGTAAAGCGTACCTATTGAAATGTATTTTTTCTTCATTAATCCATCATTGCTCGCTTACACTGGGTCCGCGCCTCAAACCGCAAAACTAAGGCTTTACGCAGCCGTGTCCCAGAACTTAGGTGCCGAGATTGATTTAAAACGAGTTAGGTTTGTCAGCCATTATGAATCTCAGTTGGAACTCTGGAATACGGACTGGATGTGGAAATATTAATACCGTTTAATGAGCGCAGTAGTAGAACTGCCATAGTATAAATAGAAAAGTAGTTGTGCTCCAGGTCTTTATAGTTTCTGTTACCTATTGCCGGTCTGGTGCTAGGGTTGCGTCGATGTTTGGTATTTAAGAGGATTGTGAAGCGATGTTTAATCGCTTAGCAGTCAAATATTTTTTATATAAATTTTCCTCCGGGTGGTAACGTTGCTCACACACTAAATCATGTCCGCTTTTCACGATTTTTGAATATTGTTTGTTGAATTTGATTCATACTAAAAAAATATTCTTTTGAAGGAAAACGTACAAACATAGTTTTTCATAATATATACGACATATTTAAAACTCGTAAAAATCGGACTAGGCTAAGGCGAGAGAAAGGTTATCACAATTTGTATGGAGATTCTCAGCCTGTCAATTCTCATAATACGCATTCAATCAAATGCAGCGACGGCTAAACCGGCTTGGTGCGTCCTTTTGAGTTGGCTTGTCAAGTCGTGCGGTATACCTACTTCTGTTCGAAGACGAACTACTGTTTATACTGTGGTACTGATGGGGGGCGCTATCGTGAATTTAAAATAGTTTAATAGTGACTACGGTTGTAATAAATGTATCCTAACCGTATCAAAAATATATAACATAAATAAAAAAATAAACAAACATTGAAACGAGTTAGGTTTGCCAGTCATTATGAATGTAAGTTTGAATTTTAAGTCTGACTGAATTTGGAACTAGGGTGAGCAAATCGTTAAACTGAGTTTACTTCTACACCTTTTGTTTGCTTGTTACTCACTCTACCGTCACTCTCCGTCTCTACATTTTTTTAATAACAATGTCACATAATGTGCGTCACATTTAAGTAATTAAATATTATATTAAATTGCTAATCTAAAACAGTTCCGTATAAGAACAAACCAGTCCTTGTACGCACGTACTGCCAAATGAATAAAATCATTCGGGATTTTGTGGTAAAGACCCTTTTTAGAAGAGATAAGTTAAAGATGGGACACTTGGTCCATTATAATATTAAAAATTAATTAAAATTAAATTTAAACGTCAACGTATAAAAAAACATAAATTAAATAAAGACATAATGATTAAAGATAAAGATAAAGATAAAGATATTACATCGCATAAATACAAAAAGAACAAGACAGAGAAATTGTTGCGAAACGACCCAAATCAGCATTCGCTAGCGATAAAGCCAGCACTGATATTACGTTGGAACCGCTATGTGAAAGAGACGGAAATTGATTAGTATTTTGAAATAAGTAGATTCAATATTTCAGAACTATACTCGTATTAGAAAGTATAGTCAACAAATCATAAGAAATCCATAAACTATAAAATATTCAAAATCTACGTCTACTAGCCACCGAATACCATTTTGTTCCTCTCGGTGTCGAGACCCTCGGTCCGTGGGGTCCAAGTTCCCATAAGCTTTTTTCGGAGCTATCCAAATGCTAGGTCTATGAGACGGGGACCAAAGAGCTGGCAGCTTCTTCCCTCAACAATACTGAACATATTAGCATGCTGAGGAAATGCTGCCAGCACCTTAGGCACTATGTTATTAGATCAGTTAATATTATAAATGAGAAAGTTTGGATGTTTGTAACTGAATCGCGCCAGAACGGCTGAACGGATCCGGATGAAATTTGGTGCATTAATAGCACTTGTGGCTTTTTACTTTGAAAAAATGTACGGTTCTCGTGGGCGAAAATCATTACGAATTCTGCGCGGACAAGGTAGGTAAGCTAGTTTATTATGAATTTCATTGTATAGTAATCAGTTTTTATTAAATTAATTAACGGTGGATTATTTGGATATTGTAGTATTTTAATGATGGTGATGATTGGTCTGACCGAAGACTCTGTTGTCGCTGGTGAGTTCGCATGCAATTTTCCTTGTGAGAGTTTTTACGCATTGCGGGCATGTATACTCGCCATTGACAATAGTAATTATAAAATAATTTAAAAAATACAATACAATCATCTATTCAGTAAGTGGCCGCACGGGTACTTTTATTCGTGAATGTATGATTTTTAAGTCTATGCATGTTATTATGTCGTGTCTGTTAATAGCTACTCTACAGCCACGTCTATATCCGAAGCCCTCATACGGTATTCGGCGCGTGTATGTTTTCATTACCTCTGATGAGGGATCCAATAACTTAGTTACTCTCACGTGAGGGCAACCCCTTTGAAATGTTATATCGGCACGCGACAAGTGATCGACATCGTCCTGAACCCGGCGTAGGGTTTGTAAGGTTTGGATTCAAAATGATTGTTCATTTACGTTTGGATTTATTCATCGGAAGACTAATTAGTCAATTACGGGAAATTCCCAGATATAGTGTTGTTCTGACTAGGCAGCCATTACTGTCAAAAAAAAAACTATTAGGTGGGTATAGGTCGTTAGAGCAAGCAAATTATATTTTGGACCTGAAATTTGAAGAGAATATTTCTTGCACACCTAGGGGTGCACCAAGAAGGAGTTTTTGAAAATGTATCCCCTATGGGGTTAAAATTAGGGGCAGTAGTAGAAAATACTGCACGTACTAAGGCTTTTAGGAATTACTCCATCCCTTTTCGCTGGCCTAAGATAACCATCATGTAAGCCTTAAACGTGTGTACCTTAGCTTCATTATTGAATCAACACAAACATCTCATGAAACGTTTATGAACCTCACACAGCCACTGCACTGCTTGAATATTCTACTAACACAGCGATATCCACTATATTAACTAGTTTACATTATTCAACAGAACTGCGTCCTCAGATTTGTCAACAATGTCAAGCCTGTCAAAGTTTGCCAACCAGCCAAACAACACTGACCTTGCTTTACTTATGTTAACGGGGCCTAAACAGGTCTTGGTAATTTGGTTGAATGTATTAAGTATTCCACTGGTCAATATGCAGAACCTTGAATAATTAGTGGTCTCTAACCGCCAAATAGAGGGTTCGGTAGTTAATATTGAAGGAAAGGACAATATTTTGTAGTTTGATATGAAGGGGTAAACAAGGGTTTTGATATCAAAGCGTAACGAGGGTTCGGATAGACCTGATGGTTATTATAAGTTAACCCTCATAGATTTAACTGTTTATGGGAGGGAAGGTTGGATTCCCGTACAAAATATAGAGGTTAATATTATTTAAAACTAGTATTCACGTGTACATACGATGTATCTAATCTATCCGTAGTACGAACCTAAATCGGACTTACCTATTAAACTATATTAGTAAAGTTACTAAAGATTATTTCACGTTTTTTTTTGTCTTTTGTATTCTTAAATTTTTAGTGTTCCGTATTCAACAACGCGTCTGTCCGTCTGTCCGCGGCTTAAGGGTATAAAGTCACGTTGCCGCGTCGTGCATTTCGTCGACTTTTTCGAAATATAGTCAAGAGCAATAATCAAAAGCGGGTAACTCTGTATTGAATTTCCATAGAAAATGACACGTTTTCATTGCTCTTGAGTGTAGTTTTTGTGTATCAATTAATTATTAATAAATGTCAACGTGGTAGCAAATTTTAGGCGTAAACACGGACATCGCCCTATTAGGGCGAACAACCCGTCCGTCCGGATGGCTACCACCATCTTATCCACTAACCTACCCCCAAACAGCAATGTTCGCATTGTTATGTTCCAGTTTGGGGATAAGACAGCCGGTGTAATGACTAGCATAGAGGCATTCCATCTTAGTCCTTAGGGGCAACGCATTTGCAGTCTTAGGATTGCAGTCTTGTGAATGCGAATGTCTATGGGTCACAGGTGGCCTGTGTGCTCGTTTGCCTTCTCTATGCCTTAAATAAATAAAATAAACAAACAAACAAATATATTTATTACAGAACAACACAGTTAATGCAGGTTTTACAGGATAGCGGTGACTCCCACACTAGGCAAAGCCTGTATCGTGGGAATCAGAACATACACGAGAGTATCTTAATCAGTGCGGCAAATAACAGAAATAAAACATTATTACAAAAACTTAAGTAGGTAGGTTCTTGTTTAAAAAGAAAGGATAAATTCGATTTATTACAATGAATTTAATATATATGAATATAAATCTAAAAGCTGCTGTAATTGTTATTTTGTGTGGAATGTAGGTAAATACCTTCCTCAATTATCTCGATCAAGTTTATCGATAGTAGAACCAAAGAAACGGTGGATAGACTGTATGGAGTGATATGGCTAGAAAAAGAGTGACTACCGAGATGACGACTAATAGAGAAGTATGGAAGAAAAATACATGTTGCGCCGACCCCAAACAAGTTGGGATAAGACAGGAGAACGATGATGATGATGTTTGGGTAGGCACTATTATTATCCTCATGTCAGCCGGAAGACGTCCACTGCTGGACATAGGCCTCCCCCAAGGCTTTCCACCCAGACCAGTCTTGTGCTTTTCGCATCCACCGCGGTCCCGCGATCCTGACGAGGTCGTCACTCCATCTTGTTGGAGGTCTACCTACAGCTCGTCTTCCGGTCCGCGGACGCCACTCCAGAACCTTCTGACCCCATCGGCCATCAGTCCTGCGAGCAATGTGCCCCGCCCACTGCCACTTCAGTTTAGCTATTCTTCGGGCTATGTCGGTAACCTTAGTTCTACTGCGGATATCATCATTTCTGATTCTATCACGCAGAGAAACCCCGAGCATAACCCTCTCCATAGCCCTCTGAGTGATATTGAGCTTCTTTATGAGGCCCATTGTTAGCTATAGTATCCTAGGTTTATCTATTTAATAGTTCGTCTATTACCAGACGCGTCTGCTATAAGGCGAGAATAATATCGCATAATAGAGTTGGGCTTACGTCGTCTCGTCAATGGGCCCTGATTGAGTTCAGTAACGACGTTAGCGTCACGAGACTGATGAACTTTACTGGCTGCTGGGGCAAGCTGCAGGTGGCTGCGGAGATTTGTGAAGCAGAGCTCGGATTTTCCACGGCAAATATCAGATTGCTTCCTTGTTCGTCGTGTTCCTGATTCGTCATGTTCTCACTGTGTGCGAGTGATTCAGTGATGGTGGTTGGTGGTTTGTTTTGTTTCGTGTTTTGTTTTATTTATTGTTTAAATAGGGATAGACCAATAAAAATAACTCACGGTTTTTACATTCTGATTCGAAAGAATAGGGCATTTTAAGAGACTTATTTCATTTTTGTATTAGACCCAATTATTTTGTTTTAATACAATACTAATGACAGCTGAAAAGAAACTTCTATTATAGTGCACTTCTTATAAGTTGCTGTGCCCTACCAGGGTCCATAAAGATGTCATACCTAATAAGTAATTATAAGTTAATCATCGAAGCAATAAGAAATTGAGAATTGGGAATTGTAAAGGTTGGCAATCTGTTCCGCATACTCTTCTCTGTTTCCGGCGAAGTGAAACATTTAGGCAGTAGTCGTGTCTATTTCTGAGCAATGTATCTGTCCCGTGTATCACAATGCTGGATTCACGGAAGATCAGCGTCGTGACACTCCTGAGTGCCGCGACACCATGCTGAGTGGGTTCAGTTTTCGCAAATTGTTACATTAAAAATAACATAATGCATGCTTATTTGCTAAGTTACCTTAAGCTTCAGTTTTAAATGTTCTGCCACAACCAGGTACAGAATGTTAGCTTTAAAAAAAATGTATCATTTTGCAGAAATAAAATTATTTTCTTTCTTTCTTTCTTTCTTTCTTTCAATGAGTAAAACCTCTTTCTGGATACTATCTCTTCACATCTTCTCTTGTCTTCATTGCTCAGTACTATGAGTTTTCTCCTTAATGATTTTCCAAAGCTTACGTAGGTAGCTCTTCTATGCAAGACGCAAGACGCTATCCATAAGGACGGATATATCCTTTTCACGCCACTGCTCGGAAATGTGGCGAAAGATGGTCTGTTCTTGGTCCCCAAAACAATTGATAGTTGTACATTGAATGAGCAGGCCTACTATGAATTTAAACAGACCAACTATGTTAACATTGTTGGTCTGTTCCATTGACCAATAACATCGGTCCGCTGATCACTAATTCGACCAATCAGAACACACTTTGTGCTGCATATGAAATTAAATTGGCCAATGAGAAGTCGTTTTTTTTTTTTATAATATTCATCCCTTCACGGATAGGCAAAGGAATCAGATTCCATACAGCCATATAATGTCTGCTTTTAATTATCTGAAATAAAGTTTTATAAGATTTTTTTTTTATTTCCTCGCAGTAGTCGTGAAAAGCACTGTGTTAAGCCTCGGCCGAAAGTGCAATAGATGGACATACATTGTTGCCTAGGCGCGGAAAGTAAGGGTTTTCCTGACGAGGTGGTTAGACTCGTACTAAAATACGAGTCAGGAAATCCTCGTTTCCGCCGAGGCATACATAATGCTTTTCTCAAACATGTGAGGAAATAATACAAATATATTTTTAAAAAGCAAGTAATTTAATTATGCAGAATGAACGAATGGTACCGACTGACAATTGTTTTTAAATACTAACTATAAAAATTGGAATGCAAATTCAAAAAGAAACACACGCACTGTGCTAAAAAAGCGAGCAGTTACCTTGGCTGTTTGGAATTTTTGTCTTGGTCCTTTTGATTTTGTATGCAAATTGACAGCATTTTTAAGAAAAATATAGACATGGACGGAAAGTGTTTTCATATGGTTAAAATGAGGCTCTTTCCGTCCTTGTCTTTCAATCAGAAAACCGGTTTTTCCGAGCATGTTTGAGAAAATTTATCTTGTGGCTTGCACCACACTCAACCGATGGTTCAAATGACACCGTCTGCAAAGTACGGACAAAGGTGAATTAGTGAGCGAACAGAAAGACGAACCGACATTGATTCTATTACCGCCGCGCTAAATACCTAACTTATTTATAGCAGGTGCTGGTTTTTAACACTTTTTCATAGTTTAAAGAGATTTTGTTCAAGTTTTACGAGTGAACAAAAATACTAAAAACGCTGTTTCATTTGCATGAAAAGTTTTAGCATAATTTCATACCTACTTACCTACTCGTACAAGAACATAGTACATTTAGTGGTGACCACCATCTTACCTACCGTCAAGCAGCAGTGTTCGCATTGTTGTGTTCCGTTCTGGGAATAAACTGGTGCAATTACTTACTAGAATAGTTGCGTTTCATCTTAGTCCTCAGGGTTGGCGACGTATTTGCAGTCGCAGGATTGCAGTCTTAAGATTGTAGTGTTGTGAATGCAAATTTCTCGGATTCCAATTACGATTAGGTAGTCTGTGTGCTCATTTATCTGATGCCCTTAAAATAGTATGACACGAATTTATCATACTAAACATTTTATTGCTGTATTAAGTTTTAGTTTAGGTAACGTTCTAACTGTCATAGTAGATTGTTTACCAGGAATGCAAGTAATCAACCTACATATTTACATAGACATTTTAAGATGTTTGTAGTCTACGAGTGACGTGGTGATTTTGCGAGTCGGTAATTTTGCCACCTTTTCATATTCATAGCTCGGACAGATCATAGCAAAACTATTGCAACACGGTAATGGAACAAGATTAATAGAGTCGTATTATGCACTTTTTTTTTTCAATTACTTTTAAAACGGTAACCCAAAATTTTCCATGTTTGTGAAGGTACTTTCGTTAACATTTTTTTTTAAATATTATCTTTCTTTAACTTTAATACGAATGCCACATGCTATACACAATATTTTACAGACATTTTCATCATAAGAGAGCTCGGGATAGTTTCATAATCCACTAATTAACCGTTTCTGATTTAAATAATTATATTAAAAATATTTAGAAATCACCAGAAGCGAATAATCCTACTAATTTCAATTGTCACAAAACTGTTTCAGGAATGACACTTTGACAAAATCACGGATATGCAACTAAAATAAAAGTTAAATTACGGTAATATCCGCTTTAGATAATTATAATCTTAGGTATTACGACTCTATTGAATCTTGTTCCATTTCCATATGTGTTTTTGCTAATGACATGTGAATATTATCAATGCATGCCCTTTATATTACTAATATAAACCTTTTTTACCAACTACGACTTCTAATACTCCGTGTATAATGGAACTGAAATAGTCAACGTATTATTGTGTTGACATTTAATAATCTTTTGTATCTGTTTATTGACATCGGACAATTGACCACTTTTTAGATGTTTAATTGTTGTTTATTGAATTTGTTTTTATATTATTCTACAATTGCGTGATGAACATTAATCTGTTAAGGTTACGGTCACGTTATTTAAAAAAAAAAGAAATATATCGCAAAAAATTATTTTTTATTTGTATTTTTTTTATATATTTTTGCCGACGCTACTATGAAATCAAACTATGAGTACACCTATCTTGTCGCATAATTCCGGATCGTATGTATCTGTCCCATTGTTTTTCTTTTTGTATTCTTATTAGAATTTATGTTAACGATTTCAATGTAACTTTATTTTCTTAATAAGATACAATTTGTATTGTAAAATTATATTGATGAATAAATAAATAAACTAAACTACTCTATAGGAAGAATACTTTCGTTCTTGTACCAGCACTTATAAAACAATTCACGATTACAAAAACATCACTCACACGGTTCGCAAAAATCTCACCCTTGCGAATTGTACAATAAGTAATGGGGTGGGGGGAGTAATTCAAGGAATTTCCCCCTTCATTGTAAGATGATTTTGCTTCAAGGGGACGATCGTGACTCGCAGTATTGAGGAGAGAGGCATTTAGGATAGATGTGGCTTTTGGCTACCTATAAAAAATATACCTAGAAAAAAAATATATATAGGACAATTTTCTACTGATCTTTTTTTAGTACCAGACTAAGCCGTATTCAATTATAAAGGCAGTTAGTAAGTTGTTAAATTATTCAAATATTTATTTATTGGTTTAGCATTATGTTTAACGTAGCTAAGAGCGACGTACTTGCGACCTCTAATTTCAAACTAATGCTTATTAAAAAACCTAATTCATTGACACCAAACTTAGCTACGAACATTCTTAGTAATTCTAGCCTATCATTAATATCAACAAGCATTGAAAAAAAAACCGGCTTTAAGGCGAGCGAGTAAGCGATGAACTATCGCCGATTAACTCGCCCAAGAAACGAACAAAAGATAATCGCTCCCGGGTAAATAAAAGAGAGAGATATACATTTATAGTTCATCGCTGAGCTATAAATAAGCTGAAGCTAAAGCTAAATATTTATAGTATCCTTTTTGTTTTGTGAAATAAACATTACTTAATAAACAATTCTCATTAGTTTAGGATCAATGCTTCGTAATCAGGGAGACATTAGGTCTTGTGTCGTCGTCGTAGCTATGCAATCTAAATCTTATAAAAAATAGCATACCTCCTCCAATTGTTTGTGAATCCTCGCTCCCCCTCACGTTAAGGGTACGTTTAATAATACGGAAGGCTAACCTGATTTATTGTCGTCAAATTCCCGGGAATTCACACCTCTATAAAATAATGGGATACATTGTTCTCTCATAAACGTAATGCTATTCGCGGGGCAGTTCAGACGGTTTGTGTTTAGTGTTCTAAAGGTTTTATGGCACGGAGAAGGCATATAATTACACAGGCCTGCTGGTAAGTGGGTGCAAAGCCTAATGGACACTTGTATCAAAGGTTACAAATGCGTTGCTAACCCTAAGGGCTACGAATGTATTTAAGAGCCTTAGTAGTGGTAAGGTACCGACTTCAAACCCTTTTTTTTCTAACTAAAGTATACATACACTGGGGGGGCTTATCATCATCATCATCATCATGTCAGCCGAAAGACGTCCACTGCTGGACAAAGGCCTCCCCCAAGGCTTTCCACTCAGACCGGTCTTGTGCTTTTCGCATCCACCGCGCTCCCGCGCTCCTGACGAGGTCGTCACTCCATCTTGTTGGAGGCCTACTTACAGTTCGTCTTCCGGTTCACGGATGCCACTCCAGAACCTTCTGAGCCCATCGGCCATCAATGGGGGGCTTATGTCCGAAGTTTATTATTACATAGCAAATACAGCTCATAACAAAATGAGTATTTTCTTTTGCGGTCATAGCATATTATCTTAAATACGGAACCCTCGGTGTGCGAGTCCGACTCGCACTTGACCGTTTTTTTTGTATTGTCATAGTTGGCTAACTAGCAGGCGGTACGACTAGTCAGGGGCATAGCCAAGTCGCTGCCTTTGTATTCTTAAGAGGATTGTGAAGATTAAAAAAATCCATACAAATTTTTACGCATTTTGAATTATGTTGTCGATGTCATGAATATGTCTGTACGTTTTCTTTTTCAAAACAAAACGCAGAAACGTACAGACTTAGTTCAGAAATCGTGAAAACGGGCATGATTTAGGGGTCGAGAAACGTCATCGCCCCGAGCTACATTTGTATGGATTTTTTTGACAGCTTCACGATTTTAGCGGCAATTAAATCCTCCTAATGATTTATACCTTAATTCCAAAACTCCTTTTAAATACCTTGTCTGCGGGTTTAGCGTTTGAAATTTCGAAACGCGGCTGTACGACTAAAAATAAATGTATGTTTGTGTACGTCACTTTTCCCCTTATTCCATTTTAATAAGGACCAAAGCGGATACAGCTCTTTGCATTTGTTATTGTATGTCACAGCGATCACCTAACATTGACCGAACTTTACAAACCACACCATTAACATTCGGAATTTAAAAAAACCTCTGAAAACTGGGACATTTGTTTTATTTAACCAACCGCAGTAAAACGAGCAGTCATGTAATTGTTTTCCATTTTACAGTAATTGACTTGCGGACGCCTGGCAAAATGTTTTCCTATTTGATCGGGCAAAATTGCGCGCTGGGAGCTGGGACGAGACTTTCAAGCTGATGCTCTATTATAAAACTATTAAAAAAATATATTTTATTATATCTTAGCTGTTTGTTTTCCTTAAATAAAATATTGTTAAAAAATAGTGTTATTATGTTAAACTATAATAATATTGTTATTGCAAATGTTTGTAATAATCGTAGTACATATTATGGTTTATATTAGGTAAGATCTTTGTCTTCTTTTTAATAAAAAAAAAATTAAAAAAAAAATGTATGTAGGTATGTAATGCAATGTTGTATTGTTGCTATTAAATGCATCTTAATAATGACGTTCAGTTCCGTAGTGATTTTATCAATGTTACGTAAGTAAGAAAATAGTTTAAAACTAAAAGCGGGCCGTTCGATCTGCCATTGAAATATTACTGAAAGCAACTTACTTCTTATTTTGCGTTATTTGGCATCAATTCTTCACTATCTACATAATTATGTTCATACACTAGACAATCAGATTTTAGCGTTGGGGCATATTGCAATTTTATATATACATTTGTTAAAAAAATCATTGCTACATTTACTCGTCTTTGAGTTTTAAAGATAAAAAACAGTCATAAATTTCAAGAACATTTAAGTTCATTATATTGCCACCGACTCCCGATCCGCCGCAAAAATTTACTCGAACGACAGTCAAAAAACAGTCCGTGTCGAACTACTCTGTTCGTTATTTGTACGAATGTTCGTGTGATTAATAAAATTGCCGCCTTTTTCCTTTGACAGTTGAATTTAATTTAAAAGTAAAAAGGCTTTGCTTTGGACGTGTGTAAATTGGAGCGCGAGTGTAATTTCTCGACTGAAGTGTACCTATAGGATGTGATATCATTTGTTTTTCGCAATATAAAAGAAACTGACTGGCTGACCTCGATCAACGTTCCGCTAAAACCACTGGACCAAGGACTTGAAAGGAGGAAATATTTCTTGAATATCCTAGGAAACAGTAGTAAGGGCTTTTTAGAAACGTTACCCTAAAATAAACTAACTAGAGGGCGCCCGAAATAATTTTGAAATGAAAATCCATATGTAATACAAAATAAATTTTGTGGGATTATTTGTTTTATCTTACCTTTTCCATTAACTTATATAATAGGGAGCATTATATTTACGCACATTTCTAACTAAAAAAATGCATTTTTAAAAGCAATATTATTCTACTGAGTATTTATAAAAAAAAAGTATGCACGCAACAAAAATTCAAAACCAGTGAAAAAGCAAGGTTCACTAGGCATCGTGGCAAAGACTTATTAAAAAAAAACCACATTTTAGCCTAGTTATAGTGACCCTGCCTACGAAGCTAGCGGTCTCAGGTTCAAATCCCGGCTAGCGCAGATATTTGTGTGATCAGCTCGATTATTTTGTTCCTTAGTGTTGGATGTTTCCTAAGTATTTAAGTATGTATATCGTTGTCTAGTTCAATTTGCCTTGCTTGTCCCTCTCGATAATAATAAGACTGCATTAATCCTTGAGATGTTGGAGCCGTTATATGGTTTAACACGGCCACAGCCACTATTACACTTAAATAACGTCAAATACGCCATTGTGTCTTAAACAGTTAAACAGTAACCTTATCGCTTCGACAGTCGTCACCTGTTTGCGCCAAACTACCTTCTTGTTAGCGACAACAGATGTACCCCATTGTTGGCGCAATGTATTCAGCTCTGCCTTAACGGGAGTTCCGTTGAACTGGAATTATTGCTCCAGGAATGGATTTAAATATAGGGTAGATTATCGTTACCGTGGAATTGTTGGAGTTTACGGCAGTTTAAGTTTTTATTGTGAGAATAGTTGAAGTATTTGGATAATTCTAGTAGAAATAGAAAAGGTTTTAATATTTTCTGGTTCTGGTCATCATTAGAAATTAATATTTTGTTAACTTTCTAGCGTTACTAAGTTGTGATATTACGAAGCCTGTACTGTCTTTATTACTGGGTTTCTCATAAGTCACGCATTTTTTTATAGCATAGAGAAAGGACATGAGCACACATACATGCCACCTGATGGTAATTGGACCCATATACATTTTGTAAGTGTTCTCAGTCTTATGATTACAAATGCGTTGCTAACCCTGAGGACTAATATGGAATGCATGCTAGTAATTTCACCGGATAAAATTATCCCCACACTAGAACACTACGATACGAATACTGCTGCTTTACGGTAGGGAGAGGTAGGGATTGAAATAGTGATAGCGATTTTGAAGGACCCTGCAGAAGGTCCTTCCACCACTAAAATGTACTCCAAATTGACACTTGCCAGATAACACTCTGGAAGCCTGATCCTTGAGTAACGAATGACGTACTTATAAAAATGTTGAGCATATATAATACCTTGTTATAGTGAATGTTAAAAGTCAAAGTCAAAGTCAAAGTTCTTTATTCTTCAATTTAGGCATAATATAATGCACCTATGAATGTCAAAAAGCATTACCACCGGTTCGAAAAATAAAACCTTTGCCCCGAGAAGAACCGGCGTAAGAAACTCGGCAAGGTATATTTTTTTCAAGAAAAAGGTTTACATCATTACATTATAATTATAAATAGTTTACAATATCACAGTATTTTTGTACAGTAGGTGCACCTTTTTTAAGCGTAGGTAAATTTATGCGTAGATTACTCATGCAGGACGGACGACTCACTGCCAAACATCCCTATCCATGATATAATCGTTTACTTTATAATATGCTCGGGAAATTAGTTTTTGTTTTACGACAGATTTAAATTTAGAGTCAGTAAGTTCAGTAATACTTTTTGGAATTTTATTGTAGAATTTTACACAATTTCCCAAGAATGATTTTGAAGTTTTGGCCAGTCTATAAAAAGTGGTTTTGAGCTTTCCTGTGCTCCTGGCTCCTGTTAAATTAAGGTTCTGTTTAAAGTTTATTATGACAGTGCACTAAAGTGCTTAGCATTTTCGTTGGTGTATTGTACATACCAATTGTATGGTTTTGGACTCGATTCCGTGTAGGAGCAAATATTTCTGCGATGACTAAGTCATTTATACAAGCATATTGTAGTTGTCTAGTATCCATACTCGTATCCTAAAGGTTAGATTAGGACTCGGTCTATTTTTCAGATATATAATTGATTTTCCTACCAATAACAGACGCGTTAAAGTGCTAATATTTCGAATTATAATTCCAATGCTGCTGTCAATGTCTATAAAGATAACAACAAATTTAAAGAGCCTTTCAGACGGGTTCTCCGTTTCAAACTCGGTAAAGTTGGCAAAATCGCTCGGTAAAGCCATCGAGTAATTTCATTGTGAACTTTAAGCAAGTTTGAGAGATTCCCTTTTATAGCCCATTCCGTCGGAGTCGTTGAGGCGATCAAGCCCGTCATGTTTTGGAAATGCGCGGTACATCGTAAATCATGGGCGTTCGTGAAAATCTGTTCGTTGAGAGTGTACAGAGAACGTACATTTTATTAAGATTTTAAATGCCACAGTTAGATATACTTTCACTGCAGACGAGAAGAAATTTAAAAAAAAAACACCGAAGAGCATGTCAGACCGTGCTCAGTGTAGTTACTACCTACAAACACAAAAACTACGAAAAAAAACCACAAATGTGAACTAATTATCTGTTTATAGGTAGATGATTTGTAGTAGGTAAGTCTCTCAAATCTAAAAATAATAATATGTATCTCACCCCAACTCTGTCACAGTGACATTATAAATCAATTTGTGTGACATTTCTTACGACGCGAATCATAATGTCACTGTGACGCAGTTTTATAATGAGTCAGGATTACATTATAATATCTTAACAGCTACCTATCGAATGATATCTCATTCAAAGTCAATTTTTTTTTTTTACCTTTCCTTCATTAGTATCGAGCTAAAAAAAACAAGATTTAATTTTACAACTATCAAGAATTTTACATTGTAAAAAAAAACCAGTGACACCCGCGACGCTGAGACGAAAACATTACTCTCCTCCTTCGACAGTCAGGTATAAAGTAACCAGTCACCTATTTAAACAATCATTGTTTCAAAAAGGTACCTACACAGGACTCTCCACTTGACTTTTATACCCTAATTAATTGTAAGAATTAATTTCAGCAAACAATGAACGTAAAAGAGAATTTTCAATTTTACTTTGTTAAAATCTTAATTGGTTTCAGACATTTATTGTTTATTTAAGTCCTAGTATTAAACAAACTGGCAGGGTTCAGAGAAGGTAAGAGTTTGCCCTTTCTATGAGTAATAAAGAAAAGTTTTTTTAATTGATTGACTTTTAAATATGTAAGATTGTTTTATAAAATTACAATATACCTATTTAACGTCATGATTTTTATACCTTTTTTTTAATAGTTTTTTTTTTTTATATTTACCAAAAACAATTCTACATCGTACTTATGTACCTAGTAAGTTTACAAAATAAGATTTATTTATTTCATCTTTATTGACCAAAAATACAAAGAGCACAAAAACAATAACTGAAAATTAAAATTAAAATTAAGTAAGATTAAATCTGAGATTAAATATAATAAAAATAGACTAAAACATTAAATCTAAGAATGGCCCCTACCAACGGCATTTTATCAAAGATGCTGGCAGCATTTCCTCGTTTAATGACTAAACTTATTACGTAACTTATGTTTGATCAGCGGAAACAATTAACTCATGCGGCTAGAAGTACCTTTCGACGAAATGAAAATTCTATGTAATGAAACGTTCGTTGAAATACCTTTCGAAAAAATAATACGAACGTTTTAACCCCAAACCGCAACACAAAAATGCAAGTCTATTTGTTGGTAGATTAAAGATGATAATAGCATTCCAGGCGGTCTCTGATCAAAGGTCCTATGAGCGCTGAATTAGATCTATTCCGACTAGTTCCATTATTAGTTCCATTGATGGAACTATTTGGTTTTTTTTTCAGTTACATTCAACGAAGAGGGTTCCCTTAATGGAACTACCTGGACTTTTTTTCCAAGTTGTTACATTAATAATACAGAGTTAATTTAATGGAACTAAAAAGCTAGTTTCTTATAGCATGATGTCTTAATTGGACATTATGGCATTGTATTGTAAAACCGGTAAAATGCCTAGTTGCAGAGGCTATGGAAGTAATGGTACATTCCATTTAATTGCATTAACTTGGAAAAAAAAACCAGCGAGTTCCATTACGGAAAGTACTAGGAAAAAAGTGGAACTGGAAATGGAACTTATAATGGAACTAATCGGAATAGACCCCGAAATAACCACCACCAGGTTTTGGTATTTGATACACGGAGCAGAACCAATACTTTAAGAATTCAATATAATTTACTTACAACTCTTTTTAAAAGACAGAGTCATTCATTCCTTTCAGGACTACAGTATGCGAAAAGGCAAGTGCAGTGAAAAATTCGTTGCACCCAAAACGAATACATTATGTAGGAAGATTAAGTTAGCTCCGGGTATATATTACCTTTTCGAATGTCGAATTTGCTTTTTGTGACTTAGAAAGTTTTATGGTTTGGCGAAAGTATTCAAATTTATTTTCAAGTAAGGTTAGGGATACTTTATTTATTCTCGTTTTTAAATTCGGCGACGACATTTAGACGAAAAGCAGTCCCGGTTTCGATTTTTGATGTATCTAGGCAATTTGAGTGATGAACACGAGTATTTGTGCTATCTCGGGTGTTTTCCATGTATGTTTATGTGTATGTATGTTTGTCTATAATATATTAAGTATGTTTATCGTTGGCTTGTACCTATTCAGCATTCTAAATACGTATTCAAATTATTTATTGGTAATATTTACATTACATGTCAGTTTATAGTTATTACAGTAGGTATTACAGTTATATTCATTGCTAATACATTAAATTGTTTGCTCAAACATTTCATTGTGGTCGTAGAACTCCTGCTCGACAAGCCATTTTTTAAGCCTATAGTGGTAGTGGTGGTGGTGGTGCAGTTAATAGTGATATGCTTTGCGTAGCGGTAGTGTCACCCGGGAGGTTGTACACCTTGGGACTCATGATGTGAACAAGCTTCTGGGGTTCAGCTGATTTGTGTGGAATGAGTACAGACAAATTACTCACGTTAGACACATTAGGTACACACTTTAACGCTTTGTCACAAAGTCTGCTGCAATATCTCTCAAAAGCGTTAAAATGACAAGGTACAAAAAAGTACAGCTATTTATAAAGCCGACTGTACTAGCCCAGAGCTTAGTTTAGCTTAGCTTATTATCAAACCTTAATTTCACAATTCATATTAATAATGAACCTTTAGAACAAGTCCCAGAAGCTCGGAACCTGGGCTTACTTATGGACAGAGAACTGCGTTTCGAAAATCACGTCCTTAATACTGTACGCAACTGTTTTTATAAGCTTAAGATTCTATACAATATACGTAACTTTCTTGACACAAATCTCAGAATACACATTTGTGACACCCTGATACTGTCGAAGCTTAACTACGGAGACATAGTTTATGGTCCGCGGCTGCTGTCGCGTACTCAACGTCTCATACAGCGGGTACAGAATGCGTGTGCCAGATTTTGCTTTCAGATACCACCGCGTGCGCACATTACACCTTTTCTTAATCGTAATAACATTTTAAAAATGGACACGCGCAGAAAACATCATCTGGCCACATTAATGTTCGGACTTGTTAAATCAAAGGAGCCCACGTACCTATACGGGAAGCTTATCTGGGCGCATAACGCACACAGCCTGGACACGCGACCTCTCAGGCAGCTGCAGCTCGTAATCCCCCGCCATCACTCAGCTGCATTTCGTGGGTGTTTCCGCTACGCCGCCAGTAAATGCTGGAACAACCTCCCGCCGCCACTCCGAACTCTGCAAACAGCGAACACGTTTAAAGTCAAATGTAAGGCATATTTACTAAGTCAGCAAAAAAAGTAAAGCTTGATCATTACGCAATCTTTTCAATTTTCATTTTTCAAGGCTGTAATGTTTACCTTGTGGGACTGCTCTGAGTAGAATCGTAAGTAGTTAAATTCAAATTTCGCACTGAGGTACCATTGAAACACTATTTATTTTATTTCACGCACTAAGACTTTGACTTTGACTTTTTAAGCTAAATCAACGTTGAATGGAATAAATATAAATTAATTTTGTTTCGTAATCCAGCCACACCCCAAGAGTGAGAGGAGGTAAATGAGGGTAGGTACCGGTTATTCCGCTGCCGACCCGCGCCGTTTGTTAAAGCCTTATGTTGGTAGCACCGATTGGCGCTTTTACCCCTCTCCACTTCCTTGTCTCCTGTGCTCAGTTGCCTTCCTATTTTTATTATTTGTATGAATATTATGAATATTTATATTTTACTCCTCTATTCCATTTTTCTACTATATATTGTATTCTCTTATTGGTTATTATTTAAATCAGTGTATATGTGGGCAACCGCTGTCTCTTCGTTCGTGTGTCACGTTGGCGCCACTGAAAATCAGCGTCGCGGTTCAGGCCGTGACATAGTGCTGAGTGGTGTCAATTTCGACGACAGGAATCACCCATGGCAACATTATGCTAAAATTACTAAATTCTTTTTCCTTATTGTTTAAATTTTTTTCTGTGTTGCCATTCTTTTTGTCAATGTTAAATTTAATCTGTGTTTTATTTGTTTTTTCCTGTGATCGTCGAATAAATATTTTCTATTTCTATTTCTATTTCTAGTTTGGGACTAGGTCAATTTTTATAGAATTATCATCTCATTTATTTTTTTATATTACGGTTCGAGTTACTCCGTATTTAAATAGAATTTTATTTCAAAGATGTTAGGATATTTCACAAGCAGTTATTTGTGGTTGAAGTTATTTAAGATGTACAAGGAAAGGAATAAACTGCAAAAGTTATCAGATATCTTAAATATTCCTCTATATTGATTGCTCTTCAAATATCAAAAGATAGATATATAAATATTTTTTCTAGTGTCTAAGGATAAAATTAAGTATCTAACACGCTAGTCCAGAAAATAATAAACAATAGACTGCTATAAGCTATTAAAAAATCTAATAAAAATCGAGAGGATGAATTGAGAAACCAATAACACGCCACCATAACAATGTACCTACGTACTAACTATATTCAGGTTTTGCATCTAAAACGAATGCGTGACTTCATGCTTGTCAGCTTCCTTTCCAGGGCTGCCACAAAAATTCATAAACGTATAATTACAACGAGCGAAACTCAGATAGAATTGGATGGTCTTGAGTACCCTAAGATTCACAAAAAACACAAAAACACAAAACGATGAGCTAATGGACAGGTAGTACGTGAATAACTAAACTATAGTACAAAGGATTTCCCACTGACAACCACATTAAATAAATGGCAAAACAGGGCAAGCAGTTTTACCTCTAACCCAATTAGACAGTTTACATGCATATTATAATCAAATAACAAGTTTTTGGCACAGCCCTGACATACTCCTTCAACGAAAATAACATAATTTCATTATGAAATCTGAAGCGTAATATCAAGTTAATGATACTCATATAATTCTGGCTTCTTTATTACCCCCACATGTGTGGATTCCCAGTTACATTCAATTTACACCCCACTGCGAGCAATATACATAACCCTAGTATAAAACACTGTCACAGATTAAAAAATAACATGCTATTTTATTGCGATCTGCGGGTATCGTGCGTTTGGCGTGGGAGTTGTTTTAGTCTGTGGTCGTTGTCTTTGTGAGGAGTGCTACACGCGAGTTTTAAAATGTTTAATAATCATAACCTGAGAATATTAGGGGTTCTCTCGTCGTTTTTGTTTTGAAATGGTCGCAACAGAGGATGCGTGTTGATTTTTTTGGTAAATAGTGAAAATAAGAGGTTATAATTTTTTTACTTGTTTGTTAAATGTTTTAACGGCAACAGCATACTGACATTATAGCAAGTGTTTGATTGCTCCTACATGGTTCACTGTATGCAGCTCTTTGAAAGGAAGCAATCGTACTTATTAAATTGAGTTTTAGTTTTTAGTTGTGAAAGTTTCGTGTTGATTTTAATGTTTATTTAAATTTGTAAGCAATATGGAAATGTAATTTCTGAAATAAATAATTTTCATTTTGAATTTGAATGTTTTAAAATGTGTGAATTGATGCATTTAACCGTCCTATTTTAACTTTGCGTTTTTAACATACATAATATTGGCATGGGTATAGAATGTGGTAACAAATTACTTAGAGTAAGCAAGTTAAGTTTTTTGAAATGTTTTTTTTTTAAGATCTTTGTATTAGGAGGATGCAATATAAAGCATACTGACACGTTTCTGTACCTACTCTTACAACCTTCCTATTACCTCCACACGAGAATAATTTAAAAAAAAAAAGGGACTTCTGGCAAAAAAAAATAAAAAAGAATATCAACAGATAACGACGCACGACGGGTGCGTTTAGCCTACTTGGTATTGACCATGTCTTCGAAGCTCGCGGTCCTGGGTTGGATTCCCGGTGTAAGCAAACATTTGCGTGATAAGATGAGAACAAGTTTGTTCCCGAGTTTCCAAGGTTTATATTTATTTAAGTATAAATAAGTATGTTTAGGTCTAGTATCTCATAATACAAGCCCAGAGCTTAGTTTAATGCTCCCATATAGCGGTTATAAAATATTATATAACATTATTTGACGACGCGCTGGCCTAGTTGGTAGTGACCCTGCCTACGAAACTAGCGGTCCTGGGTTCAAATCCCGGTAAGGGCAGATGTTTGTGTGATGAGCGCAAATATTTGTTCCTGAGTCATGGATGTTTTCTATGTATTTAAGTATATATTTCTCTATATAAGTATTTATATCGTTGTCTAGTACCCATAGTACAAGCCTAGAGCTTAGTTTGGAACTAGGTCAATTGGTGTGACATTGTCCCCTGATATTTATTATTTTTATTATTTTTTATTATGAAACATTTACAATATTCTACTAAATCTTAAAATATTCTCGTATTATAAAATGTTACAAACTGTTTCATAAAGTTACTATTATGTATTACCGCAGTGTGGGAGCACCATAAGACTAGGTCAATTCGTACAAGATTGTCCCTTCACCTTTATTTAAAAAAAATGTATACATTTTAAATCCGTGACAGCCCTACTCGAAACAACCAGTTCCGTGCATCCCACCCAGATCATAAAGAATGCAAAAAGTGGCCTCCGCGATCTAGCGGAATTATCTCGAATGAAGACATTATCGTCGGTGTCAGTAGACCGCGTAACGAACAAATTAAATAAGATGCAAAATACACCTTAGCAAGCCAGCCAGTAAGGTTAGTTTTGCAACTTTAGGAATTTGTTAGTTACGCGGAATTATCTCGAATGAAGACATTATCCTGTCTCGCGGCGCGGGCGCAACCGTCCTTAGGGTTCCTTGGGGAGCTAATGTGAACCGAGGTTTATTTGAGGGGTTTATAAAGTTAAACTAAAATCTGACTAAGTAGTATGACGCACTTATACTTTTTATATAGGTAGCTTATAAGGTCGTAAATAAGGTCTAAATTGGTACTTATTTTGAATAATGTTTAGTGATTAGTATTTTAGTGATCTCATTGCCAATGCAATGCTAACGCCCGTATTAATAAACTGATCTCAACTCTAATGCTCGTCTCGAGATGCGTCAAAAATGACAGTGTTCTATGGTTTGGCGTTTACTTTGACGTATCCTGTGACGGGCTTCACAGTCAAGATGAGTTTATTAATACGGCCGTTTAAAAAAAACTATCTATTATAGATGTTGCCAACTTACCATTTTAATACAAAATTAGCATCTTAAAGGTGCAAAGCGAGGAAAGGATATTAAAGTGAATAAAAGTTTAACTTGCAATATTTAAATTTAAATTACAATTAGCACACGATCTCTGTGTGTTAAAATCACATTTTGTTACCAGGAAAACAGAGCTTAAAGAACAAAAATTATACGATTATAATAATAATTATACAACTTACGAAATACAACAAAAAACGTGTATATGGGCGCCATTTAAAGAGTCATATTTTTACTCTAATTTAAAATTCTAACGATAACTGCTTGGTCCGCCACAGTTTAAAAAGTACCTACATAACATTTGAAATCAATTTCACTCTCTCACTATGCATTTTCAATGTTTTATTATTTAACTAGCAACTTTTGTCTCACATAACCTAAAAAAGCCAGGCAGAACCCACAATTCATAGGATGCTTTAGCTTATGCACAATATTTCTCCGAGGGCAAAGTTGAATGACGGTCATGATCGTATTGTTGTTGAAGTGGAGCGGACTGTACACCACGACGTGGCTGAGAAATGAAAACATCCGAGTAAATTTATCTAGAAAAAAAAGTACGGAAGGCTGCGGGCTTTAATTTGATCACATTTATTACTTCTCATGCTAGTAAAGTCGTTGTTTATTGAAGGATTTAAGAGCTCTTAAACGGTGTTTTATGTTCTTGTTCATTGAGCGATTTCTTTTTCTAAGACGGTGACTTGTCGGTTCGCCGAGTTTAATTACGCAGATTTTTGTTTCGCAGACAACTATTGGCAGACCTTTGTTTTGGCCGAGTAACGTTTGGTATAATTTCGTTACGCCTATTATTTGTTTCGCCGAGTAGTCGGTAGACAGTACAGCGATACGCAGAGTTACGTTTAGTCGATTGTTTGTTTTGTAATTGTTTTATTTTACCGAACAACTGTTCGTCGAAACATGATAAGCAGAGTAAGTTGTGACATGGCATCATTATTGTTTAGTAGATTTAAGGCTCAGTCGATTTTTGTTCGGGAGTTGTTTCAGTTAACTGGACAACTGTTGCATTTTTATGGTGGTTTTATGGAAGACGAATTAAGGCAGATCCGACTCATATAGGCTACGTTAGAAGGTCAAGGCCTTGGCCTTTGAAGTTTTTTTTTATCTGCCCAGAGAATAACAAACACAACAAAGTCAATTAATAGGCTAAACGAATTTCGGCCAATAGTTGTTCAGCTTACTGATTCATGAGCCAACTAAAATAGCTGCTGAAGGTTGAGTTACAAAACGTTAGTCTGCGAAACAATACATCTACGAACAAATCCATCGGCGTACCGTTACTCGGCGAAACGTTGTCTGCTAATCAATAATCTGCCTAATAATTGTCGGCGAATCATTAGGTAACCTTCTAAGACTAAGACAATGGTCTAACATATGCCATAGAGTAGTATATTATTTATATACTTAAGATTATGTTTTGTTTTTTGTATTCATCATCAACTTATCATCATCATATCAGCCGAAAGACGTCCACTGCTGGACCTTGGCCTTCCCCAAGGATCTCCACCACGGCCTGTTTTTTTTTACTCGCATCCTTCAGCTTCCCGCAATCTTCGCCAGATTGTTTATATTACAAAATAAAAATCGAAAACCAGGCAAAGGTGAGACTTAATGCAAAAAATATCACAAAATGCCTGACAGTGTGATCCCCGATCTAAACTTAAATGTTACCTCGTTTTCACTATGCAGGTCGTTTTCTAGACTGTATGTTTGTCTTTTTGGTTCTAATTGTGCAACCAAATCAAAGTAACATCCCGATGAGCAAGAGCCTTGATTCTTTCGAATTCTAATTTTAATTTTAATTAATGTCTTTCACTCCTGTTAAGGCGTATTTAGCCAATTTCAAGTTATTCATAGACACTCACTCACTTCATACTACACTCACACTCACTCTTCACTTTATTAGACAAATAAGTCCATGGATATCAAACGCGAGGACAAAACTTCGGTTGAAGAGTATTTTCTGTAATGGACTTATCAGAAGCACATGGGGTTAGCTCCACGTGCTTCTGTCTAGTCCTCCTTCGAATCTTTAAATATAAGTTGAATCTAGATGACAATTCTATAATGTGGTATGTGTCAAACAATCAAAAACGCTGTTAAAAATATGCTATTTATTAGACACTCGTATTGCTACTGAAAATAAAATGTCGCTATGTCGTAATATAAAATAAAATTTACATTTATTTATATGAACAACTTTACTTTTTTATTCCCCTGCAATTCGAGTTAAAAGCGGAGTGTCACTCGGATATAAAACCCAGTTTATTCTCGGCTAAAATATCTACGATAAATGTCTCGAATAAAAAGGCTTGTTTTATGTACTTGTAGTAAAATTAACTATTTTTAAATTTGTTTGTTCCTGCTTTATTTTTATGCTTTGTGAAAATAAAAGAGAGTATAAAAAAATGATACTTAAAAATTTACCACCAGACAGATGCAAGGTGGACGTTTTTATTATTGATATAATTTAGAATTTTGTTTGGAATTAGTTTTAACTTAATTTATGTTTTTACACTGATATCAAAAATATACAAATTAATATTGCTACTTAATTTTACGTTAAGATAAATCCATTGTTATTTAAAAAAAGCTTTGATCTTTATTCCGCGCAGAGTTACTGATAATAAACTTTATGTGACTTCAATTAGACTAAAACCAAAGCAATAATAATAGGTACAATACAATACAAACAGCATTCGATCGTACATCACTTTCTCTAGCATAACCCCTTTCCCCCCCCCCCCCCTTCCCCTTCTCCCACCATCTCCATCCCCTGGCTGGCAAAGCACCGACAACTCTTCTTGAGCTGCTGGTGTTTATGTGCGGTGGTGATTACTTCCCATCAGGTGACCCACATGCTCGTTTTATTCCCTCCCTCATAAAAAAAAATACAAATAAAGGATAAGATAAAAGTCATTTATTCAGTAAGTAGGCCGCACGGGCACTTTTACACGTCAAGAATTTACCATCGCTTCCCAAGAGGAGACCCCTGCTGAGAAGAAACGCCTCAAGAAACTCAGCAGTCAATCATTTTTTAAACATATTTCATATTACAATGGTACTACGTACTAAATAACATGAGTAGTTCAGCAGGAAAACATGCCAAAAATCTTGGGAGAAAGATAGAAGGAGAGAAAAAAAAAACTACTTGTGTAGGTGTAATACACTGACAGATCAGCACTCCTAAGCCAATTGGCTTATCAGGCAACAGTATATCAGATTTAATTGCTAAAGCAGATTCAGTCCTATGCTCTTAGTAAATGAGGTAGTGATTGCCTCAGGAGTTTTATTTGATATACTGTTTTTTCATCAGCAATAGACAGAGTCCTATTAATACTATGGTTTTATTTTACAGTCATAACGTATCCATAATGAACATTATAACCAACCCAACCAATCACTATAAAACATCGGCTATCAAGAATAATGAAGGTTTTATTACCATAAATCAACACAAATTGGACTTGGACCCACAATCAAGATGCCTGACCAGTAACATCCAGGCTAAAAATATTAATATTGTTATTTTATCAATATCATAAGTTATACAGCATTTTGTTTTATAACTAAACTGAGTTTTTAAATTATTTAGAAAAATATACTCAGCAAAACCATATTGCTTTTGACATTGATATCGCATTGCCAACGTTATGATACCTAGTTGACGTGTTATCGTTATCAAATGTAGGTATAGGAATGACCATTTGGAAGTTACATCAAAAGTAATATCCGTAGTGAATTTAGTCAAAATGTATGTGTTGAAAAATATTTAAAACAATTTTGGCCAAATGGAAATTAGTCCATTATTAATTATGAGCAAACTTAAATACGCACGAAGCGAATGTAGTAGGTATAACATGAATTAAGACCATAATAAATATAATATAAATTGTACATATTTCAGGTAGGACGTATTTAAAATTAGCTAAGACATATTTTTTTCGACCTATCTCATATTGGGTGCAAATTTTCCGTTTTGTTGTACCTATTCCAAATCGCAATTTTTCTGAATTGACGTATAATTTCAAGTTATCGAATTTCCATTTGTAAGTAAATCGATTGACACAAGATGTCGGATGGTGGCGTCGAGCGCTTACGTCAATTCTCTGCGTTTTGTCAGTTTTCGAAAATCGTTTACCTCAGCGATCTCTTGTGGCCTCAAATACGCAAAATAAATGCCTTATCGAATAACTATATGATTAGGTCTTGACTTGCAAAAGAGCTACAATTTGTCACATAACAAGTATGAATAGCTGAAGGAAGTCGCAAAAAAATACCGCATTCTCTATTCATATCAGAGTAACAAATGACACAAAAAACTGAGCGATTTCCTCCTCGATTCTGCGAAGCGTTTCGGAAAATGCTAAGTTAGCTTTTTTTTACGCGGCATGTGTTTTATTGGTAACAATGTATTTCAAGAACGTTTTGTTTTTTATTGAGTTTGTAGATAACTAGTGTGTAAAAATTTGTAAGCAAGTAAGCCGAGGTCAGTTATACAAAATAAAAATGCAGAAGTAACTTGTGAAATATTACATTTATTTAAAGATTTTACTGATGGTGACTTCTTTTGATTGCTACTTTTCCATATGGCTACGTCCTACGTGGGCGATTCAAAGCGAACAGCATTGCGAAGCGATCCAATGCGGTGACTCGCGGTTTCAATGTGCAGGACTACGCAGGACTACCTCCGCCGCCGAACAACCGAAATCGCGTCGGTTCGCGCGAAAAATATCAAACCGTTTGATCGCATTCGCTTCGTTTCGCGCCGCGCCGCCCGCACCCCGCGCCGCCCGCACCCCGCGCCTGTATTGGTCTTTGGTCACCTAGGACGCCGCCATAAATGAGACAGATTTACATTCTATGTAGATATTGCTAAATATCCAACTGGCTGGATGTATTTTAACGTACTATTTAAATATTATTTGATTTTTATCAGAGTACCTCCATAACATTCTGAAAATGTTACAACATACCATTCATTTATTTTTCATTGACTTTTAAATGAGGTTTGGTGAGGTTTTGTTGAGCCTGCAAACAGTGATCATTTTGAAGTTTTAATCAAATACGAAACTGTTAAAATTCATAAAAAGGAATGCAACATATGCACAACTTAGGTAATACTAACTCGTATAAGTCACATTACAGTGCAAGAAGTCTTTAGAATTATTTCGGGACTTGCGGTGCACTCGGTTAGACTCGCATTAGAGCTAGCAGCGAATGAGAGAGAGATGGATACAAGTAAGATAATTTTAAGATCCATCGCACATATAGGGAATATTTATGACTTTTTTTAACAGCTTCAATAAAAGCTGATTCTTGTAACAAACAGATGACAAAAATAATTTTGAAAATTAAAAGATTAGTTCTTACCTCTTTCTAGCAAAATAGAATTTAAGATGGAGTTTATATGGCCGACCTATTACATGACGTCGCTGTGCCTATCAGATCAGTCCCTGTTAATCTCATCCGTATTTCTTGGCCGATTTACTTTTAGTTTGTTGAGAAATGCGATTTCAAAAATACATGCTTGTTCCTTATTCGTCTTTCCCAAATACAAACTAACCACACATTCCTCACTCATTTACCAACAAACAGCATAATAACACTTCTTTAATCACCTTTTAACAACGCTGCTAAAAAGAGCATTAGGCCCACTTCCACATACATTGTGGGTAAAATTTGTGTGGTCTGTTGTACGTTTTTTTCTCTTGGCATCATGGCCTACATGGTTGCAAAAACATGACAATGCCCTATTACTTGAGGTCGTTAAGTGGAAACAAAGCGGCGCCGTCCTTAGCACCTATCTGATGTAGGATAGAACAAGGACTTAAGATGACTTGATGAGACTATGGTGGAGACAACTTGAAAATAAGGTTCATTTTTCCAAGTACTCATTAGTTTTTTTTTATGTGATAACTAATTGAATTGCTTGGAGAAGGAAAACTGGAAATAATTCAAATGGTATTTATAATCTCGAACGAGTCATTGGTTTTGATCCTTGATGTTTTTCTTTTAACGTTGTTTTGTGTTAAGTGTGTCACTTTCCGTCTCTTCACCTAGTGGTTCCAACGGAAGATCAGTGCTGGCTTTACGGCTAGCGAATGCTGAGTTGGGACCGTTTCGCAACAATTTCTCTGCCTTGTTCTTTTTTGTATTTATGTGATGTAATATTGTATTGTTGCGAATAAACGTATCTTTATCTTTATCTTTATCTAATATTTTTGTAATTTATGGATAATGTAGCATTATCATGGTGTTTTTTTTTTTAAATTAGTTTATTAGCTTTGGAGGTTATGCGTTACAAAAAATATAGGTACGTTTTGTATTTCTACCATCAGAAGTTTACCCTGTTAAATTGTCTGTAAATGTCAGTAAAAAAAAAATGCAGTGGAAAAACCAAACTCGCCCATTTCCAAGTTTGTCGTTGGAATTATTTACGTCGTGTTAAAATCAGATTAAAAGGGTCTTTTTTGCGTTACACGAAATAAAATATTCACTGAAAAGGGTAGAAGAAATCGAGTTGTGTTCACTAAGTCATGAAAGTTGCGATGGTGCTTTACATTTTATATGAGGGGAAAAGGGACGGTTGTGTCTCATTTGAATGAAAAACCTTCTCAACGTAATTGTATACTAAATCATTTTGGAAGAATTTAATGTGAGCTTTCTTAAATACACATACCTGCTGAAAATGTGTCTAAACCACGAAAGGAGGGTGGGCAAATTGGCCTATATGACCAATAACAACAAGCGATATGTCACCGGATAGGTAATTCTATGTTGTAAAACTATTTCTATGGCAGGTAGTTCGAAAACTTTGTGTGATAAAAGTTATCGCCACGCAAAGACAGCGGTGTTTCATAGTAATTATGCAAACGTCGTCTACGTAGGCGTCCCGATGTTCCCGATTTTTAATATATTTCTCACAGTTCTTTGAGGTTTCCCACTACACTAAATCGTTGTAGAATTAAAAAGCATAATCCGATGATATAGTGCTTATTAATATTGGTTTCTAGGCCAGTGTTCATACATTTCTGCCCATCCTCCTTTATGTTGTTGAAAAATAACAAAACATTTCATTTAAGGGTTTTTATATCATCATAAACATCGAAAAAAATTGGAAAGCCAGGCCAGAATAATTATTTTACATGTATATTTTAATGTTTATTCACATTTTAATTATGTATGGTGGTTTCCTTTCACGTGGAATAGGAAATATTCATGATTTTTTTAAACAGCTTCAATTATAGCTGATTCATGTACTTACCTAACCAAGAGATGAGATAAAAATAACCAAGATAATTATAAGCTGACAAAGAATTTAACATGGAGTTTATATGGCCGACCTGTAACATGACGTCACAGTGCATATCGGACATCTGTGGCTAATCGTTGTCTAATAAGCAGTTTAAAATGCTTGTCTTAACCGTATTTCTTGGCTGACTTTTTTTTTTTTTTTATGGCACAGAGAAGGCAAACGAGTACACAGGCCACCTGATGGTTAGTGGAAACTGTGACCCATAGACATTCGCATTCACAAGACTGCAAGTCTAAGACTGCAAATGCGTTGCCTACCCTGAGGACTAAGATGGAATGCCTCTATGCTATTCATTACACCGGCTGTTTTATCCCCAAACTGAAACACAACAATGCGAACACTACTGTTTGGCGGTAGGTTAATGGATAAGACGGTGGTAGCGATCCGGACGGACCCTGCACAAGGTCCTACCACCCGCAAAAACTTTAAACTTTTGGTCATCTCATTTACGGTTTTTTAATATTTTGTTGAGAAATCCGATTTTAAAAATCCATGCCTATTCCCTATTCTTTATGTCCACGTTGCATATCCACAATCTAATAAGTTAGGTACTGTGTAATGCATAACTTCCACACTCTTGTTATAAGAAGTTTGGGCTTGTGCCCAGCAGTGACATAATACAGGTTGTTTATTTTAGTAGTGTATCGCATCCAGTCGATTCTCGTTCCAGAAATCGTGACGGTTAACCTTAATGGCCGCCGCAGACGCCTTGTAAATATACTCGTTAGCATTTATCCACATAATGACTTTATTACGAGCCTACTTTTAATGCTTTGAGGACTACTTATAGCAGAGCTGTAGATTATCTTTTTTTTTACCCCAGATGATTTAATGATTCTGGGCCCCGATGCTCAGTTCATCTTTAAATTTAGACCTATTGGTTTTTAGATTGATAATCGGCTTCTTCGTTGTTTTACATATTTTCTTAATGGTGCGATCGCGCTCCATGGTTCTAACATTAAAACTTATGAAAAAGTTTAGTATTCGACAAAAAAAAAAGTTGCGTTATGTACCTAGTTAAAATAAACTGTTTTCTCCATACTTTGTCAGAAAAAAATTACAAATACACTTTAATTGCTCTTATTTATCTTATACATCTTGGAATCTTTTGTCTTATTTCACTTCTTACTTTATTACATTAACCTATTGCTTCGCTTCGGTTCATGTAAGTTTTTTCTATACACCATATTACTGGGCCAGGAGTTATTATACATTAAATCCTTCTGTTAAAAAATATCTAAGTGATACGATCTGGAATCCACATGAAAATCCGGCCGATAGACGCGACGGGGGATTTATTACCTAGTGATAATTATTACCCACGAAAAATGCATTTTTTAAGTTAAAGGGAAACTTTCATTATAGCACTGTTGATTTTTTACCACTAAAACTAAACACCGTACACAAGTGATAACCTATGTCCATCAATGGAACGCATTCATTGAGAGTTCTCAGAAACCACTAATTTCATACACTTAGGAGTTATAAAAACGATTTTAATGGGTCTTCACTTTAACTATTTAAATGGCGTCGGATGTTATTATGAGCGAGCTATTTAGACTGCGATGGAGCGATGTTATAATGAAGATAATTAAAGTACAAATAAGCCTCCTGTATTCTTCCTACCTATACCAGCAGCTTACATCAATATTGAGTAAACTAAGCCGCGCTAGGGAAATACGAATTAGTCTCCCTAATCGTACCAAGAGACGCCTATTACGGCGGGACGTTCGTTGTCGCTTTCTAGTCAAAAGCCTTCTCGCGTAATATAATGTAAACACCATGATATTCCGTAGACTAAGGTAAGGAACCTTGTACACTACAGTGTTTTTCAGCTACTATGATTTCTGTGACAGCTCATATAAATACGTATTACACCTGTTTCTTTAACTTTACATAAAAACTACACTGGTACACACCTAGCGATGCCGTTCAGAAACTTAAATAATTAATCGCCTATTTTCAAATACCTCGGATGCGAGTCTAGTAAGTGATTGAAATTACGATTCGGATGTCACAGAACTCATCGTAGCTGAAAAACACGTTAAGTTGACAAGTTGAAACTTGTTATAACGATAAACTTTGTAAAATCACCGTTTGGCGACACGGTTAGCCTACTAGTGACCCTGCCATTGAAGCTCGCGGTTTCATGAAATATTTGTGTGATAAGAGCGAGTACAGTGCAACCATTTTCTTAATATAGATCGTCAATCTTCGTTATTGTATGAAACACGAGTGACAGATATACTGTCAGTTGCGAGCGCAAGGGTGATAGCGATAGCTAGCCAAACTCTATTAAGAAACTGGGAGCACTGTACTTAGGTTCGTATTAATAAACTCATCTTGACTGTGAGGCCCGTCACAAGATACGTCAAAGTAAACGCCAAATCATAAAACGCTGTCATTTTTGACGCATCTCGAGATGAGCATTAGACTTGAGATTAGTTTATTATAACGGGCCTAAGTTTCTTAGATTCGGGTGTTTCGGTGTATACCTACATAATAAAAAAAGTTTTTTTTTTCAATTTTTTTTGAGGTTTTTTCGCCTCGTCATCAGCCTAGAGTATATTTTGGGAGTAGGTCTGTTCCTGTAAGATTTTCTCCTAATGTTCATTAAAGTCTGTTTACCTCATTATGTTTCCTACCCCAAGGAGCACCAGTTTATCAAAGTGTTAATATTAGGTAGGTACTTTTATGCTGAATCCGTTTATATCTCTGATTTATAGTCGTATTTGTATTGTTGCAAATCATAAAACCATTTCATCATCATCATGTCAGCCGAAAGACGTCCACTGCTGGACATAGACCTCCCGCAAGGCTCTCCACTCAGACCGGTCTTGTGCTTTTCGCATCCACCGCGCTCCCGCGATCCTGACGAGGTTGTCACTCCATCTTGTTGGAGGCCTACCTACAGCTCGTCTTCCGGTCCGCGGACGCTACTCCAGAACCTTCTGACGGCCATCAGTCCTGCGAGCAATGTGCCCCGCCCACTGCCACTTTTCCCCCCCCCGGTTCTAGATCAAAAGCCAAGAATGTACAAACCTGTTATTCTTTGTTAGATGAATACATTTGGTAAACTAACAATAAATAATCATAACTAATTTATATAAAAGCAATGTTCACTTCATAAGCTTTTAATGAAACTGTTTTACTGTTGCGTTGGTTTTGTTTTGAATTAACAAACGAATATTAGATTACTCCCTTATGATTTAATTTAAATATTCAATAGTTATGATTTTTGAATCAAAATCAATCCAAATACTACAAGCGTTAAATTGAATTCTCAAATTTCTTATTTCATATAATTAAGTATGCTACTTTTTTAAATCATTTTTTAAATTTTAATTACATGAATCTGCTTTTTTTAGTTGTAAAATCCATTTTCCAAAAGATAATTTGACACGACAGCTTATTGGAGAAAATATCAACATTATGTGGCTCCGTAAATACGGATACGTCGATTAAGCTCGTCATAAAAAAGGTAAGATTATCCACAGAGTGTAATTTAGACCTTATACTTACCGTTTTTCTCTTAAGCCTCGATTTTTAGGGGACCTAGGCCCTAGCAATAATATATCGTTTTCTGCTTGATTTAAAAATCACTGAATCTCTTGAATCGTAATAGATAGACTTCGGAATTTAAAATAAAAATACATGAATGGTACGGAACCCTTCGACTCACTTTGTACCCTACGTACTTTTTACTAAAGCCACAGTATTGACACGTCAAAGCCAGTGTGCCATCTCCTTGCCTCGCGTCTCACGTTAAGTGGCAGTTATCACGTCAACGCAGCGTCTTGTAAGCCTCGACTCTGTTTAAAGCAATTTCCTAGAGGGAAGAGGCTTCTTAAGTAAATACTTCAGTATGTGGGGGATTTATACGAACCAATGTTACAGTTTATGTGAAACTCTAGTAGACTGATAAGGAACTTAATGGGTAATAGGTAGTATGTAATACCTTGCGGGTAAGAACCCGCGTGTCATCGGTCCCACGTACTACGAGCGTCTACCCGCCAAACTTAAAAATTTACAATCTGACGAAGCATCTAAACATCAGCTGAGAAACCTTTTTGAATAATCCGTTTTACTCCGTGGATGAATATATGAAAATGGAAATGTAAATTTATTATTTTGTTGACATTTATTACTCATTGTACATATTTAAACATCGGACGGATGACCATTATTAGATGTTTAACTTTTATTGTTTTAATTTATGACTTATTATTGTATTCTATTCTTTAATTAATAATATTTATATTTTGACGATCTCAATGTAATTTCGTATTTTTTGACATGCAATACAACTAATATTGTAATATTACATTGACAAATAAATAAACTAAACTACCAGAGATCAACGACATGTGTACTGTCATATTGCCACACTGGGCCTCTATTCAACACGGTAAAAACCATTTCATTTTATTATTTTATTTATTTATTTATTTATTATAACAAACACACATTTTAGATATTATACATTGTTCCACAAAACTGTTTACACAGTTTGACTGCGGAAACTTATCGAAACCATTTCGTGTTTGAGCTGTTATCGTATTGTCACCGTTTAGATAGCTCTTATTTACTTAGCAGTAATGGCGGCTGACGTCAAAACAACGCCATAACAGGTCAAAGACGATATGTTGTTTACCGTCGGGAAAAGTGGCCCTGGAGTTATTGTGTCACGAACAAAATTGTCCTACGGACTTATAAATTTATTAATAAATTGTACTTTCTTAAGACAGTTATGAGATGATGACTATGAGATAACTTATCGTAATATGAACATGTAACTAGCTTAACTTTTATACAGTATTAAGTTTTTGTGTATGAAACATGTTAAAAATATAATAAGTATGGCTGTGAATTACTAAAATAAAATATTAGTTTATCTGATAAACTTAGTACCTATCTACTATGAAATTTCACTTTGAAATAAGTATTTGAATCAGTTATCGATCAATTTAATATCGGAAGGAGGTCTCTAGTTAATTGACGTTTTTGTCATAAGAACTCCTATGTCTGCTTATTGCTAATACCCGTGTAGATTACTATAAACCAGATCTAAGATATAACTAATGTTGTCAGTTTTAACTAGCGTCCTGCCACATAATTATGGAATATGTCACATATCTTAATGGAATATATACAAAAATTGTAGACTTAAAAAATCTTTTATTTGCCCTGAAATCCAGTTTGATTCGGTGAGCCTGACAAACGGACAAATATAAATAATAGTTTACACTTGAAATTTTGGCATTCAAATGTTTTGAAATTACATACGGACTGTTTATTTATTTAAGTATTTACATTTTTTGTTACATGTCACGACCTTCTGCGGTGCGTCTGCGCAATCAAGTCGCGATTCGAAGAATTTAGTGAGTATGTGTTTAAAAAGTTTTCGTATTGTCTCTCTCTCTTTCTTCTGTTCTCTGTTTTTTTCGTACCTTTATAAGTACCCAAATCTAGCCTAGAAGCACAGCTTAGGCCTAGGTAAATTTGAGCCAGATTGTCCCCTGGAATTAATTTTATATTGAATTTAAAACAACACATAATATTAATTAAGTCACACACTCATTACACCCATGATTAAACCTGCTTCACATTGCATAAAACAATTATTCCAACCAAAAATAAATGCGCAATCCCGAAAACTTATTTCATACAAAGCGTTCGCCGGAGCGTGACTCGATAAATAATAAAGATAAAAAATAAATATACAACCGTTTTCACTGAACTTAAAACGATTTGTGTTCAACATGTTTGCGATAATTTCACCGAGAATAAACGGGTTTATCCGAGTGGAACATTGTTGATAGTAACGGTGGCGTTTTTATGGATTTTTGTAAGGGGTAGCATAGTTGCCTAAGCAACGAGAACGCTTGGTTATGGTTTTGATCTCGCTAAATCCCGATCCATGTTGTCGGAAAACGGATTAAAATTTCAGTTAAGTTAATAAGTTATAAAATAAGAACGAAAATACTTCTTTCTAGTGATAAAAGAGAGACGGCTTTAACTTGTTTTTGATTACTATTATGAGTAATTAAATTCTCTTTGACGTCACGGGAGACCGAAGAGCTGGCAGTTTCCTCGCTCAACGCATAAGTTTAACTATCCAGCGAGGAAATGCTGCCAGCATCTTCGGGACAATGCCGCAGGGCCCTTTTTTAGACATAACTTTTTAGTATTAAAATAGAATAAGATTTAAAAATGCAATTTTAGTTTTTTAATTTATTAAATGACGGAAAGTCTGAATAATAGTTATAAAATTCTGATTTACTTGACATTGGCCAAATTACTACGGAATACCGTAAATGAAAAGAAAAAAAAGAGAAAAAAAACTAAAGACTGGATAATATGTAGTTTAATGCTTTAATAATACATATTGTAATAGAATTGGAAAAAGACAAATACTGATTCAAAAATACATAAAGAATACAGTCGAAATGAGAACCTCCTCCTTTTTTGTAGTCGGTTTAAAAGCAATCAATTTGCATTCTAAGAGGCTAACACAAGAGAGGTAACTTTTTTATGACTTAATTGGTATTTCAAGGTATTATAGTTCATTATTGTTTTTACTTACTAGCCGAGCGTTCCGCCCTTGCTTTGCTCCGGTTTAAACGAATAAAATAACCCATATCAATCTGGAATAATACGGTGAAAGATTTTTTCAAATAGATTCGATAGGCCCGGAGGTTACCTGTAGGATAAATTCAAACTCACAAATAACGCACTATATCTTTATAATATTAGTACAGAGTCATGCCATTAATAACAAAACAATATGCTGAAGCCTGTAATTAATTTAGTTAGTAGAGCAAAACAATATCAACAAAACAAGATACCACAGTATTCTTGTTGATAACGCCATGGAAACACTCAACAAAGCCAACGTTAGGTCGATAAACGCATTGCAAGAGTAAATTCACTTTACTTTGTGAAGCGTGGTGTGAAAAAATATATTTAGTCTAAACAACTTTGGTTTTAATAAACGAGCGTTGCGAAAGATTTCTTTGGGACATTTACAAGTTGTTATACAAAGTTGCTGTACTTTACGGAGTGTTTCAAGTGTGATTTAATGTTACGTGTTCGTATGTTGAACAGCGATTTTTGTTTTAAGTGTGAATTGTGAAACATGTCAGTGAAATTCAGTATTAAATTCTTGTGTGTTAGTATTTCCTAGGATTATTGTGGCCATGTCCTCAAAATCTTAGCTGGGTAGATTAAATAGGAATAAAACCTAATGTATTACTTAACCAGGTATTTTGACTAAAAAGCCAGACTACCTACAACAACAGTAAAGAAAATTAACGAGAGAAAAGTAGAAATAACAGTAGCAAAATGTCTAACAAAACCTATAATGATCTTATGTGTGAAACATCTGAAATAATTGGAGAAGCAACGCAAGCTGACGAAGCAGTACTAGCATTGGGAGAGACAGAGAGAACGCAGTTACAGGTACACTTGTCAGAGCTTAGAGTGAGATACACAATACTAGTCCGACGACTAGACACAGTATACGATCAGCTGTTGCAACCGCAGAAAAGGATGATTGTTAAGAGGTTGCTGGAAGCTTGTTTGGGGAGACTTATTGAAGTCAAGAATGACTTGGTAGAATTGCATTTGTCTGATTTTACTTATGATGATGATGAGGTAAGATTATCTAAATAGACATGGATAAACTCATCTTATTGAGATTCTCGTCTCAAGACACATCTTTTTTTTTTAAATTCTATTACTTGATGTTTACTTTAACGTGAGGTGGTAGGACCTTTCTCTGTGGCCATAATAATACTATTCTTTAGCCTTATTTTTTTTAATCATTTATTAAAAGCCTGAGCAAACTAACTTGATTCAATTTGAAGCTGCATTATTAAAGTCAGTGTTATTTACACAGGCATTGCTAAAACTCCACGTAACTCCAACTGAAGCTGAGCCATGCGTTCCACAATACTTCGTAAGAGAAAGAGAAGACGAAGTAAGAGATCGTGACCAGTTCATCATGAATGTTTTGGAGAAATTAGGACATGAGCCAGCAAAACCCGATGCCCTGATATTGACGGAACAGCAGGCGGTGCTGATTATACAGAGTCATGAGAGGGCAAGACAAGGCAGATTGAGGTATGTGTTAGATTATATAGAAATAAAGAATTGAATGCCACAAAAAAGATCATGTTGCTGCTAGGAAGCTCCGTGTTACAGGACCCAGTAGTATACAATTTTAAGGGTGCGGCTCCACTGAGGCGGAGACGAGCGGAGCGGAGCTGTGCCAATATTAATCAATCGAATGTCAGCTAACATGCGCAAGGCGCGCTCGACGTGACCACACGCGCCTTCTATTGGTAAATATTGGCACATCTCCATTTGTCTCTGCCTCACCCTAAAGTAACACTCATAATAAATTAATTGACACATATTTATCATATAATTATATATTTATACGATTTCCTTACTCAAGTACAAAACCTGATGCTCTAACGGTGAAAGAAAAACATCGTGAGAAAATTTACACACTCAATCAGCTGATTGTGTAAAAGGGTATTTACAAAAAAGATCCAACAGGTTGGAAGTCTATCTCAAAGGTCGAAAGACGATAAAATAATATAATTATGGTAACGTTTATATAAGATAAGATGAAAACTTATAAATATTTCTTTCAAAGGGGTCAGTTTATGAAAGAAATCCGCTTACTTAAAGAGAAAGGAAAAGACCAGAAAGGCGAGATGACACCTGCTGCTGCGACTGCTATACAACGGGTGTGGAGAGGTTTCCTTGCAAGAAGAGCAACTAAGAAGAGGAAGCAACAAGAAATGTTGCTGATTGGAATGGAACTACCACCATATGTGGAATCTAAGGCGATTCAAAAGGCTGAAGAAGTAAGTTAGATTGATTGTGATTAAGTAATGTTTTATTTAAACTATCCTAGATTTTTACTTACGAAATAAGTACAGTTCAAGCAAAAATTTATGAAAAAATAAAAACCCTTACGTAACTTCACGTGACGTAACAATCTTCCAAACAAATAAACAAAATTGATCGGTTCTCCAAGACGCGCTTGATCGTTTTGAGTAGTATTAATGTATTTTTTTAATTATAAGGTAAAAGAATACCGTCGTAAACTTCAAAAAGAACGAGAACAAGAATTCAAGAAAGCCTTAACTACCGTCGAAGAACAACTCAGAATCCAACATGGAGTAAGGCTAAATGAGCAAATTGGAAATGAACTAAGAAGATATATCTCAGAATATTACGAGAGGACTGGAAGACTTCCTGAGCTTCCTTCTGAAGATGGTGGAGGCAGTCGGGCCATGTTCAGTCGACAAGGTAAAGCATCTTATCGCGTTCGGAATTCCCTTGAACTAGGCTCGAACTAAGCTCTAAGAAAAATGGAAAAAAGAAAAGTTAACAAGTAAACGGAAGTACACAATCTTTATAATTACCTATTTTCATATTTAGTAAATTAATTGACCATCATAGGAAATAACCATTGCTTGTGACAGGTTATTAATTTTATATCGTAACTACATATCTATTTCAAGTTGCGACAAAGGTGCCATTTCTATGACACCCTCTATAAATAGAAAAACATGAAATAAACCACATAATTATTATCTCGTACATTATCTTAAAAGAGATATAAAATAATGCATATTTTACAGGTACGAGTCCTGACAGTACACTGAGCAAATCGTCTCCAGTATCCTCCAAAGACTCGAAGAAGAGCAAAGAGAGCAAAGACAAGAAAAACGGAAAATCTGAAGAAAACAAAAAATCAAAGGATGACGAAGAATCAGATTTACAAATGTTTAAATGTACGACGTCCATGTTTTTACAAGACGTCGTTAATGCTAATGAAGAGTAAGTAAGAAACTGTAAAAAAACACTCTTGTACAAAATACTTATTTAAAAGAGCTTACTATTGTTTTTTTTAGATTTGAGGATATCTGGAAATTCAAAGATGACGCTGATAATCCTCACGAAAGATTTTTCAAAGACATGATAGAAAGAGAAAAGATGGTTAAAGTAGAACAAGAAATAAGAAACAGTGTCGATGAATTAATCAGAATGGAACTAGAACAACTACAAGCAGCGTTTGACAGAGACCGAGCTCAAAAAGGGAAGAAGGCGAAAAAACCTCCAAAGAAGGTATAATCAAAGACTTTATTTATTCTTGGGGGTTGTGATGGGCCTTGTTTGCCACTTTTAACATTGCTGACCTTTTGTGGTAGCCCTTTGTTTAGAGCTCACCGCAAAGGCCCGTTGAATCTAGACATTTTCATAGATGCTTTCGGCAGTGAGGAGTTTTATCTTTTGTGGCTTCATGATATACGTTGCCCTAGGTAGATTCTGTTGCGCATTATTGTTCCACGTAAGCAGAGGATATGTATCCTCTCTCTCCTGACAGAACCTGCATGTCGCATCTTGTTTCATATCTATTAGAAAATATATCTGTTCTGCTTGCAGTGGCCATTAAGGATCCTAGTCACTGCACAAGTCTTTTCTCTTTTGAGATGTAGAATCTCTTTGCAAAGGTTGCTTTTGAACCCTTAAATTAGAGATTTCAAGTGATTTTGTCTTTCAGTGGACTTCCACAGATTCACCAAAGATTTTAACTACATATTATTTTAACGAAACATCAACCTTATATCCTTAGGTACGACGTGGAGGTAAAAAGAATAAAAAGAAGAAAGAAAAAGACTTAACTCCTGATAGAACGACCGAATCACTTCTTGAGGAATTGGTGTCTAACGGCATTATTCGTCCATACCCTTATATGAAAATAGATGATTATTTTGGAGAGAAATCTTTCATTGGAT
This sequence comes from Acleris sparsana, assembly GCA_923062465.1. Classification (NCBI taxonomy): domain Eukaryota; kingdom Metazoa; phylum Arthropoda; class Insecta; order Lepidoptera; family Tortricidae; genus Acleris; species Acleris sparsana. Next base: position 3,037,866 of record OV281303.1, read on the forward strand.
CCCAGTTGAGGAAAGAAGGTCGTGAACCAGTTCCCGGTCTAGGTGATATTAGGCAACTTATCAAGGAATACTGTATACTGCCTCTTGGGTCAGAACATGTTCGTAATAATGCGCCGTTAGTTCGATCAGTGCTTATATCAGGTAATACAAATTATATAAATTGTTATAAGTATTCATTTGAAAAAAAAGTCAGGTTCGCCATTATCGAAATCGATGATTACGACTACTTATACAATGGGGTGGAAAAAACGAATGCCACATGGACGGCTACTACGTTAAATATTGGAATCAGCAATTTCTTAGCAAAGGGGACTAACTGGATGAAACGTAGTCTATATGTTAATCCAGGGTATATGCTATCACCATTTCAAATTTCATCCAAATCTGTCCCGCCGTTGCATTAACAAACTAACACACACATAAACTTTCAAAAATATATAATATTAGTAGGATAGATAAATCCAGACGTTTTTCATTTAAGGTCCAACAGGCAGTGGAAAAAAGATGCTTGTTCATGCGATCTGCAGCGAGCTTGGAGGCCTATTGTTTGACTTAACTCCAGCGAATATAGTCGGCAAATATCCAGGAAAAACAGGGCTCATTATGTTGATACATTTAGTCAGTAAAGTGTCAAGACTTCTCCAGCCTTCTGTGATTTGGATGGATGATGCTGAAAAACCTTTTGTGAAGAAGATACCGAAAACAGACAAGACTGATCCTAAAAGGTTGAAAAAAGACTTGGCTAAAATGATTAAAGGTAAATGCATACATTTATAACGGTGTCCGACAAATATCGTCCGATTTTACCTCACCTAAAGCGTGATAGTTATTTTGGTATATTGGTTAAGGAAGTAATCAATATTTAATTTGACAATAAATTATATCGATATTAAATGTAATGCATACTCAGGAACATATCTGGCCTACGCTAGTAACAATGCAACTGGAGCTGTTGTGTTGATCCAGTGTTGCCACACACAAAAAAAAAACTTTTGTTACAACTAAGGATGACCACTCACTATCGAATGTCGCTGATTTTTGTGTCGTCATACCTTTCTGTTTTGTTTTAGATAGATATTTAAGTTCGTTTTTAAGTCAGGGTCCCTCTAAAAACCAGAACCGCGGCTTGCTACGGCACAGAGTTGCCGTTTTCAACGCTATGTTAAACGTTTTGTTCTGTTCGTCATCAGATCTGTTTTTTTTTTCAAATGTGTGTATGCGTTAAATAAATTATTTCTATTCTATTATATTCTATAATAATTCATCTTTTTATGTGTGTTTTAACCATCGTTTAATAATTTATGAAATTTAATGTTTTAGTGTTTTAGTTTTAAACCATCTTTTAATAATTTTATTCTTGTTCCCGACTGGAACACCCTTACTTATTCAAGTTAAATTTAAATTGTTATAAGTATCAATAAGTAGGTATATCGCTCTTACAATTTTTTATACATTATAATTCTGCCGTGCTAGTGTAAAAGGCGACTTTTCGACAAAAGACACTTTCGAGATAATCGCAAAAAACTGTCCGAAATCTTCATTTTCATATTTCTAGGAAATTTAAACAGATATTGAAATGAAACTTTTTGTGTCGGATAGATATTGTATTTTACTATTTTTCTACATAAGCAATATATTTTTATTACATGCAGGTTTTTTTTTAAACGCATTTTTTCCTTTTTGCTTAGTTGCCGATTAATAATTGCCACTGACAAACAAGCAAAAAGGCGGTATATGAGCACTATACCGCCTTATAGGCTAGTTTTTTCTTCATATGTCTACATAACAAACTAGGGCTTGAACGTATTATAAAAATGCTTGATTAAAAAGACGTATTTGACACATACCGCCTTATTGCTTAGTATAAAATGTTTTTTGAATGCTTCTGATCTAAACAGTAAAACCGAATATAAGAAATACGTTTATCTTGTCTAGTACGTCACTCAAAAATACTACACCACTATTTGTATACTAGTCTAAAAAAACGTATATCTTCAAAAGTCAGACGAAATACGGTTTTTTAATCTAGTACTACGATGAAAGGTTGGACTAAATGCTAATTAAAACCATCATAAATTCGGTACAAATATATTTGAAATAAACAAAAAATATAAATTAAATCACAGGGAGAGGAGGAGGAGGATCTTTTCTAAGATTGGTGTAGTGTTATTAGTAAATCAATAAGTTCTGCATTTTGGATCTGTGAAAACCCTATTATAGTTAAAAGGTTGTTACCTATATATTTTTATTAGGTACTTCAATATAAGTTGTGTGCTCAGGAATTATCCTATGTCCTTCCCCGGGACTCAAGCTATCTCTATACCAAATTTCATCTAAATGGGTTTAGTTGTTTAAGCGTGTAGAGGTAACAGACAGACACACAGACCCACTTTCACTTTTATAATAATATTAGTATGGATGGATTGAGAAGTTTATATGGCCACCTTTCGCCTCTACTATCATCTTCATCATCATCGATTATTATTATATTGTCATCGCAATTGCTTAACTAAAAAGGTAGGTATGCTAAAATCGTCGATCCGACGATGAGTCGACTTCCTTGTTTTACATAGATAGTTAGTTATATTCAAGTAAGTACCTGCTAGAGGGGGTATTCTTTTTATAGAGGTGATTATTATTTAAATCTTTAATTTTTCAGTAGCTTAGTTTTATTTTAATTAAAATAAGTTTAGTTTTAACTTTGAATTGTAGATACGATTGTATTGTAATAATAAAGTCAGTACTAGTAAAGCATTACAAGTGTGTTAACCCTATATTTGGCATTGGGCAATTTTATGCACGTTACTCATAAAAAAAATCTAGAAGGGCTTTGCATTTATTTTTAAAGCGCATTATTTTAACTGATATTCTAATTATTCGGAGAAATATTATTAGGTACACAAAATAACGAACCGAAAACCTGCGTTTACGTTTCGTTTCATAAAAAATATTAATTTTATTAAATTTTTGCTTCAATAATGCTAATGTATCCTTATTAAAGTGCAAGTAAATATGTTTCCTATACGCAATAGCAATCTTGGAATGTCATAACTACATAACAATGTCCTCTGACGTAACATTTAGGCATAATTATGTATCTATAAATGCAGTCTCCAGTTACACCATTAAGTAGTAGTAAGTAGTAGTTCATCCTGACATGTATCTTTAAAGATACACAGCCAATTTAAGTATTTAAAAAAAACGATTTTATATCCTATTTTTGTTGGTATAAACTGTTAGATATGCTTTATATTTCAAAATTTGGTGGCTTAATACTGAGCTGGTACCATTTTCATGTTAAGAGTTTATCAGCTATTAAATTGGTAGGTATCTGAAAACATCCATATCGATGCTTTCATGTTTTTCGAATCATAAATTGTTATAAAAGTGCCTATATTTGACGCCATTTAATTTAATGTTAAAAAGTCTAGTCTAACCCTAGTCTAGTCTAATCCTAGTCTTGACCTAGTTTATTTTAAGGATATACACACGGGAAGCCTATTTAGCATCCATTGATATTTATAAATGTTGATCCTTGGCAAAATGTTCCTATAAGGTGGTAAACCACCAACGAACTAACTGCCCCGATTTTTAATGACTTTGAATGCGGTTCGTTGATCTTCTCGCGCTAGCATTTCAGTCATCCATACATTTTCTGCGTTGACTGCAGTTCTGTCTGTCATCTTCAAGGCTAGCTTTGAACCTTTTGAATTCATAACATCATCTGAAAATATTTTCCAACGAAGGCTAGAGTTTCCTTTATCAAATCTTCAACAGTGGAAGCTTAACACCTTAGACCACCTACGCAAATGTTTTTGCTTACGATACGCTAAGCAGACCAAAAACGGGAAAAGGCGGACAGAATGTAGGTACCGAAAAGTTATATTCCCTCATAATTTCTGCAAATTGTTGATCTATCCATTACGAATAATTAGTGTTTTTTCTTTCGCGTGTCAGATCTTTTATAGTGACCCACGTGGTTTATTTTGTCGTAGGTGTACGACTCGGAAATAAGAAATAGCATAATCTAATGAAGTATCTAGTACTACTTAAAAGTAAGATCTAGTACTACTTAAAAAGTAGCAATTATGTATTTTTTCCATTTCTTAGTTTAAAAAATTTCTTAAAAAACTTGAATTACTGATAACAACCTCTAATGTTTTATTTATGGCTATAATAAAGTTAAGAAAATAAAGCAAAAGCTCAAGATTTCAAATTTAATACAGATTTTTGTTACGTCCACTGTTGAGTTAGTCAAATACCATTTTCTTTTTGTTTTAAATTTGACTTTTTTATTTATTTGTTTTTGATAAGTAATTACAGAAAACTATTAAAAAGTAACAGTTATATAATGAGGAAAGTAAAATCCTTGGCGATAACTAGTTATACTGGAGGAAAAAAATCTTTCACAGATACCCAATTATCTGGCCACGGTTACCTATAAGGAACAAGGGGTCTTTTCACGTAATAAAGAGCGCCAGCGTACACTGAGGTTGGGGATTATACGGTTTTATTAACTAGTATGGGCCGTTTGTGGATATTCGAATAGTAATAAAGCGTTAAAAACTGCCTCTGTCCCAAGTAAAAACACCGTATCACAAAATAAACGTTTATTTAAACAAGTTCATCATTATTAAATATTCGGCATTAGCTAGACTAAAATACCGCAAAATACTGACATACGGTCTTTTTGTCTAGTAAACTTTGTTACGTTCATTTAGATTATGAGCAAATAGAAAAATTCATTTGAAATACTAAGTTAAAAGGGGGTAAAATATGTTATTCGTTCTTTTTACTTAGTAATCTGTAATTACGGCCTTATAGAGTAGTTCAAGTTATTAATAAATCAAACCTACACTAGACAATAATGCGGTATGTCTTGTTTTACGTCTTTCTAATGTAGTATTGTGTAGTTGCCGTTTTATTGATTAGTATTTGCTGGGAAATTGTGCGTTATACGGCCTTTTTCCTTACCGTATCTTCGCAACCAAGCCTCCTATCGAGAAATGGATCAGATGGGTCGACGCGGCTTGTTCTCCACATCACGATGGTCATAATAACTCAATTTGGTCAAAATGTCGAAAGATCGCTTTTTACACTAGCACGGCAGAATTATAGCTTATTTTTCGCTTATCAGTTAATTTTTTTATTACATTCAGTTTTTTGTTTATTTTTATTTCTAGGCATATGTCCAGAAGACCGCGTGTTGTTTGTTGGCACTTCTCGTAGTCCATGGGAAGCTGAACAGAAACTCCTGTTCCAATGTTACTCAAAAATAATCCAAATACCTAGAGCTGACTTCGGGAGTATATCCTTGATGTGGAGGACCCAACTCCATAGAGCTGGTGCTTTGAGTCCAAGACTGGATTTGTCAAGTTTGACGAGAGTTTCTGATTCTTATACTATTGGTGAGTTAATATATAATTTGTTAATGTCATAAGCTTAATAAATCTACTTTTAACGTGTGCATTCTCAGAGATTTTATTGATGTTTGATGTTATTCTCACAGGAACTGCATTTTTTTATGTATTAAATTTCGCAAAATAGTAAACACCCAAGACACAGCAATAAAATAATCGAGATATTTGGCCATACCGGTAATCGAAACCGAGACCGCTAGCTTCGTAACAGAGTCACTACTAACAGTATCAACTAAGCTAAATGCGTCGTCAAAATAATTCCCTCTTCTGGAATGTTATTAATCTCAAGATATTTTTTTTAAGGTACTCTATTGTCAGCACTTGACGCTTTACTGACTACGAAACGAAGACTGCAGTTACGTGTACGTGCATTGACAGCACATGAAATTTCGGTGCAACTGAGCTCGAGAGAGCCAGTGTATGCTGAGCAGGTAAGAGACGCAACATGTTTTATTTTTACAGAAATGAAGAAGAAGAGTAAGAATAGGAAAGGACAGAAAGAGTGATAAAACTAACAATACACTTTTTTTTCGTAGGAGGCATCGGCTGAAGCATGGTGGTCAAAAACGCCTTTAGAAAAACGAAGATTGAAGGTGTTGCAGAGACTCGAAGAGTTGCAGCAAGAGGCTGAGGAAAAAGCAAAAGTCCAATAAATAAATATGGGAGCACATGCAATTAATGTTTATAAAATTTTTAGGACAGTTAACAACTAAGGACAAAATGTTATATTATCTAACGATTGGTATCAGAAGTACGAAGATAACTAGAAAAGTCTTAAGACTTCTTAGATATCCATAAATCAGTCGGCTAATACAACTTGAAAACTTTCGCCTTGGACTTAAACTGACAAACTTTGAGTGAAAATAACACATCCCATCATGAAAGAGAAAAGCCATAATTTGTATTTAACAGACTTCAAAAAAAGGACGTTCTCAGTTTGACTTGTATGTATGTATGTTTGACTGCAATTATCTCGCGGTTGACGAAATCAATTTTGATGCGGTTTTCAGAAAAGTATTTGTTACACTTAGGAAACGGTTTTAGTATTTTAACCGACTTAAAAATTTCTCGCGGCCTTGCTTGCGGCGAGCAAGTCTTAAAGTTTCATACCAAATAAAAAGTGGAACTACATAACAGCTAAAATTACAAAAACGTATAATATAAAATAAATGTTATAACTTCTTTAAAAATGGTAGGTATATGTCAGTCCAATTGAAATCGGCGACTCACAATAATTTTACCCAAAAGCCGACTTCAATTCGGCTGACCTATACCTAACATTTCAAAGAAGTTATTTTTTGCGCTTTTGAAGGCGGTTCTTTGTTTTTTTTAAACATTTATTTTATATTCTACAATTGGTGGAACTTAATTTTAAGCATAAAATAACTAGTATAACGTTTTTACTAATATATTTTTGTGATAAAATTCTCTGTTTTTCTTACTTTAATACTAACTTTGAAAAAATCACTAAGTCACGGAATGAGTACACAATTCTCAAGATGCAAGAATTTGACTACAATCTAATTACAATCAAACCAAATCAAACAGACCATTCTGATGTAAGCACAAATCTTAAAATCCGTCCCACGCAAGTTACATTCGATAAAATCTTAGTTGAAAGGGTTCAGATTTAAAAGGAAGAGGCACCTGCTTGCTCTCACGGGCATTTCGAGGAAAATTAAAGCCAATATCGGATTGAAAAATCGTGTATCGCAGAAGAAGCGAATTTATAAATTTTTGTTTGTGCTTTTGGACGGTTTTATTTTGAGTTGATGTAAAATTCACGATTGGTAATAGGGCTTAAGTGTACTTATAAAAGACATGTATTAAGATGTTTTTTATTTAAGGAGTTGGCACAAGATAACTCAGGCCACCGGATGGTAAGTCGAATTGTCAAGAATACAATCCTAAGATTTCAAATACGTTCCCAACCCTGAAGACAAAAAGGAAATCCTTTTTGCTGGAAATTTCTCTGCTAATCGGTGGGTAATGGTCTTCTGAAAACGAGATCTTTACAGATTAATTCAAGTAAAGTATACGCTATCCATTACTAGAAAAATTACTCCGATTTGGATAAATTCTAACTAGATTGGCTCTATAATAGGCTATTTTAGATTTAGATGGGTACTCAGATTTAATCTACACTCAGGAGCAAAAATACCGGGTCAGAGTGCGTTTTTTATACAAACGAGACTATTTCGAAGCCTTGGTTCCCCGGCAGAGTTTGTTTTGAGTAAGTTTTTTGGATACTGTGAGGTTCAATAGAAGAGGTCAAAAGTTCTTAAGATACCTAACTGATCGCACAACCAGTTAACACAACAGAGAGAGAGTTTGGGTCAGCACTTGGATTTCCTTACATTTCATTGCCATTTTAGATGTTTTTCTGAACATGCACAATTCCGGCGTTAACCGCAGATTCATTCAGTTGGGTATCCTAGGCACTCTGGAAGTCCTGTATCGATGCTCGAGGTATTCATCATCAAATTTAACTAAAAGTATTCCCTGGCGAAGAACCCAGGCTTCGAAATAGCCTCTTTAGTATGAAAAACGCACTCTGACCCGTTATTTTTGCTCCTGAGTGTAATTAGAATTAATATTAGATCCTCGATTTAAACATTATCACTTCATGACATAAAAGCAATGTTAAAATATGCATATACAAGTCATGTTAAATAGTACCTGAATGCCACAGGGTGATATTAAAATTCTGCGAAAGAAACATTTTCAATTTACTACGACGACCGTCGAGACTCATATTTTCTTGAAAACAATTATGCTCAACGTTTGTTATGTTAGCTCTACCAGGAATCTGCGTTAAGGTAAAATGTACTTTAATATTGTAAATTTCATGAACAAAAATTCTGTTCCCTAATTTTATCTACAAAGGTTGCCTTTGATTTTAAACCAAAGTCACTGCGCATATAAAGCGCACCAAAATAAAATGAATCACTTTCCCAAAAACAACTCGGGATAGTGTTTTTTCGCTCGACACAAAGGCTCTAAGCATCAAAGGTAGCAGAAAACTGAATTACAAGAATAACGTGAAATTGGTTCCGTATACAAAATCTTACACTTTGTTGCAACTGTTTCAACACTTTCAACTTCACGGAAAATGTTTTATTTTGTTACAGAACTGGTGCTGTTGAATGAGAATTTGAGAGGTTTTCAATATAGCCACGTTCTTTAATAAAAGAACAAATAGATTCAGTACATTGTGATAAGTAATTTAAGTTATCCAACCTAAAATATCCTTGAGAGAGGACATTGGGTAGGAATCGGAAATTGTATAAAGAAGCTTGTGCAGGACGACGATAGGATCACTTTTTTTTTCTTATTTTAATTTAACCGTTTTTTTTCCGATAGTTAATATTCAATAGGAGCTTAGCTATACATTTTTAGGGTTATATAAGAGCTATGAACTTATGTTTAAAAAAGTATTCAACTGAAAAAAAATCTCTCGAATTTTACATTCAAGATATTAATCAATTCTGCATAATGACTCGTCAAAACGTAAATAAATGGGGGGAAAATCTGGAAAACGAAACACATACAAAGTTGCGGACACTCTCTAGTTAATATTAAAAACTGAATATTTAAAAATACAGTAAAGTACTAGAGGAGTACAAAAGCGAAAAGTTAGCGCTTAATACTACCTAACCAAGGCTTATCACACGGGATTTGAATCCTAAAACAACTACCAAATCTGCAGGAGCTTTGTAAATGAACAGCACTTTTTCTCTACTTCTATTTTCTGCTTCTCCCAAATTACTTACATTTATAGTTTTATCCAAACCAATCATCTTACAACCACTCCATTCACTGCTTGCTTTGAACAGCATCAAGTTTTTTAGCAAGACCCAAAACGAGAATTGTATTACATCAGCGTGAAAATTATTGTTGTTTCAAAATGAATTGGTACAAGGCGGCATGTAGTTATTCATTTGTCGGTTTGTTGGTTTTATTTCGTCTAGCAATGATATTTGACTTTATTATTTGCAATAAGCGCCTTAACCTGCCTCGGTCATTGTTTTAAAACAAACGAGACTTTGTAGCTTTTATTTTTAATAAAGCCTCTGAGTAAAGTGGAATTAATTACTTCGGGAAACACAATCACTTTTTTCGTTAGCCAAATTGGAGTCTGCGGCAGACATGGTTGGTTTTCTAGGAAAAACCACATACAGAATATTATATTTATAAATTGATAATAATAAATAGAGATGGTGAATAGTGAAATATCGGCAGGCCTTCCCCAAGGTGGACCGACGTTCTGATAAAGGTCACGGGGAACCCCTGGATGACAACAGCAAAAAAACATGGAGAAGGCTTTTGTCCAGCATTGTACGTCTTGCGGCTGATGATAATGAAGTAGAATAAACAGTTGGAAATATTTCGGGTTGTAAAGAGGATCCTGAATGAAGGCTGCATTTTTTATAATTGACCACAAAGTTAAAGACAAACTGTAATAGTTATTTTTTCGAATTTGTGCATAAAAAATCGTCTCTAAGAAGTGATATTTTGAAATGATTTAACACATAATAATTATGGACCCTGTTGGGCACAGCAACATTAAGAGAGGGCTTTAGCTTAATAATCTTACATTATATTTACTTAATAATAATTATTGCACATAAGGTATACACCGTGTTTTTTTTGATTTACGATAACTTTGGCATATTACTAGGTATATCCATAGAAACTAATTGGTAGATTAGTTTTTTAAACAGTGCAAAAAAAAATTTTTTTCAGTTTAGAACAAAATAATGAAATCGTTTATCTTTGGTCATTCTAAAAGGGCCTTTAGAGTTAACTAATAATCAGTGTCAAATACGTCTATGTTGGCGTGACATACACACACAAGTAAAGATAACACTTGACAGGTACAAGATTGTCACTTTAGATTGACGCGTATACAAACCTAACAATTGGAAACTCTTTACTCATAAGTATTAAAAGAAAATTGTTGTTATCAATTAAGAGCCTTTTACACTAGTTTAACGTGATTAACTGATTAAATTTAAAAATTAAATATCTTTAAAACCGTTAGACTTATTATTTGTCTGTCTTCGGGAAATTAACTTTGTTTGACCTAAATAACGTTCCCTTAAAGTTATCGTAAATCAAAAAAAACACGGTGTATAATGTAAATTATATCAAATTTAATTTGAACTAGGTAATTAAACTTGAATATCTATTATTATTATTTTCTATTATTTAATCCTATATTTGTTTAATTATCATTTATTCTGTGTATTATTATCATATTTTTGTATAAAACTCTCGGTCAGTTGTAACTATGGAAGCGTAACAAACAAAAATAACGTAAACAAAAACTGATTTTGTGCTTTATCAAAACGTCCGCATCACACCAGCAATATATTCACCAGTTCCAATGATGAAATCAAGGCCTCAATCACTTAGTCAAATGGTGCAGTCCGTTTTGAACCAGGACTGCAAACACGGAATATTCATTATTCATGGGTACACAACACACAATTAGATTATGGTGTCGAACAGCGGGTGCAGTGCAAATTTGGACTTTGCTTTTGGGGTGCATAGTTTCCACTAACTGCTTTAAAGACTTCTTTGAAAGCCTACTTTTAAATAGATACTTAGTCTAAATAGAGGCATTTTTTCTCAACCTTCAGGGTTGGAAACGCATTTGCAGGTATTTTATGGCAAGGAGGCAATCGAGCACACAGACCACCTGGGGCGTTTTTAACTCCGCCATTACTATCAAGTAGGTAAATACGAGCTATCATAACGTTGATAATACAATAACATACTAAAAGCAATAAGGTTTTACCGAGAAGAATAGAGCCCCTATTGGAAAGTAAGATCTAAAACCCTTAGAAAATTCTTAAGATAAGAGTCTTCAGACTGTACTGCGTTGCCAACGCTGACTAAGAATGTTTTTATGCTAGTAATTTCACCGGTCATATACTCAAGTTCTAAAACTGTCGCCATTTAAAATCATTTCACCGCCCATTGAAGTTCAATTTTACTAAATTAAAACCTTCTCAACCCTCAGGTATAATGACGCCGTTTGATGTCAAGTGGAACAATAGAAACCACCTGCCGACTCGAGTTAATAAGGCTAGGTTATTACGTGATATTTCAATAAGACCGCCCAACAAAATCTAATTAATTCGCAATGTCACGGTGTCAATCACGTTTCTCAAATTAGGACTCCCACAAGTAAATTATCCACTTCAAAACGACGTAAACCTTTAAGAATTTGAATCAGTTACGACATTTTAATTTCATGCTATTTGATGTTCTAATCTGGAGTGAAATGAAGTAAGTGCCTTATTTTATTGGTATTTTTAAGACGTTTTCAAATTAAATAGTAGAATTGTCCTTTTAAATGGCAGGTAAGATTAGCCACGGACGGTTGAGCAGTTAAGGGTTTTAATTAGTTTGTCAGAGGGAAACAAGTGGATTTTATTACTAAGTTACGGTTTTTCGTCCTTTTGTGAGCGCTTAACGTCGTTATGTTTGAGACTTTGTGAAGTTTAATTTGTAACCTTCTTCGTTTTTATCAACCAAATGTCTTTACTAGTTATCTGTAGTTTTTTTTTACTAAGGCATAGACCATCATTCTTATCATCTTTTCAGCTAAAAATAGTCCACTAGGCCTTCTCCAAAGATTTCCACCATGTGGTGCTGTGCATTACATCCAGCAGTTTCCTTATCAGGAAAGTCAGTAGGAAAGATATTAGTCAAGTTCTAGAATTATCATTTTCACCCGTTTGTTAAGACGATTGTGAGACGCTTCAATCGCGTAACTGTCCGATTTTTCCATACAAATTAAGTTTCGGGCAAAAAAAAAGTTTTAGTTTCAGTTTTTTTCAATTTTTTAACAACATTTTCAAAAATCGTAAATATCGGACGAGATTTAAGGAGAAAGACGTTGTCGCTTTTGCATGAATTTTTTAGCTTCGCAAACATATTATTACTGTTAAAATGTAGTTAGTAAGGAATAATACAGCAATGAACTCTTCCCATATTAAAATATCAACCCTTAATTTGGCAGTGTATGGTGTGTCATAAAAGCAATTGAAATAAATCTAGCGACCAAAACTTTTAATTTTTAATAAAAAAAAATAGTAGCAACATTAACCACAAAACGGTTAAAAAATATTATAACGCTTGCAACATTACAACTCAGTTGTCATCAAAATGTCGTGGCAACGGAAGAACGCTGCTCTTTCTAAGGTAATTAATTATTATATTTTCTTTTGTTTTTTTGTATGACACATGCTGTTTTATGTCTTAATTTATAACACTGTACTGTATTTCGCTTCAGTTTTCATTGAAATATAACACTAACTAACATAACTACTAACAATCATTTGCCTTCAAACTTATTGTATGACGTGTCATACACTGCCAAAGACATAACAAAGCATGGTCTTGTGATAAAAATAATATACTATTATTTGCTACAAATTATACCTTTTTTATTTTTTTCATAAAAAGACCCTTAATTTGGCAGTGTATGATGTGGCACACGTGGTTTTTTTATTATTTTTCCCAGCTTAGTTAGATGTATGTTAGTTCGTTCAAATACCTAGAAATAATAAAAAAAAAATGTCCTGCAAAATTAAGGGTTAAAAATGAAGACAAGTTCTGAAAAATGCTGTACACGACGCATTTGCCAAGGTGAGACGGCGAGCATATTCCATTGTCTGTATAGACTCGTTTATAACGCTTTGAAGTTTTTGCTTTTAGGATTCCGAGGCAAAACTAGGGGCACGTTTAAAGTTCACTACAACTTCTTTAATTTGTAGATACACTAACGGTCAAACGTTTAAGTTCACTGACAGTTATATTAAAGTGTATTTAAATATAGAGTATATTTCGAATTTCACACGTTTAATTTATCCATGACTACCAAAAATAACAAAACAAATACCTGTTCGAGGAATTGTTATATTATTATTCGCAAATTTGATCCGTTTAAAGATTTTTTTTGGGGAAATAATGAATGTTTCTCAAACAGCTGTCATAAGTGTTTTGAAATGGCAACAAAAAACCGATCTTAATTCCAGTCGATTTAGTTATGTACATGTTATTCCGATTACATTAAATAAACAAAAAAAAATTAATAACGAAGTTAAGTTAACTAGATGAGCTAAATTTATAAACGAAATAAAAAAACTATATATGCTTTAGTAAGTTGAATGCGTGTCATCGGTCCTACGTACTATGAGCGTCTACCCGCTAAACTTAAAAATGTAACATCCGACGCAGCATTTAAACATCAGCTTAGAAACCTTTTATTGGATCATTATACTCCGTCGATGAATTTATGACACTGTTATTGTAAAATTATAATTGTTTGTTTGACCTTTACTTCTTGCATATTGACTTCGGAAACTTACCATTTATTTATTAGTTGATTATGTACTTATTAATGTTGTCTTTGATTATTTGTGTGTTATTTTTATTTTATTACCATTTTATTATTTTTGTATTAATGTTGACGATACCAATGTAATTTCATATTTTTTTGACATGCAATGCAATTAATATTGTAACATTACATTGATGAATAAATAACTAAACTAAACTAAACTAAATGTATATCTGAGACAAGCAAAACAGTCACTACCTATTTCCTTCCCACCAGCAGCCACCAGAAAATCCTTTTAAAATATGACAACTATTGGAAAATTTACGCAACGAAAGACAATAAACAGATGATTTTTACGGTATCCCTTGTAACCCAACAGGAAGCCGACCCTTATTACCCAACTAGACAACAGTGTTGCTAGTTTATAAACAAAGCCATATCCATTACGGGTTTCTTATTCGATTTGCGACTCTGTAAATAAAAACAGAAGGTTAAAATTTCTTTGAATATCAAATTGTAGATACGAACGTTTTATAAACAAGGGCAAAAAAGACTGTTGAGCTGGAAGAAATGCGAAAAGTTCTTATTACGAACGGTGTTGGATGTGGGTAGTCGCACCTTGGCTTGTACCTCGTAGATTCAATAGAGTAGCTGCCTGGTAAAGATAAATGAGATGATCTCGACGAAAAGGGTCCTTAGGACCGATAGAAAGTTGATCTTGTTCAAGAATGTACACGGCTGAAATGTTTTACTTTATTTTACGCACGACTGCGTGAATGTAGTGTAAATTAAAAATTTAGTGGGGTGCGTTTTTGTAGAATAAATTCTATGTGAGGTTGATTTACGCTTTGCTGTATCGACGTTCGTAATTTAAATTTCTGTAAGGGATAAAAGGGCGAAAATTTGTTAAGAATGCAGTAAAGTTGAATTCAGTTTTTTTCTAGTTAAGAATGCAGTTGTAATGGAGCTTTTTTTAGGCATGGATATGTTAGCGAGGACACAGATCACCTAAAGGTAAATGGAATCTGACGATCTAAAACATATTAGACAATTTTAATCTCAAGACTGTAATAATGAAGATATCATAGAATTCATATTTGTATTCACCTCCTACGGCCCACGATATAACGAAAATTGTCTATGGAATATAAATCAATTACGACATAGTCAATTTTCTAATTATATCATTAGTCATAAAAACAAAATTATTACACTTTATTTTATTTGCACTAGATCTTTATTTGAATGGCCGTATTTTTGGAAGAAACCTCAGGAGGTTAATTTTACTTTAAATGAAAAAATAAAGTTAAATTACATTTTTAAAAGACTTAAAATACAAAACAGTCTTAGCTATAATCTTTACTTATAAATTGTATTAGCTAAGATAAAATTAAAAGTTAGAATTAAATAACATTACACTTTACTTAAATAATAGTAACTTCACTTAATGTGACTTTGGTATATCTGTATCTTTCCAACCACACATCTTAGACCTCTTTATAATACTTTTAACAAATTTATCTATCCATAATTTTCTGTATGACGTGTCTAGGGAAATCATTTAGCTGTTTCGCGGGACAGTGAAACTTTTCTCGTTCGTCAAGCTTCGTAGGTTGGTTGGTCTCTTGTACCTAGATAACTTCCTAAACACGTCCTTATATTCTAAAATTACCACAAGCTCAGTCTTGTCAAATACATTCAGGATCCTACAGTACTGGAATAACTTATCGTGCCTAATTGGAGTTGTGCATATTTTTACAATTACTCTTATTCGAAAACCGTATTTCGACAAAAATACATTTAACCTTTGTTTGACTTTCGTTTTCGGCTTGAAGCCCTCCTAGGTGTATCTTACTGGTGAGGCGAAAACCACTTGAGATATTATGTTTTATTACACTATCACAATCAATTTTTATCGTTAGTTATCCTTAAATCATGTCATCCATAAAATGTCTCCTGAATAAATAAAGATATTGAACCAAAACTACTAGGTCAAATACAAAATTAATGAAATGGATCTCTTAAAATGACCTATTCTTTCCAATTAGAATGTAAAAACCGTGAGTTTTTTTTTTGATCTATCCCAATATTGTGTCTGTAATATTGGTATTTAAACTTAACTTAACTTTTTATAATTTCTACTTAGTTAAGTACTTAAAATTTCTTACTTTCTTGATTCATTAGAAATTGCATAATATTCGTAATTTTGTATGGATATTGATCTGGAATAAATGGAATCCGTCTATAAAATAGCATCATTTGTCCACAATGCATTAAAGTTGGTTTACTTTTTTTTTTTTTTATTATTATTATTATATTATTAGGCACGGTACAAAAGTAAATATATAACAATATTCCCGCAAAACTGTTTCTACAGTTTGTCTGCAGGCAGGAGTCTCTATTTAGCTAAGTAAGTAATAAATAAGGTAAATGACTATAGGTACAAATGGTTATAATATAAATATGATACACACCTGAGTGACAATTGCTTATGAAAGCAGTTGTCATTCAAGTGTCTGTAGTAAATATTTTTTGAGCTCTTTCTTAAACTTAAATTTATTTGGTTCATGACGGATGCACGCGGGTAGGCTATTTAGGAGGTTTATCATGACTATTTCAAACTTTTCAATAAACAAAGCAGTTGTCATTGGTTGACATGTTTAACTGCGCACAACATAGATATAAACGCTGCGTTATTACGGTATTAGATGCTTATGAAAATGTAGGATAATGTTAATGTTAATTTGGATTTTTACCGCGAAAGTTTGTGTGTTTCAATTCAACTTTTTTTTTCCTTGTACAATGCCATTTATTTTATTGTAAATGAACGATTTCCAGTTTTAGTTGTGTGTTACCTTTTTTTTTTATATGTTTTACTTTAATTTATTAGGCTAGTTATAAGCACAAAAATTGCACCACAGTCACCGTCTAAGCTAAAATATAAATAAATAAATAAATAATCTATTTAATAATCTGTTTTTTTTCCCAAAAAAAAAAAAAAATTACTCGACAATTTAACACACATGAATAGATTAATTATGTTGTTAGTAGGTATGTTATTTATTGAATCTATATTTGAAACATTTCCACTAACTAGACAGCGCAGACAGTCTTAAGTTCCTGAAAATAAACGTCATCATAAGTCGAGAATCGATGAAAGCCCGACTGCATATGGTGGCTACGTGAAGGGATTACGATTGGGCTCAAAATATAACCTTTTAGCGATTAAAAAGTTTTATAAAAAATATTGCTTGTATTGGATACAAGCCACTTAATGTTTAGTGGGTTCTGAGACTGATATACATTTGAAATTTCAAGGCAGTTGCCAACTTTAAGGACCATGATAGAATACCTCTAACTATGCTTGTTATTACACTAACATCACATATAATTATTATAAAATAAATATAAATATTATAAAACTAGCGGCCCGCCAGCGGCTTCATCCACTGCAAATTTCTGACATTCCCGGTGTTTTTTCTCTTTTTTTCTTTCATACAAACCTTGTCCTGACCATAACGAATACAACAAAAAAGAAATCAGCCAAATCGGTTTAGCCGTTCTCGAGTTTTAGTGAGACTAACGAACAGCAATTCATTTTTATATATATAGATAGATAGATAGATAGATAAATATAAATAAAGTTAGTATTAAGGAACCAATTGTTACTATCAAGTTTAAAAGGACTCAGCTGCAGTCAAACTGTTTGACAGTTTTGCAGACTATTTGTTTAAGAACAATATGTAATTTTTGGTTAATAAATAAACAATAACAATAACACCAGAACAGAATGATGCAGAATGGTGCAGTCCATGATCTACCCGTTGCAGCGCGAAAAAAAGGAGTAGAAATTAAATAAAATGGAACTAAAAAAAAAACATACTAAATTGTTGCCATGTTTAAGCATGTTACGTCAAAAATTTGACATTTACGTAGAAATAATTTCTACTTTTTTTGTCGCACTGTACATTGTGCTTTATTTTATGTCTATTCGTGTGTTCTGTGTAGTGAATGAATGTATTTTTTTTTCTTCTTACTGTTTGGCAGTACGTTAAAGGATACGATGGTGGTACCGTGGTACCGATCCGGAAGCACACTGCACAACTTAAGTAAATAATTCTCAATTTTTACAATGTAAAGTTGAATCTAGTTTCGAATTATTGTTTATAAGTAAAATATAATATTAAACTGATCTTAAAAATTCTAATTAAATTTAGTTGGTATAAATTTTCTTGTGGAGAATTTTATTACTAATGTAGTCAGTAGGTACTGTAGGTTTACTTTTATAATAAACTCTCACTTTTAAATGAATACGAGTAGTCTTAACATCAACCATATGATAACGACATTAAAGCACGATAGTTTAACAAAGTTCGTACGTGTCGTACAAAGTTACAAAAATCCGCAAAAAGCAATGTTGTAGTTTTTGTGCCACACGTTCGTACATAAGACGCCTTGCTTCCGCTATAACTCTGAAGCAGACAAAACCTTAAATAAACTACCTCGTTTTGTTTCCTTCCCTGACTTTAGAAAGAGACGAAACATTTGAAGAAAACTGAAGATTTAGTACAGGAACAAAACTGATGGGTGGAAAACTTAAATCCTGTCTGCTCGAAAGGGTACATTTATAGTCAGGATTGATAACAGTACTACACTGACTAACATTAGGTTTAAAAGTTAAAGTTTAAATATATTAATCTTGACACGTATAATAATTTTATTAACTCTTTATTTTATAAAAAAATGTTTGGACTTAGCTCTCAAATTGATTTGTGTCTGTAAATCCAAAAATAAATTAAACGAATACAATAATAATCGAAACGAATACAAGTAGCTATAAATTCAACGCGAACGGAGTCGCGAGCAATTGCTAGTATTACATAAATAAGAAGGATTTTACAATCGTCTTTATAAGCACCCTGTTGGCCAAACGTTAATAAGATTAATATTTATAATTATCCCCGTAGTTCAGCTTCTATCACTTTTTAATTCAACTGGGTAGACACTTGTTTTACCGAAACTTATTTCATAGAAAGTATGATTTCACCGAATTTCACGTAATCGAATGCTATTTTCTGCTGAACTCTTTTTTTCAGGTTATATTAAAGCTAGGGTCGGCTTACTATTATGACTATCATAAAATCTAAACTCCTGCGTCTAGAAAAGCCTGCACATAAATGAAATGAATGATTCTATGAGTGTCGACAAAACAGGGGCAAACCACTCACAGACAGTCGAATTATAGAAAACTTTCTACTTTATTCAACAATTCATTTCTAACGTTATTGTAGCTTAGAAATCTATTTACTGTGGCTAAGAGGTTTCTTCCAATTCCGTCCCAAGCTCAAGAATATATTCGAGAAAATGTAAAAATAGCGCGGACAAAGGTTTAGATAGTCGTCTAAAGGCTAATCCTCGGCATTTCGTCCATTTGGAAATTGTATGAAGGATTTATACATGTCTGTCTGTACAGTGCCTTGAATATATTTAATTCAATTTAGGCTAAGAAGTCCAGTTTCACAAAGAACAGGAAACTACTTTGTCGCGGAAAATTCAACCATTTTAGTTTGATATTTTGAGTTGCTGCCGTTGAGTTCTATGCTGCCGTAAAGATTAATTAAAGAGGCATTCTAACTGCTAGTAATGGTATAAGCATTTTGAATTGAATGTGGCAATTGATACAGTATAAAATTCTTTGGCTACTACGTGCAGTTAAGACGGATTTTTTGGTAATACCACCTTTATTACTACTTTGGGTAAAGGTATTTAAAAAGCGTCGTTAAGAATGTTACATATGCATAATTCATTTAATGTCCTGAAGTTCTAGAAACTCTAGAGTTTTTTGCGACTGGAAGACATTTGTTTGTTAACTTTTCAATGCATGTCTATGGGTGACAGTTTCCACTTACCATCGGCTGGCTTGTTTCCTCGTTTGCCTTGTTTATGCCATAAAAAATGTAATTTGAGTTTACCGTATCTTTCTTCATAAAAGAATACCTCCTATATTTTCCGGGGTAAAAATATTTTCTACACAGTTGGTCTATAGTTTTGCATAACTATCAAGCTATTTTTTTATAAATCAATCTCAAAATAATTATGCCGATATAACCTCGCGAACTATGTTATTCCCTTATTAAATCCAACTTAAGCTGAAACATAAAATTATAACTATACCACCTGCGGGGCTGGTGGCCGATAACCGGCGAAATATGGCGGTCCTAGCCGGATTATGGGTCATAATGTCGAATTATTGTATTTCGGGATAATATGTGGCCTTAATGCCGGGGTTTTTGTTTCGCTCCATTATTGGTGTATTAGTAAGGTTTATCTTTATTATTTGTACGTTTATTCATTACTTACTAGTGTATCTATACTAATATTATAAAGAGGTCAAGTTTGTGACATTGTAAGGGATAATCTCTGGATTTACTGAACCGATTTTCAAAATTCTTTTACCAATAGAAAGCCACGTTATTAGTGAGTATCATAGGCTATATATAAAAATGCCCAACGAAGCGGGCGCGGGAACAGCTAGTATTAAATAAAGTCGTCAGAACGTAAGATTTTCCGTGGTAAATAACTAAATTATAGAAAGGTTAAAAACGCTATCAATCTAATGTATCATTCGATAAATTGGTGGACCCGTCGCATAGTTATGAGGGAAAATAGGAACGGACATTCTTACCAGTACGTACAATCAACCAATTTGAATCAGGCCACTATAGAACTAATTCAAAGTGACGTAATGATTCAAACAACTGAATTAAGACGTCACTTTGTCATTTTTCCGTAGTGGCCTATGAATTAAATTGGTTGACTATACATAATACAGGTCAAACCCATTAAAAATTGCAATTATAATTATATTAAGATTTACGTAGTATACGTGGGAGTTCTCGGAGTACCAGCGTCATAGAGTCGCAGCAAAACTACTAGCTTTATAGGCCGGGTCACTAACTATGCTAACTGCTTCGTCTTGCACGAATTACGTCAAAGCAACTACTAATACGAACAAAGACATTTCTTTGTTTGTGACAGCCTGCAACTTCGACGTATGATTTAACGCCTTGGCGTTTCTCGCAAAACACTGAATATAAATCATAGCACAGATGCTGTGAGCGTCTCGATGTTTTTGACGATTTTTTCCCTCAGTTACGTGGCGTGTAAATATTAAAGGTTATACGTGGTTTTTATAACGTATAAGGACGTATAAGGAGGTTTTGTTATAGTTTTACGATGGAATTTATAGAGATTGTGAGTAGCTCGTTTGGGCAGTTAAATTTTGTATTTTTATAAAGAACTTTATTAAAAAAAAAAACAGCCCAAACAGCCAGTATCTTGGAAGCCAGTGAGTAAGTTTTCAGGGGTTGGTGTTACGTCCTAGATAAAAACAGTACTAAAACACGTCAAAACAATTATACCATGTTGAATAGAGTAATATTGTGGTTCATTAAAGTTTCACCAAATCATCGGACAAACTCTCATTTCACAAACTCTCATTTCACAAACTCTCATTTCACAAACATATACTTTCAGCCGTTTTTTTGTGTGTTCAATAATCTAACCCAACCTTATTTAATAAGCCCATGTAGCCTATGTAATATTTAATGGTTTAAGCACAGACACGGTTTTGCATAATTAAAGTTTATATACTTAATGATATAGTTTGTCAAATGATGATTTAGTAAAAAGTCATTATATTGTATTGTTTCTTTTATATTTTTTAGTAAACTTTTTATTAAAGTGTTATTGTATTGTTTGTAACATGGCCGCCATTACTGTCAAGTTGAGAGTGTCGAGTAAACGACGATACGCTAACATGTCAAAAGTAATATTGTTTTAACGTGTTTAATAAAACAATATTGTTTTTAAGTAGGCCGTAACGTTAAACAATACGAGAACATCTCAAATGCAATATTGTTTTACCCAGTGGAAGAGAGCGTAGTTAAAAAAAAACAACATAAATAAATACATACACAGATATTAAGAAAAATAATACAATGACTTATACAATTGAAAGTATACAAACATATCACATAATAGTTATTTATAGATTTAATAATTAAGACAGTTACAGCATCATTTTTTTAATAGCTTAAAAATATTAATCGCTGCAATAAATCTTTCCTCAAAAATCCTTACGGAGTATTTAGTCTAATCGCATTAGAACAATTTACTGAATGACAGAATTTATAATCCTGTCCAAATGAATAAAATCGCCGAAACGGACTTCACCAAACAAATTTAGCCGATTAAGAAAATTAAATTTGCCGCTTGTTCCGACTTGTCGGACAAATTAGTGAGCTTGCATATTTGGGCAACCCTATCGGTATTTACGCCACAGACTAAATAAGTATCTGCTGAAGATTTTAAACATTTTGCAGCTAGAAAAATAATTGTTTGTATTTTGTTAGTCTGTGGTATGTATTTAGGGTTACAAGACAACAAATTAAAGGGTAAATTAGGGTACGGTCGCTGAACAAGAAACTTGTTAATGGATCACATTGTGGTCGCAAACGACGCTTGTATGGCGTCCATAAAACTTCAGGGGGTGACAAAAGTTTGACATTTAAATTTCCTTACTGACGCTTGCAAACCAACATTGCGGCGACCTTTTTGTCCAATAGAATAATTATAACCTTACCATTATTTTACAAATAGATGTTGATATTTTAAAACGCAGTTATTTTGCCGTACTTTTTTAGAGCGGACTTTATTTTTCATCAAGGCCTAAAGTATATCCATAAGGTATCAACTACCAGTTCTATTTTAAATTGTATTTGCCCACCTTTTCGATATCGTTATTTAATGTTGAGTTTATGACACTTGTATTCACTTGATGGAAAAAATGACATTATTTCAACTGTAAGATTACAATTCCAAAACACAAAGGCCTAAACCAAAGTGGAATAAAGCCCCTGTATAAAAAACGGTTCTCTGCCTATGGTATCGTTTCCCAGCCCTCTCCATCTCATTTGCCAGCCTTCTTCTTTTTCTATAACTAAAGCCAAACAGGATTGTTATAAGAACTAACCTAACCTAACCTAACCTATGAGGTTACGCGATGGTACTGAATTAAATTCTAAAATATTTACAGGTACAGAAAAAAAGCAAGTTGGCAAATGAAACAGTTGGGATTTATTTTCGGCCAAAAGGCAGAATAATAATTATTAACTTAGCCGCCATTACTGTCAAGTAAGAGCTATTAAAACGTTAACAGTAATATTATACGAGAAAAGCAATATAGTTATACAGTGTTGTATAGTCCGTCTGGTAAATGGATTTTTGTGCAATTATCTGACACGTAACTAATAATCGCTGCTATAGTACAGTACGATTACTTCCACTTTGACACTCGGGAGATCTCGGTTTTATTCGTAAAGGTTCGTGTTTTTACATAAAGTATATAAAATCGTAGAACTGACACACATAAAATGTATCTACGCTAATGTTATAAAGAGGTTTTTGTTTGCATTGAATAGGCTCCCAAAACTTCTAGAACGATTCGAAAAAAAAAATCACTATTACAATCCCACATTATCCCTGATGGATATATGCTTTGTATATTTTTTCTGCGCGTTTAACGGGGAACAGCTAGTTAATAATAAAACATCAACTTAAGTATAGAAAAATCATTAATATTCTAATTATTAAAATATACTATAATCATCTTTTCATGACATTTGTAACGGGTTCACTTTCAAAATCAAAGGATTTGTGGTGTTGCTAATGCGTTGTAATTATTAAATCAAGCCACATCTGTGTTGTTCATAGGTCTACTATAAAATACGTCATTGTGGCAGATGATCTACATTACTGTTCCAGACTGTTAAGTGCACACAATGATATTATGAATATGCAGCAATGTGTCTCATGTCATTTGCACTTCCGATCTCTCCCGATAAATGTCGAGAATTGCCGAGTGACAAAGTCCAATGAATCGTACTGTACTATCGCAGCTCAAACTCTATTGTCCACAGACTTGGTACTTGAGATGAGATATCAAGTATCGCTCTAATAAGGCACCTCTCCTGGTTAACAATGTTTCTAAAACAACGGCCAACCTAACATAGTTACTTCTAACATTGTAACATTATCCGTTACGTACTCTTTATCTATACTCGATAAAGATGAACGTGAAGAATCGACAAAATCGACTGCGTTTCCCCTTAATACCCGGTGTAACAAGATCTCTGTTTTCAAATAACTGCTCTAACCTTAGAGTTCAAATTATAATGGTTGATTGAGAATTATACAGCTCGCCAAAATACTAAAAGGCAATATGATCGTTGTAGTTTCAAATGTTATACTGCCTTTTTCTTTTGGGGTTGTATTAACGGTTGTGGTATGGAGTAACAGCAGATCTAACCCTCTGTAAACAAGTCGTTAATTATTGGTAGCCCTTTGTATGTTTTATTCATATCGGGCTGTAAACCGAACTAGCCTTAATGAAAAGGGACGCGATCGCATTCGGAACCATGGGCGCGTGTTACACTGTATGGGAAAAGAGTCATTTGAATATAATTATCTAAATTATATTTTGCAGTGGCACTATGAGTAGCTGGTACGTGTTATATTTATGACCTTTATAACTGAACATACTTCATAAATATTAATAATAATAATAAGGCCGCAGGGCAGCTAGTGGCGAGCTGTGGTGAGTGGCGACACCACGGACCTGAGTGCTCCCGAGGGTAGGTCCTGTTCCTCACCTCACGCTTGCCTTCACCGGCCGGCTGCGGTGTGCAATGACGAGGAACAGACCTTCACATCTGGCTTGCCTTTATTGTCCGGTCAGAGTGGAGTGGCAAGGGTTATTTGCTCGAAAGGCGGATGTGTTGCTTAAGTGGTGAGTGGGCACCTTATGGCCGTTTAAAGTACAGAAGCACCTCTCCACCCTTAGCCCTCTATATTATTTGTTTCTGTAGTGCTATGTATATGCGGCCTTTTTGGAAGACCCATTCCATGAGGTTGGCGAGTCATCATCTGCAGTTTCATTCAAAGTAATTTGCATTGTCCAGGCAGGCGACGTGGTTTAATTTACTTCACCAATCCATATAATTCCATTAATACAGCCTATTATTAATGTTTCCATCCATATGAAATAGTTCGACACTAACTGGTGGCTGTCCGTGGGACTATACTTCAAGATTGTGAACTCAGGGAGAATCACCAATTAGTGTCCCATCACTCTACTAAATTAAATTGTCCAAGGCCTGATTTTATAAAGGCCCGTAAGTAAACATGTCAGATAAAATTTTAGTAACGTCATGCAACTTTTGGCATTGCTGATTGAAATGTAATCTAAAGGATATTTATAAAACCGAGCCTAAAGGGCCTCTGCGCGTTAGCTTCGGCTACATGCACGCCTTCCAAAGGTCCTGAGCCTCTTTTCTAACTTTTTAACTCGGCTGCCATCACTACAAATAAGTGCTTTCAAAACGTTAACAAGACGATATCCTGTTATCGGATAACAGGTCAAAGACGTCATGGTTTTCACTGCCATGGACTCATATCGCGTGATCGGTAAAAACATAGTTTTTTCTTTACGCTAACGGTGTAACAGCAAGCCATTATCAAAGTTATAAAGGATGAAGCCGCTATATTTGATATCTTGTTCGCAGTACAGTCCCTAGTTTACAGTATTATGTCCAAACTTGTAAGCAAGGCCTATTCATTACAGTATCAGAGGGTTATGGAGGTAGGATTTCATACAGCCATTATGTGTGAAGGCTGTATATCTATAGCTCTTGATTTGGTACAATATTCTGAAATATTATTGGCGGTATATTAGTTAATTATCGAATAAATAGGAGCTACTTCTTCTTTTATCTACCTAAAACTACCCACTACAGAGTGGAGGTCTCCTTCAAACTCCTCCACCTGGTCTCTGCGGCCTTGGTGATGTCGTCCGCCCAACGTGCTCTTTGTCGGCCAACGTTTCTGTATCCAAGTCAAGGACGCCACTCTGATAACTTTCTGCTCTGTCCGTCGCAGTTCTGGCAACGTGACCTGCCCACTCCCCTTTTGACGTGTGTAATTATGCGCGCGATGTCGGTGACTTGTGTTGGACTTCGAATGTTGACATTTCATACGCGATCTCGAAGGGTAATACCGAGCATGGCGCGCTCTGTGACTCTATGGGCTACTTGAAGCTGGTGGATGGTCTGCTTTGTGAGCGTCCATGTCTCTGACTCATAGGACATGACTGGAATGACACACTGCTCGAACAACTGGCATTTGAGCTTCATCCGAACGTCTCTATCCCTGAGCAGTATTGTGGGACGATGTTCTATTGTTATAATGTAACCAATTCTTTTTGTTTATAATTTAATAAATATAATACGCAATCCAAGGCGGATGATAGGAATGGAATAGGAGCTACTGTTATTTGTGTAAAATACGTTATGAGCAAGATGTCATATAAAAATAAATAACAACTTTAAGCTTTAGGCCACATCCTAAAGAAATATTATGACTACTTTCTTAGTATTTCTACGTTAATTTGATTTATTCATCAATTTGACGATGCGCTGGCCTAGTTGGTAGTGACCCTGCCTATGGAGCTTGCGGTTCTTGGCTCAAATCCCGGAAACGGCAGATATTTGTGTAATGAGAACGAATATTTGCTCCTGAGTCGTGGATATTTTCTATGTATTTTATTATATATTTCTCTATATAAGTATTTATATCGTTGTCTAGTAACCATAGTACAAGCCGAGAGCTTAGTTTGGTGTGACATTGTCCCCTGTTATATACATATATATATAATGTTACTACATAAATGGCATTGGATGTTAAAAAATTAAGAAATTTACATTTAGATCGTCAACATAATTAGTCACTAGTAGTAAGAGTAAGACTTGAATAATTATGTTCCATATTTAAAAGCTTTCAGCTAATGTTTAAAGGCTTTGTCTCATAGTACATTTTAATAAATGTGCTTACATACACACCTACGAGTATATTTTATTTTCTATTATGAAATGTCTTAATCACGATAATTGCTATGCCCGCCTCTACGCCGTAGCACTTTACAACTTCGTAGCAAATTGCTACACCATATTTACCTTTGAAAGATATTGCGAAGTTTGTTAGCAATTACATTCAATGTGTAACTTTTCATGGCGATCTTTTAAGAAAAGCGAAAACGGAGAACTTGTTTTATTTATATTTTTGAATTGCAGTAAATAATAATGTCATGGGACCTCAAATAAAATGACCTAGTCCCAAACTAAGCTCTAGGCTTGTACTATGGGTACTAGACAAGGATACAAATACTTATATAGAGAAATACATACTTAAATACACAGAAAACACCCACGACTCAGAAACAAATATTCGCGCTTATCAAACAACAACTGATCGGGAATCGAACCCGGGACCGCTAGCTTCGTAAGCAGGAACACTACCTACTAGGCTAACTGTGTGTCATCGCAAATGAAATCGTTTCTATTTTATTTTAAAATTAAGTACTGTTTAATACTTTTTAGATAAAAGAGCACCCATATTAACTACACATTTAAATTATTGATTAAGAAAACAAATGTATTTTGCAAATTAAATTAAACACAAAGTTGTTTTTTATGTTCGTTATTATGATGACAAAATACGTACTTATGAAAGAAAACAAATGAAAAAATTGTAGCGGGGCAAAGCCGGTGGCGGGCCACTAGTAAAAAATAAATAATACAATTGCAATATTTGGTTATATACCAAATTAATCTTCATCAAGTTTAAAAACCAACTGAAATACAACAAAGATTTTAATTTTTCTCCAAAAATATCACTTTGAAAACTTTCAAACGTCAAAACAAAACATTTTGATTCAAGCCCTAACCCTTTGACTGTCCCCTTTGGCTGGCCCCTTGCCCAAAGGGCCCCTTGGCCCCCTGTGGCCGTAATGAGAATTCTTGCACGTACGCATTGTTAATGAGTGGACATTCATTTAGGTAACAAGGGACTCTTTATTTGTATTGGTTTTTTGGGTTTTTTATTGATTACATGCTTTTATGCTCCCTATCGTGGTTCCCCCATCCCGGTCCACAAAAATAAAGGATGTCTATTCAGTAGGTAAGTTTATACACCGCACAGGCACTTTTACACGTCATGAATCTACCAGCGCTTTACTAGAATGACTAATACTGAGAAAAAGCGCTGCAAGAATCTAAACAGTCAGTCATTCTTTGACACATAATGTATTACTCACTAGCTGCGGCCCACGACTCCGTCCGCGCAGAAGTACTATATGAACTTTCTCGTGGTCTAAGTTATCTCCACACCAGATTTGATTGAAATCGGTATAGATATTTAGAAGCGTAACAGACAGACCGAGTTACTTTTACATTTATAATAATAATTATTATTAAGTAAAACTAGGAATATAAAGTATAAAACTATAAAACATGTCAAAACTAAGAATTATTTTAAGAACAAATAATTAAAAAATAAGTATCATCACTCGAGAACTTTTCTTCCCCAACGGTTATCAGTTCTCCGAGCTATGTGGCCTGCCCATTGCCACCTCAGCATGCTAACTCTCTGTGCTATGTATGTATGAAAAATAAGTATATCCCTATTTAAATATGACGGAAAAAGACAATAAAAAAAAAAACGATATGTTTTACTACTTCATAATGTCCCTTAGACAAGATACAATTGCACCTTATTCCCTCTTCCCCTCATTTAGAATTCGGGGATAAAAAGAAGTTCATGTGTTAATCCAGGTCATAGGCTATCTCTATTTCAAATTTCATCCAAATCCGTCCAGCGGTTGCAGCGTGAAGGAGCAACAAACCAACACACAAACTTTTGTATTTATTGTATGAGTACCTAGAGTTAGTCTAAATTTTATAAAGCACAAAATCCAACTAAACGCTGACGTCACGAACCTTTCACTGCTCAGAAACAGATCCCCACAAAGGCCCGAATTTGAGTGCTTACAAAGGAGCCCTGAGCAATGCGCTGAGCATTGAGTCGAGAGCATTGAGCATTGAGTGCGTACGAATTGGTGCGCGCTGTGATCGGCAGTTGAGTATTTATAGGAGCCGCCTCAAAGACTGCCGGTGTGTTTGATTATAGGGAGGTACAAAGCGCGCGTCTCGGTTTTTGAGTTGTTGATAGCTAGGTAGTTGAGTTTGTGAGAGCTTGCGCTACAGGTGAGAAGGTTTTTAAATGTTTTATATATCTATAGTTAGGGTAAAAAAAACTATTAGAAGGGGAACCGGAACTACCGGATGATATATATTTCGTAAGTCATGAATGGGGGAGGGAACACGAAATGGCAATGCTGCAATGCGAAAAATCTGGCACAACGTTTTTGTTTTAGTTTTATATTCGATGTCTAATTGCAGCAGTGGTTTTAGTTTGTTTTGTTTTTTTAGAAATTGATGATCTTTCAGATGAGCTTTGGTGTTTTGAGGAGATCGATCATAAATGATACTTAAGTACGAGGCGTCGCTTATCATGCTGCTGCCACTGATTAGGCCAATTAGCGGGGTTTGCAGCACTGCATTGTCGTATATTATGTTAGATCTAAAATAGCTCCAAATTACCTTTCGGAAAAATGAAAAATTTGCACAACTGAATTATTTGGAAATTGAAATATCGGGATTTTTGGGTGTTCCCTCTTAAAAATTTCATGAAACGTAGCTACTCGTACTTAAATAGGAACCATCCCGAGGCAATTATCTTCTCTTTTAAATGAATCGCGTCAAAATCGATCCATTCCTTTGGAAGTTATAATGCTACAGGCGAACATATTGAGCTTATAGTTGTAATGATTTTATTGGTGTTAGTTTTAAAACAATTATTTATTACTTTATTACCTTGCAATGTTACTTTTAAGTATTATTGTATTTTATTACGGGAAAAAATGACCTTCTGCTGGAGTTTCTTGCGTCGCTTCTTCTCCGCAATGATGGTCTTGTCCGCAGCGCTAGTAGATTCACTCTATATTACTGACGTGGATAAGATGTAGCCAATTTACTGAATATATATTATTAATTTTTAATTTGAATTTTTGAATACATATACACACGTTACAATTGCAACACCCTTTTTTTAGGGTTCCCAATTCAAACTAGAAACCCTAATAGTATCGCCATGCCCATCTGCATCTGTGCGCGGTTTAACTCAGAGATTCTAGGTACTAAATACAAAGCTGTATTTTGGTATAGTTATGCATTTAAATTACGCAGACAAAGTTGTAAAATAAAATAATGAAAAAGTTCATTTAAATAACAATCTGAAATATAAATCAAAATTGTCAAGTTTAAAAGAAAAACTATAACCGCAATAGACTTCATTGGTACAACTGCTATTTAAAAATCATCGAAGAGACAACTAAGTAAAGTTACTTATTGTTTTTTTGAGATGTTTTTTTTATGTTTGTAGGACCGACTTTGAAACCCTACACTGAACATGGCCCAACATGCTCTTGCCCGGCTTTTTGTCTTTAAAACTAACCATACAGCAGCTTGTGTACGCTAATACGAGTACAGTGCTTGTAGGCACCTTTATCTAGCGCACTGATGGAATCCGGGAGGCAATCCGAGCCACCCAATTACCCTAACAAAGGGACTGTATTCTGTTACAGCTAATTGTCCGAATAGAATTGTAGGCAAAATATAGAGAGCGATGAAAACTCGTCATTTATTTTTTTATTAAAAGTTAAAAGTAACAAATTGAACCGATTATCCGATGGTCCCACACTGGGTCATGCCTGTCACGTGTCCGGATTCAGATTAACACTTTAAAAGAGAAAACAGTTTAAATTGGAAACTTAAATAAAGATTAACGTAAACTAAATGTAACAATTTTAAGCCCGAATATGGCACTGGTATAATTATTATAAATTACTTAAACTGTGTGTGTGAGTGTGTGCATGCTTGTGTGCTCGTGCGAGTGTGTTCATGAATTTGATGGGTTTAAATCAGGAAGTGAACGATTTTGTATTGAAATACCATAGAAACTGACCCGTTTTCTTTGTGTCTCAGTGTAGTCTATCTTTTATCTCTATATATATACATAAAAAAGTCGCTTCCGCCGTCTACCCGTCTGTATGTTCGCTGAGATCTTTTAAACTGCGCAACGTTTTGTAATGCGGTTTTTATCACGAGATACAATAATTCAAGCTAAAGGTTTTAATGTGTGATACATTTTGTACGGGTGTCATAAACCGAAGTGAAGCGAGGCCGGGTAGCTTCTTATAATTATAATATACTAGCGGCCAGCGGCTTTGCCCCGCTGCAAATTTCTGACTTTCCCTATGGAATTTTTTACCCACGTTTTTTTTGTAATGTTACATATAACCTTCTATGAGATATAAGAAAATGTTAAAAAAATATGAATAAAATCGGTAAACCCGTTCTTAAGTTACAGCGTGATCAGTAGAAATAGGGGTTCATTTTTATATATATTTATATTTATAAAAAAGAAGAATTTGACTGACTGATCGATCAATCCACAGCAAAAATCACTGGACTCTGAAATTCGGAAAAATATTCCTTAGATAGGGCTGTACCAAGAAGGGATTTTTGTAAATTCATCCCCTAAAGGGTTATAACTTATAAGTCGCGGGCGCGCTCTAGTACTAGAAAAATTTCACCTTTGTTTACAACTTTTTGCAATGTTTTTTGTACTTATCATCTAATTTTCATTAAGGTTTGGTTTTGCTAGTAAAATAACAGCGAGTGACACTTCCAAAAATTAAAAGTCCTAACGTACAAATTTTAATAGAGCCTCTCTGTGCTTAAATAGAAACCTTTATGAAGTGCATTCAGGGAAACATTGTGCATCAGTGCAATCCGAGCCAGCCAATTACCCTAACAAAGGGAGTGTATTCCGGTAAATATTGGATCCAAATAGTACTAGAAACTGTTACTAATTGTACGAATAGCCTCCTGACGTTTCTTGCACTAAAAAAGTAAAATGAAAAATGAATAAATGTATATAAATTAATTTGATTTGGTTTAGTTTCATTAAAATACGGCCAATCAAATAAAGATCTAGTTAAAAGGAAGAAAAGAGCAATTTTTTATGTTTTTACTGTTTTTATGACTAATGATCAAATTACAAAAATTACTTTGATTCATATTCCATTGACTTTCACTGTAACCAGAAATAATACTGCATGAAAAAGGTTGTATGAAACAAAAAATAACTAGAAACCTTCTTTTTTTTTTTTTTAATAGCTATAGTAGACTAAATGAGCTAGGTCTCTATTTTAGGCGGTAAAAGCATATCGTCTAAGATCTATTATGGTATAATTTGGTCAAGTAAATAAGCGCTATCAAAACTTTGATAATGCAATAACAGGTCAACGACAACAAACAATTTCTTGCCGCCTAAAATCCAGGTGCAACCAGATTACCTAAGCCTTAATAGGTTTCACTCCAGCGTTGCTATCGCCTAACGCATTCGCAATCGCAATCGGCTTCAAGTGGAACAATTGTTTACATTTCGTATGAAGACTCGCCTTCGGGCTGTCAAATTGAAAACGTTTGCGATTCCGAGTGCGTTAGCAACAAGCCCTCTGGTTTTAACAAGGTGTATTTCACAAATTTCAAATTTTAGACAATCACCATATTTTTTTTAAAGAAATAAGGCCGTGGATGTCACACGAGGACAATTTGATTTTTTAAAGAGTTACACTTGTGGACTACACAGAAGCTCAAGGCTCCACGCGGTTCTGTCAAGTGCTGTTGACGTTTTGATATCTCTTATTTTCTTGACAGTAATGGCGTAAATATATACAATACCATAATACATCAAAAGCAATATTAAACTATTTTACCAAGTTGAGTATTTAGACGCACTGAAGGCACCTGGTTCACTGTAATGTTCACAGGAATAGGCGGCTGTGCTTAGAATTATATGCTCGGATGATTTTAGGCTGTTCGGGTTTTCAAAGGCTGAGATAGGCCCCTATTCGAGGAGTCCTGATAATTTACTCTGTGGTTACGACCTAAAACCGATTTCGATGGCGTCTATTTTCCAAACGTAATTAATGACCCAGGTATTACCAAAAAATTCAAAATATGTGATCTAACAGTGTCCAACTTTTCAGAAACAATACCACAGCACGGCCATTCCCAATTAGTCTCGGGGGGGTATCAAAAGGACTCGTCAAAGCTGGTTTTGCACGAGCATGCGGTGGACTGACACACTGTGTTAGTGTTGGTGGACTGACATACTGCAGCTGGATATTTTGTGCTTTTGGCCCGAGAATATATCGCACGTTAAACCCAACAGTGGCACTAAATGACGAAAAAACTTTTTAATTGTGACATTATTGCAGTTAAAAATAATTAACTATTGTATGAGTTTTTTTTTGCATAGTGTCAGTGTTGGATAAAACGTGCGATATATTTCGATTTACAAACAGTAGAGACAGCATTGTTGTTAGTTGAAAGTATAACTTTTGCTTATTTTCACTAACTCTTGCTGAAGTGTTACCAAACTGAATCAAAATAAGACTTCTCGCTTTTCTGGCATTATGCAATACTTATTTTAATGTAACGTTGTCATTTCTGTTTTTTTACGCACTACATATTGTTTATCACCATGTTTAAAATTTGGATATACTTTCTATAAACAAAACAAAACGGATACGTACAAACATAATACTGGAGAAAAAAACAAGAACCTAAAGTCAAGTTCAGTGGAACTTGTGAACCATGTAAACAAATATTTACCAAGGGTGTTTTTATTAAACATAACGTATAATAAATAGTTATTTCATCTTAAATTTAGTTTGATAATAATGATCTAGTGTATAAATCATTGCATAGGCCTCACTTATTCTTTAAAAGTACGTGATTACCGAGTCATCATCATCATCATGGTGGCCTTTTGGTGATCCAATCTTGGATGTAGGCCTCTTCCCTCTTCTTCCACTCTTGGCGATCTTGTGCCCGTCTCATCCAGTCCTGACCTCCGTGCCGTCGAATGTCGTCCACCCAGCGCTGCGGTGGTCTACCGCGCCCTCTAGTATCGGCTCTGGGTCTCCATTCAAGGACTCGTCTTGTCCAGCGACTCTCGTCCATTCTCGCAATGTGTCCCGCCCATGCCCACTTTTTCTTTGCTATTACCGAGTAATCATGGTGAATTAGTTCGTTTGGTTTTGTTAACATCTTTTGCAAGTTCTATTGACGGTGACTTTACACACCCCAATTTGTGACACGTAAAAGAAAATCACGTGTTTATTCACGTTCAAAACCAAGGAAATAAAATAATGTACTCAACCTAATAAACTAGGTTAATAACCGCCATTTTTCAATCCCGAACAGCATTTATCTCAAGAGCGTATGCAATCCAAGCACAAAAACGTTGTCAAACACAAAAAACTTCCGCTATTTAGGACAACAAAAGCAGAATAAAAATGCCCAAATCATGGAGTGACAAAAAACCTACGACAATCAAAGTTTTTCCATTTCCTCGAACGAATGCAGGGCGAATGTTTGGGGCAAGACGTAGAAAGTTTGAATAATGGCGGCCTTAGGCGTTCAATGGAAGAGGGAAAGTAGAAAAGAACTGTGAGTGAACGAATTGAACGATATTTAACTGTATTTATTCACAAGTAGCATTGCCACGCGACTTTGCTTACATATATTGTTTGCCAGTTTTTCTTTTCGTTACTATTCCGTTTTTAGGTCCAACAACTACTCAATCAATTGATGTAGAATTTAGAACATATAAGACTCTTTTATTAATAAACGTACAATAGCTAACGTAAGCTTTAATAGTGGTTGTCCTTATGTCTCATTGTGAGCTTTAGATTTGGTAGAAATTGACAATGCATACTTTAAATAAAATTAGTTTATATGCTTTAACCCTAAGACGGATATAGGGTACTTATTTTGGAAATTATATAATTAGAGACTAAGGAAATTGCAATAGAGGACTTCCCTAAAAGTAAGTAATACAAAAATAATTATGATCTCAGTTAACTATGATCATTTTAATTTTTTCTTGCGTATTTAACACATTTCCAAGGTTTAAAAACTTCTTTTTATAACTTGAACATGCAAATATAAGTATAACATCGTTTTTAAATACACATGGAATCCTAAATGTACACTCGCAGCAAAATCTCATCTCAGATACACAAGGGTAGATTTCGGTACTTAGTAACAACCTCTTAGACACAAAGACTCGAGACAAACTTCATTCACCCTCGTCCATTCATCAGCTGGACACAAATACTTAGGACTGCATTCAGAGGACAAAGTAAACAAAATATTGTAAGGAGGAACAAAGAACGAAGTGGCCTGTGGACTTCTCGGGAGTGGCTGGAGGGAAGACACTACTATGTATTTAAGAAAATAACTCACTTGATATGAATAATGCTTGAAGAAGGAGGATATAACTAGGAGTATTAAATATATATATATATATATATATATATATATATATATATATATATATATACATTAAATCACGCCTGTTTCCCAGAGGGGTAGGCAGAGATCACTTCTTTCCACATGCTAAGATCATGACAAATCTCTTTCGCTTCTTCCACATTCATACATCGAGTCATGGATGCATATCGGTTTCGGGTACTTAAGATATTGGTGTTCCTTGGAATCCCTATTAACGTTTGTCCTAACGCATCATGTGCTCGAATTATAATTTGTCCTAAATTCGTTTTACCTGCGGTTAGTTTAGGTTAGTGTTGTATTACAAACAACACTAAAATGGCTTTAGGATAAATGAAAATTCGGGCAAACGATGCATTAGGAAAAATGACGATTAGTGATTCTATACCTCTTCCAGTATTTCTTTGATTTGATCCAAAATTTATTAAATAAACTGTTCTCAAGTGAGATACCTATCTCAAGACAAATGTTGAAATAAACGTCAAGTAATAGGATCGTAATAAAAAACTGATTTTACTTGAGAATGCTGTCTCAAGACAAATGTTAAGTAAACGTCAGGTTAAAGGGGCGTATGAAGAGGATGTTGAAATGACCGCCGGTGGTAGGACTCTGTGCGGAGTCCGTCCGGATCGCTACCACCATCTTATCCATTAACCTACCGCCAAACAGCAGTGTTCGCACTGTTGTGTTCCGGTTTGGGGATAAGACAGCCGGTGTAATGACTAGCATAGAGGCATTCCATCTTAGTCCTCAGGGTTGGCAACGCATTTGCAGTCTTAATCTTTTAGTCTTGTGAATGCGAATGTCTATGGGTCACAGTTTCCGCTTACCATCAGGTGGCCTGTGTGCTCGTTTGCCTTCTCTGTCATAAAAAAAAAAAAAGTCCAATTGCCACGATTTCTGAATATGTTGCATAATTATGAAAAACTAGGTTTCTACTTTTCCGTTTTTTTTAATTTGTTTCTTTAGAATACATTTAATTTGTTTTTACTGTTGCAATGAAAAAGGGCATATAAAATAATTTACCGGGGAACAACCCTACACAAACTCATGCAGGTGAGGTTTATGAGTTAAAATTGTTACTTCAATTGTTTATTTTTGTGTACAGTAGTCTACACTTATAAAAAGAAATGTATACTGACATAGAAAACATCCAAATCTCAACAGCCAGCTACCAACAGTAGGGGCAAAGAGACCGCCTCAGACATTCAAGCCACTGTTTGGAAAATGTTCCCGGATCTCCATATTCCGGAGCAAGCTTTGCGGCAATTGCTGAAAATACCTTTAAAAATATACCGCAAAACATTCGGATTTTGATTCAAACCGGACTAAAATTATCAACTTTTGACCAAAAATTTAATTTGCTCCCAAAACGTTTGACAAACAACAGTGTGAATTGTGAAATTGCATTAAAATCTACGTTTTGATTCGGTTTATTAGTTTAGCCGTTTTTCTAGTTTTTTGGTTCATTTAACTAAACTCACTTTTGCGGGTGGTAGGACCTTGTGCACGGTCCGTCCGGATCGCTACCACCATCTTATCCATTAACCTACCGCCAAACAGCTGTGTTCGCATTGTTGTGTTCCGGTTTGGGGATAAGACACCCGGT
Source organism: Acleris sparsana (assembly GCA_923062465.1). Classification (NCBI taxonomy): domain Eukaryota; kingdom Metazoa; phylum Arthropoda; class Insecta; order Lepidoptera; family Tortricidae; genus Acleris; species Acleris sparsana. The sequence continues at coordinate 3,074,631 of OV281303.1, forward strand.
GTAATGACTAGCATAGGGGCATTCCATCTTAGTCCTCAGAGTTGGCAACGCATTTGCAGTCTTAGGATTGCAGTCTTGTGAATGCGAATGTCTATGGGTCACAGTTTCCACTTACCATCAGGTGGCCTGTGTGCTCGTTTGCCTTCTTAATGCCATAAAAAAAAAACTCAACTAACGAGGTTTTTGATAAAAAACGCAAACGAGTAAAATGGAATAGATAAACAGGGACTCTTTTTAACACGTTGAAAACCATATCGTGTTTGACTTGTTATCTTATTGTCAATGTTTTGATAGCTCTTATTTACATGACAGTAATGGCGGCGGAGTCAAAAACAATACCATAAGTACCATAACAGCTAACCTATTGCCTAACGCACTGAGGTCAAATACGATTTGGATTTTACCGCCTAGAATAGACGCCCAGCGCTAATGCACAAATGTGCTTTTGACTGTAGATGCTGTGCTAAATATCCCTAAAGACTATGAAGGAACAACTCTCATCATGTCAGCCGAAAGACGTCCACTGCTGGACATAGGCCTCCCCCAAGGCTTTCCACTCAGACCGGTCTTGTGCTTTTCGCATCCACCGCGGTCCCGCGATCCTGACGAGGTCGTCACTCCATCTTGTTGGAGGCCTACCTACAGCTCGTCTTCCGGTCCGCGGACGCCACTCCAGAACCTTCTGACCCCATCGGCCATCAGTCCTGCGAGCAATGTGCCCCGCCCACTGCCACTTCAGTTTAGCTATTCTTAGGGCTATGTCGGTAACCTTAGTTAGGAACAACTCTATGCATTTTTTTTAAAACGGTTTATAGTAGTCTCTGTGGTGCTTATTACGACATAATTATTGTGTTCCAAAAGGAGGGTTATGTGTATATATGTAACTATGTATGTCCGTTCATATATATGTTCCCTCGTAACTGTGTTTTAATGTTTTTTATATCGTCGACAATGTCAAAAATGCAGTTTGGCTTTTCATTACTTTTAAGCTTGTTTTTTGTTTATTTATTTCTACAGAATTAAAAAAAAAATGTCAGTAAAGAGCTAGTTTATATTATTATTGAAACCAAAAAAATAGGGATTTAAAGTAATTTGATGAACACAAACGCGTCCTAATATATTATTACAATTCAAAAGAAATATCATTATAAATATTACTATTATAAACGCCGATTGTAGTTGAACTATTTTTTATTGATTACCATTAATACTAAATAAACTAAACTGTAAATAAACTTCAAAAACGCAAAAATAAAACCTTTGTTTTGAAATCATACGGACCTTTTTTATTGCCACCATAACTGACGGCACGAGAAGTGAATAAGCGACTATGATATGGTCCAAGTGTAAAATAAAAAAGGTAAATAAAAATAATAATTTGACGACGCGGTCAGAACCCTGTCTACGAAGCTAGGAGTGCTAAGTTCGATTCCCTGTTAGTGCAAATATTTACGTAATGAGCATGATTACGAGCATTTGTTTGTATGTACGTGTATATAAACACTTTATTTTACAAAATAATAAATAAATCAATACAACGATAAAAAATACAAAAGCGAACTTTTCTCTTTAAGGAACCTCGTCAAGCTAATTCTTGTGTGATTCAAAAAAGAGAGAGATCGTTCTTATTATTGTTACCACCTAAAGTAACAACCTAAAGCTTAGTAACAAGCCATGCTCCTATCTAGCATCGGACTTCCAGATACGCTGCAGGATTCCATCCGTACCTGGTTGAAATTCCGCCTCTTTGAAAGAAGCGCTTTGCATCATCATTTATAATGCGTACTGCAAAAGAGTGTAATGCGCTTCCGGCGTCTGTATTTCTGAGTGCATACAATCCGAACCAATTTAAAGCTAGGGTGAATACGAGTAGACATCTTCTGGATGAACTCGCTTCATCGTCGAAAAAATCTTCGCCCTCCAAGGGCAAAAGTTAGTCAAGAATAAGGCCATTTTCTATAAAAAATATATCTAGAGGTATGAAATGATTCTCTTATATTTAGTTATTTAAAATTAGTAAAGTTCTCAAGTTTAACACATTCAGTCCCAGTAATGCTACAAGTGCTACGCTGTAGACTGTAGCGTAGCAGATTTTTCGCTATGTAATGAAAATCAGCTACGAACAGTGGATTCGGGTCATTGACACTAAAAATGCGTCAGAGTTTGTTGGACTACACTATACTCTGATTATTCTAAGATGATACAATGAATTGTAATTTCAACCACTTACGTTACCAACAAGCGATGTTTTTATAAATAGGCGATTAATTATTTAAATTCCTGAACGGCGGCGTACTAGGTTTGTTCCATAATCAGAGTATAGGCTAAGATAAGAGAGTTTATAAGTCAAAAATGAGCCCAAGAGAAACCTCTGCTGAGAAGAAACGCCGCAAGAAACTTTACAGTAAGCCATTGAAGTCACAGAAGAACCTAGTCTTATACATCAATCCCTCAGCATTTTACCTCTCAAGTTCTTAATAAAAAACTCGGTAACCTTCTAGTACGGTCGGCCTTATAAGAAGCTGCACACTTTAGTACTCTGTCACTTTAACGTCATGTTTGAAATGATGGACTAATCTGTCAAAGGCGTTTCAGCGACAAGGTACAAAAGTGTGCACCTACTTATAAGGTTGACTGTACCATCGGCACACTATATACCCTGTTCAAATTATGCCGAATCGTCAGGGGAATAATTCGTGTAGTTTTGTAAATTGATACAGTTATACCTTGCGGTATCCAGATGAACATACTAAAAGTCCTCAAAGGTACCTTTTTTAGATTTTTGCTCAAATCTCGAATATCAGTACGAATATCATTATGAATACTTCTGACAAGAGTTTCTCTTAGGAGTTTAGCCCTATACTATACTATAGGAGATATATTAGTACATTAGTAGCTCATAGTTCACAGGTACCACCCTAAGCTCTCTGGTCTTCCCGTTTATTCCTTGTACCAAGGATAGAGTTTTGACGCACAGTCTGCCCTCCCCCCCCCCCCCCCCCCCTAATGGCCAATAAAATCGCGGGAAACATCACCGATACAGTCATAGAGCTTGCCTATAAAATGCACGTGGTCTCGATTTTTAAAACATTCCATGCGAATCTAATTTGGGTGTTTGTGGGGGAACGGTTTGTTTTTAGTTTGATAGTGAATTTAACTTTTACTAGAGAGGCTTAAATTGAATTTCATTAATTTTATAAAATACCTATGAATTTGATTGTTTGTGTGAGTGATATACTCGATCCATCAGAAGTTTTAAATTATAATAAAAGTAAAGTTAGTATCTTATAGTGTTTAATTGTTTTACATCAGTTTAAAAAAACTCAATACAAATTAATTTCCGGTCTCTATTTCAAAACTGTAGCGAAGTACCAATAAAAAACGCTACTTTTGAATTATTAGTACAAAAATTATGACAATTAAATGCTTTATTTTGAACTTATAGAAAATTGTACAATTTTATTTCGCTTCATAGTTTTAGAAAACGCCGTGTTTTATATAAATAATATATTTAAAACCGTAATTTCTTTTGCATTCCTCAACAATTTCTCCACAAACCGAAGCTCACTGAAGCCAGCCCCGACACGTCATCCCACGAGACTAGAACAATGTTTAAACAGACACATTGTGTTAGTTTCGCGGAATTCCGTCTGTCTTGCATTTTAAGTGTGTTTTATCCATTTTGAAATATTTAAAAAGCTTTATTCAGTATGCAAATGAAATAATAACTCGTACTTATTAAAAAAAAATAGTTTTCAGTTTTGAGAACACACACCTGTTTCGGTGAATGTAGGTTGTTTATTAAAAAATAACTTCTTTTTAAATTGACACTCTTTTCTATACGACTCAACCACAATTTGCTTTTCTAGAAAGACTAAAACTAGAGTTTCTATTCGTTTCGTTTTTAAACCTATCACGTCACTGGTAGCTTAGATGATACGAAGAGTCACGTGATCTACCAGTGACGCCATTGGTTTAAAAACGAAACGAATAGAAACTCTAGCTAGCGTAATGCATCTAGGCTAGAGCCTCTCGTGTTTCATTAAAGTAAAAAGCAACGCTTCTTGCACAATCTAAGAAATTCTTCGTTAGTACCATTGCAATAAAGAAGCAATTGATCGATAACCCATAAATGTTTCCAGATTAATATACAGTGTGTGGCCCAAAACCGGGGATAATATTAAAAACAGGGGCTTTATAATACCGGTAATTACATTAAAATGGTCTTACCTAATTAAAATCAAAACTTAACTTTCAGTGTTTTTCTAACAAACTTAATCGCAAATTCAATGTAATGCAAACACCGCTAAATCTACCGCATGTTGTCAATGGCACCCTGTACTCAGACATACATTACCTACGATTTTTAACTTTGTAGGCTGTTTTCTCCAAAATTGACATGTTCTAAAGAATCCCCATTTACTTTTTTCGCCCCGGTTTTGGGCCACACACTGTATAATCGACATTCTCATCTTCCTAAAGCCATTATTTTATTTTTATAGTATCTCCAACGCTAATCCCTCAGCAAACATATTCGCGTGTACCGAACCCTTTTTACACAATCTAAAAAACAGCACGTGGGTATGTTAGCAATAAATTGTAAGTTGTCCCTTCCCAATACTGATTTACTCCCTACATTTTTGCCAAATCGAAAATGGGGTTGGGGTTCAGAAATTTACAGTTGAAACCCAAGAGACAGATTACGACCCCTGTTACATTCGTGAAAAATATTCCGGATGACGTTTGCATATTTTTGTTCATTAAACATCAAAGGAGTATACAAAGTTTATATCAGCACAGTTTTTAGGAACGCTCGTGTAAAAAATGGGGTGCTCTCTACTTCGCCGAAACTTTTTACGCCGAATGTATAGTTACGCCGAATTTTGTTTCCGCATATTTTTTTCAACAGTATAAACGGATTTTTTTTTGTGCAATCCTGGTAGAATAGAGATAGATATTTTATTTGTAAAAAAAGTCAAAGGTTTCATTAGAATAACAATTATGGGAAATTAGTATTCTGCGAAATAATACATTCGGACAATTTATATGATTATGCGAAAACAAGAGAAAAAAAAAGTGTTTTGTTGCCAGCTTTGCAGCTAGCGGTTCCGGGTTCAAAACCCTATAAGAGTCGATTTGTGTGATAATCGCAAGTTTTCCTGAGTCTTTGATATTTTCTATGTATTGGCAACACCAATTTTAGATAAGTAAAAAAGTTTGTATCCCCTCTCTCTGACATCGGCAACCCCGGTGAAATACACGCTATAAAAGACTCTGGTATTTTAAATCAATTCCACGGACCTCCAGCCCTTGCAATATTTTTTTTTACAGTCCAGACAGTTGATACATGCATTTCTATATAAAAGTAAGTTTATCAATGTCTAGTACCCATAGTACAAACCTAGAGCTTAGTTTGGGACTTTTTTTTTTGTATTTATTAATTATGTTTTTTTTTTTTAACTCTTTTCAAACAGCCTCTAGTTACGAGTAGTTATGAGTTATTATTTATTTTTCTATCAGGAAAACTAAAAGCATTTAATTGACAAATTACTATGATACATTGATTACTTACTTACTACATTAAACTACATAATTATGAGCAAATTAAATAAAAAATGCTTGAAATATTAATACAGAACAATCTTATTTATTTCAGCTAAGCAAATAAAGTAATAAATTTCACTTAAGACGGCTAGCCTAACAAACTTGATACAAAATAAAAATGGCTATTTCATTTAGTGTTCCGTATTTTATTTAAAAAAACCGGGCAAGAGCATGTTGGACCATGCTCAGTGTAGGGTTCCAAAGCCGTTACTACAATCAAAGTTGCCGTTGGGAAACTGTTATCCCCATACATAGACATGGGTTGCTGTCAGTTTACCAACAATGTAAATAAGTTGGAATGCATGAACCAATAAAGTCTACTTAGTCGTTATAGTTTTCCTTTTAAATTAATTATATGTGCTTTCACTTGAGATATTTTTTTGAATTTTTAGTATTTGTAGTTTTGGTTGTAGGGGGGGAGACACACACAGTTTGCTCTAACAAAAATTAGCGCTTTAAAGCCTAATATTTCATAAACGGATCCCTAAATCGAAAAATTGTTTTCCCTAACCCGCAATATTTTTGAAGGACCTATCCAACGACACCTCACAATATGGGGTATACGAGAAAAAATCACATCCCCACGTTACGTGTAGGGGAGGTACACAAAAAATATATTGTTTTTCCAGATTCTTTTGTACCACTTTGTTAGCTTGACTCATATGTATATTCATGCCAAATTACAGCTTTCTAGTACTAAAAGTCTTTGAGCTAGGCTGCGGACGGACGGACGGACGGATGGACATGGCGAAACTAAACTAAAATGGCACCGGTATTTTCGAAAACGTATAGCCGGAGCCGTTTTGAGTGAAGTTATTAAGTCAACAGCCGTCAGCCATGGTTATAGTACATTACAAAATGGCCGTTCAACCGTCACAGTGCTGCTAATTTTGAATATATTTATTTTAAGAAGCACTAGTCAAGTTGGTAGTGACCCTGCCTACGAAGCTAGCGGTCCCAGGTATGAGTCCCAGTCAAAGCAATTATTTCTGTGAGTTGGTTTCTGAGTTTTGAGTGCTTTCTACGTTCGACAAAACTTGCAAAACAGCTTTTTTACGTTCTTAGAGAACCCTAAAAAAAAAACCCTAATCGCGTTCGTTACACTTTGATAAATTTGTTTGCTTAAAAGAAATCTCTTCCAGGCTAATTTCTCTTGTCTAGAAGATCAGTGTAAAGCCTCTTCAATTAGCATTGAGAAATGTTTTTTTTTCTAAAATATGGGGAGATTTAGGGGCATTGAACTTGCCCTTTGATTAATCAAGATTATTTTGGGTCTTATGCAAATGAGTTTAGGGGTTATGCACCCTAGCCACCGCCACTTTTAGCAACATTAATTTCTTTCAAAAATACGTGTAAAGGACTTTAAAAAACATATCTACTAGGAAATATAAAAATATTATACAGCTCTTTTTCATACATTTCAAGTAAAATTTATATCCTGTATACATACAATACACGTAGAGTCAAGGAATTTAATTTCTACACCACTTTGGTCTATGTCAAAGTGACACTGTAAATAAAATCATAAGAAGTGTCTTACGTTATGATTGATTACTCCACTTTGACATAGTCCAAAGTGGTATAGGAATTTAATTCATTGACTGCACATACCTTCACGCCTGTAATCCCAGAGCGCTGCAGAACTACATACAACTCTAAAAACTTGTTGATGGTCTGTAAACATATTTTGCACAAATATGCAAAGATGATTACCAGCGTATTAGTGACATTGTATATTTAAATGTGCGAAAAACAATAGTTTGTCATGGTGGAAATGAATTTCACAAATATATATACTCGTAATATTAAAAGATCGAATCAATAATCCTCAAGTTATTGTCAAACGAACATACAAATGTGATAGCCCAATTACTCATCTCTAATGGGAATATAACCCAGCGCTGCCGTGTCTGGCCGAACTCACGTATCTTTGAAAGAGCTGTTTTGAGATAAACGGGTTTGAAAGTTTTTAAAAGAAACGTTTCATATCTCGCAAAATTATTGAAGGATATTTTTTATTTTATTTTTCATTTGCAGTAAATATAATCCCACACGAGAAGAGATAAAAAGAAATACAACTTTGCAATCGATAATTTTATTATAGCTATTTTTAATTATGGGAGTTGTAAAATTTCATACATTGTTGGTAACGCGACCTGCTGTATCTATAAATACACGAGAGTGGCGGGTACAGGCGCTACCCAAGTGATTGCGCTTAGGAGATACCGATCTAATGTATGTGGATTTTAATGTATGGGTTCTCTGTCAGTATTTCTGTATATTTCAGTATATTTCTTTATTATACTTAATTATTTATCAGGCTTACTTGATATGCGTTCGGGGATAAAGTTATAAAGGGTTTTAGTCAAGTATGATACTTCAAACGTCACTATAAATAGTATAAATACCCTTTAAACTCCATCCGCGAAGATAATATTTAAACACGGCATAACCATAACCATAAGTATAGTTACAATTACAATTTTTATCATTCTATCCATCCATACTAATCCATACTAATGTTATAAATGTAAATGTATGTATCTGTTTGTTTGGTATAAATAATAAAAAATAAATAATACTGCTATGTCTGGTACCAATTCTCTATCGGTAGGTATTTAGTTGCCTCACGGAACCCTAAATTTGATAGGTAATTAAAGTTTTAAACTTACCGTGTTTGTTTGCAGTCTAATAAACTCCTCTCCGTTATTTTGATGAGTTTCTTGGTTATTCTGTACTGTTTCCCGATAACAACTTGCACCTATTTCACGATAGCAACTTGCGGCATCACGAATCCTTAATTTGCTGTTATCTAGCACTGTATTTTGCTTCGAAAGCTCTAAAATAGCGTGTCTCCTTAAACCACTCATTTTTTATAATTTGTCATTAACATAAGGTTAATTTCTACTATTTTTATGAATAAAAGTACCTACGGGAGCACGTAATTAAGCGTGCCCGAGAAAGCGATTGAATGATCCCGACAGGTTCATACTAGATTGGTAACGCCGAAGTCAGGTACCTATGAAGAGATACGGTATACACGCGTTACTCGGCCGGTTCACTCTTGTTGCGCTGTTCTCAGGTAACTTAAGATACAGTACGGACCTGTGACCAACTATGTGAAAATACATAGTTACAGTAGTTTTCATGGTGTATTATCTTCGAAAATAATAAGAAAATTGTAAAAACAATTATTGTAGTATATAGATGGCAGTATTTAGAACCGAATCAGCCTGGTTACGCGTAACTGCTGTAACTCAAGATACGTGAGATCGGCCAGACACGGCAGAGCGGCTCTAATTATACTTGAAAAAACTATATTGCTTTTGACATGTAGTCGTATTGTCAACGTAATGATAGGCCTTGTTTATGTGATAGCGGCCGATTTTAACATAATAAAAATATATTCATTCGCATTCACAAGACTGCAAGCCTAAGACTGCAAATGCGTTGCCAACCCTGAGGACTAAGATGGAATGCCTATAACAAACAAACTGGAACACAACAATGCGAACACTGCTGTTTGGCGGTACGTTCATGGATAAGATGGTGGTAGCGAGCCGGACGGACCCTGCACAAGGTCTTTAGCAGGGATCGCTACCACCAATACCACCATCTTATCCATTAACCTACCGCCAAAAATATTATTATTATTATTATTATTATTTATTATTATTATTATTCTATCTTAGTCCTCAGAATTGGCAACGCATTTGCGGACTTGTGAATGCGAATGTCTATGGGTCACAGTTTCCACTTACCATCAGGTGGTCTGTGTGCTCGTTTGCCTTCTCTATGCCATAAAAAAAAGAATTCCAGGAATGCTTTCAAAGATATTAATTAAGTGAACTGCGTCGACAAACGTACAACTTTTAATCTTGTTATATATTTAATATTTCTCCTCGTTCCAAATCCTCTCCTTAATCTTACAAAGCACCTTAACAACCGGAAATGACATATTTCCCACATACCTGCCTGAAAGCTTCGCTAGGAGTTAACAGGAAACACGCCGCCATTTCCCCGCAACTTCCGGTGGCTTAGTGCTAGCCCGGAGCTTTTTCTACCAGCTTTAAATATAAGCTTTTACTGGATGTAGGTAAGTGGGTAAGCGGTTATAACTGGATTTTACTAGTGCTGGTTAGTTTTTAATGTTGCACTAATTCTCTTTCCACGACAATGAGTGTAAGTTGCTAATTACTTCTAAAATGACCGTTATATTTTAATTAACTGTTTGTTAGTGTATTTATATGTACATTTAACGTAAAGTACCATTTTTATTTACCACGACGCGACGCGACGTAATAGCCTAGTGATTGGGTAGTGACCCAGCGTACGAAGCTAGCGGTGCCGGGTTCGATTCCCGGTATGGGAATATATTTGTGTGAAGAGTACGAGTATTTGTTTCTGAGTCTTGGATGTTTTCTATGTAGTTATTTCTCTATATAAGTAAGTTTAACGTTGTCTAGTAACTACCCACAGCACAAGCCTAGAGCTTAGTTTGGGACTAGGTCAATTGGTTTGATCGTCACTTGATATTTATTTATTTACATAGTTTAACAAATCTAAATGGACAAAATGTTCACGAGCTCAATTTTTTCTGCCAAGTAAATTATTCAAATTCAAAAAACACTAATTACCTCATGATAGGTAAATTACTTTACATTATAGTTTTAGACATTCACGAAAATAAATGAAATTACACCATACAGGTATTTCACGTCCAAACATTAAAAATAAAAACAATACAAAAACAAAACAGATGATACAACTCAGAGACAGAACATTGAGGTGGCAAAAGGCTTAGCCTCAGCCTATGCCTCGATTTGTAAAACCGCAGACCTGATTTTCAATTACATCATTTAGGGGTAAAGTGGTAGGGCTAAGATCAAAGTCAAATAACCTATAATAATTATGTATCACAGTTATTACAGTAATAATAGTTACAATTGTTATAAGAGCTATCAAAACGTTGACAATAGGAAAACATTATGAAAAGCATACGGTTTTACCAAGTGGAATGTCAGCCCTGAGCATAATGTACTCGTAATTTGATACTGTTAAATTTCAAATAGATATCATCTGTCTACTTAAGACTTAGATTTGAACCCATCAACATCGTAAAGAAATAAAGGTGCAAATAAAACGTCTAAACCAATGATGATTCTTGTACGTAACTATTTTCTTGTCCTTTTTTGCTTGTTGTTTGCTCTGTCGTTCCTCGGGGTTGTGGAGAATACCAGTGTTTTGCTCTGATGAGCAAAGTTATGCGCTGAGCCATTACCCTTTTGCCCTGCTGCAGCGCACACATTGTTATGGCATTTTTTTTTTGTCAATTGCATGTGTGTTTTCTAGTATGAAAATAAACGTTTTATATATCTTATCTATCTATCTATCTATTATTATCAGTTTCTAAGAACAGAGATCCACAATAATTGTGTAACAAGTAACACAAGGTCCTGATTTACTTAGAACCGCCTGTGGAGACAAATTTATAGCCAGCCTGGCTAATTGGAGAGCACGGCGGAGAAGGTATAGGTAGGACGAAGATACTTCGCGGCAATTGAAGGGGTATTGTAGATATTTAGTATAAAATACCTAAAAGAGATACAAAGATTTAGTGGTGGTAGTCTATCATCATCATCATCAGCCTACACTAGTCTACTTCTGGACGTAGGCCTCTCCCATTGCACGCAACCGAGCAAGATCTGCGGCCAGTGTCATCCAGCTCTTGTCAGCCACCTTGCGAAGATCATCGCTCCACCTAGTCTGAGGGCGGCATCCCACAGTGTCCCACATTACCTCTGAATCACCACCAGCATGCATTAACTAACCGTTGCGTAATGATTAAGTTTTGGGGATAACGCAAACGATAAAATTATTGGCATAGCGGCCATCTTAGTCCTCAGGGTTGGCAATGCATTTGCGGTCTTAGGATAGTAATCTTGAGAAAGCAAATGCTTATGGGTCACAGATCCCGCTTAGTATACCTCCTCTATGCTATAAAAATAAATAAAGTAAAAAAGAAATGGTTTTACATATTCCAGAAGGTTTTTAAGGCCTGGTCCCTCTGGAAACCAGCTTGGCTTGCTGCGGCACAATGCTTTTCAACGTCATATTTAATTGTTAGTTCTGCCGTGTCTGGCCGATCTCACGTATCTTGAGTTACAGCAGTTACGCGTAACCAGGCTGATTCGGTTCTAAATACTGCCATCTATATACTACAATAATTGTTTTTACAATTTTCTTATTATTTTCGAAGATAATACACCATGAAAACTACTGTAACTATGTATTTTCACATAGTTGGTCACAGGTCCGTACTGTATCTTAAGTTACCTGAGAACAGCGCAACAAGAGTGAACCGGCCGAGTAACGCGTGTATACCGTATCTCTTCATAGGTACCTGACTTCGGCGTTACCAATCTAGTATGAACCTGTCGGGATCATTCAATCGCTTTCTCGGGCACGCTTAATTACGTGCTCCCGTAGGTACTTTTATTCATAAAAATAGTAGAAATTAACCTTATGTTAATGACAAATTATAAAAAATGAGTGGTTTAAGGAGACACGCTATTTTAGAGCTTTCGAAGCAAAATACAGTGCTAGATAACAGCAAATTAAGGATTCGTGATGCCGCAAGTTGCTATCGTGAAATAGGTGCAAGTTGTTATCGGGAAACAGTACAGAATAACCAAGAAACTCATCAAAATAACGGAGAGGAGTTTATTAGACTGCAAACAAACACGGTAAGTTTAAAACTTTAATTACCTATCAAATTTAGGGTTCCGTGAGGCAACTAAATACCTACCGATAGAGAATTGGTACCAGACATAGCAGTATTATTTATTTTTTATTATTTATACCAAACAAACAGATACATACATTTACATTTATAACATTAGTATGGATTAGTATGGATGGATAGAATGATAAAAATTGTAATTGTAACTATACTTATGGTTATGGTTATGCCGTGTTTAAATATTATCTTCGCGGATGGAGTTTAAAGGGTATTTATACTATTTATAGTGACGTTTGAAGTATCATACTTGACTAAAACCCTTTATAACTTTATCCCCGAACGCATATCAAGTAAGCCTGATAAATAATTAAGTATAATAAAGAAATATACTGAAATATACAGAAATACTGACAGAGAACCCATACATTAAAATCCACATACATTAGATCGGTATCTCCTAAGCGCAATCACTTGGGTAGCGCCTGTACCCGCCACTCTCGTGTATTTATAGATACAGCAGGTCGCGTTACCAACAATGTATGAAATTTTACAACTCCCATAATTAAAAATAGCTATAATAAAATTATCGATTGCAAAGTTGTATTTCTTTTTATCTCTTCTCGTGTGGGATTATATTTACTGCAAATGAAAAATAAAATAAAAAATATCCTTCAATAATTTTGCGAGATATGAAACGTTTCTTTTAAAAACTTTCAAACCCGTTTATCTCAAAACAGCTCTTTCAAAGATACGTGAGTTCGGCCAGACACGGCAGAGTTTGAGATTCTAGGCGGTAAAAACAATATCATTCTTGACCTGTTATAGTATTGTTTACGTTTTGATAGCTCTTATTTACTAGAGTAATGGCGGCTGAATTTTAAACAACATAAGTCAAAGACGATATAGTTTTTTCATATCACCTACTCGGAAAGGGGACTTTTCTTCCCTGCTAGGAGGGATCAAAGTGGCACTTTTCTGTTCAAGGACATTTTGTTGCCAAATTTGATAATTGTTGTTAAGTGCGATAATTTCCTGTTGTTAAATTTGATAATTTCAGCATTTCTAGAATGTGTGAATAATTAAATTTGTTTCATCACTAAGATCTTTTATTTTCCTCATAGGTGATGTGAAAAGCAGTATGTGTTACACTGTAGCAAAATTATTTCCACCTTGGGCGTCAACACTTGAATCCCTCACTACGCTCAGGATTCAATGTACGCCCTCGCCTTAAATATGTCATTTTGCTCCCTTGTCACACAATCTACTATTAATACAAAAGGCCTATATAATTAGGCGTTCTGTTAGAACAAAACGTCGAGGTATATATAAATATAACTAGGGAGACATTAGGCTTAAATCCTGCCGCTCCCATAAACCACATCTGCTAAGACACTTCCACAAAAACTAAATTGTATCTTTATTTCCATTAAACACGAGTTGTGGTTATTTATGTGCAGAAGGAGTAGCGCCTACCTTCAGATGTGCTTAATGGTTTTTGTCTGGAAATATAAAATATGGCCGCCCCATGTCCCGGAAAGGAAATGCGTATGTTATTTGATTATTTTCGGGATGAATGTGGGGGAAAAGTTTGTGGATCTATCCGGATTGTGTTGAGAAAAAAGTTGTAATGATATGATGGTGGCATGTTGATATTGGATCATTTAACTAAATAACTAAATGAAAAGCAAGCTTGAAAAACACGACTGTACTTTTTGGTATTATTATTAAATCCGTTATATATTTGAGATGGTCACATTAAGACCTTTCAAATGATACCCATATTTTAATAATTAGAAGACTTTTTTATGACAAAAATAATTTTCATTTAGCCATTGTTGTTATTTCAATTTTAACAGTTTAGGTATCCTATGTCACCCAGGATGGTGAAAGGATTCTAACGATACCACACACATTTAAATCGGCTCATCCGTTTAGAAGTTATGATGGAATAAAGAATTATTAGATACATACATACATGAACCCTGAAAACACTACACTCCTTTTTTGGACAGTCGTGTAAAAAATGATGTTTTTATAAGGTATTATTATTTACGGATCATTGTGGCAAAACAGTTAAATTTTATATTATTATTTTGAATTTAAACCTTTCTGTGCAGAGCTGAGCATGAATATTTTATAATGAAGACTGATTGTAATAAGGAATTTTTCTGACTTAAGCTGTTTCTGATTTTAGCTGGTTTTTCTTTGATACCACATAATATCAGTTGCCGTGAAGAGAGAAATACCTACCAAGAAACATTTTATGCTTCTAACGAATGATCAAAAAACAAGGTTAAAACTACAATTGGCTAAATCATTCTGGTAACAAATAAAATAAAAACAATAATGAACTCTCATAGGTTATGGGCCCAACTTTCCCCTCGCCGCCATATTTAAAAACTATAAACAAACCTAACAGCGGCCGGACGCGCCATTTCCTCACTTCCTGCCACAGAGTAGCGTTCCCTGTTCTGACCTCTTCGGACGTAATCCGTCTTGTCAAGAATTTCGCAGTATATCTTGCATCTAGTAGTTTATTTTGTACCGTGAGAAAACCACTCTTAATGCGTTTTTTAGTTATTTGTTAGGATTTTGCGTTAAGAAAAATCAACAACGATTTCGAAATATAACCTTCACACGTCAGGTTTTATTTTCTAAGGCTAGTCAAACGTTAATAATTGTAAAAATAAAGTTAAACTATATGTCTAATAAATTAAGTTGTTATAGACGTTCCGTTTCGTTTAAAAAATAGTTACTGCTCTATTTTACCGTTTGACCAACTACCAAGCATGAGTGTTTGCATTGCTGTGTTCCAGTGTCGGGGACCAACATACAAAAAATAAAAACAGAAAAAGACATTTGAAACTTAGTTCACAACTCCACCACTTCATATTCGGATGTTATCATTTGAATTATAGTTTTAAAAATTACAGTTACCACTTTTGTTAACTTTATTACTTTGGTATAAATTTCAACACATTGTGTAAGTGGTAAAAGTCAAGTTTTGAATCAAACTTAATCTATTTGCGGTTTGTATATTGTGCCGGATAATGATCCGTGTTTACTTTAGTAAAAGGTTGTTCAGGCTGAAGAAATCATAACGCAATGTAGTCAAAGTAACAGCGCCATCTGTTGGTTGATAGAATAACTTAAATAAACTTAAAAATATTATTATTGGATTCTAAATCCCTCCCAATTGAACGTACTATATTGTCATTGTTAGTCTAAATAGGAACCGACTGTAACATCAAGTAATTTGTACATTAAGCAGTTGGACATTACGTTAATTTGCCGGTTTATACATTTTTCACATATCGCTGATCATGTCACGTCGGGAAATGTATAACTTTGCTAATTGACGTATTATGTCAAACTGCTTAGCAATCGAATTCCTTGATGGTGCATTGACGCAAGCGTTCACCGTCAATTTGTGTTACGGGGCTTGCTCTCGTATTTTAAAAGCAACAAAATTCTTAATCAGAACAAATGAACACGCAGCGACGCTTAAACAATAAATATGCAGATTCTCACAGGTTCATATTAAAACGCATGAAGCTGCCAGCGTTTTTTGCAACCGGAGTACGGCACAACTGTACAAGATAATAGAGCTGGATAGCTGCCAAGTTGTTTTACGCAGCATGCAGTCGATGATAGCTGCCTGGATTAACCAGTTTAGAGTATGCGGGCACAACTTGCAAGCGTTACAAGCATTTTGCAGTTCCTTTTTTTTTTTAAAAACAAAAATGGAACTCTAAATCAATAGTCAAACATTCAACGCGTCCGGGCCTAGTAGGGTTGCGATTATCGCGTGACAAAATGTCGATAAAACATCTGTCACTCTCTTACTTATAAAGTAGTAAGTGTGTCAGAAAGTGACAGAAGTTTTATCCAAATTTTGTCACGTAGTATGTTAATAACTTAGAATTTTACCCTCTCATTTAAAGACGCACAATAACTAAATTGTGCTTGAAATATGCTTGGTACTTACTGAGAAAGATGTTGAAATTTATTTAATACTTTTTGGAAGCCTTTAGGATCTGTATTACGTAAATATAGACTTTTATTTTTTTCCAATAGAATCAATTCCGAAAAATTTAACCACGCAATCAAGCAGTATCCCGTTACATACGAAAATGCGACAAAGAATCCCGGAATAAATCATTTTTCACGTGAAATATGATCGCATAAAGCGTTTCCGAAAGCAATTAGTTCCTGTTACGACCGCAGACGTGGGGCACGAAAAAATATGCGATACGTATTGAGGAAGAAAACACGGCGGGACCGCAGCGTTTTTTTGGGAAACACGTTGTTTGAATTTAAGCTTCGTGTTCTGTGATTCAATCAAGTTATCGTGGGTATAATAATTTTTAAACCAGATTTTTCAAAATAGCTGTTATAAGGTAAAACGTAAATTTAGGATCCATTTTTAAAAAGATGTGCTAAGTCGTCAATTTTATTAGAGATGTCTTGGGAATTTGAACGTTATTTCTATAGAATGTCAGATTGACTTTGGATTTGGATGGTTTTTTTTCAACATTTACATTGGGTAGGTTGGCAATTAAGTAAGTTTTGTGTACGGTTGTGAAATAAATATGGAAAATAACAATCTCAGCTTTTAATGCTTCTTTAGTGTTTTTTTTTTTAAATAATCACCTTCGGGATTTTTTTTTTGCCACTGGCACCATTTGAATACGATATTAAAAATTCAAAATTTATTCAGTAAATTGACGACACTTTTATACGTTATATATTTAATAATTCATGTAACAAAGAGTTGACACTAATATTTTTTTAAATAGCTATATGCATAACCCAGATATAATTAACAAAGATTCGTGTCTAGCCCGTTCTAGCAAAATATAATTGATCATGGATTTTATATGGCCAACGTGTTACAAGACGTCACATGGCATATCAGATCTCTCCATCTACTCACTGTCTAGTCATCATCATCATCATCATCATCATGTCAGCCGAAAGACGTCCACTGCTGGACGCCTTCCCCAAGGCTTTCCACTCAGACCGGTCTTGTGCTTTTCGCATCCACCGCGGTCCCGCGATCCTGACGAGGTCGTCACTCCATCTTGTTGGAGGCCTACCTACAGCTCGTCTTCCAGTCCGTCCGTCTGTCTAGTAAGCAGTCAAAAATATTTTTAAGTCTAATGCATATTCTTTATTGTGCCACTGTTTAAACGCTGCGTTTTTCCCCACCAATACGTGCATCGACTTAATAAAAATAAATATTGTATTGCACGGGAACGTTGTAGGTTTACGATACAGCCACAATAATTTAATACCGCACGTGAATAGGTATTTATTTATACCATAACCATCCTATTGCCGCGGTTTACGGTTCAAGCATTGCAATAAACTAAGCAGCTCTAATAGAGTCTGTAGAGATATTGTACGTGAATTGGATTTATGTATGACCAAAAAAAGATGATGTTATGTTTAAGACTATTGTTTAGTGTTGGTCCATCTGTTTGTCATCAGACGCTATTACTATGGCTCTATCTGTTTATTTGCTTCTCTGTCTGTCTGTCTGATAGCGGGCTGTATCTCATTAACCGTTGTAACTAGGCAATTTTTTTTTACAGTGTTCAATTTAAAAAAATGGCCATGTGCGAGTCGAACTGGCGCACGAAGGGTTCCGTACCATTATCTGTATAATATAAAATTAGACAAATAAATATTCTGTTAATATTTCATAAACGTTAACCCCACTGAAATATTTATTTTATTGCGTTTTACGTATTTGTTTTCATAGCGGCAACAGAATCACATCATGTCTAGCTTTCACGGTTCATGAGATACAGCCTGGTGACAGACAGACGGATAGTGGAGTGCTAGTAATAGGGTCCCGTTTTACCCCTTTATGGTACCCTGAAGGGTACAAATTCCTTCGTGTGAGTCCGCGTCGCACTTAATCGGTATTTTAACGTACTGAGTACCAATTTCACCAAACGACGCTAACCACTTAACAGACGATTAGAGCGTTAACAGCTGTCAAAATTTATGAACTAACAGTCGATTAAAATTGATTAAATTTAACATCGTATCGTGAAATTGGTACTTAGTTACAATACTAATTTATTTAAACTATTCCGGAGACCCTAGAGGTGGCGCTTACCTTTCCCAAAGGATTGGGCTAGCCATCCAGAGAGGTAATGCAGCCAGTGTCTTAGGGACCATGCCGCGAGCGGACCTGCTAGAGGGGGTGTTCTTTTTATAGTGGTGTTTATGTTTAATTTTTAATATTTGAGTAGCTTAGTTTTATTTTATTTTATTTTAAATAAGTTTAGTTTTAACTTTAACACTTAGTTACATGTAGTATTATTAAAAATTAACTCACAATTTAATAAAATCTTGAATGTCGATTTAAACGTACTTCTAATAGGGCAGATTTATGACTTTGTTTCTATCTCTTTCTTCCAAGACACAATTTAACATGGAGTTTATATGGGCGACCCGCCACACGACGTCATAGTGCTTATCGGATCTCTTTGTCTAACTAGTGGTTTAAAATGCTTGTATCGTATTTCTTAGCCGACTTTAATTTTAATTTCACTTTTTGTGATCTCTTTTACGGTATTTTTACATTTCGTTGAGTAATGCGATTTAAAATGTCCATACATATTCCGTATTATGGAATTGTAAATTGTCATGGCTTTATTAAGCTTTATAAAGTATAAATTGAAATACTTAATAAAAAATAAAACCCATAAAACTCAATTCAATTACACTAGCATGCAAAAATAACGGCTTACATTTGTCACGAATTTTTCTCCTCTCTCTTTCTTCTCTTTTTCTCCGTTATTTTTTGCTCCTGCATCATTCGCGGAATCACGCTTCAATCTGATGTGCGAGTATGTAATAAAAAACTTAAATAAAATACTGGATAAAACTCGCAAGTTTAATAAACTGTTTCATGGAAATGCATGTATGAAATTCAATATGGCACATACTAGCCTTCACAACACTTGGTATTTAGCGGGTGCGGCCGTTTGATCGCGTTTTATTTATTTATTTACATAATTTTCTTCAAAATTTTCTTGCACTCTGACTGCATTTAGTGTAAAGTGGCCAGTACCAATATTGTCTTCAGTTAGTAAGATCCTCTTTAGTGAAATTCCTATTTTATTGTCACCAGCCCTCGAATTAGTTGCATTTCTATTCCAAAAGTCCTTTTATGATTTTTTCGTTTTTGAAACATTTATTGATTCATTTATTTAATATTTATTGCTCAAAACAATACACTTAACATACAAAAAGCGATTAAAAGCCCTAAGGCATTCTCTGCCAGTTAACAGAGATTTTTTTTTGTTGATAATACTGTATTTCTTTTATAACTTTCTAATTTTATTAAAATAATGCTAACCGGACTGATTTTATTGTATTTAATTAACAACATGCCCAAAACGTCCAAACAAGAATGTGTCGAAATAAGAACACTTATGTCCAATCAAGAACATGACGAAGAAGGAATCAATCAAGAAGGGCCGTACCACATCACCACGGTGCGGCGCTGCCGCTGCTACGCCGTTTATCTGTACGGACGCAACAACGTGCCTCTCCACGTCGCGATATGGTGTTTTTCAAGTCATATTTATCAGTGAGCTCGTTCATGGACTTTTCCACTGCTAGGAAAATTCCTCCCAACTTACTAACACAGTCAAAATATGTATATCACCGACCTGCCGCTGGTAGTGTGGCCGCACCCAAAAATACAATTTTAATTAACTTCGAGCTCGGAATTTTCTTTGTTAACCGCCGGAAAAAATGCGCAAAACGGGATTAATAATTAAAAAATGAAAAATTAACTCGACGCTAAAGGAGTAGGGCGTGCTTTGAACATGAATCTACATAAAGGGATGTAGAGGCTCAAAGTCCAGCTATGTTATTTTGGGACGCCTGTGCGTTGCTAAATCGCCGCTGCCTAGTACATTATAAATTAGAAAGGGTTCCCTATGGAATACCTAACTGTCATTTGTCCTAATGCATAATTTGTCCTAATTTTCATTTATCCTAAGACCCTTACCAGTTGAATTTTAAAACATTTTAGTGATATTTATAATGAGAACTTAAACAGTTGTCTCACTCAGCTGAAAACCCATTTAGGACAAATGCTAATTCGAAAAAATGATGCCATAGGTCAAAAGTTATTATGGATTCCGAGGAACACCCAGTAGAATGGCATGCCACACTATGCGTTGAAATACTTGGGTCGCTGTTTTCTGCAATCACAGCGTTGCGACGACGCAAGCAAACGCACCGGTAATGCTTGTGTGGGATCACTCTAACTCTATGACGACCATCGTTGTGCAGAAAGAGACCAAGAATAAAAAACTGGTTTTTAGATAAAAAATATATTTTTCTTTCTTTCTTTTATATTTCTTAAAAATGAATAACCGAATTTGGTATAAGGTATAAGTAAACACTCTTTAATTGTTTTTTTACTGCAGGTTATAAAAAAAAAGAAATACAGAATTCACTGTAGGTACGCAAAAACTACACACTACACTATGCACATACAAGAAACACAAACACACTGAAAACACGCTGTTGCACACTGTTGCGTCGATCGTTATTAATAAGAAAGCATATTTGAACGGGCACTCGCGAAAACGACCAAACATGGGGTAGAACGAAAACAACGAATTGCTGAAACCGACTATCTGCTTTGCCGTTTTAAGCAGAATATATAATATGCTCACTTAATACCTTTGTTTATTGTATAATCCGACTAGTTGACTGATAGTCCATTATGGCTGTGTTCTACAGATAAAAAAATGTAGTCTTTTAATGGACAAAATACACTAAATCAAGCACTTTGGCTGCTTTCAACATTATAGAACGCAAATTTCGTTATTGGTCGTTTTATACATGACAATGACGTGCTAAAAATAATTCGCATCCACCAGAATATAATTTAAAAAATCTAGTTCACACGTTTTCCGAAAAAATGGCTCTGGTTTCGTTCCGCACAACAATGGTCAATTCTTCGTATTCGACGTTTTTCCAGTTTTTATTATTCGAATTCTTCGACTCCTACCAATCTCTTGGAGTCACCCCTATATACTTTTTTCCTTTTTTTTCCCCCTTAAAGTTGAGTTAAGACCAAGGATTAAAAAAGATACATATTTATAAAAAAACACTTCAAATCGCCCTGTCAAAAACAAAAAAATGACCAGTCAGGAATATGACGAAAAAGGAGACATCTGACCTCTTTTGGCTGACATTAAAATGAAGATAATAATATATTGACCTGCATATTAAACTTTTCCGTAAGTACATACTTCAACTTTGTATTTATGTCTTCTCTATGTTTTTTTATTAATCTCAATAAAAACTAGCTAGACGAGATGGGAGAGGTTTTCCTTTAAAACAATAATATAGAGTACGAAAAAGGAAGGCACAAGCGCCCTGATGAAACAATGACAAAATAATTAGTAAAAAGTTATAAACCAATTACGCGACATTAGCGACAACTTTGCAAAACATAAACATTTAAAATTCAAACACATTTAAACTTTGACCTCAAAATTAAAACGTTCCGACCAAAACCCCTTTTCAGATAAAAAGGGTCGCTATTTCAAAACAATAACAAGATTTAACAACCGTTTTTAATCCGCAAATAGATTACCAAAACGTTTTCAAAGGCCAATTTGTCATCATTAATGTTATAAACTTAAGTAATAAGCGACAAGCGGTTTACGAAACGACTTGAGATAAGCGACATTTTTTTGTAAAATGTTTGTTCTGTACGTATGAAAAATACTATCGTATAGACAGAAACACGAAAGGTCAGTACAGACAGAGGCAAACTTATGCCTTTAAGGGTTCTCTTCCAGTTAACCTTTGAACGATCGGGATTTTTTTCAAACAACAAACAGCCAAACGTACAACATCTGTAGATATGTCTTCTTTAAATATGTCAACTTTAAAAGCAATAAAAAATATCTTATTAACATCCAAAATAACGTGCCTTTCAAATGGTAACAGAATATAACAAAATTCGGACAAACGATGCACTATGACAAATTATGTTTAGGGATTTTAATATAGACCCATCTGTCAGCGTAAATAGCCACGCTGACAGATGGGTCTATATTCTGATTCGTGTTTTTGAGAATTATTTCATAACCACTAGGAAATGCTGTCAGCCTATGTGGTACTTTACCACTGGGCCTCTCTTTTTAGTTTTTAATTAGTATTTTTTTAGCTTAGTTCTAATTATCTTAGTTTTAATTTGTAATATTTACCTTGTATCCTTAAATTCTTCTTGAATTAATTTAATTTAAATTGTAGGTACTATTTTGGTATGTTACAAGTTATAATAAATATTGTACTTATAACTTTTTGTGTTTTTAATGTCAACAACTTATCCGATATTTTTTCTTCCGTTATAATTTTCTGGGTTTTATCGAAAGATGGATACTTATAAATTACATCGTGAAAGAGCACCGGTTTTCAAAAGATTTTTTAATAAGAACTGTAAATATTTAAACCACCGAAATGAGAAAAAAACAGATGTCTTAAAATGCTTTCGACTATTATAATTCGTGTCACCACGAAGCCACCTTACTAAACTTTAACTATTATCTACATCCATATCATAACTTCCCTATTATATGTTTAGAAACGATGAGCAAACAGCCTATATTAAGAAACCTGTATCTGTGGTTGCACTTTAATGTTAACATTAAAGTATAACATGTCATTAAAGTATCGGTTATTGATGTAGTTGCATTTTAATGTTCACTTTAAAGTTTCGGTGACCGAAACTTTAAAGTGAACATTAAGATGCAGGTTCTTTAAGATACAAGGCAACATGGTACAATTTTCTCACATATTGTAGAAAACTTATGATATGCATGTAGATAAAGTTATGTATGCGACTGTACGCATAATTAGGCATTAAAACACTCGTGTGATCTTATTATGAAACTCACCTATCGGCTCGTTTCATAAAACCACACTCGTGTATTAATGCCTCTCATTATGCACCAGTCACATAAATAACTATTATATCAGCGCACCATCGAACTTCAAAGTAGTGCACCGAAATTATACATTTTAATTTAAATATCAAGCCAATCTTTGCGCTCCACGCCTCCCAACACGTACGTGATAATTTTGTTTCCGCATATCACCCCAAAATCTACGATTATTCCTGGATTACCAAGCGATACTGCTCTTAATTGGAAAATATGTGAACGACATAATTGCCAGAATAGGGATCTGCGGGGAACGTAAAATATTAAGTGGGATTCAAACGATGCATTATTTATAGGATTAGGGTTTGACTGTGTTGTTGCTGTTTCGATTTCGGTGGCTACAGTGAGTGGCGTGATTCAGTGTTGAATTGTAAATTTGTAAGTGGGTTGTTTTCACAAAAGTGATCGATTGTCTATATTTTTTGCCTTGCACTAGTTGCTTGCCGATAACGTAAACGATTTTTGAATATACATACAATTGGGATTGTTCATATTTTGACAATTACTCTAATTCGAAAACCATTTCGAGGAATACGGTTTTAAAGCCGTTCTGCATTATTAAGATTTTGAAATATTTATCTGTTTCGACGACGCGCTGGCCTAGTTGGTAGTGACCCTGCCTACGAAGCTAGCGGTCCTGGGTTCAAATCCCGGTAAGGGCAGGTATTTGTGTGATGAGCAAGAATATTTGTTTCTGAGTCATGGATGTTTTCTATGTATTTAAGTATATATTTCTCTATATAAGTATTTATATCGTTGTCTAGTACCCATAGTACAAGCCTAGAGCTTAGTTTGGGACTAGGTCAATTGGTGTGACATTGTCCCCTGATATTTATTATTTATTATTTATTTCGGATGTTTCGACAAAAGTACATTTAACCTTTATTTGACTTTCGTTTTCGGCTTGAAGCCCTCCTAGGTGAAAACCACTTGAGATAGTATGTTTTGATACACTATTACAATCATTTTTTATCATCAGATATAATTTAATTGTTGTAATTTATTAGAAAATGCCAACCCAAATTTAATAAAATAACGTCGTCCATAAAATGTCTGCGAAATAAATAAAGATATTAAAACAAAACTATTGGTTCAAATACAAAATTAATGAAATTAGTCTCTAAAAATTACCTATTCTCTCGACTCAGAATGTAAAAACCGTGAGTTGTATTTTTGGTCTATCCCATTTGAAATAAGTGCTCGAAGACTCAAAAACTCTCAATTTACTTTTGTACCTTCATTGCAGAAAACCACCACTGATATTTATTCTCATTCGATTCAAAATAAAATATCCATTGAGTTTTATAGAGATCAGTAAAATAAAGGCTATAAATGGGATATAAAGAGACAAGACTAATATTTCACTGCGCTAATTAAGGGACGGTGAAGTTTATTGACAAACAAGTTTTAGTGGACGACGAGCTGATAGTGTGTGAGTAGGGAGATGGTTAAATGGATCGGATACGGTATGTTCATAGAAGATATCATATCACTGGGCACAGGAAGCATTCTTTTGCGTTCTCGAGTTTCAAAGACTAAAAGTCAAAGATAATATTTATTCAGTAAGTAGGCTGCATGGGTACTTTTACACGTTAAAAATCTACGAGCTTTACCCGAGAGGGTGGCGAAGCGTCACAAAAAAATCAACAGTCAGAAATTTGTTAAACAGTCATTTCAATGTTTTTAGGTGTTCTTTTTTAATACAGTAATTACTCGGCCCTGCCTTGGATTCGATTTATATTTGTTTTCTATAAACATTTAAAAAGTCTGAATGGGTATCGAGCAAACTATGGTATATCTATTCTTTCCTACTCTCTGTACCGACAAGAGTACATTTCTAAAATTGTAGTAAATCTCTAAGAAATAAATCAAGAGACAACCGAATGGGCCTATTAAACGAAACGGCGGAGCCATTGCCAAAACCAGATTTATTTTCCAGATTAACAAGCAAAAGTTAATAATATACTTTAAAGGGTTCCGTAGTCAAATGAAGGAGAAGGCTAATGGCGTAGGTATAGTACTAGAAATCAAGCGACAGAAGTGGTGGCAGGACCTTGTGCAGGGTCCGTCCGGATCGCTACCGCCATCTTGTTCATTAACCGACGGCCAAGCAGCAGTGTTCGCATTGCTGTGTTTCGGTGTGGGGATAAGACAACCGGTGAAATTACTAGCATAGAGGCATTCCATCTCAGTCCTCAGGGTTGGCAACGCATTTTGAAGTCTTAGAATTACAGTTTGAGATTGTAGTCTTGAAATTTCAAATGTCTTTCGGTCTCAGATTCCACTTAACATCAGGTGGGCTGAATGCTCACGTGCCTTCTCACTGCCATAAAAAAGCATGGCATCTATTCGACATGGTAAAAACAATATCGTTTTTGATCTGTTATTGTACTGTCAACGTTTTTATTGGTCTTATTTTCTTGACAGTAATGGTGGCCGATTAAAAAAAAACCGTAACAGGTCAAATATGATTTGTATTTAACCGTCTACAATAGACGCTAGAGAGAGGTATTCTCGGCGGTAAAATTCAAATAGTTAAGTAACAAATATCTTAACTCGTAGGTAATATTACTAAGAGAAGTCCATACAAAAACATGAAAAGCGAAAACAAATTAAAACTGATAAAGATAAAACTAGACTACTAAGGCCCGTATTAATAAACTAATCTCAATAATGATGAATAATGACAGTGTTCCATAGAACAAACGCCAAACCATAGTTTGGCGTTTACTTTGACGTATCTTGTGACGGGCCTCACAGTCAAGATGAGTTTATTAATACGGACCTTAGATTGCGTTTGCGAATAAACGTATCTTTATCTTTATCTTTATCTTTATTACTTATTTTACAAATTAAATATTATAAATAGTTTAATTAAAACTAAATCATCCCAATATTACTTAGTATTTTATATTTTTACAACGAATGAAGAAGTTATCAATTCTTTATTCAAAGTTACGTACATTATTTGTAATAATTACGCACCAAGTGATTTACGCTAGGAATAATTAACGAAATCCTGCTTTATAGCCGTTGTTAGGTTTGTTTAGTTGGTATTATAAAAGTGTAGCTTATTAGGAAATTATTGGTTGTGTAAAGCAATTCAACGATTCCACAGTTATTTTAAGGTTCAATACAAGTTGTATAAAAACGATATTTGTATCCCTTTTTGTTTGTGTGTCTGGTTAATGATGGGCGATTGTAGAAATTATTTTAATTTTGGAAGTATTTCTATTGCATTATTTTTTAAATCGAAAATATTTTCTGGTCCCAGTTTATGTTTCCCAAATTTTCTATTTGTAAAACATTGCCAGTTTGAATATAGCGACATGAATGAATAATTATTTATATGAAGTCAAATAAAGTGACTTTGAGGCTTTATTAAATACAATTAAAAATAGAAATAGAAAAAAATCACAAAAAATCAACAAATCAGCAAATAAAGTGAGCATATATTGTAAAAATAACCTTTTTTTAATTTATTTATATACATTATTGCACAAAATTAAAATAGTTCACAACGAACTCAATCATACAATCATTCTCTACCACTCAACGTAACAGGTCCTTCCAGTTTGAAGGAAAATCTTAACAAAAATACTAGATTATTATTTTTCATTTAAATACAGAACCCTTAACCGGATATTTAGACTCGCGCGTAACCGATTTTGTTACGACTTGATGATTTGGTGGTTTTTGGTACCGAAAGTTTTTTTATTATTTATTTCAATATTATGACTATAATAATAATTGATAGCATAAGAACATCAACGTGTTAAAAATGTTTTAAATTTATAAATAAATACACAGTTATATCTTAGTTTGTGGGATCGTACCAAATAATTAGAGGTCATTCCCAAAATTACCTTAGGACCCTGTGCAGGGTCCGTCCGGATCGCTACCATTGCCAAACCGCAGTGTTCGCATTGTTGTGTTTCGGTTTGGGGATGACTAGCATAAAGGCATTCCATCTTGGTCCTCAGGGTTGGTAACGCATTTGCACTCTTAGGCTTGCAGTCTTGTGAATGCGAATGTCTATGGGTCACAGTTTCTACTTACCATCAGGTGGCCTGTGTGCTCGTTTGCCTTCCCTAAGCCATATTTTATTTTATTTTTTAATGTTATAATTTTAAATACCTGCATAAGTCTCAAAACGTAATATTGAAATAAATATAATTTTCACCGAACATTGGGTGAAAATTATATTTACCTTTTTCAGTTTAAAATCTTGCGATTTGATAATTTGATACATGATAGTTTATCGGGAGTACTTAAATTATCATTTTTACCGCTTTATTGTAAAATAAGCATTTATTTCATTGTTTTCCAAGTTACAAGTTCCGTTTAAGTTGTTGAAACAATTTACGACTGATAAGTCTTTAGACACAGTTTCAAAGTTTTAATTTAATTTATTTTTTTAATTCACAAAACGTCTGTATATACACAAGAAATTTCTTTACCACTTTTGGCTGTATTCGCAGGACTTCAGGGTCATCATTCCGTCTCGATGTTTCGTTAAAAATAACGATTTTAATTTTCTCTTTTAAGGTGCTAGACGTTATAAATCACGAATTTATAACCACGTAACAAAAGCGAACGATTTGCGCAAAAATAACTCTTCCTCCTGTAAAAATAGGACTTCAAACAAAATTCCATTACAAACCAGTTTGTAGCAAAAAAAGAATGTTAATCCCAGTGCAAATTTAACGAGAACATTAAACAGCTGTGAAAATGTTATAAAATACAATGTTGTGTTTGTATTGGATTATTTTTTTAAGTAGCCATTTTATACGTTTCAAATGATTAATATTGCTTTTATAACTTTTTACTCAACAGTATTTATATCATAAAGATAAACTTTGTAGCTTTTTAAACGGCCTGACGTGACAGACTTTGGATTTTAACTCTAAAATTGGTTTCTTGTCGAACGGTTGATCGAGCGAGCGAAGTCATACTAGCTAGTTTTAAACTACCAGTGGGCCTTATCACGTGACAAAATGTGGAGAAAGCATCCGTCACTCTTGCACTTAAATACATGTCAGAAAGTCAGAGATAGCCATATTAGGCCCTGATTGAGAATGCACGCTCTAAAATGTATTTGTATACTCAAATAAAACCCCTTAAATTCGCAAGTTAAAAAGTCCATCGAGTAGCAAAATCATTACCTTTGCCTATTTTTGGGGTTTCGTATCCGGAGGGACCCCAACGTCCTATTAATAACCGTCCTAACATTAAAGAGCTTCTATTTTTTGAACTGTAGTCGGTTTTTTTTATCGTATTAAATTACGGCGGATTAGCGAAGAACTTTTGATGAATGTAAAAATACAAGAAACATTTTTTTTTCATGGTATTTTTATTTTTTCGTAAAAAAATTAAATCATCCAAGCGCCAAATTTCTTTTCATTATAGTATAATCCTTAAAGAACAATAAACACTAAAAAAAAACAAGGGTGAGTTCTGTTGGGCTCGCGCAGATTCGATACTATATCTAATTTTTAAATCGGGCTACAATAACATCTACTGTGTGGCGGTACGGAACCCTTGGTGCGCGAGTCTAACTCACACTTGACCAATTTTTCTAACACGATGCACCTCATTGTTTATTTCTAGCAAACTGGTCCAAGATAAAGTCAGTATTTTAATAAATGCGCAATTCATTTTGCTGAGTTATGAATTGGGCGTGATACCTCTAGGCCTTCCATGAGTTACGGGCTCCATGGTTTCTAATGGCAATTGAAATGTTTTTGATGGTTCTGGCCGTTGTTTTGAGGGTTCCGTATTGGACTGTGAATGTGTCTGTATGTAACTTTATTGTACAAAACATAAAAAATCGAGTACAAAAAAATATTAACTAGAAATGTACAAATGTGAACAGATTCCTTTAGGCTCACCTTTGGGAAAAGCAAAATTTGAACCTGAAACGGGACTTAATCGCGTAAAAACATACATACCTCGACGTTTCGATCGTGTTGCAATGTTCTTGGTCACAAACCGGCTCAGAGAGAGAGAGTGCACGTGACCACGACTATTGCTACAGGATCGAAACGTCGAGGTATATAATACATGTTTTTACGAGATTACGTCCCATTTCAAATTTATATCAGTCGCACAAAAATAAAGTTTACCGTAACTGCATAAACTAAATTAAGATTCAAAATAATGAAAAAATAGGCTGCAATATTAAATACAAAGGTATTTACAATCTTAAGACTGCAATCCGAAGACTGCGCATGCGTTGCATACCCGCAGTTTCACCGGTCGTATTACACCACTGGAAGACTACTTACAACACAAGCACTGCTGTTATCTCAAGTTAAAGGAGGATGGGCAAAAATGTATGAACACTGGCCTAGAAACCAATAACAAAAAAAACACTATATCATCGGATATGCTTTTTAATTCAACAACGATTTTGTGTAGCGAGAAACCTCAAATAACTGAGAAATATTTAAAAATCGGGAACATCGGGACGCCTACATAGAGGACGTTAGCATAATTACTTTGAAACCCTGTCTTTGCACGGCGATAACTTTTTTCACACAAAGATTTCGAACTACCTACCATAGTAATAGTTTTACAACTTAGAATTACCTATCCGGTGACATATCGCTTGTTGTTATTGGTCATATAGGCCAATTTACCCACTCTCCTTTAAAGATTAACGCTAAAAGCTGATCATAAATAAGTTGTATAATAAAATAATTACATTCTTGGTCTCTATAAATAACGTAAGTGATAAATTTCGCAATAAAATTATCAGTTGTCTTAACCTAACGGAATCAAACCTACTCAAGAAATTAACGTGCCAACGTTTAATTAATAGTCTTATATAATTAACCTGTCTTAATAAAGACGTTAGTTTTGTTATTGTTAGGCTATAAATTGTTACGTAGGAGTGATTTGTGACGGCAAATGATAGGTTGCGTATGCGCAGCTAAAAAACGGCTACCGTTTGTATGGAGATTTAGTTGTGGGTGTGAGCGAGTAATATTAAAAAGTATGGTTGGGTTTTTTGTTGGAAAGATTTTTATAAATTTAATAAAGTGTTTGATGACTACTATACAATTGACAAAAAGATTTTTTAAGATATTCTGAAAATCATGCTTATAGAGGTTTATTATAAAAGCATACTATTTTAGTTTTTGTTCATTATACAGTGTGTAAATGGTATACGGGCGTTTATTAAAACTGGACATAGATTAAGACTCTACTAATCATTAACAGAAAGAATTATTTTGATTACGCTAACCTGTACACCGTAATTAATTTTTGAACGTACTATCGACCCGCAATGTACATCGAAGTCCATCTGTTTGCATTTTTCGTTATACATTACGTGTTAAATTATTTTGTATGGTTATTTTTTTAAATTTAATTTTAACAAAAGCTGCCTAAATGTGCTCAGTAGGGGTTATACTAACCACAGTTAAAAGGAACGCCCGTATACCATTTACACACTGTATACAGAGAGAATACATACCTGCTAAATGACTTATGATTTTTATCTTAACACTTCAAATGTTTTGCCAACCCTGAGGATTAAAATGGAAGAAGGTGGAAGAGGATAAGCTACAGTGCTTATCTTGTTTTTTTTTGTACTTTGTCTGAAGTGTTGGTAGTGTGTTTTTGTAGAATAAATGTTATGAGTTTGAAGAGGTTATTAACGATTAATGACTAAGATGGAATGCCTCTATGATCAATTTATATGATTTTTTAATCCCCACACCACTAGATCATACGATTAAGAACCGTACTTGCTTGGCTGCAAAGTTAAAATGGGTAATAAGATATTACAATCCTGCACAAGGTTCTAACACCAATAAAAATTGTTTAAAAAATCGTTAGGGTAGAAGTACCGTTTTTGGCCACTCTTAATTTTAACTAATACGTCAAACATTATGAAATACAAAAATATTGTTATATTTTATCTTAATATTAATCTTCAGTATTTACTATTTATGAATGTTATTTTTAATTTTACTTAATTTTTGATGTTCATTTCAACCTTAAGTGGCCAAAAAGGGTACAGTGGCCACTAACGGTAAGTACTTCTACTCTACCTAACTCAAATTATACAGGATATCTTAAAAACCTTTTTGAGATATTTGGCGGGGTAATAGTTCGCACGATTCTGATCACGGGGGTATGGTTCATTTTTTGTTTCGGTTAATGTAAAAAAAGAAGGTTTAATTATGGTTATTTTAGTACTTGATGTGTCGCAGCCGATATCTTGACCTTGAAAAAGAAGTTCAAACCCAAAGACTAATATTCTAAAGTACAATCAGATTTCAACGGTAAAAGTTTCTTAACATACATCTCCGACTGCAGACACCAAGTTGCACTCTCGCAATATTGCTTGCGAGTCTCGAGAGGAGTCGCGAGACTACAAGCGAAGTTGCCGGACACTTTTGTTGTTCACTGTGACATTACACTGTTCCCGTTAAGTTTAAAAATGGCTTATTCTTCAGTTTATTTCATGTTTTGAAAAGTTTAGGCTAAGGAATGCAATTGATGTTTAAACCGAGTTTAAATAAGATGACAAAATAATTATACATACTGTCGCTGCCTGTAGGGTCGCCCGTGTTTTTGTTTTAATATAATATTAATATATAATAATTTTATAATCGTTTCAAAAACTCCAAAATGCACCCAATCTTGACCGTCTTTAAACAGGTTCACTTCAAAATTGAGTTTTAATTGGTCGAAACTCATTTCATAGAACGTTTCACTTCTCCGAATTTACATTTTCATCAACAGGCATTTCAACGTGATGGTGCTTTATTTTTTTGCGGTCCTAGTCTAACATAACCTAACCTAGATGGTTTAGCTTTCAACGAAATTAAATTCGGTGAAATGACACGTTCGATGAAGCGTTTGTCGATATTTATCCCGTTTTAATTATTAAATAATAGTTTTAAGTGGCTATTTGATATCCGGGCTCATTTGAGTTGAAGGTTTTGTTTTGAAGATTAAGTATTAGTACCCGGGAACATCATTTAACTCAAAAGAGATAATAACTATTTTCAATAGCCATTATTCGCTGTTCTCTGCCAGCTTTTTCACCTACTGACATGACATGACATTGGCCTTCTGTCTTATTTAGCTAGAATAAGTAAGCCTAGGGGGGCCATTTGCAACGACAAAAGATGGCGGATGTGTAATTTGTTTAATTTTTAATTTTTGTGTATTTAGGTGTTCAAAGTTCTTTTTTGTTAGTGATTTGTACTTTTAATGCCTTTGTGTTGCACAGTGATAGAAGACTTGGACTTAAATATTTCGTCCTGGCATCTTACTTCTCGTTTCAAGTGGAGTCGCAGTACAGAGGTTAAAACTATCTTGGCCTCTGTCCTACATTATCACCTTACAACGTTGCCACCAATCTTCGAAGAAGATTGGATTGTGTTTTTTTACTATATTGATTTATACTTATACAGTGTGTGGCCCAAAACCGGGGATAATATTAAAAACAGGGGCTCTATATATCACCGGTAATTACATTATAATGGTCTTACCTAATTAAAAACAAAACTTAACTTTCACTTTTTTTCTAACAAACTTAATCGCAAATTCAATGTAATGCAAACACCGTTAAATCTACCGCGTGTTGTCAATGGCACCCTGTACTCAGACATACCGCGTACCAAGTGACCAAGCGACGATATCGCGACGGGAAAATACATTACCTACGATTTATAACTTTGCAGGTTCTTTTCTCCAAAATTATAGACTTTGTAATATTAGATTCTTGTGATAGTTAATTGAAATGTTCTAAAGAATCCCCATTTAATTTTTTCGCCCCGGTTTTGGGCCACACACTGTATATACTTGACACTGGCGAAACCACTTCATAGTGGAAACGCCATATTCCCGCGGTAGTAGCTGTTCAAGTCGCCGCGGGGCAAAGAAAAAAAAGAAAAAGTAAGCCTAGGTCTTTTTCCTTCGAATTTCCCTTAAAGGGAAAAGTTCGCCTTTGGACTTATCCCTATTTTAACATCGGTGTTTTACAAACATACTTTGCCCTTCAGGGGAGTTTATGACATGGCTATGCAGTTAATTTTACGGTGAGCATAAAGAACGGAGCTGTAGCCGTTGCATGACTCTGTCCTTTTCTCACAGCGTAAAATTAATTGCATATATACGTCATAATAACCTCACAGAATGTACAAAAAAACGTTTGAGCTGAGAATGATGTTGCTTTTAGGCTGCATGCAAATTTACTAAGCGTATCCAGAAATAATACAAGACCAATTCTTATTTTGTTAATCAATTTATTAATTTTCATATCAATATTTAGAAGGCCTTCATTGCCTTTGAATATAATGAAAACGTCAAGTGCTCAAAGACTTTAATAAACATTACGAACCTTTATTAAAGTAGGTATTTTAATTAATTTTGATGAAAATGATTACAAAATTAATCTAGTCACAATTTTACTAAAATGAAATATTTAATTTTAAATAAAAAACTGTTCATCGGCGGGTCTGTTAAGTTAACTTTCAATTCATAAAAAAAAAAAAAAACTTGAAATCATCTTTCAGAACC
Organism: Acleris sparsana; assembly: GCA_923062465.1. NCBI lineage: Eukaryota > Metazoa > Arthropoda > Insecta > Lepidoptera > Tortricidae > Acleris > Acleris sparsana. Next base: position 3,108,516 of record OV281303.1, read on the forward strand.
ATTCCAAAAACATAGCCAGAGAACAAGCAGCCTTACATATCTACAAAACTGCCAAATAAAGTAATAAAATCATTGGATGAACATAGAAGCGAAAGAGATTTCTCAGGTAAAAAGAAGTGACCTCTGCCTACTCCTCTAGGAAACCGGCGTGATTTAATTTATGTATGGATGGATGAACAAATGCAGACGAAGTCACAGGCAAATTGACGTATTTTATCTTACTACTGTTATTATAAATGCGAAGGTTGGATAGATGGATGTTTGCTACTCAATCACGCCAGAACGGCTGAACGGATTTGGATGTAATTTGGCGCAGAGATAGACTGATAGCATGAGACTTAGGAGGGGTTAAGTTTAGGAAAGATAGATGTAAAACGCTGGTTTTGTATTACCAATTTGAAGTTACCCGGTACCAGTCTGTTGACTGGTAGAGAATGCCTTAAGGCATTAAATAAATATAACAAAGGTACCTCTTCTCCTTGGCTTCTGATGAGAAAATCTACTCCTAAGAATCGACAAAAGAATCCTCCGTGCGCTGATGGTAGAACGTAGGTGTAACCTATGTGGACAGCTTTTAACCAAGGAGTTTTGACTTTTGCGGAGAACACTTTAATAGTTAGATGACAAAAATTATGTTGAGTTTTGTCATCTAGCTAAAGTGCTCTGGTATACTCTCTTGACATGTAAAAATAATTATAGGGTCTAGAAAACAGTTTTATATATCCATACTAATATTATACGTTTACATAAGTAAACCGTCTATATTATGCTCCTGGATCCTAACCAAAAATAAGATCGCTATCTTAATAACTGAATGTGCTTTAAAAAGAACTTTAGGATCAAGTCCCGACCTTCCGCCGTTTGATTTCATTTATTTCATTAAATAACTTTATTTGTTACCAGAACTAATTTTAATATATGCTCGAAGGGGATACGTAAAGTGCACTTTACATATTATAATCAATTTATTATTCGTTCTTTACAAATCACTTTTGGTCCATGGTTTGACATTTAGCGGTAAATATTTTGTTCTACGTAAAGGACGTGTACGTACGCGGTCGTCCATTTTGTTCTATATAAAGCAGGGATCCAGGCGATTATACTTCTTCTTTAAATTATCCCATTTTTATCATAAGCAGCTTCCAAACCTCCCTCATTCCTGGCAGCAGATGACAAAATACCCGGGCAACGGCGCGAAAACTGCACCGAGATTGGCCGACGGCCTTTGTGTGGCCCCGATTGTACGATGTAATAGAACCATTCGATTAAAGCCGAGGATATAGAAAATGGCCGTTTGAAACGCAGTGTTGAAACTTGAAAGAGTGTTAGAGCGAGAATAGTGACCTGGGGTCTATTCGGCTGGTAACACCATAATTTTGACCACTATTACTGTCAGAAACGATATGGTTTTTATTAAGTACAATATAATGTACAATATAATCACTTCACCTATTCAAAGATACCTATTTTTCACAGTTTTTGCTTTGCAGTGTTGTCAATGCCAATATATATATTTGTAGGAGGTATTGAACGACTTTAGCAATATTTTAGGTGAAAATATGACTTCTTACTCAACCATTTTTGATCTTCTTAAGTGTCATCAACATTGTCATTGCTTATCTGGTCATCATCCTCAACACCAATATCATTTTAGCGCAGACGTTTACTGCTTCACTAAATCATTTTTGTATTGATTGTACTATGCTCAAAGTCAACTTTAATTTACCTAAAACTATGCAGTGAAACAGAACATCCAACTTGCAAGACAACTCCACAAGGAATTCCCAGTACTGGTTAAAACAGTCCACTTTATCACGTACCACGTCCTCGTATCATGATCCGTAACACCAGCTATATTTAAATCAGCTAATTTAAAAATTCCATTCACAAACTGTCCGGATTTATTTCAGAAATTCCGAATACCTGAGACGGAAGGAGATTTTCGTCCAAATTCAGACACTCTTTGAAGCGTATTTTCTTCCTCGACAAAATTCCTCTATTCCAAACCAAACTCTAGCTCTTTCCTCCTAGATTCAAAATCCAAAGATAGTTTTGGTAAAGTCTTGCGGTGAAGGAAACGAATTTCTTTATAGAAAACCTCGACCTTAATACAAACTAGATAAGGATGGAGTTTATATGGCAAGAGAAACCAAGGAACTGGGTACAGAGGTAAATTCAATATATTAGAAGTAAATTCGTTTCTAGTTTCGAGGCTTTATACGCAGCATTTCGATGTGTAAATATATTTAGTTTGCAAATGGACGTTTGTATGTCATACTTTATGGTTTCGCGGTTTCGGATTATGTGTATTCTCTTGTTTTTAACTGACCACCTAATTATAAGGGCAATTTTCAGGTGTTTCATAAAGACATATGGCTTGACCGCCTCTTTGTTCAACGCCACTATACCAAAGCGTTACGGGGCTTTTTCAAGTACGCAGCTACCAAGATCTGGAACAACCTTCCTCCGCCTATTCGTAACAACACAAACATAAGAAGTTTCAAGAACAAATTGAAAGAGCTTTGACGCTACAAATAGACAGTTGCACAGTTCACTTTTTGTAATACTATGGTTTGTTTGTTTATTTGATTTTTCTTTGTTTTTGTGTTTGCTGAATATTTAGTTTTCAGTTTCAACTTAGATTATAGGTAGGTATAATTAATTAAGAATGTATGCAAGTAAGAATGCGCTTGGAACGCTACATCTTACTTTGTTGTATTATTTTAATTATTTGTAGATTAACTTTTTATGCAGTGTTTTTAAGTGTTTTATTTCCTTCGTTGTTTTTCCCATCTACTTAACTTATACGGGTACAGCTGAAAATCAGCGCTGCGGCTCCGTGCCACAGCACCACGCTGGGCTGGCACACCGTTTCGGCTATTTGTATTTTAATTACTTAAATAGGTTAGGTACTTTTATTTTTTATTTTCACAAATGTACTTATGTGTTTTTGATTTTTAAATAAACATAGCCGAATAAATGATTCTATCCTGTTCTATTCTACATAGGTACATTATTTATACACTGATGTATGTATGTTGCTTTGAAACTACCTTCATCCTTTCAATTATGCCTTTGTCCTATGTTATGTATTCGCTCATTATTTTACAAAATGTTATTTATAAGCATAAACAAAAGAATATGTGGTTTGTTTGTTATTTTTTTAAGGTGTGTACTTGTGTTGTTACGCTTTGTTTATAGTAGAAAATATTTTTTGTAGGTACATTGTTGCCTAGAGTAGAAAGTACACGATTTATGGACGAGTCCATAAAGTGCATTAATAAGTTACTTTATAAATTGCGAGTAAATACATTTATAATAAATTATTTACGTAATTAGTATAAAATCTATGTTTTTTTTGATAACAGTCATCAAAGTGATGTTTTCTGACCGCAAACAAGATCAAAAATGTTAATATTCCTAAACGGGAGCCTGTCATTTGGCCGAAATATGTTTGCCAAATGCATCGTTTCCCAACCGATTCATTTGCCAACTCATATTTTAACTGTAAATATTTCAGGATTTATTTCAGTAATATCGCGTGGAACCCTATAGGTTAGGTTAGGTTATTTTTTATAAAATAACGGTCAGGAAACAATACATTTCTCAAGCATATTTCACCGAAACAAAGGTAACCCAAACTAGCCAAAAACTACCCTGACTTAATTACCTTTCGAAACAAAAAACTGCGTTTAAATTGATTCATTAGTTTGGGAGCGATGGTGCCACAGACAAAATAACAAGCAATTATCAAACTTCATTGTATTCCTCACTAAACCCATTACAAAACTTTGACATGACTTAACTGCACTTAGTGCACTCTTTTGACGGCTCCGCAAAAACATATCTTCAACAAGAATCTCGACGATATTATCTTGGTATGAAAATATTCCTTTGACTACAAAAGATTGGCTTATCCTTTTAGTTCAGAGAGATTTTTAGGAGCCAGTGGGAAGTTAAAAGTGATTTTTAACCTCCTGAGGTTTTTTGTACTAATAATATACACTCAGGAGCAAAAATAACGGGTCAGAGTGCGTTTTTCATACTAAAGAGGCTATTTCGAAGCCTTGGTTCCTCGCCAGGGAATGCTTTTAGTGAATTCTGATGATGAATACCGCGAGCATCGATACAGGACTTCCAGAGTGTCTAGGATACCCAACTGAATGAATCTGCGGTTAACGCCGGAATTTTGCATGTTCAGAAAAATATCCGAAATGGCAATAAAACGTAAGGAAATCCAAATGCTGACCCAAACTGTTCGGCTGTGGTGTTAACTAATTGTGCGATCAGTTAGGTATCTTAAGAACTTTTGATCTCCTCTATTGAACCTCGGAGTATCCACCATTAAACCTCACTCGAAACAACGCCTGGCAAGGAACCAAGGCTTCGAAATAGTCTTGTTTGTATGAATAACGCACTCTGACCCGGTATTTTTGCTCCTGAGTGTACATAATAAGGCCATATAAAGATCTAAATGCCACAGAAGTAAAGTGGAATTTCTTTTGTTTTTATGACTTATGATCAAACTAGCTTCTTTCCGCGACTTCGTCCGCATAGATTTCGATTATCGTTATTCCCATGAAATTTTTTAATTTTTCCGGAATAAAAACTAGCCTATGTGTTAATCCAGTGAATAAGCTATCTCCATTCCAAATTTCATCCAAATCCATCCAGCCGTTGGAGCGTGAAGGAGTAACAAACACACACATACTTCCGCATTTATAAAATTAGTAGGATTAGAAAACTGACATTATTTAATTCAAAATAGATTCCTATTCCGCGGCCAAGTTTCGTTGTATGGTGGGCTTTAGGAGAACTATACATATAAGATAGGACTATACATATAAGATAGGATAGGAGGATAGGAGGATAGGAGGAGGGGTGCTAGGATAAGGCTTACGAGCACTCAGGCCACCTGATAACTGGGATCTGAGGCACATACAGATTTGCATTCTCAAGACTAGAATCGCAAGACTACAATCCAAAGTTTGCAAAAACGTTGCCAACTCAGTTGACATACCTCTAGCCATTTCACCAGTTGTCTCATCCCCACACAGAAACACAGAGGCGATAGGTTAAATGAGAAGATTGTGAAAGCTACTTGGACGTACCTGTTTTAGCAACACAGTATATTTAACTGGCCCTTTACATGAAATAAGGGAGCGAACTTAACCACTTTACCCTTTTTGTACTGCCTTAGATAATTTGTGGTATTTTCATTACACTCTTCAAAAGCAGAAAAATTGAACGTGGTAAAGTCTTTGCAAGACAAAGCATTTCCAAAGAGTACATAACAAAACACACATAACATAACATCTTCTGTGTTCAAAAGGTAAAAAAACAAATAGTTTTCTGAACTAAATAATGAAAACGTTGGTTATATTAAATTCTTTACCTTTGCCTAAGAAATTTTATCTTTAGCCATAAGAAGTATCCCTCATTTTATCAGGGAAACTGGGTTTATGACGAAATAGGGAAAATGCATGGATTTCTTGAATCGCATTTCTCAAGAAAATATGAAAATGCCTTAAAAGAGATCATAAAAAGTGAAATTAAAATTAAAATCGGCTAAAAAATACGGATGATAAGTACGAGCAAACTGCTTATTATAAAGCGATTAGACAGATATCTGTAGTGCAATGTGACGTCATGTAACGGATCGGCCATGCAAACTCCATGGTAAATTCTGTTTTGCTAGAAAAGATAGGAACTAATTCTTGATGGCTTAACGGGGTGATCCATTGGTAGGTAAAACCGCACGAGCCAGTGAAGGTCTAAGCCGCCGATGGAGCGCCTGAAGACGGACGCGGAGTTTTAGGTTCTCCATTGGCGGTTTAGACCTTTGCCTCGCTGGCTCGTGCAGTTTAACTCACCAATGGATCACCCCCTTATATTTAAACTACTTGGTATATTTTTATAGCTATAAAAAAATATTATTCTCAATTGTTTGTTACATGAATCAGCTTTTATTAAAGCTGTAAAAAACCGTCATGAACATTCACACACACAGGGATAATAATCCTTGTGTTTTATCCCAGAGGAAAAGGCAATGGACATTGATCCATACAGCCTAGTCATATTTTTCTTTTTTTATGATCCAATTTAAATAAGGCCATAAGCATAAGGACATAAATTCGCATTGTATCAAAATGTAGTAGGTACTCCTGTAACAGCTGTCACACGCCTAGAACAATGGTTTATTTTTATTTTTTATGGCATAGAGAAGGCAAACGAGCACGCCTGATGGTAATTGGAAAATGTGACCCATAGACATTCGCATTCACAAGACTACAAGCCTAAGACTGCAAATGCGTTGCCAACCCTGAGGACTAAGATGGAATGCCTCTGTGCTAGTCATTACAGCGGCTGTCTTATCCCCAAACTGGAACACAACAATGCGAACACTGCTGTTTGGCGGTAGGTTAATGAATAAGATGGTGGTAACGATCCGGACGGACCCTGCGCAAGGTCCTACCGCAAATGATCCGCATGGATCACGTGTGCGTGCGTTGCGTGCGCCGCAGTTGAATATCAGACTTTCAGACGGAATCACAGCTGCTACAGACAGATTCTTCAACAGCGGCACAAAAAGTCGTATGATATGAACACATTGACACATGCATGGCCTACTCCGAAGTGTCGCGTATGCGCACACAATCGCACGTGACTGTATTCAATTCACTGCAGCGCACGGACAGGCCCTGCAAATTGATACATGTCTCTTACTGATTGCGGCACATGGACAACCGGTGTGGTTCAACCGGTTATACACTCATGAGCAAAAATACCGGGTAAGAGTGCGTTTTTCATACAAACGAGACTATTTCGAAGCCGTCGTTCCTCGCCTGGGGTTGTTTTGAGTGAGGTTTAATGATGGATACTGCGAGGTTCAACAGAGGAGGTCAAAAGTTCTTAAGATACCTAACTGATCGCACAATCAGTTAACACCACAGCCGGACAGTTTGGGTCAGCACTTGGATTTCGTTACATTTTATTACCATTTTGGATGTTTTTCTGAACATGCACAATTCCGGCGTTAACCGCAGATTAATTCAGTTGGTGGAAGTCCTGTATCGATGTTCGCGGTATTCGTCATCAGAATTCACTAAAAGCATTCCCTGGCGAGGAACCAAGGCTTCGAAATAGCCTCTTTAGCCTCAGCACTCTGACCCATTATTTTTGCTCCTGAGTGAATATCACGTGTAGCGTGTGTGGGCACTGTTATTTGTCGAAATGTTAATACACGCAGCCAGTCTAATGGATCCACGTGACAGAAGTGTACAGCGTGTGCGTGTGGTATTTTGACTTAATTACAAAGTAGTTCTTTTCTTATGTTACCGTAAATCATTAAAAAAAAATGATGAAAGTATGTGCGAAGTGCTGAAATTTAGATTAGAGAATGATTAATAACTGATACTTGACTGAAAAGATGAAAACTTTAATAATGACTTTTAGACCCATACGCAATGAGTAATGAATTATTGTTTCTACTCTCTGTCACCAAATCGGATATAAATCTTAAAATTAGAGGAGAGGACAGAGACTTGCAAAAACTTAACAAAATTAAACTACACTCAGCAGCAAAAATACCGGGTCAGAGTGCGTTTTTCATACAAACGAGACTATTCCGAAGTCTTCGTTCCTCACCTACTTACTTTACAAGCAACAAAGTCATCTGTATCAAATGTCAAAATAAAGATGGTCCCGTTTATGCCGCGTAGCGATATAGGAATGTCACAGACGCTCTAGGTAGCTAGTTTCAGACATAAGTGGCCTCAGCTCACATGTGCATTTATGCAGTGTGTTCTGCATGATAACACGGAGATTTCACGTTCCCTGGCACAGACAAGAGTTTTCCATTTTTACCATTATGAATATTTTACCTAGCTTCTCGGAGTTTGCGATCACTTATGTAAGTGATTCAGACGGGCGGTTAAAAAAACGATACGAAGTTCAGACTCAAAATATTATTATCCATACGCCCACTTACTAATTGTTAAGTGTGCTTTTTAGCTGTTCGTCATAAGGTAACTTGCAAATAAATGCTGTTTCCAAATCGGTACCGCGATTAAGGCTATGATTTTATCATGAAATGAGGCATTTGTTCAAAGACTCGCATTGCGGTCTTAAATTTCAGTCTTTAGATTTTTAGTCTTGAGAATTCTAATGTCTCTGGGTCACAGATCTAACTGTGTGCTCGTTTGCGATTACCATGCGTAAAAAAAAACTAAAATTATTGGATGGACAAGGTTACAACAGCGTGGTTGGTGACCTTGTTTGATTCTCGGTTAGGACAAGTTAATATTTGTGTTTCAAACGAATGTCGCTAGATCCTAAAAGATATGTTAATCCTATAATTTTTTTTGTGGGGTTTTCCCCTGATATTTATAATAAAAATACACCCAAAAAGCATTACACCCTATCTTATAAAGTCGGGTAAAAAGAAAACGCTCGTCTGGATTACCCTCAAGCACTCACGAGTCAACTATATTGACAAACGGATTGACAGTGCATTTCACTGACATAGTGATTGTGTTATATTCGGGAAGACAGGATAACTCTATTTTCGTACGTCTAACTTTTACATCTCTACATAATATGTCTGACACAAATTTATGTAATTATATTTACGCCTCACTGGGTTGTAAACAGCATTTATTACCCGAGTGCAGAAAGTCGTACTTCTTGGCCAGGTGACGACGTAAAATTGTATACACACCAAAGAAACCATTTAGTTCGCATTTATCGCCCTGGCTCGGGAGTCGAATACCTGCGGTCTAAGGAATATTTATTCTAGTGACCTAGGTATGTAATGTACTATTACAATACATCTTTTTTTAAATGCTGTGCCAGTGCCAAAGTCTTTGCGCTGGTGCCGTATCGAGAGTAACACAATGTATTTAAAACATTTTGTGAGGGAGACGCACAATTTATGACATCCTGGTCCATCCACTTGTAAAGCTGGGCCGTATATTAATAATCGGTGACTGGTGCATAATATGAGGCATTAAAACACGAGTGCGGTTTTATAAAACGAGCCGAAAGGTGAGTTTCATAATGAGATAATACAAGTGTATTAACGCCTAATTATGTGTACAGTCGCATACATCATTTTATCTACGTGCATATCATAAGTTTTCTACAATATGTAATAAACCGCTATTTGTAGTCGCCCTGTATCTTAATGTACACATTAAAGTATCTGTCACCGATACTTTAATGACATGCAATACTTTAATGTTAACATTAAAATACAACCACAGATATAGGTTTCTTAATATAGGTCATTTCCTTATCGTTTCTGAACAAATTATAGGAAAGTTAAGATATGGATGTAGATAAAGGCTATTAAAAACTAAACAATGTTTTTATATGCACCGTATTCTGTATTTATCTGACAAACAAAGAAATACCAAAAACTTGTCAACATTAAAACCTCACACATCCAAAAAAACAAACAACGAAACGCAGCCACCCGCAATAAATACGGTTATCGGCGAAATTTCATTTAAATTCAATTTTACTCGGCATGTTGTTGTCGTTAAATAAATTCAATATTCATTTACTCTTTGTTGTTTCGATCCAGTGTCAATTAAACAAGGATTTCATAAACTGCATTATTATGCTTCCATTTCATTTTAACACCCATTAATTGTTTTAAATCATTATTGTTGTCATGGTTACCCTTGAAGCCTACCTGAGCTTCTATTCTAGGTGATAAAAAAGTATTGCTTTTGAATTGTTTTACTATTGTTTTAAATTCGGCTGTTATTACTAGATCCCGTTATCTTGTCGCACTGAAATTATTTTTCAGTAGAGCGTGAATGTTTTTTTTATCGACCTTCTTGATATCGATATTTATATAATGCAATTGAATTTTCGCCTTTTAAGTTACATATACATGAAAGGTAGCCTATGTGTTAATCCAAGGTATAAACCAAAATCCGTTCGTTAGTTTTTGCGTTAAAGAGTAACAAACATCTGGATACATACATTCGCGTTTATAATATTAGTAGGATATATTTTTATACAAAAGTAATAGAACCTAGTGACTCCTCTTTCAAAGTATCAGTGACATACAGCATCGACAAAAAACATTAATGCGTAAACAGTGCGACAAGATAACGGGCTCTAGTTATTACTGTCAAGTTGGTAAGGGTTACTTTAAAGTAAAGGACTGATGGCCGATGGGGTCAGAAGGTTCTGGAGTGGCGTCCGCGGACCGGAAGACCAGCTGTAGGTAGGTCTCCAACAAGATGGAGTGACGACCTCGTCAGGATCGCGGGACCACGGTGGATGCGAAAAACACAAGACCGATCTGAGTGGAAAGCCTTGGGAGAGGCCTATGTCCAGCAGTGGACGTCTTTCGGCTGACATGATGATGATGACTGTAAAGTTGTCAATAGCCGCACGTTACCTATTTAAATACAGTAGTGACACTACTGTGTTAAAAAGGAATTCGAACAAAAGTTGTTTTTACCCGATTGCGGCAAAGCCCAAAAGGAGGGTTGTGTGTTTGGCTTTGGTATATATCCGACTCAATGTCCACTTGTGACTGCTAAACGGATAAACCGATTTTAATACATTATACGTGGTTAGATTCGTCTTAGCCACGAGAGTGTCATAGGCTATATTAAAATTATTTAAATGTGAAGTTGGCGAAATAAAATATAAATTCATGATTTACATTACTGTGACGACATTATCCAAACGGCAGTTGGGTATTTTTAAAGCTTGATTTTCGTTAGACTTATTAGTTTTAACAGCAATAATGTCGCTATTCAAATAGTTTTTTTATAATTTCAAATTTAAATTATTTATTGGTATTATATACATTACATGTCAGTTTACAGTTATTGCAGTATTACAGTTATATTATTTGCTAATAAAATACATTAAATAGGTACATACATACATACATACATACATACATACATATAGAGAAGGCAAACGAGCACACAGGCCATTCGCATTCACAATACTGCAAGCCTAAGACTGCAAATGCGTTGCCAACCCTGAGGACTAAGATGGAATGCCTCTATGCTAGTATTACACCGGCTGTCTTATCCCCAAATCGGAACACAACAATGCGAACACTGCTGTTTGGCGGTAGGTTAATGGATAAGACGGTGGTAGCGATCCGGACGGACCCTGCACAAGGTCCTACCACCCGCAAACACACATACACACACATATTATTAATTATTCACATACATTTAGTGTCATTGTTAGATTTAACGTGCGATATAATAACCACATCAAATGCAATATTATTTCACCGCCGAGAATAGCCGCCCTGCTTGTCTAGTATGATGCTAGGCATTTTAAAACTATAAAAGTCACAAAAATGAAACTTTTTGGATATTATATTATAATTATACCGTACACAAAGACCAAACCGAATTCAATTAAAGCCAAGAGAACCATAATTCCAAAAACATGCTACGTCAGAGAAACTGACATCGGCGTCTAACAATATTTTAAACCAAAAGCGAACCATATTGAAAAATAATTTTCAACATGAAAATGTCATTCCTGAACTTACGTACATTCAGATATGATTTTATGCAAAATAGCTCTTGTTTTATGGACAATTTATTCCGCACATGTGCTGCGTTCTTGAAATGTGCCGTGAATCTGTTATAGTGATGTGGCTAAAGATGTAATGGATATCGATAGTTAAGGTAAGAAATGTGACCGTGAAGAGAGGTTTTATTATAGATTAAAGCTATAATTAACAGATTTAAAAAAATAGCATTTATTTGTCAATGACACAGCAACAGAACCGACATAGTACGGTTAAAGCCATTATAAATACACGATCCGAAAATGCTACAAATATATACACATCCCTATGACACTAACAACAAGGTTTGTGAATACATAATAATATATGTGACGCAATGGCAAGAAAGCCAGATAAGTGCAAATTTAGAAACGTTGCCACTGCTTAAAATAAGAGTTGCACGTTACGCTGCAGCGCGAAGTTAAATAGGTTGAGTCTTGAAACAGCTTGGCATGTGCTGCAGCCGGAACCATAGCTCTGGTTATCAGTTAAGCCCTGGTATTTACCTACCTTGCAGTTGTACGCGAACGCGTTATTCTGTTATAATTTAAACAGACTGATTTTCAAAGGATTTTCACGTTAAAAATAAAGATGCCTGATATGCAGTGCATATTCTGTCACTTCAATAGGTAAGGTTTAACTCAAATTTCACAGTTAATGTTTATCGACATCTTATCACCCTTACATCCGATAATGAACAACCGTTCAAAATTCAGAGTGACGTCACATTCATAAACGGCAACCGAAAGTCGTTTGTTTTATGACGCCATAACACATCAGCGCGTTAGCTCGGGGGAAATTAGTCTCGAGTTTACGGCACTCGTTACAACTTAGAATCGTTAGTTCGAAATTTAATCGCGCTCATACGTGGAATGGAAATTGGAAGCTGAATCTATTCAAGTTTGTGATGATTTAGTGATTAGTCTGGATGGTTTTACATATCGCTGCCCCAATATTATAGGGTTCTATGTTGCACTTTTATCAACTTGAAATTTGAAGTTTGTCAGAGTGACACCAAGTCTAAATTGAAATACCTCGACAATGTAACATAGAACCTTGTAATATTGGGGCAATGATATGGAGGGAAAGTTGTCGATGTTTTTGGTGAATGACGGGATGACATTGATTACAAGCAATTTTGATTTTGCTCGAATTTGTGCAACTTTATATACATACGTGAAATATTTTAAAATCCAGGACATGAAATACCTTGTGTCCGTACTAATTTATGGTGTATACAAAAAAGGACTTGCTTTTTTGCCATTATTATGGATTATTTGACCAGAGCAAAGTTTTGAAGGTACTAAAAAACCTATTGTAAATATATAACTACAAAATTATCCAAATAGTTTAAACGTATTATATTCAAAAGTATTTTAAATTTATATTTTGGACCTTTTTGGCAGGTGATCTTAAAATGCCATACCTACTATTAAAGCTGCCAGTATTGATTATATGCTCTATAGTTTAAAAAAAACCGAAAGATCCTCGCACTGTACTTTGTCAATGTTTGCTAGTTTAATTTTGAAGAACCGGCACTTCCTAAATATATTAAGAACTTCCTTATGCTTACAATGTTCGTTTTGCTATCTCGAGGAACTCTCTTTATTTTGTACGGAAACTCAAGAAGTTTCATTAGATTTAAAAAGGTTCAGGTGAGAATAAAATTTGATATTTAAAAATAATCGTGCTATGATTGTTTTAAAAAGCCTTCGAAGTTATCGTGAAGCACATTTTCCTGTTATTAAAATAGAGATCAACCAGTTTTAATGCGTCACATCGGCTCTCAAAAAATCGACATGAATAAAAATGCAGGACATCCCTAGCAGCACGGGCTGCGTCGAGCGACGTGTGCGGAGCGGACGTGTTACAACGTGTTGTTGTGTGTGGTTAGTGAGGCGCGCTCTTCTTGCGTCTTGTGAATTTGTAGCTTTAAAATATATGAAATGTTTAACAAGACATTATTCCAACCTTGGTTTTGCACTTCCATCTAGTAGTATTTTTTCGCCTCGAGTACTTACAAAACTGCTTATTGGGAAAAAAATAACTATCCCTGTAGTAATCATGAAATTGTTGACGCGTTGAGCTGTATAGACAGAACAACCAAACAAACATTGTATAACATCGGTAAAGATAAAAGGAAAATCATACTGACCGTGTAGATGCTGTAAAATGAATGGATGACCTAAAAATGGTCGTAGAAATCCGCTGCAGAGAAAGGCATGGAACCGATTAAATCGGGGATCTTTGGCAGAGGTTTTTGTCCAGCAGTGGAAGTTTTCCCAGATCTAGGACGTCTATCAATGCAATACTATTGATAAAAAGCAAAAATATTCCTGAAAACGGTTATATGCGTAAAGATAAATTACGTTAAAAAAAATGCGATTCAACAGTGAACCATTTGTGTCCATATATTTTCTCTCTTTCTCCTAAATAGGTTCTTCAACTTTTTCCGTCAGAATAAAGTAAGTATTAACATTCCAGACTTAAGTTTGCTTGTTTTATGCCACAAATTATTTTTTGAAATGAGCACCTAACGTTCAATTTTCCCAAGCTTCTCTAGTAATAAAAATCCTAACCTAAATCTAAACTACCCAGATCGAAGTAGAACGCACCGTGCCTAAGATATCGTCTGAGAAGTGCCAAAACGATGTACGCAAGTGCCCGTAACTTAGGATTTAATCAAACGGTGCTGGCACTTGATACTCAAGATATATAGCTTCAGTCGTTACTAGCGCCCCGCCCTCGCTTCGCTTCAGTTTGTGTGAGTTTTTGCAACACCCTTACATACATAAATCAGATGAAAAGAACTGATGAAAACCGCATGAAAATTCGTTCGGTAGTTTTAGTGATTTTGCGGGTGGTAGGACCTTGTGCGGGGTCCGTCCGGATCGCTACCACCATCTTATCCATTAACCTACCGCCAAACAGCAGTGTTCGCATTGTTGTGTTCCGGTTTGGGGATAAGACAGCCGGTGTAATGACTAGCATAGAGGCATTCCATCTTAGTCCTCAGGGTTGGCAACGCATTTGCAGTCTTAGGCTTGCAGTCTTGTGAATGCGAATGTCTATGGGTCACAGTTTCCACTTACCATCAGGTGGCCTGTGTGCTCGTCAGCCTTCCCTATGCCATAAAAAAAAAAAGTGATCTTCAGACAGACGCGCTGATAGTGATCAAAAGACACACAAAACTCAACAAAATACTGACATAGACAACACGGCTGTCCTAAACCAAAACCTAGTAAGAGCCATTGAGAAAATTTTACAGGAGAAGCAAAACAAACGTTTTTATGTACCTCTTAAAAACTATAAGCCCTAGGTTATTCATTGTTAGTGCTAAATTATGAAAATAAATTACTCTAGTAGAAACAGCAAAAAAAATTATAAAAACACTGTAAATGCCAGTTTTATGAGACTTAATAGTATATTTGTCGCTGTTACTAGGAAATTGATCTGACTTCTTGGTGTGTTCGAGTCTCAAAAACCAAAATCAATAACCTAGCATAGTCTGTTACTAGGAATTTGATCTGATTTCTTAGTGTGTTCGAGTCTCAAAAACCAAAATCAATTACCTAGCATAGTCTGTTACTAGGCATTTGATCTGATTTCGTGGTGTGTTCGGGTCTCAAAAACCAAATTCAATAACCTATCATAGTCTATTACTAGGAATTTGATCTGATTTCTTAGTGGGTTCAAGCGTATTTCTCTTATGTAAAAACCTAGTACCTAAGTATGTGTGTTGTGATCATTGAAGTTTAAGATTAAGTGTTCAATAGTTTTAGTAAATACTTGTTACATAATTATAATGATAAATAAATTTTCTACATGTTCACCTCAAAGTTGGTTAAAAATGTATCTGATTAGATGAAAATATTTATTTATTTATTTATTGTCATTGTCATTTTATAGTCTTATTAAATAATTAGAGGAGAGTATAAATAGAAATAACGACGAAAATTGTATTTATTTCAAAAACTTTATTAAAAAACAATATTAAACTTCTTCATGAACTTCACCACCTGTTTGCAAATCTACTGATGCGTTATTTACAGACATTTCATGCCAAAATTTCCTCCTGCTTTCTGGCATGAGAGGTACGAGTTTGTCAATTATGCCGTCCTTTTTGAAGGTTTTAATGCCTCGAGGTCCTGTGATTGCATTGGGCAATACTGACACATTATAATTTTTTATAAGGAAGTCCAATTCCTTAAATTCTTCTTCAAAGCTGGAATGAAAAAGATAAGGATGTAAATTAACCCAACAAAGCTTATACGTACACAGTTTGTGTTTATGTAGGTAGGTAGGTAGGAGCGGATGATCGAAATAGGTACATATTTACCTATAGTTGGCGAAACGTCGCGAAAGGTCATGTAAGTAATTATATTATAGCGGAATCGGCTTTATTAAATATATTTATAATAGTTTTAAGTCTAGTTTTTCAGTATTACCTACGTTTAACCCATAAGTAGTTTAAAAAATTCAAATCACAACGCAAATCTGTGCAAGTTTTTAATTAGCCAAATTAAAATATTATGTACCTACCCACTTGACATCAAATAGATGGAAATAGCAGCAATGAAAAATAATAAAATTTAATGTAAGTATAGAGGTAAAGTCCGCACCTGTAACTAGGTACTACTAACCAACAACACCGCCACGAAACTATGTAAATATGTACCTACCCTAACCTTTCCCTACTTACCTATAACACAGCAAGTTTAATGACCCATAATAGGTATGAAGTATCTGTATCTATTTTATCGTGCATACAAACAAACAAAACAAAACAAAGTAAAGCACATTTATTTATTTATTTATTTATTTATTGGTGTTCAGGACAACAACAGCCGTAAATATACTTATTACATAGTATCAGTTACATAAAAGAAGGCCAATGACAGTTATCCATCAGTTACTAA